>CM056056.1:22565060-23765060 GCA_029574335.1 Rana kukunoris | reverse complement strand
TGGCTGTGGTCAGGATAGGCAGTATAAGACTGGCTGTGGTCAGGATAGGCAGTATAAGACTGGCTGTGGTCAGGATAGGCAGTATAAGACTGGCTGTGGTCAGGATAGGCAGTATAAGACTGGCTGTGGTCAGGATAGGCAGTATAAGACTGGCTGTGGTCAGGATAGGCAGTATAAGACTGGCTGTGGTCAGGATAGCCAGTATAAGACTGCCTGTGGTCAGGATAGCCAGTATAAGACTCCCTGTGGTCAGGATAGCCAGTATAAGACTCCCTGTGGTCAGGATAGCCAGTATAAGACTCCCTGTGGTCAGGATAGCCAGTATAAGACTGCCTATGGTCAGGATAGCCAGTATAAGACTGCCTATGGTCAGGATAGGCAGTAAAAGGCTGCCTGTGGTCAGGATAGGCAGTAAAAGGCTGCCTGTTGTCAGGATAGGCAGTATAAGACTGCCTGTGGTCAGGATAGGCAGTATAAGAGTGGCTGTGGCCAGGATAGCCAGTATAAGACTGGCTGTGGTCAGGATAGGCAGTATAAGAAAGGCTGTGATCAGGGTAGGCAGTATCACAGGGAAGCTTTAAAAATACAGACTGTGATCAGGCATTATAAGACTTCTGTGGGAAGATCAGGCAGCATCACAAGGCATACTATGGTCAGTGCAGGCAGCATCATAAGGCAGGCTATAAACAGGGCAGTATAAAGGTTGCCATGCACAGCTAAAACTTTGTCCACCCCCCCCCCCCAATTTAAGCTGTAGGTGCACCTGTCAGCTTTTGTTGAATGAGCTAGGTGTAAAATCGCCAGCCTAAAGGCCCATACACACAATCAAATTTTCAGACGGGAATTGTGTGATGACAGGATGTTGTCGGAAAATCCGACCGTTTGTACGCTCCATTGGACAATTGTTGTCAAATTCCTGGCCAACGCCCTTCGGACAAAATACCTATGCTTTGTCCGCGGAATATCTGATCGTGTGTACCGGGCTAAAGAGTGGCTGCATACAATGATATGCAGCAATGGGCGCTAGCTGTCAAAACACGATAGCTGACAGCGAAGAATCTGAAAACCGTGCTGTTCAGCATGGATGGAGGAATGGATGTGTACAGCCAACCTAAAGCATTTTTTTTGCATGCATAGTTTTTTGAGTTTTTGTTCGATTCAACCAGCAGGATGAACGAAAAAAAAAATCCTGATATGCCTGCATGAACAAAAATGATGTGTGATACAGGGATCTCTCCCACTGAGCTAATGTGTTCTGACAGCGGGGACTCAGTACACACCCCCTTCTGTTGAACAGAGGTACACATGTACAAAAAGTTAGACGGTTCCTGCTGAAGCAGCCAGCTTTCAGTACATGTATACTGGGCCTAAAACTGGCTGTGGTCAGGGAAGGTAGTGCCATAAGACAGACTGTATTCACTCCAGGCATGTGTTCTGGGCTGGATGATGAATTTAGCCAATTTTCTAACCAACCTGTTTACATTTACCAATTTTGTTACACTGTATTCGTATCGTGGTATACTGATCAGAGGGAGAAATGGCATAAGAAGAATTTATTACCCTGCTACAGTGACAATTTATGTAATATCACCCATTCGATCCTTTTGTACATCTTCCAGCTAAGGCATATTAGCAATTCAAATAGATTAGAGCTTGGGTCTTCAAACTACGGCCCTCCAGTTGTTCAGGAACTACAATTCCCATCATGCCTAGTCATGTCTGTGAATGTCAGAGTTTTACAATGCCTCATGGGATGTGTAGTTCCGCAACAGCTGGAGGGCCGTAGTTTGAGGATTCCTGGATTAGAGGAAATAAAATGTTCATGAAATTCTGTGAAAACATCTATTTAAAACTTGTGGGGAGCAGAATTGCATCTATTTCTCATAAACTCCCATTTAACCACAGTAGTGTGTGTCTCTGCCCCTCTCACAATTGTAAGATTTCCCCCAGGAGATTGTGTCTCTACCCCTCCCACAATGGTGAGATTTCCTGCAGTAGTTTGTGTCTCTGCCCCTCCCACAATGGTGAGATTTCACCCCAGTAGTTTGTGTTTCTGCCCCTCCCACAACGGTGAGATTTCACCCCAGTAGTTTGTGTCTCTGCCCCTCCCACAATGGTGAGATTTCACCCCAGTAGTTTGTGTCTCTGCCCCTCCCACTGTCAGGGACCTGCCAATAGGCTCCAGCACGCACGCATGCGCACACATACCAATGCCCAGAACCAGTAGCAGCAGTTATCTGTTCCTGTCCGACGGAGCCGAATGCGCGCGCATGCACCAAGTACACGTGTACGCGCGCGACGGGTGCACACGTGGCGGAAGCGCGCGCATGCTCGTTAACGCGTGATTGGTTCCACTCTGCCTTTAAAAAGCCAGCAGCTGCAGTGACACTTTGCTGTCTGATCTGCAGCGTTGTACCTGATTACCAAGATTAACCACCTGATTACCTGTTTGACCTGGCTTGTTGACCCCTGATATCAGCTATTGTTCTGCATCTAACCTGGCTTGCTTCGTCAGCTCCTGCTATCACTAGTTCCTGCACCAACCGTCCGGAAGGATCACCAACCGTGCTGGACTGCTGTCATCACTAGGCACTCCTACCTCGCCGCGCTCCCGAGCTTGCTGTCCCCACTCTAGCAGCTCCAAAGCCGAGGCTGTAAGAGAGTCCTCCTCCTGCACACTAGGCTCTGGCTACAAGGTACATTCCAGTACAGAACACCCACAATGATGAGATTTCCTGCAGTAGTTTGAGTCTCTGCCCCTCCCACAATGATGAGATTTCCCCCAGGAGATTCTGTCTCTGCCCCTCCCACAATGATGAGATTTCCCCCAGGAGATTGTGTCTCTGCCCCTCCCACAATGATGAGATTTCCCCCAGGAGATTGTGTCTCTGCCCCTCCCACAATTGGGAATTTTCTCCCTAGTATTTTTTTTCCTGCCCCTCTCACAATGATGATATTTCCCCCCAGTAGTTTGAGTCTAGGTAGGATTTCCCTGTCATAGTTTGTGTTTTTGCCCCTCCCATGATAGTAAGATTTCCCCCAGTAGTTTGTGCCCCTGTGCCTCCCACAATAGTGAGAATTCCTACAGTAGTTTGTGTCTCTGCCCCTTTCCACAATGGTGAGCTTTCCCTGCGGTAGTTTGTGTCTCTGCCCCTCCCACAATGGTGAGATTTCCCGACAGTAGTTAGTGTCTCTGCCCCGCCCACAATAGTTCAGATTTCTTTGCAAGTAGTCCGTGTCTCCGCCCACAATGCTGAAATTACACCACGGAAATGTATCTCTCTGCCCCTTCAGATTTTCTATTGTTGCTTTGAAAAAAAAAAAAAAAAGCTTTCCATTAAATTGTGAAAATGTTGAGTTTAATGTTTTTGATTTTCCTGAAAACAAGAAGAGTCTGTCCAATTTCCGCACATCGGAGACATCAGCCCAGAATTCATTTACACGGAATGAAATTTCTGGCTTTGCCGACGCACAGCCTGCGAGGTCAATAAATTCCAGGGTGAAAGTGTAATGCAGGTCAAGCTGCAGCATGTAGCATGCTGGAAGATTAATTCACTCCGGGTGTATTCTGTAAACCGGCGACTCGCCGGGCTCGGAGGAATTCGCCTCGGCTCAGGAAATGGGGAAAATTGCAATCCGTCTCCAGCCACAAACAGGAGATCTTTGAATGAAATGTTGCATTTTAGATGACGGCAAATGGCCGCAGGCCGTCCTTCTGATGCTGAAATGATACACAACAAATTTACCAGGATCCACCGGGCTCCACCACCCTCACACCGCTCTCCTTTCAAGTCTGCCATGTCGACAGATCAAAGAGCCGAGCACGCTGATTAAATGCCCTGTGTTCGACAAGGAAAGGAGATTAGATTTTGGTTTAGGTCAACTGAAGTTAGTCGACAGAAAATACTTGATGGAAAAGTCTCAAACAATGAACGAATAGAAGGCAGCTACTGCCTGCCGAGAGGAGAGTTTAAAGAGAACCCGTCGTGACTGGGAGAGAATGGGCAGACTGGGGCAGAATGGCATAGTGTGTCTTAAATTATTATAACTGCAGGATAACTTGTAAAAGATGTATACACTATATTTTCAAAAGTATTGGGACACCTGCCTTTACACACGCATGAACTTTATTGGCATCCCAGTCTTAGTCCGTAGAGTTCAATATTGAGTTGGTCCGCCCTTTGCAACTATAACAGCTTCAACTCTTTAGGGAAGGCTGTCCACAAGGTTTAGGAGTGTGTCTATGGGAATGTTTGGCCATTCATCCAGAAGCGCATTTGTCAGGCACTGATGTAAGCTCGCAGTCTCCACTCAAGTTCATCCCATAGGTGTTAGGGGGATTATGGGGCCATCCGCCCGGCGGACCAGACGGGGTGATGATCGGACGGAAACAGACATGCAGTCCATTTACATCCAACCCCTCCATAGAGAGCAGCGGGCTGTGTCTCTATCTGTCTGCTCACCGGAGAGATCTCCTCGCAGAGCAGGCGGATCCGCTTGGACGAATTTGCCCCATGTGAAAGTGGCCTAAAGAGGAACTTCAGTTCCCTTTGTGGGAGCTCCACCCACCCCCCCTCCGGCGCCACCATTATGTGTCCTGGCAAGATGCTTCGACAGATCTGTGCATGAGCAAATATGGCAAAGGTTAGGGACTTACCTAAAAGCCATATTTGCGCATGTGGAAGGAAAAAGCGCATTTGCAAATGTTTGTGGAAACCCTAGCATGTGAAGATGTGCTGCAGGTTTACTTTGGGCCCAAAGTCCTCTGGCACATCTGCGCACACACAGGGGCTGGTGGGACACAGACGTCATGTTTTCCCAGACAAGAAATTTTGATTTTTAGCTTGGCAGGAAAAACACAGTGCCTTGAAAAAGTATTCATACCCCTTTAAATTTTCCACCTTTTGTTATGTTACAGCCAAAAACGAGAATGTTATTGGGATTTTTTGTGATAGACCAACACAAAGTGGCACATAATTGTAAAGTGGAAGGAAAATGATAAATGGTTTCCACATTTTTTTTTTTAGAATAAAATATCTGAAAAGTGTGGGGTGCATTTGTATTCAGCCCCCTTTAGTCTGGGTTCACACTGGTACGACACAACAGTCAGGCCGCGTACACACAATCAAACTTGTCTGCTGAAACTGGTCCGCAGACCAGTTTCAGCGGACATATCCGACCGTGTGTACGGGCTAGCAGACAGGTTTTTCCAGCCGACAAGTTTTAAACCATGCTTTTAAACTTGTCTGCTGGAAACCCGTCTGTCCAACATGTCCGCTGGTTAGTACACCTAACCAGTGGACATAAATCCCCCGCATGCGCCGAATGGATTCGACGCATGCATGGAAGTATTTTACTTCCTGGATTGGTGACGTGGCGGCGTCAACGTCACCGCCACTTCACCTCGTCCTCAGTCAGAGGGGATTTTCGTCCGATGGTGTGTACACGCCATCGGACCAAAATCCGATGAGACATGTCCGCTGGAAACGGTCCAGCCGACATGTTTGAACGGACATGTCTCATCGTCTGTACGCTGCCTCATACGACTGTGGATCTGACTTTGCCCTGTGACTTAATGTCCGACTTCAATGAAAGAAAATCCAACTTTGATCCAGACAATGCAGGCACTTTGTGTGTGGCATGAATATTTAGAATGAACTCCACGCCCCAAAAAAAAAGGTATAGGTTCTCCCTCCAAGAGCATACCAGGCCCTTTGATCTGGTCTTGATTTTAAGGGGCACCCCCACGCCATTTTTTTGGTGTGGGGGATCCCCCTAAAATCCATACCCAGACCCTTATCCGAGCACACAGCCGGCCGGTCAAGAAAGGGGGTGGGGATGAGCGAGCGCCCTCCCTCCCCCAAACTGTACCTCAACATGGGGGGGGGGGGTCGGTGCTTAGGGCAGAGAGGCCCTGCGCCCCACCCCACAGCACCTTGTCCCCATGTTAATGCGACTTGTGGTGCCTCAATAACTGGACATGCGATGATGTCTCTTCTCTCCTCTTCCCCCTTCATACAGTGCAGGGTAGCGTTACATTTTCACTTTGGACTTGGTGAGAAGGGAATAAACAGCTCGTACCTCCCCGGGGATCGGAGAAAAACGCACATTAGCTGTGAGCGCGGATGCCTTTGGCGGGGAGCCAGGGCTTGCAGACAGAGATGAGAGGAAGAGTGGCAGGTGTTCCACGGCCCAGCTTTTATTCAGCATGCCATTGATCCATGACATTGATTTATCAGGATCCCTTTTAAAATATTTCTGTTAAGACTAACAGTGGTTTAATGGCGGCCCCTCCACTGTCCCTGTGCTGGTGGGGGAGTGTAGGGTGTGCAATGGAGGCTGCTGCAGAGCCCAGCCAGGGATCGGTTAAAGGGGAACTGAAGGCAAAATGCAGAATTTAGTAATTATATATATATACACACATACACACATACACACATACAGTACAGACCTTCTCATTCCAAGAGTTTTCTTTATTTTCATGACTATGAAAATTGTAGAGTCACACTGAAGGCATCAAAACTATGAATTAACACATGTGGAATTATATACATAGCAAAAAAGTGTGAAACAACTAAAAATATGTCATATTCTAGGTTCTTCAAAGTAGCCACCTTTTGCTTTGATTACTGCTTTGCACACTCTTTCCATTCTCTTGATGAGCTTAAAGAGGTAGTCACCTGCAATGGTCTTCCAACAGTCTTGAAGGAGTTCCCAGAGATGCTTAGCACTTGTTGGCCCTTTTGCCTTCACTCTGCGGTCCAGCTCACCCCAAACCATCTCGATTGGGTTCAGGTCCGGTGACTGTGGAGGCCAGGTCACCTGGCGCAGCACCCCATCACTCTCCTTCTTGGTCAAATAGCCCTTACACAGCCTGGAGGTGTGTTTGGGGTCAATGTCCTGTTGAAAAATAAATGATGGTCCAACTAAATGCAAACCAGATGGAATAGCATGCCGCTGCAAGATGCTGTGGTAGCCATGCTGGTTCAGTATGCCTTCAATTTTGAATAAATCCCCAACAGTGTCACCAGCAAAGCACCCCCACACCATCACACCTCCTCCTCCATGCTTCACGGTGGGAACCAGGCATGTAGAGTCCATCCGTTTACCTTTTCTGCGTGGCACAAAGACACGGTTGTTGGAACCAAAGATCTCAAATTTGGACTTATCAGACCAAAGCACAGATTTCCACTGGTCTAATGTCCATTCCTTGTGTTCTTTAGCCCAAACAAGTCTCTTCTGCTTGTTGCCTTTCTTTAGCAGTGGTTTCCTAGCAGATATTCTACCATGAAGGCCTGATTCACACAGTCTCCTCCTAACAGTTGTTCTAGAGATGTGTCTGCTGCAAAAGGTGGCTACTTTGAAGAACCTAGAATATGACATATTTTCAGTTGTTTCACACTTTTTTGTTATGTATATAATTCCACATGTGTTAATTCACAGTGTTGATGCCTTCAGTGTAACTCTACAATTTTCATAGTAATGAAAATAAAGAAAACTCTTGGAATGAGGTGTGTCCAAACTTTTGGTCTGTACTGTGTGTGTATATATATATATATATATATTTAGCATCGGTGTGCTCTCATCTGCACTTTGTGGCAGAAAAAATAGCGGTCCACATATACAAGACAGTGTGGCCATGACACCAGACTGTCATTGCACACAATGCTGTCTGATTCACCAATATGCCGGCCATCCAGGCACACTTACACATAACAGTAAACAAATACTCTTGCGCACAAGTGTGTTGATCAGGTGATCTATAGTTCAGGATGGATAATGTCCTTGGCCTTGCTGCCCTCCAGGATGGGGGTCGTTTTAACAGTCAAAGAGAGAATAAAGAAAAGAGGGCGCACCAGCCTTGTGCATTATCCTTAAATTAGTTTATTTAAGAAAATAATTAAAAACTACTCACAAGCATGTGAAAGAAACCACAATGTAAGCCTTTCAAATGATGGCAACCGGTCTGATAACCACATTCTCTAGACCAGGGGTGGCCAACCAGTGGCCCGGGGGCCACATGTGGCCCGCGGAGCCCTCTGATGTGGCCCGCGACCTCCTGCTCTGGAATGGTGGGTTAGCAAGCCCAGATTGCAGGTTGCTGACCCGCCATACCACAGCATCAGTGTTGTGAATGAAGCTGGTGGTAGAGGAAGAAAGCGGCTGTGGAGCAGAGCCCCATAAGCCGATGCTTCCTCTACAGTGCTGGTTTTTGCCACAGGCAATGTCTATGGTAAAGTTCAGCTAACCCACAGGATAGACACAGGTGCACCCATGGTGTGGGTAAACCGCAGCACATCAGTCTTACAGTCTTAGGCCCTTTTCACACGATCAGCCCGACCAAATGAGACCCTCAATTCACCTCTATAGAGCGACAGATGTCCATTTACGCCCGCCTACCTCTAATCCGAAAAACAGAAAGGAATTTGTCCCCTTCCATCTGAGCAGATCTGAGGGCCTATAGAGTAGCCGTGACCTGTCATCCCTCCGCTCTACTCATTGTGGCCCGCGACTGGTTACCAAGTTGCTTTAGTGGCCCTCGCTCTTCAAAAGGTTGGGCACCCCTGCTCTAGACAATGAAAGAGAAGACACAAGGACCGCTGCTGCCTGATGCATTTCGAAGGTCTACCTTCTTCCTTAGAACCTAGCATGGCTAGAACTTAATCCTTTGAAACACGTCAGAGAGCAGCGGTCCTGGTGTCCTCTCTTTCATTGTCTGGAGACTGTGGTTATCAGACCAATTGCCATCGTTTGAAAGGCTTTTAGATTGCAGTTTTGTTCACATGCTTGTAAGTAGTTTTTAATTTTAATTCAAAGATAATGCACAGGGCCGGTGCGCCCTCTTCTCTCTATTCTCTCTTTGACACTTACACATAACCTGACATTATTTAACCACCTGCCATCCGGCGGCCGACTATTTACGGCCACAAGGTGGGTCTAATCTGCCGGGAGGCCGCCAAACACCCGCGATCGGCAGTCAAAGAGACAGGGACGTGGATCTCTGTGTGTAAACACAGAGATCCACGTCCTGTTAGGGAGAGGAGACCAATGGTGCGTCTTGTACATAGGGACAACCATCGGTCACCTCCCCCAGTCAGTCCCCTCCCCCCACAGTAAGGGAACATATTTAACCCCTTGATCGCCCCCTAGTGTTAACCCCTTCCCTGCCAGTCACATTTATACAGTAATCAATGCATTTTTATAGCACTCTTCGCTGTATAAATGTGAATGGTCCCAAAAATGTGTCAAAAGTGTCCGATGTGTCCGCCGTAAAACCTAGTCGTGACAAAAATCGCAGATCGCCGCCATTACTAGTAAAAAAAAAATATATAAAAAAAGTAATAATTCTATCCCCTATTTTGTAGGCGTTATAACGTTTGCGCAAACCAATCACTATACGCTTATTGCAATTTTTTTTAACCAAAAATATGTAGAAGAATACATATCAGACTAAACTGAAAAAAAAATAATATATTATATATATATATATATATATATATATATATATATATATAATTTTTATTTATTTTTTTAAATGGGATATTTATAATAGCAAAAAGTAAAAAATATTGTATTTTTTTCAAAACAGTCGCTCTATTTTTGTTTATAGCGCAAAAAACAAAGCTATATTTGTGGGGGAAAAAGGACGTCGATTTTGTTTAGGAGGCACGTCGCACGACCACTCAATAGTCATTCAAAGCGTGACAGTGCCGAAAGCTGAAATTTCACCTGGGCAGGAAGGGGGTATATGTGCCCAGTAAGCAAGTGGTTTAGCTTATCAGTAATCTCCTAACCAAATTCTATCTTAAAGTTGACTTGTAATCGTAATTTACACTTCACAGTTATAATTCAAATGTCAGCAACATCAAATGATATAATATTGTAAGCAAAAAGAAAAAAGAACAAAAGTGACTTTAATATCAAGAATTTTTAACAACCGATGTCCACAAGATCCCTCAGCTGACCAGAAGCCTCGGCAAAGATCACTTAGTCTTTGGCTACCTGGGGAATTGTGGATGTTTGATATACCGTATTTATCGGCGTATAACACGCACCCTAACTTTCCACAGCCCCCTGCGTATAACACACAGGCACAGTTTTCACTCCATTTTCAGGATAAAAAAAGTGAGTGTTATACGCCAATAAATACACTAATTAGAGATGGGTAATTTTCTATTGGATAGACTTTGTTATGTGGACCTGCATTAATAGAAGAGGAGAAATTAGGTGCAATCACTGGGCAGCACTAAAATGCAGGAAGCAGCAACGGGATATGCAATGAAGCACTATGGTTGTACTTTGTATGCTTTGCACAGATACATACAGTGAGGGGAAAAAAGTATTTGAGCCCCTGCAGATTTTGTATGTTTGCCCCACTGACAAAGAAATGATCAGTCTATAATTTCAATGGTAGGTTTATTTGAACAGTGAGAGACAGAAAAACAAAAATATGCAGAAAAACGCATTTCAAAAAAGTTATAAATTGATTTTAATTTTAATGAGTGAAATAAGTATTTGATCCCCTATCAAACTGCAAGATTTATGGCTCCCAGGTGTCTTCTATATAGGTAACAAGCTGAGATTAGGAGCACTCTCTGAGGCCGCGTACACAAGGCAGGGAACCTCGACGGGCAGAACACATCGTTCCGCCCGTCGAGGTTCCCTGCCGGCCGTCGAAATCGGCAACCCGCCCGTCGGGAATGGCAACCAGCCATTCTTCCAGGCGGCCGTCGAGCAAATAGAGAGCGTGCTCTCTATTTCTGCTCGACGGGCTTCCCGACGGGATGCTCGCCGAGAGCGTACACACGGCCGAGGTCCTCGCTGGAATGCAGCTTCCAGCCAGGTTCTCGCTGGTTTCCAGCGAGAACCTCGGTCGTGTGTACGCCGCCTTAAAGGGAGTACTCCTAATATCAGCTTATTAGCTGTAAAAAAAGAAGCAAACAATCAATCAGATTCCAATCTCTCCACCATGGCCAAGACCAAAGAAGCTGTCCAAGGATGTCAGGGACAAGATTGTAGACCTACACAAGGCTGGAATAGGCTACAAGACCATCGTCAAGCAGCTTGGTGAGAGGGGTGACAACAGTTGTTGCAATTATTTGTAAATGGAAGAAACACAAAATAACTCATCTTCCTCGGTCTGGTGCTCCATGCAAGATCTCACCTCGTGGAGTTTCAATAATCACGAGAACAGTGAGGAATTGGCCCAGAACTACACGGGAAAATCTTGTCAATGATCTCAAGGCAGATGGGACCATAATCACCAAGAAAACAATTGGTAACACACTACGCTGTGAAGGACTGAAATCCTACAGTGCCCAAAGTCCTCCTACTCAAGAAAGCACATGTACAGCCCGTCTAAAGTTTGCGAATGAACATCTAAATGATTCAGAGGAGAACTGGGTGAAAGTGTTGTGGTCAGATGAGACCAAAATTGAGCTCTTTGGCATCAACTCAACTCGCTGTGTTTGGAGGAGGAGGAATACTGTCTATGACCCAAAGAACACCATCCCCACCGTCAACCATGGAGGTGGAAACATTATGCCACTGGAGTGTTTTTCTGCTAAGGGGACAGGACAATTTCACTGCATCAATAGGAAGATGGAAGGGGCCATGTACCATCAAATCTTGGGCGAGAACCTCCTTCCCTCAGTCAGGGCCTTGAAAATGGGTCATGGATGGGTATTCCAGCATGACAAAGACCTAAAACACATGGAGTGGCTCAAGAAGAAGCACATTAAGGTCATAGAGTGGCCTAGCCAGTCTTCAGACCTTAATCCCAAAGAAAATATGTGGAGGGAGCTGAAGTCACCAAACGTCAGCCTCGAGACTTGGAGAGGATCTGCAAAGAGGAGTGGGACGAAATCCCTTCTGAGACGTGTGCAAACCTGGTGGGCAACTACAAGAAAACATATTACCTCTGATTGCCAACAAGGGTTTTGCCACTAAGTAACAAGTCATGTTTTGTCAAGGGATTAAATACCTATTTCACTCATTAAAATAAATGATAAAAAAAAACAATTGTTTTTCTGGATATTTTTGTTGTTATTCGCTGTCACACTGTTCAATCAAACCTACCATTAAAATTATAGACTAATCTTTTTTTTGTCAGTGGGGCAAACGTACAAAATAAGCAGGGGATCAAATACTTGTTTCCCTCACTGTATGTATCTGTATCAGATTTAT
Organism: Rana kukunoris; assembly: GCA_029574335.1. Lineage (NCBI taxonomy): Eukaryota > Metazoa > Chordata > Amphibia > Anura > Ranidae > Rana > Rana kukunoris. Next base: position 23,752,874 of record CM056056.1, on the reverse strand, counting down.
GCGGACGACACCCAAATCAATCACTCCACCCCCCAACTCACTCCATCTGCTCACCTCCAGGGCTTCTTCTGAGCCTCTCCCATCCACTGGAATGCTCTACCCCAATCTGTCCAACTATCTCCTACTTTGTCCACTTTCAGATGATGCTTCTTCAGAGAAGCCAATCTGGCCCCCACCTAACAATGGTACATTTATTTTTTCCATCAGCACATCCCCCACAGTTATTACGTCTTGTATCGCTTGACCCTCCTTAACCCCCCCTCTTAGATTGTAAGCCTACTGTGTTAAGGTTTATTGTATTTCTGCTGTCTGCCCTCCAGGTCCACTTTAATACTTTGGCCATTACAACACACACACATGTATTCTGGCTCCTATTTTGCTGTGTGGTTGGAATCCTGCTTTCACCGAGCGTGATATTTATTGCACGTACAGGAACACAATAACAACATGAACGCCATCCTGTGTTAGTCAATTACTATTACACAGAAGACATTTCTCACTATTGGTTTTCTGTTGAACAGACTAAATAACGCACATTGATCTGAGATCCATCCATACAATCCTCTCTGGAGTCCCAGGAGGACGGAGAATGTACCAATACAGCAAAGAAATGTCAGTGTCACCTCCAACAGGGGTGGATATGTGCGTTTTTTTCTTGTGGATAGCTGAGGAGGAGTTTATAAACAGCCCCCAAATAATATATTGCAAGATAAAATACCAAGAGCAGCTTAAAGGGGTTGTAAAGGTACAATTTTGTTTTCTATATAGCTTCCTTTACCTTAGTAGTGCAGTCCTCCTTCACTTACCTCATCCTTCCATTTTGCTTTAAATGTCCTTATTTCTTCTGAGAAATCCTCACTTCCTGTTCTTCTGTCTGTAACTCCACAAAGTAATGCAAGGCTTTCTCCCTGGTGTGGAGTGTCATGCTCGCCCCCTCCCTTTGACTACAGGAGAGTCAGGACGCTCTCTATGTTGCAGATAGAGAAAGAAGCTGTGTGTTAGAGGGTGTCCCGACTCTCCTGTAGTCCAAGAGAGGGGGAGAGCACGACACTCTGTGTGGAGTTACAGACAGAAGAACAGGAAGTGAGGAGTTCTCAGTAAGGACATTTAAAAGCAAAATGGAAGGATGAGGTAAGTGGAGAAGGACCGTAAAGGAAGCTATTTAGGGGAAAAAACCTTTACAACCCCTTTAATAAAAGGCCCCAAAAAGTCAAAAGGAATATTTAAAAAACAAACAAAAATGAACCATCTACCATGATCTATATAAATGGACTCTTATAAACATTATATCTAATTGTAGGATTATTTGTATCCTCTATATCAGTTAAAGTGTTACTAAACCCACAACAGTAAATCAGTCTGTATATGTAGTAAAGCATGAATGTTCTACTCTGGAACCTAAGGGGTTAATCCTCTGCACTGTTTAAAAAAGGCTGTTTGATCCTGTCTTCTCTGATCCTCCCCTTCTTTCACAGTCCCCAATCTGTCTGCTAATAGAACAGAGACTTGGGGTCACTCTGCACATGCTCAGTTTTTCTCTGTATTGCTAGAGAGTTTTTCTTTTCTTGGGAGAGTGCATTCATAACATAACCCTGCTTTAACCACTTGACTACTGGGCACTTAAACCCCCTTAATAACCAGACCAATTTTCAGCTTTCGGTGCTCTCACAGTTTGAATGACAATAACTCAGTCATACAACACTGTAACCAAATGAAATTTTTGTCCTTTTTTTCCCACAAATGGAGCTTTCTTTTGGTGGTATTTGATCACCTCTGCGGTTTTTATTTTTTTCGCTATAAATGAAAAAAGAACGTAAAATTTTGTAAAAAAAATGAATTTTTCTTCATTTCTATTATAAAATTTTGCAAAAAAGTAATTTTTCTTCATGAATTTGGCCTAAAATGTATGCCGCTACATATCTTTGGTAAAAAAAAAAAAAAACAATTTGGATATTATTTAGTCTGGGTGAAAGTTATGGGGTCTACAAGCTATGGTACCAATTACTGAAAATTTATCAATTTGATCACATCTGATGTACTGACAGCCTCTCTCATTTCTTGAGACCCTAACATGCCAGAAAAGTACAAATACCCCCCAAATGACCCCTTTTTGGAAAGAATACATTCCAAGGTATTTAGAAAGAGGCATTGTGAGTTTTTTGAAGTTGTCATTTTTTCCCACAATTCTTTCCAAAATCAAGATTTTTTTTATTTTTATTTTTTTTCCACAAAATGTTCATATTAGCGGGTTATTTCTCACACACAGCATATGCATACCACAAATTACACCCCAAAACACATTCTGCTATTCCTCCCGAGTATGGCGATACCCCATGTGTGAGACTTTTACACAGCGTGGCCACATACAGAGGCTCAACATGCAGGTAACGCCATCAGGCTTTTCTGGAACACCCAGACCAATTCTGACATTTCTCTCCGACATGGAAAAATCATCATTTATTTGCTAGAAAATTACATAGAACCCCAAAACATTATATATGCTTTTTTAGCAAAGACCCTAGAGAATATAATGGCAGTCGTTGCAACTTTTTATCGCGCATGGTATTTGCACAGCAATTTTTGTAACGCGTTTTTTTGGAAATAAAACCGTTTTGTGCTTTAAAAAAAAACAAACATTAAAGTTAGCCCAATGTTTTTGCATAATATGAAAGATGAAGTTACGCCGAGTAAATAGATACCCAACATGTCACCCTTCAATATTGCGCACGCTTGTGGAATGGCGCCAAACTTCGCTTCTTAAAAATCCCCATAGGCGACGCTTTAAATGTTTTTACTGGTTACATGTTTTTAGTTTGGGAGGAGGTCTAGGGCCAAAATTATTGCTCTCGCTCTAATGTTCGCAGCGATACCTCACATGTGTGGTTTGAACACCGTTTTTATATGTGGGCGGGACTTGCGTGTGTGGTCGCGTCTGTATATGAGCACACGGGGACAGGGGTGCTGTAATTTTTATTTTATTTTTTATTGTTCATTTTACTTTATTTATTTTAGTTTGACACGTTTTTCCCCAAAAATAAATGTTTTGATTACTTTTATTCCTATTACAAGGAATGTAAACTTCCTTTGTAATAGGAATATAGCATGACAGGTCCTCTTTACAGTGAGATATGGGGTCAATAAGAACCCACATCACACCTCTAGGCTGGGAAGCCTTAAAAAAAAAAACGATCGCAGAGTATTGCGTGGGGAGTATTGCGCCGGGGGTATTGCAGAGTATTGCGCCGGGGGTATTGCAGAGTATTGTGCCGGGGGTATTGCAGAGTATTGTGCCGGGGGTATTGCGCAGGGGGTACTGCAGAGTATTGCGCCGGGGGTACTGCAGAGTATTGCGGCGGGGTACTGCAGAGTATTGCGGCGGGGGTACTGCAGAGTATTGCGGCGGGGGTATTGCAGAGTATGGCGCAGGGGGTATTGCAGAGTATGGCGCAGGGGGTATTGCAGAGTATGGCGCAGGGGGTATTGCAGAGTATGGCGCAGGGGGTATTGCAGAGTATGGCGCAGGGGGTATTGCAGAGTATGGCGCAGGGGGTATTGCAGAGTATGGCGCAGGGGGTATTGCAGAGTATGGCGCAGGGGGTATTGCAGAGTATTGCACAGGGAAGAAAGGGGTTAATGCAGGGATGGCTGAGCAGGGATGGATGGATCTGTGACTGCAATAGTCACAGATCCATCCCACAGTGCTGCTGCCATTCACGCTCCCCCTCTCACACTGTACTGCTCGGTCATTGGACGGAGCGATCATGTAGTAAACGGCCGCTATCAGCGGCAATTTACCGCGATCACGGACATTCCTGGGTGCGCGCCCCAGGGGGCGCAATTCTGGGATCACGTTATATAACGTGATCCCAGAGTTAAGCAACCACCATGCCGCCGTTATTTGACGGTGGCTGGTTGCTAAGTGGTTAAACTTCTCCACAACTGTATCCCTGACCTGTCTGGTGTGTTCCTTGGCCTTCATCATGCTGTTTGTTCACTAAGGTTCTACAAAAAACCTCTGAGGGCTTCACAGAACAGCTGTGCTTATACTGAGATTTACATACACACATTGAACTCTATTTATTAATTAGGTAACTTCTGAAGGCAATCGGTTCCACTAGATTTTAGTTAGACCCCTTTTACACTGGGGCGTTTTTCAGTTGCTTTTGGGCTAAAAATAGCGCCTGTAAAGCGCCTGAAAAACCGCTCCCCTGCAGTGTCGGTGTGAAAGCCCGGGGGCTTTCACACTGAGGCGGTGCGCTGGCAGGATGTTAAAAAATGTCCTGCAACAGCATCTTTGGAGCAGTGAAGGAGGAGCGTGCATATTGCTTCTCCACCGCTCTTGCCCATTGAAATGAATGGGCAGTGCGGCCAAACCGCCGGCAAAGTGCCGCTGCAGTGGCGCTTTGCGGGTGGTTTTAACCCCTTTGTGGTTTAAAAGCGCCCTGCTAGCGGTCGAATAACTCTGCAAAAATTACGGTAAAGCGCTGCTAAAAATACCGTTGACGCTGCCCGTGCCCCAGTGAGAAAGCAGCCTTAGGGATATCAGAGTAAAGGGGGCTGAATACTTATGCACGCCACACTTTTCACATATTTATTTGTAGAAAAATTGGAAAACCATTTATCATTTCCTTCCACTTCACAATTATGTGTTACTTTGTTTTTTGTCTATCTCTATCACATAAAATACATTTACGTTTTGGGCCACTTTATAGCCACTTTAATTGTAATTACTGCTATTGCGCATTATGCAATATTCATCTGTAAACACAATGAATTTGCAATATTTCTATATACAGTACTTTTCTTTCTTGGAATTTTTATGGAACTAAATTGAGCACAAAAAAAAAAAAAGAATTGGCCAAAGTGCATCGTTAGTCTATATATGGAAAGTACTAGTTCTATATTTGATACTTTGTTTGATGCAACTAATTTCTATCAGCCACACATATGTTCAACATTATACATTTTTCGACTAATTATTCGTTTTGCACTTAAATATGTATGTGTACACTTATATGCACTCTCTACTGTTATATCTACTGTATTTATATACTTTTGATAATCTATGTGATGCAACAAATAATAAGCAATTATTAGATAATCTAAAGTCAAGTTTAGTTAATTAACATGTTAATATCAGATGATGGTCCATCAAACTTCTGACTTTTGACATGTTTCTTGTTTTCGCGGCAGCAGGGATCCGGTCACTGCATATATTTGTATTGGCATGTTTCCTATGCTATTGCGGACGCTGCGTTCCAACCTCTTGGTCACTCTGGAACGCATGACATCATATCCTGGTTGTATTATGGAGGATGCGTTCCAACCTCTTGGCCGGTTTGGAACGCATCACGTCATGTCCTGGCCGCGTCCACAAGGTTTAGTGTGTTTATCGACTTTGCGGATGTTGCGTCTTAGCCCCGCGATTCTTTCTGAGGCTTGAAGCGCATTCGGCGGATATGACATGGGCGCTAAGTTCCAACTAGCCTTTTTAGAACGAGGCTTGGAACTCACGCCCATCTCGATGGTAGTCACAAACCGGAAGTAATCATTGTGAATCTTTTCTCCGCACATTGGAGCCATAATTAAGGTATGGGGGTATTTTGTATATAAAGAGGGTCTTCTAGCAGTGTGTCAGTGCCCCAGATGACGTTCTAAGGGAACGAAACGCGTCGGGGAACCCCACTGACCCCACTGCTTTACTTTACTAATAAGCGCTTGTTGTATCCTACATAAATGTAAGTGCAATTATTTTTATTAAAATTGGTCAATTTTGATATACAGAATCACGCTATGTGCACTTTTTATTTTTTTTCCTTTGGCAACTTAACCCATTACCACTCATGGTAATCACTTTACTTGAGTTTACACGTCTGTAACCAATCCAATGGTTTCCGTGGATTCAACGTACCATCTATGAGGATATCCCAGGAGTTCCATCTTGAATATATAACATCCATAACTATATCCTGATTCCGGATATCGTTTGAAGCCTTATTTGATCTGATGAGTATATGCTTACTCAGATCCCTGTCTTCCGGTAAGCCTCAAATGTTTCACTACACTGGTGGCAGATCCTCTAACACTCACCTCGTTATTTATTGAGTCACTACTTGGGGTGATTGAAAGGTTTTGGATTGACAATATGAACTTTTTTTTCACATTTTGGACATTTCATTTAACAAAAGGACTATATCAAATATTAGCCTTTCTTATATTTAGCGCTACACTTATTCTTTGTCTGTATGTTTTCAAAATTGATCTATTTTGTAGTGTTGGCCGCTTACATTTGTGACATTTGAACAGCGCGGTGATATATATACTACGGTATATACCTTTTTTTCTTGCTTATAGATGGAAAGTACTAGTTCTATATTTGATACTTTGTTTGATGCAACTAATTTCTATCAGCCACACATATGTTCAACATTATACATTTTTCGACTAATTATTAGTTTTGCACTTAAATATGTATGTGTACACTTATATGCACTCTCTACTGTTATATCTACTGTATTTATATACTTTTGATAATCTATGTGATGCAACAAATTGTTTATATAACACAGTTGAACCTTGGATTACGAGCATAATCTGTTCCAAAGGACTTGCATATCAAAGCGAGTTTTCCCATAGAAGTCAATGAAAACGAAGGTTATTTGTTCCACATCAACTTCTATTGCATGCAATACCACATGTGGCCAGAGGTGGGGGGCGCCGGAGAGGCTAGAAAATTCTTGGAGACCTTATAACTTGCGAACCCTCGGAAAGGCTCGGAAACAGCCAGGAACTGATTATTTGAGTGTTTCCGAGTATTTCCGAACAGCTCGAAATGGCTCCGAGTGTCACCGATGCCCCTGCACGTCTGGCCAAATGTGGTACTTTACATCACAGAGGCTTGAATCCTGCTCGTTTTGATAGACAACACTCGCAAACCAAGTCAGGATTTAAAAAAAAAAAAATTGTTCATATTGCGAAACGCTCATTAACCGCGTTACTCGCAATCCGAGGTTCCACTGTACTTACAAAGTGTCTTCTGATGGAGAGCGGTGACGTCACGCTCCCCACCTCATCCAGAGAATGCTTTGCATTTACTGAGAAAGTGCAAAGGGCTGTCTAAAGCAGGGGTCTCCAACATTTTGCCCTTCCTTGGCCACATTGGAAGAAGAGGAATATTCTTGGGCTACACATAAAATACACTAACAATAAGAAAAGATGATGAGCAGAACAAGTCGGGCAGATCACAAGTTAACGATCACTGATATAGATAATATACCTATCTGAGTAATAAAACTTAAAGCGGAGCTCCACCCTAAAGTGGAACTTCCGCTCATCGGATTCCTCCCGCCTCCGATGCCACAATTGGCACCTTTCGGGGGGGGCAGGATACCCGTCTTTGACAGGTATCCTTTCCCACTTCCGGGAGTCCGGCCGTGGCCGTGACATCACTGTGGGGCTCCCTCCTCCTCTGACCGCCGGGCTAAAAGGAGAGAGGAGCGGGGCCTTGCGCATGCGCAGTAGGGTTCCCGGCGTGAAGCCGAAAGGCTACACTGCCGGGATCCCTTACCCGCAATGGTGGCGGTGGCAGCGTAGCCTTTCGGCTTCACACCAGGAACCCTACTGCTGACATCGCTGGACTCCAGGACAGGTAAGTGTCCATTTATTAAAAGCCAGCAGCTGTAGTATGTGTAGCTGCTGGCTATTTAATATTTTTTTCCCGGACCTCCTCTTTAATTTTCATGTGCTTTATCCTTGAAAATAGTTGCTTACAAATATAGGTGGTGCTTAAAACTGATGACATGAATAAGGTGTGATTGTAAAGAGTGGAATATTTTTCCCTGGAAAAAAAAAATGGTGCCCATACCAACCGAACAACCTCCAGTGTTCACAATGAAGCAGGACAGCTACTCAGCACGGGACCCAGAAACTAGTGGAGAACACTTGAGACTACAGGGATTTCCAGCTTCTAGATCAGGGGGTTCCAAACTTTCAAAACAAAGGGCCAGTTTACTGTCCTTTAGACTTTAGGTGGGCCAGACTAGGGCCAGTGAGAGTAGAAAATGTCCTGGCTTCCCCTGGGAGTGTCAGTGTCCCATCAGTGTCAGTTGGAGGAATTGCACCCTTTTAATGGTGTCAATGGGAGGAACAGAGCCCCATTGTTGGTGTCATCGACAGGAAATATGCCCCATTGTTGGTGTCAGTGGATGGAATAGTGCCCCAAGGTCCAGAAAAAGGCAAGTGAAGCGTCGCATCTGGCCCTCTGGCTGCATTTTGTAGACCGCTGTTCTAGAGGGATCCCACAGGTATGGTATTATCCATTGTTACATTGATCCGAGCTGGACCTATATACAGTAGATAAACTGAAAAAAAAAAAAAAAAAAAAAGAAGATCCATACCTGCAATTAATCTTTAAAGGGACACTAAAGTCAGGGTTTTAAAAAAAAAAAATAACAAACATGTGATACTTACCTCCACTGTGCAGTTCGTTTTGCACAGAGTGGCATAGGATGCATTAAGGTAAAAAAACGTGTACCTTTACAACCCCTTTAACTAGGGTTGTCCCGATACCACTTTTTTAGGACCGAGTACAAGTACAGATACTTTTTTTCATGTACTCGCCGATACCGAATACCGATACTTTTTTTAAATGTCATGTGACAGTTTTTAAGCCACAATACAGACTAAGGATATTTTCTTTAGAATTATGAGGAACTCTAACTCAAGACATTATAAAAGAATAAAAATTAGTAAAAATGAATAAAAATGTTTTATTTTCTTGTCACGCAGTAGTAAAAAACTCAAAGAATTTTCACAGAACATGTTGATAAATACAAAAAAAGTATTCTATTTAGGTATCGGGAGCATTTGCGCGAGTACAAGTACTCCCACAAATACTCGGTATCGGTCCCGATACCGATACTAGTATCGGTATCTGGACAACCCTACCTTTAAGTTTTGAATATTTAAACTATTTGGTGTTATAGATCCATGTTTGCACTGGTTGTATATAATGTATTTACATGGATATTTAACACTATTATGTTAATTTTTACTGTAGCCCTGATGAAGGGGGAATGTTTTGTCCCTCAAAATGCAGTGGATGTTTTATGTGAATGCACTTTAAACCAACAAAAGTAATTTGTACTCTATCATCTATTGTATCCTACGTCAGGGCCGATATTGGGGTGAGCTGGTCTAGTTCTACTAACATTCTTTGAGGTCACCAATGCAATGCCCATAAAATCAACGATAAGACAAAATTGTGTCTTACAAGTGAGACCCACCAAAAAAGGTTTCCAAACTTTCTAAGGAAAGGGCCAGTTAACTGTCATTTAGGCTTTAGGAGGGCTGGACTGTGACCAGTGAGGCTAAAAAAACACACCCTGTAAATCGGTGGGAGTAAAAAGTGCGGAATTATTGGTTTTAGTGGGAGAAATAGTACCCCATTGATGGTATTTCGAGGAAGAATAGTGCCCCATCATTGATGTCTGTGGGAGAAATGGTGCCCCAACATTGGTGTCAGAGAAAGGAATGGTGCCCCAACACTGGTGTCAGTGGAAGGAATGGTGCCCCAACACTGGTGTCAGTGGAAGGAATGATGCCCCAACACTGGTGTCAGTGGAAGGAATGATGCCCCAACACTGGTGTCAGTGGAAGGAATGATGCCCCAACACTGGTGTCAGTGGAAGGAATGATGCCCCAACACTGGTGTCAGTGGAAGGAATGATGCCCCAACACTGGTGTCAGTGGAAGGAATGATGCCCCAACACTGGTGTCAGTGGAAGGAATGATGCCCCAACACTGGTGTCAGTGGAAGGAATGATGCCCCAACACTGGTGTCAGTGGAAGGAATGATGCCCCAACACTGGTGTCAGTGGAAGGAATGATGCCCCAACAATGGTGTCAGTGGAAGGAATGATGCCCCAACACTGGTGTCAGTGGAAGGAATGATGCCCCAACACTGGTGTCAGTGGAAGGAATGATGCCCCAACACGGTGACCAGTGAGGCTAAAAAAACACACCCTGTAAATCGGTGGGAGTAAAAAGTGCGGAATTATTGGTTTTAGTGGGAGAAATAGTACCCCATTGATGGTATTTCGAGGAAGAATAGTGCCCCATCATTGATGTCTGTGGGAGAAATGGTGCCCCAACATTGGTGTCAGAGAAAGGAATGATGCCCCAACAATGGTGTCAGTGGAAGGAATGATGCCCCAACACTGGTGTCAGTGGAAGGAATGATGCCCCAACACTGGTGTCAGTGGAAGGAATGATGCCCCAACACTAGTGTCAGTGGAAGGAATGATGCCCCAACACTGGTGTCAGTGGAAGGAATGATGCCCCAACACTGGTGTCAGTGGAAGGAATGATGCCCCAACACGGGGGTCAGTGGAAGGAATGATGCCCCAACACGGGGGTCAGAGGAAGGAATGATGCCCCAACACGGGGGTCAGTGGAAGGAATGATGCCCCAACACGGGGGTCAGTGGAAGGAATGATGCCCCAACACGGGGGTCAGTGGAAGGAATGATGCCCCAACACGGGGGTCAGTGGAAGGAATGATGCCCCAACACGGGGGTCAGTGGAAGGAATGATGCCCCAACACGGGGGTCAGTGGAAGGAATGATGCCCCAACACGGGGGTCAGTGGGAGGAATGATGCCCCAACACTGGTGTCAGTGGAAGGAATGATGCCCCAACACTGGTGTCAGTGGAAGGAATGATGCCCCAACACTGGTGTCAGTGGAAGGAATGATGCCCCAACACTGGTGTCAGTGGAAGGAATGATGCCCCAACACTGGTGTCAGTGGAAGGAATGATGCCCCAACACTGGTGTCAGTGGAAGGAATGGTGTCAGTGGAAGGAATGATGCCCCAACACTGGTGTCAGTGGAAGGAATGATGCCCCAACACGGGTGTCAGTGGAAGGAATGATGCCCCAACACGGGGGTCAGTGGAAGGAATGATGTCCCAACATGGGGGTCAGTGGAAGGAATGATGCCCCAACACGGGGGTCAGTGGAAGGAATGATGCCCCAACACTGGTGTCAGTGGAAGGCATGGTGCCCCAACACTGGTGTGTCAATGGATGTAATAGTGCCTCAAAGGCCAGATAAGACAAGCAAAAGGGCCACATCCAGCCCGGGGGCCGCAGTGTGCAATCACTGCTCTAAAGGAACAGATTGTGGTTGTCCGGAGTTGGGAAAGGGAGGGGGGTGTCCTTCTCTGCCTGAGATTTTCTTGCAGCTCTTAATGTGTCAATAATTCCATGAAATAAAGTCACCTAACAAGACAAAGTAGGAATTATGTGACACCTGTAGCTTGAAGATGGACAGCCATTTCCTGGTGGGCGATTTCTGAGCACTTAAGTTTGGCCCTCAAATCAGCATTTATATCACAGAGATTTATTCTTGCAGGATTCATTCATTTGGACAAATCTATAGGATTTGCTTTGTTTGCAAATACGGATGGCAGTCTTCTGCAGTGCTGTCAGCGGGAAGATTGATTTTACCTGATTCACAATTCCACACGGAGGGCATAACCAGTCAGTGACCAAAGAGAGCCCACCGCCAATCTTTAGAAACTTGTAGCAGGCATTATTATACTTCCATTGTCCGATACAGATTTAACCTGATTAAATGGGGTCCAGTAACTCCCATGGGCATCCACCAATCATCTGCCACCAGCCATTATCCTGGGTCACTATCTACTTCCTGGACTGAGATGCTGGCTCAGAAGATGACATGAACAAGAAAATCCTGATGCCTGTGCTGTTATTACGACAGGTACTCTTATAGTTCCAATAATTTATTCAGCACTTTGCATATATATTATACATTCACATCAGTCCCTGCACTCAAGGAGCTTACAGTCTAAGGTCCCTACACTCACACTCAAACATACATATACTAGGGCCAATTTAGATAGGAGCCAATTAACCAACCAGCATGTCTTTGGGTGTGGGAGAAAACTGGAGTTCCCGGAAGAAACCAACACAGGCTCCGGGAGAACATGCAAACTCCAGCCAGTAGTGCTGTGACTGGGATTTGAACCAATGACCCTAGTGCTCCTAGACAGAAGTGCTAACCACTTAGCCACTGTGCGGTTTGTTCTTTGGTTGTGTTATAAAATGTCTGACACAGATCAGCTACTCCAACAACATTTCACCTTGTGATTAGAGATGGGCCAAACACCCCTCTGTTCAGTTTGCAGCAAAACTCTTGAACAGGGGCCCGAACCGCAAACTCCATTGAAGTCTATGGGAGCCGAACATGAGCAATCAAGTGTCTCTATTTTGAAAGCTATTATGCAAGTAATTGGCCATAAAAATGGTATGGGGGTCCAGGTACTGTATTGAAGCACAAAAAAAAAAATTATAGTTTTTAAAGGAGCAATGATTTTAATGTTGCTTCCTAGATTGTAAGCTCTAATCAGCAGGGCCCGCTGATTCCTCCTGTATTGAATTGTATTGTAACTGTACTGCCCTCATGTAAAACACTGCGCAAACTGTTGACACTATATAAATCCTGTATAATAATAATAATGATAAAATAATACAAATTAAAAATGCCTTTAAAAAATATGCCTCTTAGTCTGCATGTAAAGTGGTGCATCTGTAGCATGTATAGAACATGCTGCAGCAAAAACAACATTTCTAAAAAAAATAAAACATTTAAATTGACTTGTGGTTGCTACTGTTTTTTAGACATGTGCAGACTGGAATATTTTGTTTCGTTTTTTCGTTTTCGTTTGGAAAATACATTTATTTAGTTACGCCCGAAAATCGTTTCGATTTATTTCGTTTTTCGTTGGGGAATAGCTTTCGTCCGAAAATCCAATAATACTTGGTTTCTGTTGAATGGTCAAAAGAATATTCGACGGAACGTCAAATCTTTTTGGTTTCTGTTGATTGGTCAAAAGAATATTCGACAGAACGTCGAATCTTTACGTCGGATTGTACATTTCCATTCGAATATTCCGCCTACAAGAATTCTAATGTTGTATGACTAGTAATAATGTCGAATCTATTCTCTATAATGTCGAATCTATTTTCTCATAAATCAAAATCTATTCTCTTTAATGTCGAATCTATTATTTCTATAATGTCAAATCTTTCATCTATAATGTCGAATCTTTTCTCTATGATGTCGAATCTTTTCTCTATGATGTCGAATCTTTTCTCTATAATGTCGAATCTCTCTATATCGAAATTTTACCGCAACGAAAACGGATCTTTCGGTTTTCGTTTCTTGCACTTTCGTTATCGTTTGTTAAAACGATAACGAAAAAAAAAATGATTTTCAGACGAAAATGCATTCTAACGAAAACTAATGCACGTTTTTATTTTTGACACTTTTTGGTGAATGGGTAGTTGTACCCCATACTCATTCACACGAGGGGGAAGGATCAGTGGTCCCCCTTGTTAAAGGGGGCTTCCATATTCCAAAAAGTCCCTCATCCGCAGGGTTGTGGGGAAGAGCCACTTGTCCCCATCAACATAGACCCCCACCTAAAAGCACCCACCACCCATGTTGAGAGCATATGGCCTGGTATGGTCCCAGGGGGCACTCGCTTGCCCCCCCCTTTTTCTTACCTGCCAGGCTGCATGCTCAGAACAGAGTCTGATATGCATTTTTGGGGAGCTCCACGCCATTTTTTTTGTTTTGTTTTGGCATCTTTTATGACGACTCATCCGTTAAGGATGTGGCAGACGGCTTCCCTGCCTCACTGCTTAAGAACATATTGACTGTGCGTTCAGTGGGCGAACAGCCTGCTGAACGCACAGAAAATGCAGGTGTTTAGGAAACACACGAATGGCAAAGTCTGGACCGAACTTTCGCCCAACACTACTTGTGACTCACTACAAAGAGTGAATACTGAGGGGTTGGGAGACTGAAGAAACACTCCCTTCTGCTTGCAGCAGACTGATGCCATATTTTCCTATGAAAAGTCAATACTGTATTTATTGGCGTATAACACTCACTTTTTTACCCTGATAATAGAGGGTAAACTGTGCCTGTGTGTTATACGCAGGGGGCTGTGGAAAGTTTCCTGAAACTTCCCTCATAAAATTATGGTGCGTGATATACGCCTGTGCGTGTTATACGCAGATAAATATGGTAGATTGGAGCTCAAGGGTGGCTGTAAGAATACAAAGTGAAAGATGACAAGTGACATGTCTGAAAAGTATCTTAAGCAAACTTGTAAGGTCCACGGTTATCAGTAAGTACTAGTGTAGCACAAAACATGTCAGCAGGTGATTCTGCTCCTCCATTGTGACTTCCTTAATGCTTTTACCCTGTTTGGCAAACTTCTAAATTAAAGGGGTTGTAAAGGTTTGGTTTTTATTTTCTAAATAGGATCTCTTTCAGCTAGTGCATTGTTGGTTCACTTACCTTTTCCTTCCATTTCCATTCTAAATGTTTTTTCTCTGTCTGAATTTCTCACTTCCTGTTCCTCCTCAGTAAGCTTGTCCCCATCATCTGGCTGGGGGTTAGTCAGCCAGGACAGCTTACTGAGGAGGAACAGGAAGTGAGAAATTCAAACAAAGAAAAAAAATATTTAGAAGGGAAATTAAAGGAAAAGGTAAGTGAACCAACAATGCACTAGCTTAAAGGAACCTATTTAGAAAATAAAAACAAACCTTTATAACCCCTTTAAGATGATTTCTACAGTGGAGCGGCCTTCTGGATTTCCTTTCTCCTCCACTCTAATAACAGCTTTTCTTGTATCTCACTCCGTGGCCTTCTACTGACCTTTCCCAGCGCACTGTGCTATGGAACCCTCCATGCATCATACGTGTAATATGCGATTGGCCCCGCCACTGCGCCTGACGCCTCTGATAAGATTTACATAGCATGATTAGGAAAGAATGAAAACATAATGGAGGGTAGAAAGAGAAAGGAGAAAAAATGGTGGCGAGGAAATAAAAGCGATGTGCGTTCATTCATCACTGCCATAACCCGCACAGCACAATAATATGTAGGAGTGCGAGATCGCTGATATCAATGGAGGCAATTATAAGATTATCATTAATCCTGGGGAAACAGTCAAATGAGTATGAGCCAGATAAAGGGAGAGATCATAAATCACCTTCGCCAATCTTTTTTATTTTATTTTTACCGTTAATCTAGGCGGGAGGACTCATCAATTACGAGACCCCGACTTTTCCCGGGCTCGCAGCACTGCTGAGTAAGCGCCGACCGCCAGCCGGGTGTCGGGTGTCTCACGGTGCTCAAAATTATTAGTATTCAGGAGATACTTTTTTTTTTTTCCTCCTTTTATCGGAGAGATGGAGCAGATAGAAGGAATATTACAAAAAAACATAGAGAAGGCGTTTGAGGTTTATCGCAAAGGTTTATCCGTCACTGTCAGAAGAAGGGGGCGAGATTTATCCTGCGTTATCGATTGCCGCTTTGTTTTGGTGGGAATCCGCTTGGCTTTACGAAGGAGGCAAATAAAAAGATGGTTGTTATTGTTTAAAAATAAAAATTGTACCCACAGAGAGAGCGTGTAGCATGTTAGTGTACAAAGCAATGAATGGATAAAAACGACGGTCTATATAGAGCGGCGCTCCGGTATGTTTACTCCATGCTAATCTAGTGATGAAGGCAAAGCCGGTTTGGATGCAACTTTTACATTTTTACATGCTTTACTGTTACATATTTTCATCATTTCATTTCATATAGAAGGTTCCCCTCTAGAGTCTATGGTCTGCTCAATTAGAGAGATAATAGGGTGACGTAAAGCTACTTTCAGACTTTGTTAAAGGCAAAAAGTGTTCAACTTTTGCACAAAATGGCCCATGTAGACAAGGGAACTTAATAGGTTAAAATGTGTGGTGCCATTTGTAAAAAGAAAAGAAAATGATCAGGGATGATAGGAACCCCTCATAATGGGCACAGTAGGTGTACAGAGCCAATGACTCAGGGCAGGGATGGTGAGGACCTCTTATTACTATAATGGGCACAGTAGGTGTACAGAGCCAAGGACTCAGTGCAGGGATGATGAGGACCTCTTATTACTATAATGGGCACAGCAGGTGTGCAGAGTCGGGAACTAAGTGCTTGGATGTTGCGAAACCTTCATAATGAGCATGGAAGGTCTACAGACCTGGGAACTCAGTGAAGGATTGGTGGGAGCCCCTCATTAAGGGCACAGGAAATGTAAAGGCCTGGAAACTTAACACAGGGATGGTGGGAACACATATAATGATCAAAGTACATGTGTGCATACCCAGGAACTCAGTTCAGGGATGGTGAGAACTTCTTAGTATTCCTATAATGAGCACAGCAGGTGTGCATAGCCAAGAACTAAGTGTACGGATAGAGGGAACCCTTCATAATGGGCATGGCAGGTCTATAGACCTGGAAACTCCATGCGGGATTGGTGGAAGCCCCCTCATTATGGGCACAGGAAGTGTGAAGATTTGGAAACTCTGTGCAGGGATGGTGGGAACCCCACACTATGGGCCCAGGAAGTGTGAAGGCCTGGGAACTTGTGCTGGGATGGTGGGAACCCCACACTATGGGCATAGGAAGTGTGAAGACCAGGGAACTCGGTGCAGGGATGGTGGGAACCCCACACTAGGGTCCCAGGAAGTGTGAAGGCCTGGGAACTCAGTGCTGGGATGGTGGGAACCCCACACTATGGGCACAGAAAGTGAAGAGGACTGGGAACTCAGTGCAGGGATAGTGGGAACCCCTCTAAATAAGAATAGCAGTTGTGTGGAACTTGTAGAGATATCACAATTAGAGATAAAAGATACTGTGATGTGGTTTCACTCCCCATCATCTACTAAACACTGAAGTATTAGTTCTGGAGGGCGTGAGCCCATAACAAGTGATTATATCAAAGCAAATTGCCGAATCAATCTGCAAGTCTGAAATTGATGAAAGTTCTAGGTATGTACAAAATTTATCTCGGCAGCCTTTTAGCAGAGACGCTAACTACATTCTCTAATGTAAAGAATGCACCTAGATAGAGAACCTGTTCATCTCTTTAGGCAATATAATCAGGAAAATATGGAACAGCAAAGTATCTCATCAAAAATTTAGTACTTCCTGTAAAGCAGAGTGTTGCTTGTAGAATCACCTCGGAGACAGAGCTGCAGTAAAACGATCCTAAAATCCGCCATCCCCCTCCACCCCCACATCCATCCTTGTTTGTACTTCTCCGACACGCAACAAATATTTCTGCATTACGAGAAGCACCAGAGACGCTTTACAGGCAGAATTCTCAACGGCCGGCGAGGAATATTTTTCGAGTGATAACTCGGGGAAAGCGGCAGGAATAATGGCGGTGAGCAGAATAAGACATGGCGGTATTGCTGTCACTGTAAGATGCATTATACACGGCGTCCGGGGGATTTGCTACCGCGCCATAAATAAAGCCTCTGCTTGTTAGGCAAAGCAGCTATTGATCTGCGATCTTTATTTAATGTCAAGTTTTAACCTGACAGCGAAATATTTACTCCGCTCTGAATTATGGCTGCAATGGAGTTTTCCCGCAGCTGTGCTCTGAGAGATGTGATACAAGCGCAGATATCGCCGAGTATTTATTAAAGCTGGAGGCTTATCAGAGCGATCGCCAGTTCTACTGGACTCTGAACTTCAATGTCAGAAACAATAAAAGTAACTTTGTGGGACAAAACTAACTTTGCTGTTGCCATATATTGAGGTGAAATGCGTTAGCCTGTTGTGATGCCATTCATCTTAAATGGCCCCTCAATTCGTTTTGGTGAGCTGCCTTGCCAAAAATTATCCTTTTTTTTGCATTGCCATCCCATTATTGCATTGGGCTCCTTTAACTACTTCAATACCGGGCACTTCCCTCCCTCCCTGCCCAAGCCAATTTTCAGCTTTCAGCGCTGTCGCTGTTTAAATGACAATTGCGCGGTCATGCTACACTGTTCCCAAACTAAATTATAATCATTTTGTTCCCACAAATAGAGATTTCTTTTGGACCGAAAAATTTGAAAAAATGTAAAGTCTTTCTTTGTTTCTGTTATAAAATGTAGTAAATAAGTAAGTTTCCTCCTTCACTGATGGGCACTGATAAGCTGCACTGACAGGCACTGGTAAGGCGGCACTGATAAGGTGGCACCAATAAAATGGCACGGATGAGATGGCACTAATGAGCACTGATAGGTGGCACTGGTGGGTAACACTGATATGCAGCACTGATTGGCATTGAAAGGTGGCACTGGTGGGCACTGATAGGTGGCACTAACAGACAGCACTGCGGGGCACTGATTGGCTCTGATAGGCACTTAAAGGTGGCACTGATAGGCATCACTGGTGGCACTGGCAGGCATTTGTTTGCCACTGGATGGCAGCTGCCTGGTCACTGATTGGAATTTCCCTGGTGGTTTAGTTGGCATACCTGGTGGTCCAGTGTGGAGGCCTTCCCTGTTGGTCCAGTGTGGCATCCTGGTGGTCCTGGGCAGGCATTCGAGGGGGTGCTCCGCTGATAAACAATCAGCACAGACCTCCCGTCAGGAGAGCAGCTAATCGTCTCTCCTCTACTCATGTCTGTCAGACGCAAATGAGGAAAAGCCGATCATGCATAGCATACTAGCTCATTATGTATTACTTACCTTGGATCAAAGCCCCTGCAGCCGTCCTTGACCCCCCCCCCCCCCGGACATCTCTTCCAGATGTGATTGGCCGGAGCCGCGATGATGTTACTCTCACACCAAAATCGTGCAAAACATACAAAAATGTATTAAAATGGTGCCACCCCCATCCTCTGATGTCAGATGACGTAAAATCCCACCAATATACATAAAAAAAAAAATATTGGTGACAAAGCTTATTATCAGAGGCATGAACATTAAATTCCTACGACAGAGGGATGCAGTCTGTATGGATCGTGTTGATATAGTTGCAGCAGATTGGGCACACACATCAGCCAGATACGGCCAATCCAAACCCATGGTCGTTGGCAGAGTAGGCCGCCAATCAGAGAGTGCCACAAATGTATGCCACGCTCCAAGCAACCAGGCGGCGGGGGGACCCCAACTACTATGCCCATACTACTTGGTGACAATAGTGGATCATGCCTGCATGTCGTGTGTTGAAATGGCCACTCTATTGGAGGTCCATGCGAGAGGATGATCAGTAAATAGGAATGGAAGCACTGGGCTTGCTATGTCCTGTGTCTTCATATAAAGTCCCAATCTTGTTTTTAACTTTTCTTCAAAAGGACGACAACATTGAAGCACAATTATAAATTGGGGACAGAGTGTTGTCACCCTATAGGAAGTGCTTGGACAAGGAGCCTCGTGGCAGGATTAGTAGAGATTTTAATGACAATTACATATTAAAAAAATGTTAAAAAGTGAAATAATTTATTTCCAGATAAATGTCATAATGAAAACCTTAACTCAATAAATGTTTCACTTTCAAGCTTTCCCATGCTGTAGTTCTATTTTCACCGGAAGGTGACTACAAGTCTCAGCATGCAGCACGGCCTCAGTTGAAGGAAGTTATAGTTCTTTGTAGAGGTAGAACACCGGGTCTACTTCCTTCCCATAAGAAGTGTCCGATGTCCTCATTCCGGTGAATTAATGTGTAAACCTCCCAGAGACTCCAGACATCACCTTTCTTCCTCGGTTACAGCCATTTTACCGTCACATCTAATAGAAGTCGCTTATTCTTTGTCACCTCGCAAAGCCATTTATCGCTGCGCATCCGAAGACGTCCCTGTCACCCCGCTATTTCTAATGTACGACTCACGGCCAAAGCGTGTGTGTGCGCAAGGGCCAAATGATTCCTCTCTCTAATGTGAAGCCGCGTTCGCCCCCTCCCCCATGAATTATGAATGTCAAACCTCGTCTGCCCACTCCAGTCAATAAACCCTCCATCCCGCTCGGCGCAATGAGATTCTGCCACCATTTGTTTGGCGAAGTGACACTCGCCGAGCTCCGTTATTAAAAAAGACGCAGGACATTTTGCACGCTGACGGAATGAACATCGAGGAAGACGGCAGCTGAGATGGCAGCAATGGATGTGTCTGAATATTCTGTTCCCTGGAGTGACACCGAGAAACATGGCAGAGCCGGGGACCCCGCCCGCCGCAAAGCTCGCACAGAAAACACGGATCCCTCTGTGATCTCCGGCATGCGATTAGTCCGGCGTGCCAATCTCCTGCTCTTCACAGACCATTAAACCGCCTCATGTTTACATATAAAGCACAAGGAACCAGAGGACGCAGCCATTCAAAATGTAATTTACAATTTTGTTTCAAAAATTCCATTCTGACACATTCAGAATATTTAAGTTGTAAATGTAAAGGCGGTGCCAGATATTATAAGAACGGTGTCACTAACCAGAAATTATCATAGGAAGTCATCAATCTTTGAATAGATAAACAATTCCTACAT
The DNA here is from genome assembly GCA_029574335.1 of Rana kukunoris. Classification (NCBI taxonomy): domain Eukaryota; kingdom Metazoa; phylum Chordata; class Amphibia; order Anura; family Ranidae; genus Rana; species Rana kukunoris. The sequence goes on along the minus strand of CM056056.1, from coordinate 23,732,495 downwards.
TCTGTACCTCCTTTGTTTTATTTTGGTCAATATGTCACAAAAAAAAAATGATTGCATAATTACTGCCTCTAAATATTTTGGATTTTATTTCAAACAGAACCAAATCCCATTAATTTTATATATTTCAAAAAAAAAAAGTTACATTCCTGGCACATGCCGAAAATGTAAGGGCTCATTTATACTTGCTTCAGCTCCAACACACTGCTTAAAAACAAGTCTTAAGACATGCATTGTTAAAGCTCATGTCACTAAATAAAATGGTCTTCAAAGCCTCCATAGAAGTCTATGGCAAAGCTCGCTTGAAGCCCCACTGAAGCCCCACCAAAGCCTCATTCAAGCCCCACCAAAGCCTCATTCAAGCCCCACCAAAGCCTCATTCAAGCCCCACCAAAGCCTCATTCAAGCCCCACCAAAGCCTCATTCAAGCCCCACCAAAGCCTCATTCAAGCCCCACCAAAGCCTCATTCAAGCCCCACCAAAGCCTCATTCAAGCCCCACCAAAGCCTCATTCAAGCCCCACCAAAGCCTCATTCAAGCCCCACCAAAGCCTCATTCAGGCCCCACCAAAGCCTCATTCAGGCCCCACCAAAGCCTCATTCAGGCCCCACCAAAGCCTCATTCAGGCCCCACCAAAGCCTCATTCAAGCCCCACCAAAGCCTCATTCAAGCCCCACCAAAGCCTCATTCAAGCCCCACCAAAGCCTCATTCAAGCCCCACCAAAGCCTCATTCAAGCCCCACCAAAGCCTCATTTAAGCCCCACCAAAGCCTCATTCAAGCCCCACCAAAAAGTCTCATTCAAGCCCCACCAAAAAGTCTCATTCAAGCCCCACCAAAAAGTCTCATTCAAGCCCCACCAAAAAGTCTCATTCAAGCCCCACCAAAGCCTCATTCAAGCCCCACCAAAGCCTCATTCAAGCCCCACCAAAGCCTCATTCAAGCCCCACCAAAGCCTCATTCAAGCCCCACCAAAGGCTCATTCAAGCCCCACCAAAGCCACATTCAAGCCCCACCAAAGCCACATTCAAGCCCCACCAAAGCCACATTCAAGCCCCGCCAAAAACACAATCAATCCCCACCGAAGCCTCATTCAAGCCACACCGAAGCCTCATTCAAGCCCCGCCGAAGCCTCATTCAAGCCCCGCCGAAGCCTCATTCATGCCCCGCCGAAGCCTCATTCATGCCCCGCCGAAGCCTCATTCAAGCTCCGCCGAAGCCTCATTCAAGCTCCGCCGAAGCCTCATTCAAGCTCCGCCGAAGCCTCATTCAAGCTCCGCCGAAGCCTCATTCAAGCTCCGCCGAAGCCTCATTCAAGCCCAGCCGAAGGCTCATTCTAAGCCCCGCCGAAGGCTCATTCAAGCCCCGCCAAAGGCTCATTCAAGCACCACCAAAGCCTCCATAGAAGTCTATGGCAAAGATCACTTGAAGTACCACTGATACCCCACCGAAGCCTCATACAAGCCCCACCAAAGCCTCATCCAAGCCCCACCAAAGCCTCATCCAAGCCCCACCAAAGCCTCATCCAAGCCCCACCAAAGCCTCATCCAAGCCTCATCCAAGCCCCACCAAAGCCCCACCAAAGCCCCACCAAAGCCCCACCAAAGCCTCATCCAAGCCCCACCAAAGCCTCATCCAAGCCCCACCAAAGCCTCATCCAAGCCCCACCAAAGCCTCATCCAAGCCCCACCAAAGCCTCATCCAAGCCCCACCAAAGCCTCATCCAAGCCCCACCAAAGCCTCATCCAAGCCCCACCAAAGCCTCATCTAAGCCCCACCAAAGCCTCATATAAGCCCCACCATCTAAGCCCCACCATCTAAGCCCCACCATCTAAGCCCCACCATCTAAGCCCCACCATCTAAGCCCCACCATCTAAGCCCCACCAAAGCCTCATCTAAGCCTCATCTAAGCCTCATCTAAGCCTCATCTAAGCCTCATCTAAGCCTCATCTAAGCCTCATCTAAGCCTCATCTAAGCCCCACCAAAGCCTCATCTAAGCCCCACCAAAGCCTCATCTAAGCCCCACCAAAGCCCCACCAAAGCCCCACCAAAGCCCCACCAAAGCCCCACCAAAGCCTCACCAAAGCCCCACCAAAGCCTCACCAAAGCCCCACCAAAGCCTCATCTAAGCCCCACCAAAGCCTCATCTAAGCCCCACCAAAGCCTCATCTAAGCCCCACCAAAGCCTCATCTAAGCCCCACCAAAGCCATATCTAAGCCCCACCAAAGCCATATTAAGCCCCACCAAAGCCATATCTAAGCCCCACCAAAGCCATATCTAAGCCCCACCAAAGCCATATCTAAGCCCCACCAAAGCCTCATCTAAGCCCCAAGCAAAAGAAAGGTGTAAACAGGACTATAAGCTAACCATTTTATTTAGTGACTGGTTTTCAGAGAGCTTTAATGAAGCCTGTCCGAAGCCATGTTTTGAAGCAAGTGTAAACTAGCCCCAATTACTGTTAAAATGCTTGTGTCCTCAACCAAACTCTCAAACCATCTAATGTCTGGTGTTATAACTGATCACATGTGCAACATCATGGCAATTGAAGATTAAAACAGAAACCAAGATGGCAGCTTCCTTGGCTGAAAATGATAGGGGGGTTTAATTCCTCTTTAAGGCTCCTTTTGACATGGAACTTTAGTCAGAAAATTAAGTCATGCTAGATCACTAAAGGCAGGTCCTTTAGTACGTATAGCTATGTAAAACCTACATATGGTTTAAAATACAGTAACCCACTGTTTCACCCTGCTCTGCACATGCTCAGTTGCTCTCCATTTGTAGGCACTGCTGAGTTTGTAGAGGCCGATCTACTGACAGCCTTGAACTGGAATTAAACCTTCCTATCATTTACAGCCAAGGAAGCTTCTTCTATTTGATCTGAAACTGCCATGATGCTGCACATGCGATCAGTTATAACTCCAGCCATTTGATAGTTTGGTAGTTTGGTTGAGGAGACAAGCAAACGTGACAGTTCACAAAAATATCCTTGGTTTGTAGTACAAATCAAAAGATCCAAGTTTAAAGCGCCCCACCACAAATTGATAGTTCAGATACAAATGTAATCTAATGAAGGGTCAAGTAGAAAATGAGGCCAATATGTTTCAGGGGCCCAAACTCACCCCCTTCACCAGGCCTTAAAGACAGAAAAAATAAGTTATATGGACTGAATATATGATACAATGTTAAAGTGGTTGTAAACCTCTAACATGAAAAACAAAGCATATCCCTCTGCAGCATGTACTTGCCTCAAAATATAGCACCTAGTGTGATTTATGTCTGGTCTTTCATCCCCTCTGATCTGAATCACATCTGATAGTCTAACTTGACACTAAGCAATCCCAGAAGATGACCCCCTTTCTCCAGCACACAGCATGTGATTAACAGCCTTAGCTGTGCATGTTTTCCTATGTGTAGGGGAAGGGCGTCCATTCCCTCCACTCAGGTCTCAGATTACACTCTGCTCCCTGCTATATGTTATGCAGTGTGTGATCTCAAATCCCCACCCCCTGCCTTCTGGAACTGAGAAATGGTGTGAAAATTCTGGACTTTGAACAGATGTAGAAGAGGGGGGCTGTAGATAAACAGCTATAACTTATGTAGGAGGATTTGTTTCAACTCTGTGTATGACCTGAAGCCAGTCACTTAACATATGAGAGGGTTTACAACCACTTTAATAGTATTTTGACCAGTATTGCATTCAGCAGCACAGGACTCAGCAGCAGCTGGTTTGACAACCTTATGTTGGAATAAATTTGTACCTGTACTATTAATTTGTAGTGTGGTGGTGTGTTATTCTTAGATCCATTGATGTATACAGCAAACCAAGGAAACTGTGGAAATCCTTTCAAGCACAGAAGCCCCAGACACCTTGTATGCACATCAATACTACTGGTAAATAATACCAGCAGGACAAGCCTAGGGGTGCAGCACTACTAATGCAAAAAGGGACAGTACGCTGTCACCCTATAAATGGAAGTGCCCAAACAAGGACCTGCATGGCAGGATCACCAAACATTATTTTAATGAAAACTACCGATTTAAAAATGTTGAAAAACACTTCTGAAATGACATTAACATGTTACAGATTTTCTAAGATATTAGACCCAATTTCCTCCATTACGAAACATGGCGAGGTTAGAATGGAGCATCAAATTTCGGTAATTTGATAAATGTACGTTTACTGCGAAAACCTCTCGCTTGAAAGGAAAAAACAAAACAAAAAAATGACTCCGCATTTTACAAATCGCCATGGAGAGCAGCCTGCAAATTTGATGTCATGTCTGATTAATACGGATCATTTTTCCAGAGAGTCGCTAATCTTGGGGGATGTCAGAAAAATCATTATATTAGTAAATAGCTAAAAGTGTCTCAGAGCCGGAGTGAGATTGCTGAACAAGAGAGCGATGTGCCCGCCATACATTGTTTTATTATAATTTTCTGTACACCCAGGCACCATGTACAACGGTGTCTGCTGTAAACACTTCTGTCGGGTATTTGAGGATTCTACAGGTTGAGAGGGACTGATCGGGTGTCCCCGCCGCAGACACAGAAGCCCCAGACGGGGGTGCAGATCGATGCCCAGCCAGTCTGTTACCGAGACCCAAAACAATGTCAGCCCAGACAATGAGACAACGGTTGTTTTACCCTGTGTGCGCCAGGGATTATCGAGCACCCGCCAAAATAACCAAGGCATTAGCGTTTGACAGACAGGTACAAACTACACAATACTTCCAAAGGGTATATTTCTGTGAAAAGGCATTATAACCAATGGGACATGTGAACACACACTAATACATCTGATGGAATTCAGATAATATTTTTTTTTTAATTGTAAATATTCTCTGAAAATAATATAAAAAAAAATAAAGCAGATTCTGTAAATATTCTGTGCAAATGCCTTGAAGGATTAGTTCACATTTACCAACAAAAACTGCCTATGCAGATAAAGGATGTTTGGAGATACAAACCATCTGTGCAGCTTTGTTAAACCAGCTCCTGAAAATGTACCCCCCCCCCCTCCTGACCATCTTTTGCGATATGGCACTGCGTTACTTTAACGGATAATCGCGCTGTCGTGCGACGTTGTACCCAATTAAAAAAGTCTCCCCCCGCCCACCCACCAATAGAGATTTCTTTTGGTGGCATTTTATCACCGCTACAACAAAACAAAATGTATATATTTTTAAATTTTCTGCTATAAAATATAAAAAAAAAGGAAAACAAATTTTTGTTTAATGAATTTAGGCAAATATGTATACTGCTATATATTTTTAGTAAAAATAATCTCAAATAAGTGTATATTGATTAGTTTGCACAAAAGTTATAGCGTCTACAAACGATGGGATTTTTTTTACTAGTAATGGCGGCGATCAGCGACTTATGCTCTCCATTTACACATGAGACCTTGTAACACTAACGATTTACATGACACTGGGAGGGAAAATGATTAATTGGCCCCAATTTGGATATTTTCACTTAGGGGTGTTCTCACTTTTGTTTCCAGCGGTTTAGACATTAATAGCTGTGTGTTGAGTTATTTTGAGCAAATTTACATAATTAAGCAGCAACCAGCCGTTCGATAGAGAATGGAATTTCATTTATACTTGTGAGGAGCGGAAAGTCGCTACATGACCTGGCTGCCGGAAAAGATAAAGATTGTAGGTCGGGTGACTGAATATTGGAGTCATGACACATATTTGCTAATTGTTCCCTTTCTGGGATTTTTTTCATATACAGTATATACACTATATTTCCAAAAGTATTGGGACACTTGCCTTTACATGCACATAAAATTTAATGGCATCCCAGTCTTAGTCTGTAGAGTTCAGTATTGAGTTGGCCCTCCCTTTGCAGTTAAAACAGCTTCAACTCTTCTAGGAAGGCTGTGCACAAGGTTTAGGAGTGTGTCTATGGGAATGTTGAACCATTCTTCCAGAAGCGCATTTGTGAGGTCAGGCACTGATGTTGGACAAGAAGGCCTGGCTCTCAGTCTCCTCTCTAATTAATCCCAAAGGTGTTCTATCAGTTTGAGGTCAGGACGGTCAAGTTCCTCCACCCTAAACTCACTCATCCATGTCTTTATGGCACTGTACCAAATCATTTGGTGGAGGGGGGATTAGGGTGTGGGGTTGTTTTTCAGGAGTTGGGTTGTCCCCTTAGTTCCAGTGAAGGGAACGCTTAAGGCGTCAGTATATCAAGATATTTTGGACGATTTTCATGCTCCCAACTTTGTGGGAACAGTTTGGGGATGGCCCCTTACTATTCCAACATGACTGGGCACCAGTGCACAAAGCAAGGTCCATAAAGACATGGATGAGTGAGCTTGGGGTTTAGGAACTTGAATGGCCTCCACAGTCCTGACCTCAACCCGATAGAACACCTTTGGGATGGATTACTGCGGAAACTGCGAGCTAGGCCACAGAGGGTGTGTGTATATATATATATATATATATATGTGTATATATAGCTCTCTATCTATCTATCTATCTATACACACAGTATCTCACAAAAGTGAGTACACCCCTAACATTTTTGTAAATATTTTATTCAATCTTTTCATGTGACAACACTGAAGAAATTACACTTTGCTACAATGTAAAGTAGTGAGTGTACAGCTTGTATAACAGTGTTTGTAGACTTGCAAGGAAACCCCCAAAAAGTAATTAAGCAGCATACAAAACGTTGCCTCTCCGAGACCAGCTCAATATTGAGTATTGTCAGAGAGCAAGCGCACACACGGGCCGCGGAGACAGAGCTGGAACACAGCAAATGATTTATAGGTGTTTTTATGAGATGTGAGCGTACATATCTCCCTCTTCAACCATCAAATATCCGTCAGTTACCAGTATGGCTGTCCAGTGTCGCCCCGCACACATCCATCACCCAGACATTATCTGAATGCACACATCTCCAACCCAAAATCATAGCCATACAATAGCGACACTCTGCGGTACCTCAACCTAGCGCAGAAATGGCACATCGGAAATATGATTTCATTTCTTGAGAAGCTGCTGAATGAAATCTGACTTGAAAATAAAAAAAGTTTCCCAAAGCTAAAGATGAAGGATTATCACCACTTTAGCCCCGGAAGAATTTACCCCCTTCCTGATCACAGCACTTTTTGCGATTTGGCAATACGACAATTTAACTGACAATTGCGCGGTCAAGAGATGTTGCACCCAAAAATGTACATCCTTTTTTTCCCCACAAATAGAGCTTCCTTTTGGTGGTATTTGATCACCTCTGCGTTTCTCTTTTTTTGTGCTATAAACCCCCCCCCAAAAAAAGCGTCAATTTTGAAAAAAAAAAAAACAATGTTTTACGTTTTGCTAGGGCCGTTACTGATCAAAATCTTTGTGTTCGATTAATCGTTTTATTTTTTAATCGATTAATCGACTAGATTCGATTAATTATAACGCACAGATCCAACTACTTTTAGCTGATCTCCTTGCAGGCAGATTCCCAGTGCAGCTCCAACCACTGGAAAAATGGATAGCAGGATAAAAAAACACACAAAGGCAGCGCTCGATGGGAATAGCATTAAAACTTTTATAGTCTTCAAGTAGCTAACCAAATAAATATTGCACCGGAGATAAAATCGATATAGCTACATTAACTGTAAAAATGGTGCGAGTAATACCAAACGGTACCAAAAGCAGTCATAAAAACATGTAGCCAAGTATGATACTGGTATAAAAATGTGTACAACAATACCACTGCTGAATCCAGATGAGGAGGGGTTAACATCAGACCGTCGGCATGTAGATGTCCCATGAAGGGAACTATCACAACTCTCAGTGGATGGTTGTAGAATCCCAGGTTGATAGAGGGAAGTGGTAGAGGGAAAGTGTAACAGCCCTTGCGTGTGGTAGATCGTAAGGTCCCTCCGGCATGCAAATATGAAGGCACAGCTAGGAGCCCTTCAGATGGACACGGCAAGCCCTGCTGGTGTCCCTGACATTACTGGATCTCCGACGAAACTCCTGGAAGGCCGGAAGCCAGTGGAGAGGTGAGTACCAATCAAAAGAATTTTAATCGATCAAAAAGATTTTGATCAATCAAAAAATTTAAAGATTAATCGATCAATTAAAAGTTAATTTGCACAGCCCTACATTTTGCTATAATAAATATCCCCCAAAAATATGTAAAAAAAAAAAAAATCTCAGTTTAGGCCGATACGTATTCTACATATTTTTGATAAAACAAATCGCAATAAGCGTATATTGATTGGTTTGCGCAAAAGTTATATAGAGTTTACAAAATAGGAGATAGTTTTATGGCATTTTTAATATACATTTTTTTATTATTAGTAATTGAGGCGATCTGAGATTTTTATTGTGACTGCGACTTTATAGCGGACACTTTTAACACTATATTGGGACCATTGTCATTTATACAGCGATCAGTGTTATAAAAATGCACCGATTACTGTGTAAATGACACTGGCAGTGAAGGGGTTAACCACTAGGGGGCGAGGAAGGGGTTAAGTGTGTCCTAGGGGGTGATTCTAACTGTGTGGGGGGAGGTGGGCTACCAGTGCCACGACACTGATCACTGCTCATGATTACAGGGAGCAGTAATCCTAGTGACACTATCCTGTCACTAGGCAGAACAGGGACATGCCTTTTTTACATCCCCTTGTTCCGCCTCAGGATTACAGGACACCGGCGGACATAAGGTCAGCGGGTCCCACGGTCACAGAGCCCATGGCGGGCAGATTCAAAGCAACGTACCTGTACGTTGCTTTTCCTGCCCGTGCCATTCTGCCAACCAATATCTACGTGAGGCAGTCGGTTAAAGTAAATGTAAACCCATATATGCTTTAACATGTTAATTTTCATATCGGAGGTTATTTTCAATATTTTCATTTCCCACCATCCCTGAACTGAGTTCCTGAGTTTGCACCCCTGATGTGACCATTATAAGGGGCTCCAATCATCCATGTACTGAGTTCCTGTGTCTACACACCTGCTGTGCCAGTTATAGGGGGCTCCCACCATCCATGCACTGGGTTCCTGAGTCTACATAGCTTCTGTGCCTGTTATGAGGAATTCCCACTATCCATGTGCTGAGTTCCCAAGTCTGCACACCTGCCATGCCTATTAGAAGGAGCCCCCACCATCCCTGCACCGAGTTCCCATGTCTGTATACCTTCTGTGCCCATTATGAGGGGCTCCCAACATCTCTGCACTGAGTTCCCGGGTCTGTATACCTTCTGTACCCATTATGAGGGGCTCCCAACATCTCTGCACTGAGCTCCCAAGTCTGCACATCTGCCATGCCTATTAGAAGGAGCCCCCACCATCCCTGCACCGAGTTCCCATGTCTGTATACCTTCTGTGCCCAATATGAGGGGCTCCCAACATCTCTGCACTGAGTTCCCGGGTCTGTATACCTTCTGTGCCCATTATGAGGGGATCCCAACATCTCTGTACGGAGTTCCTGGGTCTGTATACCTTCTGTGCCCATTATGAGGGGCTCCCAACATCTCTGCACTGAGCTCCCAAGTCTGCACATCTGCCATGCATATTAAGAGGAGCCCCCACCACCCCTTTGCAGAGTTCCTGAGTCTACACACCTGCATTGCCCATCAAAAGGGGCTCCCAACATCACTGCTGGATCTGTATTAATTTTACAGTATTAGGATTTTAACAGGAGATTCCAAAACACACAAAGATGGGGACACCCAACACTTTGGGAGGACAGGAACAGAGCTAGGAATTGACAGGGAGATGAATATTCTTGTGCATTCAGAAAATAAACAACCCAGGAAATACAAACTCCATGCAGACACTGCCCCAGCCCAGATTTAACCCCAGGACCTGTAAGGAAGGATTTAACCAACTAGCCACTGTGCTGCCCCAACCCACCTTTACAAACAGCTAGGATCTCCTGGAAAAGAGATTACAGGAAGCCGATTTAGCAGAGGAGATTTTCTTTGAAAATGCCGGCATTAGACCTTTTACAGAAAATAACCCGAAACCTTTTCAGTAACAATGCTGCACAGCACAGGTTTTACAGGAGAATAACATCTGTAGAAGAGAAGCGCACAAAGCCGCAGGTGCCGCACAGACACTGTCAGCAGCTGAAAAAATCTAATAAAACTCCCTGACATTACAATGAAGTCACAGGCCTGCGGTGATCATTGAGTTGCAGCGTTTCCAGGGAGGCGACAGCATGGAGGGTGCAAGATCGGCATTCCAGGCTCACCTGCTTATACTGAGAGCTGTGATCCTGAAAGATGTCACTGCGATCAGAGACCCACATATACTTCCCATTGCTGGACTTCTCCCATGCTGCACCTCCACCAGGAACTCTCCAACCCAAGAAAATCATCAGTTATCTCAATTCCAGTATTCCAATGACTATATCTTTTTACTGGAAATCCCCAGGGACAAGTCTCACTTCTTCTGATACATTCCCTACAATGTTAAAGCCCAACTCTAGGTTTACATCTCTTCACCGCCCTTTTCACCCCCTATGCAGCATCCCTGCACCCTAAAACAAATCTTTACACAACTTTTTTTCTAAGGATCATTGGCGTTGTACAGCAATGTCACAGGTCATTTAAAAAAAAAAAGAAGTATGGCCAAACGTCTCTTGTGGGTCACAGGCCTTCACTTACTTTTTACTCTCCGGTGACCCAGAGTCAGCTTACAACGTAGTATTGCCTGCCTTCAGATGTCACACAGCTACTCCATGCCTCATGAAGGGTCCTGAGAGGCTTTGAAACTTTGCTTCTGCTCTAATAAGGTTATCACCGAATAAAGCTTTGGACCCATTCTGGAGATTCACGGTGTGCTTGTGACATTCTCTCGCGCAGGCTGTGGAAGGATCTTGACCTTTTTATCCACTTGATCATTTTAAAGACAGGTTCACTTTAAAAGTAATTGTCCTGAATAAGAGGTGGCACCACAACATGCATTCAGTTACCTTTATTATCCATAGAATGCTCCTCTGTGTGCAACTCTTCTAGACTAATGCTGTGTACACACAGTCGGAATTTCCAAATGGAAAAGGTCAGAGGGAATTTTTTCATCGGATATTCCGACCGTGTATGGGGCCCACCTGACTTTTTATTAGAAATGTTAGAAAGAGAACATGTTCTCTTTTTTCCCAATGGAAATTCCGTACACGTCTGTATGGAATTCCGACGGAGAAAAAAACATGCATGCTCAGAAACAATTTGACACATGCTCGGAAGCATTGAACTTCATTATTCTAGGCTCGTCCTAGTGTAGTACGTCACTGCGTTTTCGACGGTCGGAATTTGTTGTGTCCATGTGTATGCAAGACAGCTTGAGCGGAATTCCGTTGGAATAATCTATTCCGACGGGAAATCCGATCGTGGTTATGGGGCATAAGAACTGACCTTCCCTTCCTTTGGAAATAAGTCCCATCTATAAGGAACTTTCTTGTCCAACGAAAGACCTACAAGCCAATGAATGACACTTTAGTTTAGCAGAAATCTTCCTCCCGTCGGATTTATTTAGAGCTATGTATTCCCAAAACGTCAACTTTGATATTTCATCCCTTGTCCTGGGTAATACAGTATATCAATGATGACAATTTCTCTTCATTATAAAGCTTTTCCAGGAAATTTCTCCTCTCACTGATGAAGATGAAAGCGTCCAATCACGTCTATTTTGCAGATAAATTTTGCTTTTTTCTTTTTTAACTTTGCCTATTTTTAACCCTTTAATGATCAGTGGTCATCGACACCGACATGCCTAGTCCCTTTACAGCTGTATCAGTTACCTCTCTTTACTTTGCCTACTGAAACTATTTATTTTTACATAATCGGTTTTATTAATTTTTTCGAAATAATTAAGGCACATAAAACAAAATTCAGAAAACAGAACCATGCACATCTGCTGTATACACGGGTTGCAGGTTCTGTTTTTATTAAACCTGCTTGTATTTTTTTTTTTAATAAGCCAACATATCGACAAAAACATTTTTACATTTCTGCAATGGGCCCGTTTATTTGGCAATAACTTTGTCATTGCTTACTGTTTATATTGTACCTAAAGGCAAACATATATTAAAGTGGATAATGTTATCTCTTTTCAATGAGCCAATCCTATATCACTTATATCAATCTTTTATCACTCTTCTGAACGATTCCTCTGTTATCAGCCTGAGAACTCCTGACATATTTTTTGACTTTTTAGACAAAAACAGACAGAATCTTGTGTCAAAGGAGGTTGCTGAAATAGAGTAGCAGAGAGCAGCTCCTATTACAAAACAGCTCTGAGAGTATTTGCCTATGAAGAGAGGGGGTGTGTGCCTTTCCTCCAATCAGCAATGTTAGCTATCTTGGATGTATATCCAGACATCACACTCTGTGTTAACCAGGAAGAGAAAATCTCCTAACAAAATCTGAACTTTCTAAACCGTATATAAATGTGAAGACAGCAGATATACATATAAAACCTATGTAGGGAGATTTGGTTAACCTCTTTGTATCATCTGAGGCTGTTCACTTCACTGGGTGTATGTACGGGGGGGTTTACATTCACTTTAAGGCTTACCTGTAGGTACAGTAAATATCTCCTAAACGTGTGCCGCTTAGGAGAGATTTACATGTGTCGCAGCCATTGACCTCACCAGCGAATGCGCACTGTGCTCTCAATGGACGACATGCCGTTGACACTCGCAGTACCACGTTTCCCCAAAAATAAGCCCGGCTCTTATATTCATGTTGAGTGAGTGAGTGAATAAATTGTAAAGCGCTACAAATGTGAACTGAATCGCCTCAAAAGACAAAAGTCACAGTAGGGCTTATTTTCAGGGTCAGATAAACAAACAAGGCGTCTCTAAGTGCAGAAGTATCAAACTTAATATCCCCTAAAGTCTGTCTGGATTCAAATGCTTGGAGTGCCCTGGATATACACATTTTTCTGGACTTATTTTCGGGGGGGGGGGGGGGTTCTTACCATGTAATGTGCTGTTTTCTCTCCCCCTCTTCCCTCCCTGCCTGTCAGGAATCCTCAGTGTAAACCAAGTTAAAATGCTTGTAAAATCTTATAATCCACTTTATTACAGTATTACATAATGTACAATGTGTGTGTTTTTTGTAATATTGTGCCAAATACTTTTGTTATAGTTCTGCTCGGTACTTTCGTGACCCGACGGAGCTCTCTTCCCTGCTCAGAGCACTGCAGGGGGGGGGGGCGTACCGAAGGTATCTGGCACAATTATATAACAGAAACACTCACATTGTACATTATATAGTTCAGGAATAGAGTGGATTATAGAATTTTACAAGCATTTTAAACTAGGGCTTATATTGCAGCTCTCCTGGAAAAAAAATGCTAGGTCTTATTTTTGGGGTAGGTCTTATTTTCGGGGAAACACGTAGATCACATACAACCAGTGCATTTTGAACACGGTGTGGAAAAAGCACATGGAACATTGGTTTTCTGCACCGCATTCTGGTGTGAACATACCCCTTTAATGTTCACCCAACTGCCTGTGTGAACAAGGCTCGACAACGTTACTCTGTATTTCTCCATTTCCCGTCCGAACGATGTTTATAAACACTGTGTCAGACGTTCATTTTTTGGCAGCAACAGCTGCTAAACTTACAAATGTCATTTGCGACATTGGCAGCAAGTTTTGGTGGGGGCAGGGGGATGCAGTGGCAATGGTGCAGAAGGACGGGGTGTTACACATGCTCTGCGAACTTTGATTATTTTTGGATGCATGCCTAGTGTCCACAATTGAACACACCTAATGTGATCACCCACCGTCATAGATCTCTTGATCCAGAAACACATCAATTGGTTCCAAAATAAAATCTCTAGCTGTTGGTGGCACAGTTTCAGCTCTTACTTCTCAAATGGAACGTAGGATAACCTACGGTACTCTTAGCAAAATAAACTGTGGCTGAGGACACCAACCTACAGACTGCAGGCATGAAGAGTATAAAGCCTTTACATCTAATTAAGTTAAAATTTTGCTGAGAATGCTCGCCACCCCAATCCTGGTGTACTGACCCGTCTTAATCATCAACATATCTGCCAATTTTACCATATTTACAAAGAATAATTCTCCCGACTCGGCAGTTGATGAAATCTGTTTACAGTCCTCCAGTGGCTTCAGTTTTTATGTCTGTCGTTAAACGGCACTGCGCGTCACGTGGGACAGACTCATTATCATACAGAGACATTAAAGCACAAGGCACTAGGCAATTTGGATCACTTCACTGTGATTGTCCATTAATACCATGTGTTTATGCTGCAGGCATACAAGGCAAGGGGGAGAAACGCATGGCGGTTTGGCTAATGACTCCTTAAAAAGCGCATCGGCACCCGACCAGAAAGAGACGCACCTGTCTCACTTAACAATGCACACCGGAGACGTAGACAGGGGACCCGATGGAGCGTGAAGCACGCCATGTCACTCTGTAGCTCAAGAAACAACAGATGTACGCTGTTGAGGAACCATCCTGTGCGCCTGCAAGCGATTCCGCGTGTTTTCATTTCAATATGCGTTCAGCTAAGAATTGCTGTGACAATAAACTGGAACTTCAGGCAAGCATTAAAAATATTACATTCAATTTTGCTTCTTCCAATAATTTAATTGGCCAATGTAAACTATGGATAAGGGAAGGGGGAATTAAGGGCTTTTTAATTTCCCCAAAAAATTATATAAAAAATGGAGAAATTTGGTGAAATTTAAAAATTTTCACAAAATGTATTGGAATTTGAGCAAAACCATTTTCAATGTATTTTCTATTTATTTAAAAATGTCTTCTAAAAAAAACAGATCCAATTCTCCTGCTCCAGCCAAATTCCTCCTCTGTCCAGTGCCTCAGACCCTCTTTAAGCAGGCTAACACTTACCAAGTGAGGGGTTTTCAAAAAAATCCTGGTTTCTGGTGGTTTTGGGCAAAGTCCCAGAGCCCAGTGCCAGAATAAATTACAGCACTTGGCTCTACAGATTTAACTGGCAGGGGCATGCTGGCACTAAGGAAACCCTGCCGACTGCCTGTAACAACAATAAAATGTCAGACCCAATAGAAGCTAAGCACCCCCTTGGCTCTAGCATGAAACATGTACATGAGGAGGAGGGGCCTAAGAAGGGAAGTCCCCCTGTATTGAGCTGCGCCAATCTGAGGTCTGTTTGAGGTTTTTACGATGGGAAAATTTCACTGGGGGAATGGGTGAAGGCAGGGCCGATCCGCCCTATAGACTCACTATGCAAGCCGCTAAGAGGCTCGCTAAGCTGCGGAGGGCCCCCCAAATTACTAGAAGCCCTGCCTGGTGAGAAGTAATTTTCGGCCCCTCACCCCGCTTCTCAACCCGCTGGCTGGATGGAAGAAGAGGTAAGAAGGCAGCACCCCCCGCTTCTCAACTTTAATCTTTAATGTGATACTGTTGGCAGCGCCCAACCCCACTGTGACATGTCATTTTGCTTAGGGCCCCAAGGAGGTCAGGATCGGCACTGGGTGGGACAGTTAAAGATTTGTTTTCCCTCGGGGTGGATTAATGCTGGGAGGAGCAAGGGGTGGGGGGTTTAGGTTGGAAGGAGGATTTGTGCTGGGGTTTATTTGGCAGGGGAGAGGGGTTGTGCTAGAAGGGGGAGGGGTGTTTGAAGGGGGGAGGATTTTTATTAAAAGGTGGAGGGATGGTTGAAGGGAGAGGATGTGTGCCAAAAGGGGGGGATTGGAGGGGGTGGATTAGACTCAGGGGGTGCAATACTTGCCTTTGCCCAGGCACTAGCAAGCCATGCTATGCCACTGCACCCACATCATTCTGTCCATTACCTGTAAGCCCAGCCTGTCATTTACACACCTAAAAGAAAAAAGTCTCTTAGAGCTCTCAGTTTGAATTCCGAGTAATCATGGAACAAGTGGTGGTGGAAGGCAGTAACAATAAGGGCCCTTTCACACGAGCGGACGAACGGTCCGCTCATTACAAGTCCGTTTACGGACTTGTAATGGGTCCCTATGGGAGCGGATCCGTTAGCGGATGATGCATCCGCTAACGTCCGCTCGATCCGCATCCGTTTTTGCGGACGGAAGAATGTCCTATTTTTCTTCCGTCCGGCCAAACGGATCGGATGGAAACGGACAGACGGTCCGTTTCCATCCGACTCCCCATAGAGGAGAGCGGAGGAGAGACGGGGCGGTCCCTGCACAGTGTGCGGGGACCGCCCCGTCCGCCCGACAGCTCAGCGGAGACCCCCCGCTGAGCTGACGGACACACGGAGTGGACCGAAAAACGGTCCGCTCCATGTGAAAGGAGCCTAAAATGTAAGTAAAGTACTTAAATATAATGGCGTGGCTTAAGAGTTGGTGATGTGATATATTCTTAGTTCGCGGTATTGGGATTAGATGGTCAGCAGCCATGGAAGCAGTCAGTACAGAGTAGGACTGAAAGGATAGATGGATGGCGGCTCAAAGAGTTCCTCAGCCAGGCACATCAGATCAGGGAAGGATACTCGGTAACATCCAGTGGAATCTAGACCGGCCGTATGGAGCTGGAACAACAGCGGCATCTGTGGATCCCCTCAATGAACCGAGATCCTGGGGTGTGCAGGGGGCGTGTACAATGGATTCTAGAGGCCCTGCCTCTGTTGTCAGGTACCTGTCAAAAGAAAGCGGGGTCTGTGAAACATTTTGCACACCCCAGGTGCTTGCCCAGTTTGATGTTCCAGCTCCATACAGTGGGTCCGGTTACCAGGGCATGACAGTTGTTGCAAGTCGGCTGACTGTATAACTTCATTCCACATACACAGTCTTCTCCCTGTATGTCCAAGCACTTCTCTTACCTGATTGTATTGTGTGCATTTGTGTATTTTAATAAATGTTCTAATTGATTTCTGCGCTCTTTACATCCCAGAATCAGCTCAGATATACATATCACACTGGCAGAGTTCTGTTGCCATATGTCTAGCAGAGCAACACCACCACCATGGCAGGTGACATTACACCAATGTAGATGAGCATGCGGACGGCAGGCTGAGATTGCTGACCGCAGCAGTTGGCAGGAAAAGAAGAATGGCCCAAGAGGTTTTCTTGAAAAAGAAACATGTAGAAAGGATTGTCGGATTCCGCTGTGATCGATCCCGATCAATCAATACCGACCCGTAAAACATAAACATTCAATTAAGGCCGAACTGGCGCACCACACTTACTCACCTCACAGTTGATTAAAGAAGGAGCGAAGTGTCAGATATTAACAAGCGTAAGTGTGTTCTCTGAGCCTGCTATAGATTGACCCGTCAGAGCGCTGTGCGTGCTGAGACTTAAAGGAACACTCTAGTTCCCGCAGAAGAAAAATAAACTCAAAATATGCAATCACTAAATATGCCACTTTGTAATTAAACCTATTTTCACTTTTGATCAGCAGCCAGTCATCATCTTTTAAAACCGCCACAATTTATCATTTCTGTTTCTTGCAACCATGACAGTGCAACAAATTTTTCAGGTTCCATTTCTCATTCCACTGCTCCTGTAGTAATGAATTCACACAGAAGTCACCTTATTGGAAGTAAAGTGGCATCCCTTGCTATGCCCTTAGGTTGGCTGCACTGGCATTGTCACCTCTGTGGAAATATCGTACTTGAAAAACGCTGTACATCTTAAGCAGGGTTCCATGCAGTGTTAATTTAGTCGACTAAAACATTTTACATTTGACTAAATTAATATGATTTTAGTCTACTAAAATACAACTAAAGCCTCGTACACACAATCAGTCCATCTGATGAGAACGCTCTGAAGGACCATTGTCATCGGTTAACCGATGAAGCTGACTGATGGTCTGATGTGCCTACACACCATCGGTTAAAAAAACGATCGTGTTAGAACGCGGTGACATTTACGTGTGTTTACACAACGACGTGCTGCAAAAAACAAAGTTCAATGCTTCCAAGCATGTGTCGACTTGATTCTGAGCATGCGCGGCCTTTTAACCGATGCTTTCGCATACTAACGACCGTTTTTGACCCATCGGTCAGGCGTCCATCGGTTCAATTTTAAAGCAAGTTCTATTTTTTTGGACCGAAGGATAATTGACCGATGGCGCCTACACACGATTGCTTTGGACCGATGAAACGAAACTTCAGTCCACTTTTATCGGTTTTGACCGATCGTGTGTTCGCGGCTTGAAACAAAAACAATTGAGATTACTAAAATACGACTAAAGCTAAAATGGCATTTTAGTCAAAAGACTAAAACTAAATTGAAATTTGACTTCAAAATGTTCAAACCTCAATACCATATCAATATATAATGAGTTTGGAAATTGTAGAGAAATGTTAACTAATGCATTACAATTTAATTACACCCATTAGAATTTAGACTAAAATTAGTTTTAGTCAACTAAAAAGTACTGGAGATTTAGTCAACTAAATAGGACTATAACTAAAACAATTGCAGAATAAAATTGGAATAAAAAAAAAAAAAAAAAAATGCAGTTTTAGTCCAAAGACTAAAACTAAGTTGAAATTTGCTACCAAAATTAACACTGGTTTCATGGAAACCTAATATTTCTCCAGGTGTTGCTAGGGGTTCCTTGAGCAATGAGCAATTTCTGTCTCTCAGATAAGTTCACACTGACACCATTGATCCTTTTAGCTATCTGTAATGGGCTAATTCTGACAACAGTGTTAATTTCGTAGACCAAAACTAAACTAAAATATGACTAAAACAATTGAGATGACTAAGACTAAAACTAAATTGAAATTTGATGTCAAAATTAACACTGGTCTGTAGTGCATGTTAGTACCTCAATACCATTAATAGCATATTAATTTTTTCACTCCAGCAGTATATAATAAGTTTGGAAATTGTAGAGATATGCTCAAATATGCATTACAATTTAAGCATTAGATTTTAGATAACTAAAATGAGTTTTAGTAGACTAAAATGTACTGAATGTACTAATCTCCAGAACATTTTAGTCGACTAAAATCTCCCCAGTACATTTTAGTCGACTAAAATCCCTCCAGTACATTTTAGTCGACTAAAATCTCTCCAATACATTTTAGTCTACTAAAATGTACTGGAGAGATTTTAGTCGACTAAAATGTACTGGAGAGATTTTAGTTGACCAAAATGTCCTGAAGATTTAGTTGATAAAATACAACTAAAACAAACAAAAAAAGCAGAAGACTAAAATGGGACTAAAACTAAAATGCCATTTTAGTATTAAGACTAATGCCGCGTACACACGACCGTTTTTCATGATGAGAAAAATGCAATTTTTTAAATTGGTCGTGAAAAACGGTCGTGTATGCTCCAGAGCATTTTTGACGACGAGAAAACCTGTTTTTTCTCATCGTTTTTCAAGTCGTGAAAACCGGTCGTGTGTGGGCTTTAATGATAGGAAAAAAAAATGCACATGCTCAGAAGCAAGTTATGAGAAGGGAAATTTGCGTAATCAGCTCAAAGGGTGGCGCCATTCAAATGGAACGTTTGTAGGTAAGGCAAGGCAGGCTTGAGAGAAATCGCGTTGAGAAAAATGTTTTGTTTTTTTCCATGACATGAATAACGGTCGTGTGTACGCGACATAAGACTAAAACTAAATCGAAATTTACTGCCAAAATGAACACTGCTTCCCAATGATCACAAATGTAAGTTGCATTCTTCCCAATGACCATCACACTAATGTATTATAAGTTGTAGATAGAGTAATTACTAGTAGGGGTTCCTTAAAAATTGAAAGTTATTTAAAGGGTTCATCTTATAGGTGTGTGTAGCCTTGTGCACCCCAAAGCTCAAACACACACACACATTTTTGAGATTTATAGATATAGTCCGCACACGTCATCTGACTTCTTTTGCTTTGCGCACACGTGACAAACCACCAGAAGAAGGTAGGCCCAGCACGATCTCCAAAGCTGGTGCTTCCCCATCCAGCCCACTCAAACTAAATTGCAGTACTAGAAAAAAGCAAGGAGGTGGCAGGCTCCATCGTGAGGAGGTTCCTGCAGTCCTCCTGAGAGCTGAAAAACGCATCAAGCGCAGCCGTATAGATGTGAACCTAGACTGAGGGCCAAGAGGCGGCATCAGAAACATTACATCTAAACACAAATGTCTCATTGATTAATCCTCCCGATGATATGAATATTCCCATTGATCTACCAGCCAGCCAGTAATGGGTTCCATGGTCTGAACAGACAAAGCTTATTATCATGTACATCAAGGGTCAGCAGCAGGAACCGCAATCAATGAAAGAGCCCGCAGAGGAGAAGCAGCGATGTACATCCATACAATGAATGTAAAGCAGCCATGATACAATTAAAAGTTGAATTGAATTAACAGACTTTATTGGCCAACCGAGCTGCTTTTAATTGCCGACACTTAATAGAGGTCAGTGATCTCTATCAACTGGAGAGGAGAGGTTGCTCTTCAACCCAAGTCACGACCAGGGAAAATCCACAGACGCAATTCACTAACATCTCATTTAAATCTGAAGTGTAGTGTCTGCATATAATACCTTTTCTTTGCCCCCAACTCAACATGCAGTGAAACATTTTCACCCAAGTAACTTTGTTTTCAAGAAATTCTTCTTTTGAGATCCAGTATTATCATCACTGGGATCTTCTGCTGGTCTCTGCTCTGTGAGAAAATTGAGTTTGGTGAAAAGGGTCGGCGGGCTTCGTCAAATATCACAGCACCATGCCATGAACATTGTAATGTACAAGACAACTGTACAATCTGCTGATCAGTTGCTTGATTACACAATAGAATGTACCGTATATACTCACTCGAGTATAAGCCAAGTTTTTTAGTAAATTTTTTAGTGCTGAAAATGCCCCCCTCTGCTTATACTCGAGTCATCTTTTTGCACCTGATCTCCCGGACTTTGGGGACCGGTACCTACCGGCCATGGCACGCATGTAGCCCCACTCTTCCTCTACAAGTGTGCAAAGTTTGTTGTCCTGGGGAACTACGGCCGGGGAGCACCGATTTTTCAAACCCGGGCAGCCCTTCCATAGACTCCCATGTTAAACGGTAATTTCTCCGGTGACTTTGGGGACCCGGTACCAGCCGGTCGTAGATCCCCTGGAGCTTGGCACACATGTAGCCCCATTTCTCATCTACAAGTGTGCAAAGTTTGATGTCTGGGGGACCTACGGCTGGGGAGCACTAATTTATCAAAGCCAGGAACCCTTCCATAGACTCCCATGTTAAAACGTCAGTCTAGTCATGGGCACAGTGTGGCATGGGCACAGTGAGGCAAAGTGAGGCATGCAGATGGACACCCTAGGCTTATACTCTAGTCAATACGTTTTCCCAGGTTTTTGTGATAAAATTAGGTGCCTCAGCTTATATTTGGGTCGGTTTATACTCCAGTATATACGGTAATCAGGCAACTGATCAGCAGATAGCACAGATGAGCAGAGAAGCATGCACATCTAAAGGAATGCAGCTGATATGTTCTTTCATATAAGGCTTAGGAACAGCAGTACAGTGACTCACATGAGCCCTAAAGATCATTCCCACACATAACAGCAAATATAATTGATGGCAGAGAAGGCTAATTGCTGTGAGAAGAGGGCAAAAGATAGGAGAGATCCATGCACACATAAGCATTTATGAGCATTTAGAAGCAAGAGCGTTTAGGGGCAGAGACCTGAATGCATCAAAATAGAAGGAGAGGAGCATTTGGGAACGAAAATGGCCAAAGCATGCAAATCCTTCTAAACGAGCCTAAATGCTAGACGTGTGTGGCGCTGGAGAGTTCATTAATTTTACCAGCTAGAATAAATGACTATCATGGCCAATAAAATGAGTGAATGGCTAAACGTTTGACATGCCTGAACATGAGGTCTAATAAGTTTCAACACACAAAAGGACTTCTGGGAAAAGCATGGGAAAAAAAAGTAAGGTTGGAGTTCATCTTTAAGCTCCTTTTGATTTTCACAGAACCTGCAGATTCTTTCCACATGAATCTGAACTATTTTCTGGGTAATTTACCCAGCAAACTTTCAATCTGGGGAAAATCTAAAAGCAATTTACTACTTTATACAACAGCCGAGCTATTACTGTGCACTGATCAGTTAAACTGTGAATATTAGAAAAGAAGCAGCTATGGAACACAAAGGATTTATCCCTCCATTCCTGATATGTTAAATCACAGAAATGACACGCTCGCTTCTACACCAAACGGATCCTCAGGCTGGTCATAAACCAGCAGGTAGGAGCCTGACCAAAGTTTGTACAGCTGCCTGTCTGCACTGCTGACTTTGGAGTGCTAGATTACAATTTGTTAGCGGATTCATCCGATACAGAAAATAGTTAAGAGAGAAGTATAGGATTATTTTAGAATCATACTTACCTAGGTAGATGCAGCATATGTCCAATTCTGCATCCGTACCCTGCCGGCTTTAAGGCTGAGAACCGAATGTGCAAACACTGCTGATCGCTCGGTTCTCCCTGAGCAGAGAGCTGGTCACTGTCCGTCACCGCTGTCTGCTTTGCTCCTCCTGTGAAGAGGGCGGAAGCGACCAGCTCATGCTCTCAACGGCTCGCTGAGAGCCTACGCCATGTCTAAATGGACACAGGGAGCTGTGTTTTGGCTTGGGTGCCCCAATACAAGCTGCTTGCACTCGACAGAAGGGTGGAGCCAAGAGAGCCGACCTGAGAAAAGGAGGATCTGGGCTGCTCTGTGCAAAACCAATTGCACAAAGGAGGCAAGTATGACATGTTTACTATTTTTAGAGAGAAAAAAAATATAGACTTTACAATCACTTTAAAATCAAAATCTGGGCAAAGAAAAAGAGGACATATGTGAATCAGTTTGTCAGTAGTATTACCATAGCAGTTTATTTCTGAGTCAGTTATTTTTCCTGTTGATCCTGCCAGTAGACCGCATATTATTTTTCTACTTCCTGTAACAGACTAGACTGGCCAGGTAAAGTGAAAGTTACAGAGGTTAGGAAAGAATACCACTACTAGAAGGGGGGCTTACAACAGTCCATCTTAATACATATGACCTGATTAGCTAATAGAGTTATTAAGATTCCTCTACTTATTATGTACACTGGAAAGGCTACTGGGAAGTATTGTGTAGCAATGCTGCTCAGAAGGTAATGCTTTCCCTACACTGCAGCTCAGGCGTGTCGACCGAAAAAGGAGGAGTAGTGATGGACAATGCTTGTTAAAAGGAAGAGTAACATGGTCGAATTTCGAACAAATTTTATTTTCAAAATCAGAAAGCGCCCAGAGGCGATTCAGTTCGCATGTGCCGCGCTATACAAGTTTTCATTCATTCATTCAGAAAGTTTTTTTTTTTTTTGTGATCCGATGATGCCACCATCGATTTTCGGAATTCGGCCGACCAAACCTTCATGTTGCCGGGAATATTCGTTTCTCTACAGGAATATTCTTTTCTCTCCGGGAATATTCGTTTCTCTCCGGGAATATTATTTTCTTGCGCACAAGCGCATTTTTTTTCTATTACATTTCTTGCACAATTCTCCCATCATTGATCAGAAAATCGTTTGTTTTTCAAAAAATTTCCAACATGTTGGATTTCTCAAATTTTTTTGCCACACGAAAATCGGCTGTAGGCCACTAACGGTGCGAAATACGAATGAAAATTCTTTCATACGATTTTCGAAAGAAAAGTATTCCGAAAATCGAACCACGCATGGCCGCCTTAAGGGGCTTTTTCTACCCATGTTATGCAACGCTGTGGTTTACACAGTTTATAGGTGTTGAGATCACAACATGAGTTTTGTTTTCCTTTTGTACTTTCTATCTTATTCTGCTACTATAAGGTTCAGATTGTCCGACATATCTCCCTCCGCCTCCACGCTCAGCTCCCTCCTCAAGTACACAATTTTTTGTAAAGATTTCGTATATCAATATCTTTCTGCCCGGGTCGTCTCGCAGGACGTTGTTATACAGTTCAGGAGCTGATCAAGATTTGTTGGTTATAACTTATTAATCTATTCCAGCATTAAATAAACAATAGGTCGTCTCAGAAGCCGCCACCTGTACTGTCCACTATACATCACCCCGCATCGATTCCGGGCGATGTAAAGAACACTCCGCATCAGGTCCCACAGCGACACGGCCATTGCTATTACTACACTTGTAAGATTTATTGAGGAAGAACATTAAGAACGCAGCAAAATTCCATTATCTAGTTGTAATATTTATTGTTGTAAGACCCCTCTGAGCCTGATATGAAACTGTTATTTCATCAACTATCAACATCCAACCATTTACTGTACCGGAGGTACACTTTTAGTAGCGTTTGACACTTTGATTAACATTGAATTGCTTCTTTCACGCTATCAAGTGGCAATATACATAACTGCAGCATCAATGAATAGCTCCTTTTACTGTATTAAGTGATCTCACACACAACTGCAACATCAATCTTTAAGCATAAATAAAAAAAGGATTAACGTATCTGTATATTCCATATCTTGCCGTATAGTATAGAACACAGGCAATTCCATATCTTAAGTATAGTATATAACACAGGATGAGTATGCATACACCCTGGGTTACAGGTAGTACCTTGAGGGGATTGGAAACTGGCAAAGCTTTAGAGGACATACCCCTTGTGTGTCTCCCCTACCCCACCAATCACCCTACCCCACTCTGAGTCCTACATTTTGTAGCAAGCAATGCAGAATAAGCAAAGGAATGGAAGAAGGGTGGCCTATATCCTGTGCTGTATTCCAAGATATGGAATTTACAGGTAAGTCAACATTCCTCTTATCTTAATCGTACAGTACAATTAATAGGAAGGATGGGCAATAATTAGGCAATAACCGAGTCTACGGGCCCAAATAAGAAGGGTCAGAAGACCCAATTTCAGAGTGCTGCTGCATGAAGCTTGCTCCCAAAATGTGTCTTGACAGCCCCCTGGTAATCTCTGAAAAAGTATGACCAGAAAACCAGGCGGTGGACTTACACAGCTGGGCTACAGATGCTTGATGCCAAAATTCACAGGAAACTCCTGCCGATCTGGTAAAATGGGTGCATAAAATCACAGGAGATTATTTTTTTGAGAATGTAAGCTATTGCAATCACATTTCTTAGCCATTGTGTGATTGTGGACTTTGAAGCAAGGTGCCCCTTGCAAGGTTCAGAGGACAGGACAAACATGGCACCTGGTTTTCTGATTTGAGTGGTAGCTGTGAAGTAGAATGTAATGGCTCTGACTGTGTCCAATGTAGAGCAATTTTCTTCGGATGCTCAGGAGCAGGGTATAAAGATAGTAGAAAAATGTCCTTATCGTGATGGAATACTGAAACCACTTTGGAAAGAAAGGATGGCCTTGAGCGTAAAACAACCCTGTCATTGTGAAGTATGAAAAAAGGCAAAGGCATGTCAATTCGGAAATATATTAGACAGATATAATGGAGACCAAAATGTTACTTTGCAGGAGAGACCCTCAGGAGTAATGGTCACCAACCAGTGGTCCGTGGACTACTGATGGTCCACAAGAAAATGTTAGTGGCCCCCAGGGGTTCTGCTGAAAAGCAACATTGTGGTGGGTGTATACCACCCAATGTGGTTTCCAGTGTTCTAAATGCGCTCTGACTATCAATACTGTCAGTGTGCATCGATACTAATGCCTCTCTTGTAGTTCCGGCTCCTGTAAACTAAGAGTAGTGCAGAGAGCGGGAGGTGAAGGGGGGAATTCCAATAGCAGGGCAGATCACAGACTGTGGGAGGGAGCAGGAAGCCAGAGCATATGGCTGTATAAGGAGGTGGGCGGGGTGGGGGGGTCAGAGAGCAGAAGCATTGTGTGCATAAGGCAATAGTGTGATCCAGGGGTAATGCCCAGTACACACGATCCGATTATCGGACGAATGATCGTCCGTTTTTTTTGTATGCTAATCTCACATCGAATCTTATGAATTTACTTAAGTCACGAAAATTCTCGTACAGCGGAATAAAAAAAAAAAAAATCGGAAGTGATGTCATGTGTTGTAATGCATTTGTATTGCATTTTCGAACGACAGCTGTGCTGATTAAACGAAAATTGTACGATCTGGCATTGTTACGAAAAAAAATGTCTGATAGAATAAAATCGGATGAACTGTCCTGATCGGCTCTCGAAAGCTCAGTACTAACGATCAGATTATCGTAGATCATTTCGAAAGCGGCATTTTTCATTTGATTTTCAGATCGTGCATACAGGGCTTAAGGGGGCAGAGAGCTGGAACATTGTGTGTATAAGACAGGGGTCAGCAACCAGTCGATCGCAGACAACCTGTTGACCCTGGACAGCTGACAGGTAGACTGCAAACAGGTTCCTTCACTGCTGCCAACCCCGTCTTATACATGCCAGTCCATCTCTCTCCACCCAGCCTCCTTCACCTTGCCTTTGATGTCCTGGTCTCTCTCTCCACCCACCCAGCCTCCTCCGCCGCTGTCATGAGTGAAGGGAGGGCAGGAGGAGGAGCTGGCCAAATTAACATTTTAATTAACATTCTGAGCGCAACACACTCCTGATCCATGCATTCTGAGCGCAACGCACTCTTGATCCCTGCATCCTGAGTTCAACGCATTCCTGAACCCTGCATTGTGAGCCCAACGCACTCCTGATCCCTGCATTCTGAGTGCAACCCACGCCCGATCCCTGAATTCTGAGCGTAACACACTTCTGAACCCTGCATCAGGAGGGTCAGACAGATTTTACACTTCCATACCCACTTGAAGCAGGTTAACTGCACTTAAATAATTCTCAATGATATCAAAGGTGTGTGAAGCTGAAACCATATTGACACAAGTGCAAAGCCACCCCTAACGGAATCAGAACAATGTATGTTTTATTTCAATGGTTCCTCTTCCTCAACATTCCCCAAATCATACCAAATTCCTCAACAAGTGTATCATCTCCTGAAATTAATGAACATTCACGTCATCAGCCTATGCTCAATCAGAGGTTGGGCCACTCATCAAACAATGACATTAGACATGGCAGATGATAGGTAACCGGTGTAACTCACCTTCGCACTCGCCACCATTGGTGGGGTTACCGTGGTACCCGGGCATGCAGGTCTCGCAGTGTTTACCCGTTGTAAGGTTCTTGCACTGCTCGCACACGTTGTTGTTGATGCACGTGCTGTGCCCATTACACTGACAGGCTGGAAGAGAAAAAATAAGTCAAAGGTCAGTGCAACATCAAACAGCATCAGCAGTCAAAAACAGATTAGAAAAACTGCAACTGTAATTCCGACAACTAGAACACATGCAAGGACACATGTGGTCTTCTCAAATTCCCCAAACTTTCCAAGAGATTATACATGGCCTGTAATTTATATAGGCTGAAAAGAGGATCTCTCTAAGGATCTGGGTGGTCTGTCCTTCTTATGCCGCGTACAGACGATCGGACATTGACAACAAAACCGTGAATACATTTCCAATGGATGTTGGCTCAAACTTGTCTTGCATATACACGGTCACACAAATGTTGTCAGAAATTCCGAATGTCAAGAACGCAATGATGTACAACACTTAAGACAGCACTAGAAAAGAGAAGTTCAATACCATTCGTCTTAGTAGAAGTTTGGTGAGAGACGATTTACGGTTTTCAGCCTCATGCTTTTCAGTCGGTTACAGCGTGACAAATGTATTATCTCCATTATGAACGCTAGTTTTACCAGACCGAGTGCCTCTGTCTGGTACTTGATTCAGATCATGCATGGAATTTTGTATGTCGGAATTGTTCACACACGATCGGAATTTACGAGAACAGATTTTGTTGTCGGACAATCCGACACAAAATACCCGATGGGGCCTACACACAGTCGGAATTTCCGACCAAAGCTCCCATCGAACATTTGTTATCGGAAATTCAGAGCGTGCGTACGCGCCATTAGGAGAAGGATCTGGGGGTTTTGGTAGATCATAAGCTTAATAATAGCATTCGATGTCAAGCTGTAGTTTCCAAAGCGAGCAAAGTCCTTTCTTGTATTAGGAGAGGAATGGACTCCAGAGAGAGAAAGAGAGATATTATTTTGCCCCTGTACAAATCATTAGTAAGACCTCATCTGGAATATGCAGTTCTGTTTTGGGCACCAGTTCTCAAAAAGGATATTGGAGAACTGGAGAAAGTGCAGAGAAGGGCAACCAAATTGATGAGAGGCATGGAGGAGCTCAGCTATGAGGAAAGATTAGGAGGAACTGAATTTATTTTCTCTTGAGAAGAGGAGATTAAAGGGGGATATGATCAACATGTACATAAGTGGTCCATATACTGAACTTGGTGTAGAGTTATTCACACCAACAAAGGTCATCACAGAGGACAAAGGAATTATTTCCTAAATGCACATTATATAACTGGATACTAACATTTATTACTTTAACTCCTACCCCCCACTTAAAGTGGAGTTCCACCCATTTGTTTATGTTTGTCTGTGCTGCATGCCCTAATCTCATAGTGTTCAGAATGGACAATTTTTATTTATTTTGTTGCTTGTAAATACCTTTATTTTGTTTTCCTTCATTACTTCCTCCTCCTTATTAGCCTAGGCTATTAAGTCACATGGCTATTTGCAAGGGTTTCTGGGATAGGCATCATGTTTTCCCAGTAGTCCTTGCAAACCTGACTGAAACCTATTACATTGCTTGTGCAGCACTGAGCATGTGCGAGATATACAAAGCTGAAATCCAGGAAGTCATACGGTCTGGCTTCATGATGCCCACGGTCTATTTCTAGATTATAAATCTAAATGCTGTAACAACCTAACAAAACGGACCTTAGTTTACAGACTAACTTTACTAGAATACATTAAGCTTGTGTATTACAGGGGTATTTATATTTAAAAAGTGAAATTGTGAGTGGAACTCCCCTTTAAGTTTATTCTTAGTTCACCAATATATCTGTATATCTTCAGCTGTAAATTGTGCAATTCATATTTTGTCAACTGACATTGCTTTAATTTGTTCTTTTTCATTACTGTCAAAGTAAATTGTATGCCATGCTAACTTTCAATAAAAACTTTAAATGAGAAAAAAAATAAAATAAACATTTATAGGTACAGTTGATCAAGAGAATATCCAATTTCCTCTTGGGGGCAGTGTTAATTTTGGCAGAAAATGTTAATTTATTTTTAGTCTTATGCATGTTATTCATGTCATTGAAAAAAAAGTTTTTCTCTACACGATTCCTCTCAAGCCTGCCTTGCATACACACGATCATGGCACTATGAAGGGGAAGTTCCATTCGAATGGCGCCACCCTTTCGGTTGCTTTTGCTGATGTGTTCGTAAAAGTTTGGCGAGAGACGATTTGCGCTTTTCAGTCTGTTACAGCGTGACAAATGTGCTATCTCCATTACAAACGCTAGTTTTACCAGAACGAGCGCTCCCATTTCATAACTTGCATCTGAGCATGATCGTTTTTTCCCCCCTCGTTAAATCATACACACGATCGTTTTTTCACGACGTGAAATAGAACGACGTGAAAAACGACGAGAAAAAAAAAGAGCAGGTTCGAAATTTTTAAATGCCCATTTTTCACGTTGAGAAAAATGC
Organism: Rana kukunoris; assembly: GCA_029574335.1. Lineage (NCBI taxonomy): Eukaryota > Metazoa > Chordata > Amphibia > Anura > Ranidae > Rana > Rana kukunoris. The sequence continues at coordinate 23,703,032 of CM056056.1, read as the reverse complement.
TTTGGAGCATACACACGACCGTTTTTCACGACCAAGAAAAAACGGTTGTGTGTACGCGGTATCAGTCTTTTGACAAAAATGAAATTTTAGCTTTAGTCTTCTGTAAAAAAAAAAAAAAAATCAAAATCGAAAATATGTTACGTGACCGTGACGATACGCGTGGAGTGCTGCCGGGTGACGCTGCCGACACCGAAAGTGACGTGGGAGCCCCTGAGCACCGATGTCAGATTTTTGTACTGAATGATCATGTTTTAAAGTGGAGGTTCACCTAAAAAAAACATTTATCATTGCATTTAGGCTAGTTACTAGAATGAAAATCGGCGTTTTTTAAAAAAAATCCTCGCGGTACATACCGTTTTTTATATAAATGATCACCGCGGCTTCCGGGTATGGTCGTCTGGACTTGGGGTTCCTGATTGACAGGCATGTCAATTGACGCATACAGCGCGTCACGAGTAGCCGAAAGGAGCCGAACGTCGGTGCGGCTCTATACGGCGCTTGCGCACCGACGTTCGGCTTCTTTCGGCTACTCGTGACACGCTGTATGCGTCGGTCGACATGCCTGTCAATCAATTAGGAACTCCCAGCCCCGACGATCATACCCGGAAGCCGCAGTGAACATACATATGGAAAATGGTATGTACCGCAATAACTAGCCTAAATGCAAGGTTAAAAAAATTTTTTTTAGGCGAACCTCCACTTTAAATTACTAATTGTTTTAAATACATTTTCTACATAACTACTACGCTATGAGGTTACCCCTTTTTGTATGAGCCATGATTCTAAATGGCCATAAGGATTCCCAACCTTATATGCCCCTCAGGGGGAAGTGTGACTTGAACTGGTATGAGAGGTCAATAATAGAGGTCAGCGCATAAATGTGGAAGGTTGTGGGTCGGCACCAAAGCACTTCGCACATTTATTGTGGACAACCCTTACATTGGAGTCACTGAAGCACTAGCACTTTTAAGGTGGAATGTTTTTACACTGAAGATTTTGAAGCACTAGAACTTTTTGCATGGAATACATACATTGGAGTTAAAGCACTAACACTTTTAAAAAAGAACACACATGTTCACAGATTTATTGTAATTTTATTGACTTTAAAAAGGATAGCTGCAAGGAATGATTATTGTTTGTTTATTGTCAATTGTTTATTAAAACAGCACAGGATATCATGGAATTTTATCATTTGAAGATTACATAGGGATTTACTTTATGCACACTTGATATACCTTTAATTAAAATGTTGTTTAATAAACAAATTTTAATAAAATTTTAAGTTAATGGGTTTAGTCGTATTTAGTCAACTAATTCTCCAGTACATTTTAGTTGACCAAAATAATTTTAGTCTACTAATTTTAGTCATCAAAAATCGAATGGGTGTAAATAAATTGTTCATCGAAAGGAGGAGATTCCGGTGCGCCAAGTGATGTGGCAAAAGTTGTAATGGTAGCTGTTATAGCACATCTAAGTTAGTCAGTTATAAAATAAGCAAAAAGGAGGCAGCCATCCTCAGAGGGTGTCCATTACCTCTGTCAGCAAGAAGTAAAGAAGAAAAGGAGGGGGGGGAGGCACCAACTAAGATAATCCTACTGTTGTTTAAAATATCAGTGTAGTGTGTATACTTACAGGTTCGCTGGGTAAAGGTGTCCGTCAGGGGTGGAGGTATCCTTGGGTCTCGCAAAACAAGCAGGATTCAAGCCAAAACGGTGAATACCGCGTTTGGACTGAGGTGGGGGGGGAGCCGGAGCCGAGCAGAGATCGTCGCCGTTCAGAAAATCGTGGAAATACTCAGTTTCCGAGTTCAGCCAAGGTGTCCTCGGCCCTTTCCGAGTGTTTACGAGTCTCTCCGGCGCCCATCCGCCTCTGACTGCATGCCATTGATGTCAATGTGGAACAAATTATTTTCGTTTCCATTGACTTCAATGGGGAAACTCGCTTTTATATGCGAGTATTTTGGATTACAAGCATTCTCCTGGAACAAATTATGCTCGTAATAGGAGGTTCCACTGTAATAGAATTTACACTATCTATGACCACCTACCAGTTACATGACTTTGGAGCACTTTGCCACAGTTTCCTCACTGTAGGAATTAATAAAAACCTTAAGGCCACGTACACACGATCAGACCGGTCCGATGAAACTGGCCTGAAGACCAGTTTCATCGGACCAAATTGATCGTGTGTACGGCCCTTCGGACCAAAGTTTTAAAACTTGCTTTAAAATCTGTCCGATGGACACCTGTCCGTCGGACCAAAACGTTGGTTAGTACACAAAAGCATCGGACCAAAAACCCGCGCATGCTCAGAATCAAGTCGACGCATGCTTGGAAGCATCGAACTTCATTTTTTCAGCACGTCGTTGTGTTCTACGTCAGCGCGTTCTGACCTGATGGGATTTTGGACTGATGGTGTGTACGCACATCAGACCATCAGACCACTTCAGCGGTGGTCCGATGAAAACGGTCCGTCGGACCAGTCTCATCGGTTTGGTCTGATCGTGTGTACGTGGCCTAACTGTTGAGACGCTTACCAGGGCCGGCCTTTGGGGTGTGCGGTCGCACAGGGCGCCATAGCAACATGGGCGCCTGGCGACCTGCACAGATTCCGATGGTCACAGATTCGGCGGCGCCCTCCCCCACCCCCCACCCCCCGCGACTGAATATAACTTAGCGCCATTAGCGGGCGCCGGATGGCATGCCTGGTGACAGGGAGGCGGCGGCAGAGACACAGCAGGCAGGGAGGGTGCAAGTCACACCTGAGCGAGCCGTCAGCACACCCGGAACCCGGCAGCAATAATTCCCCACAGTGTGCAGCGCCGCGGGTCTGAGGAGTCTCGGCTGTCTGTCTCAGTCACAGGCAGCCCAGCACAGTGCACCCGCCTCCCCCTTTTCCGTCCTGTGCTGTGTGTGCAGCATGTGGCTCAGATGACCAGCTTGCCTGATTTACATGTCTGAAAGGGGGAGGGGTGTCTGTGTTGTAGAGGGGAGGGGGGATTCGGTATTGTAGGGGGAGGGGGTTCTGTATTGTGGGGGGGTCTGTATTGGGGGGTTCTGTATTGTAGGGGGTTCTGCATTGTGGGGGGTGTTCTGTATTGTAGGGGGAGGGGGTTCTGTATTGTGGGGGGGTTCTGTAATGTAGAGGGGAGGGGGTTCTGTATTGCGTGGAGGGGGGGGTTCTGTATTGTACGGGGGGCTGCAATGTAGGGGTGGATCAGTATTATAGGAGGGGGGTTCTTCATTGTGGGGGGTTCTGTATTGTGGGGGCTCTGCATTGAAGCGGGTCTGTATTGTGGGGGGGTTCTGTATTGTGGGGGGGAGGGGGTTCTGTGTTGTAGGGGGTCTGCACTGTTCGGGTGGATCTGTATTGTAGGGGGGAGGGGGTTCTGCATTGTGGGGGGGTTTTGTATTGTAGGGGGGAGGGGGTTCTATATTGTGTGGAGGGGGGGGGGGGTTTCTGTATTGTAGGGGGCTGCACTGTAGGGGTGGATCTGTATTATAGAAGGGGGGGTTCTACATTGTGGGGGGTATCTGTATTGTAGGGGGGTTTTGTATTGTAGGGGGTTCTGTATTGTAGGGGGAGGGGGTTCTGTATTGGAGGGGTCTGCACTGTAGGGGTGGATCTATATTGTAGGGGGGAGGGGGTTCTGCATTGTGGGGGGGTTCTGTATTGTGGGGGGGTTCTGTATTGTAGGGGGGATCTGTATTGTGGGGGGGGGGGGTTCTGTACTGTAGGGGGGAGGGGGGTTCTATATTGTGTGGAGGGGGGGTTTCTGTATTGTAGGGGTCTGCACTGTAGGGGTGGATCTGTATTATAGAAGGGGGGGTTCTGCATTGTGGGGTGGTTCTGTATTGTAGGGGGGTTTTGTATTGTAGGGGGTTCTGTATTGTAGGGGGTTCTGTATTGGAGGGGTCTGCACTGTAGGGGTGGATCTATATTGTAGGGGGGAGGGGGTTCTGCATTGTGGGGGGGTTCTGTATTGTGGGGGGGTTCTGTATTGTAGGGGGAATCTGTATTGTGGGGGGGGGTTTCTGTACTGTAGGGGGGAGGGGGGTTCTATATTGTGTGGAGGGGGGGTTTCTGTATTGTAGGGGTCTGCACTGTAGGGGTGGATCTGTATTATAGAAGGGGGGGTTCTGCATTGTGGGGTGGTTCTGTATTGTAGGGGGGTTTTGTATTGTAGGGGGTTCTGTATTGTAGGGGGAGGGGGTTCTGTATTGGAGGGGTCTGCACTGTAGGGGTGGATCTATATTGTAGGGGGAGGGGGTTCTGCATTGTGGGGGGGTTCTGTATTGTGGGGGGGTTCTGTATTGTGGTGGGGGGGGGGTTCTGTACTGTAGGGGGGAGGGGGGTTCTATATTCTGTGGAGGGGGGGTTTCTGTATTGTAGGGGTCTGCACTGTAGGGGGGCGTTATTATGTGAATAAAAGTTGTATTTTTATCATAGCTTGTAATCTGTTTTTTGGGAATGGAAGGCTTTAAATGGAGCCGGTATTGGAGAAAGGGGTGGACACTGAAGGGGTGTGGTTACGGAGGGGTGTGGTTACGGAGGGGGGTGGTTACGTAGGGGTGTGGTTACTATGGGGCGCTGTAAATCTTTCTCGCACAGGGCGCCTAAAGGCCTAAGACCGGCCCTGACGCCCACACACTGAACCAAACCTGCGTCAATCTGATCTTATGTGCTGCTAAACACACCTCAAGGATTGCCGCAGAATGGAACATATTTAAATCATCCCGATAAAATCACTGTGTAGAAGTTCATTCCTTTTTGTGATCAAGTCTGATAAGTGGAGAGAATATTTGTGCAAGAGCAGCGATAAGAATTTCACATTGTCAGCTGGAATGTAATTATGTACTCGCGGCAACATTACAAAAATAAAACGATAAGGGAAAAGGCCTCACTCCAACACTTAATTTGTCTTTTACATATAAAATTATATTGTTCGGCGTCAAATCATTCAAATACGGCAGGAAAACATTGTATTATGTATGAGGGAAAGGGGGGCTGAGCAGTGTGGTCATGTATTATTCTCTACAAGGAGAATCTGGGAATACAAACCGGTCATCTTATCTATTCGCACACAACCTGCCTGAATACATAAATTACAGAATTATTTCTAGGGGCTCCAGATACCAACACTAGTGAGTGAAATACCCAATTTCTGACAATCAGGTCCCACTAATTAGATTAAACATACGATGAAGAGATGGTATTGATTTTATGTGTTGCTTTGTTCTGCTTTTCATTGCTAAAACATTTAAATAACCCTGATTTATGCTGAACTCCAGGTAGATATAAAAGAAAAAAATGTATCTCTGTATTCATTATTACATCATTAAATGTCATTTTTAAACCGTTGTATGCTGGTAAAAAAAAACACCTGTAAGGCAATTGCATAATGTGCTACTATGCATCACATACTAGTGTGATGGAATTATTACAAAATAATATTTGATAAGTTTTTATATTCTTTTATATAATCCTTTTTGTATACCTTTTTATATATATACACATTTATGCATGTATGAGATTATGAACCAAAATAGTGCTTTATCTTCCTTGATGATTACATAAGATGTGATAATGAAAAATATGAGTGGACATTGAAAGTTTGTGCTTTTAAGGCCTCGTTCACACATAGCCGACTCCGTCGCAGTCCGTTCCGACGGAGTCCGCCTGTGTCTGCCAGCTCAGCGGGAGATCAGTCCGCAGATCTCCGCTGAGCCGACGGATGACAAGCTCCTCTCTGCTCACTGAGCGGGGAGGAGCTTGTCGAGTCCCGCTGTCCTCTATGGAGCGATCTGATGAAAACGGACAGCATGTCCGTTTTCATCAGATCTTTCCCGATCCGATCCGCATGGACGGATGGGGACGTGAGCCCCATACGTTTGTTTTTAGCGGATCGGATCAGGTCGGATGTCAGCGGACATGTCTCCGCTGACATCCGACGCTCCATAGGGGTGCATGGAGCGCCCGTTCAGGTCCGCCTGAAAAACTGACAGACGGACCTGAACGGATCCATGTGTGAACGAGGCCTATGAGCCTGCAAGAGATCCTCTCTCCTATGCCCCCCCACTGTGAAGACCTTCTGAAAGGAGCTTGTGTGCTCTGCCCTACACCTCCCCCATTTCCTGTAATCAAGAGAAGTTATACTGGACTGTTCAACAACTGAAGAACTGTTTCAAAGCAAAGACATCTTTTCTAAGCATGAAACTTCCATCTCTACTGGACTGTCCTATATTATATGTCAGAACCCCTGGAAGCTAAATAAGGTTTTTGCATGGGAAACCCCATAGAAGCTATGTTGGACTGCTTGGAACAAAGGAGTAAAAAGCACATGTTGCTGGGTGGGCGTGGATGAGGGCGTACGTGGGGTGTGCCAATGGTTGGATGGGAGGGAACTGGGTGTGTTTTTATCATGTGAGGGTGTGTATCTGTATCATGTTAACCAATGAAAAACACTCTGTGTTGTTTAATAAAACTGAGGCTGCCCATGCAGCAGCCATTCCATTTCCTTTCTCTCTACTGAAGACATCTCCTGCCTTTTTTCTTGATTGCAGTAAGATAATGCCAGCCTCCCTGAGATTGAGAGGAGACTAATAATTAATCAGAGTCTCTAATAGTTCCTTTTCACTAGCACATTATGAAATATTTACCTTCAATCAGAACAAAGCCTTCCTGCTGCACGCTATCACCGCTGAAAGCCTAACATCTTCCCCTGGTCTTTCTTCCAGGTTCGCATGCTCCAGCTGTGCGATTGGCCGGAGCTGCGATGACATCTCACCTTGCATGGGAGCCCTCGGTTCCAGCACAAAGCTCTGAAGTTCCAGCAAGCTGTCATACCTTCAGAGCGCATGCACCGGTGATGTCACTGGTTAACGGTGCACGTTTAGGAGATATTCATTTTACCTACAGGTAAGTCTTATTATAGGCTTACAGTACCTGTAGGTAAAAAATCACAAAGGGGGCTTTAATACCGCTTTAAAGTACCCAAATACGGCCCCTGTACAGTAGAGCTCAATCTAGTAGAGGGAGAAGCAGCACAAGCATAGACATTCAATGGTGCTGCAGTGCTTATGTGCCAACAATGAACATTCTAAAAGAGGTGAGCTTATCAGTCTGCTGCTTTTCCTTTCCCTGCCCAATCACAGGCTAGGGGAGGGTCAAGACCTGTAGCAAGCTTCTCCTTCTACTGCCCAATCACAGGCTAGGGGAGGGACAAGACCTGTAGCAAGCTTCTCCTTCTACTGCCCAATCGCAGGCTAGGGGAGGGACAAGACCTGTAGCAAGCTTCTCCTTCTACTGCCCAATCACAGGCTAGGGGAGGGACAAGACCTGTAGCAAGCTTCTCCTTCTACTGCCCAATCGCAGGCTAGGGGAGGGACAAGACCTGTAGCAAGCTTCTCCTTCTACTGCCCAATCACAGGCTAGGGGAGGGACAAGACCTGTAGCAAGCTTCTCCTTCTACTGCCCAATCACAGGCTAGGGGAGGGACAAGACCTGTAGCAAGCTTCTCCTTCTACTGCCCAATCGCAGGCTAGGGGAGGGACAAGACCTGTAGCAAGCTTCTCCTTCTACTGCCCAATCGCAGGCTAGGGGAGGGACAAGACCTGTAGCAAGCTTCTCCTTCTACTGCCCAATTACAGACAAGGGGGGGGACAAGACCTGTAGCAAGCTACTCCTTCTACTGCCCAATCACAGGCCAAGGAAGGGTCAAGACCTGAACTGCAGCAAAGAAAAATCATGTTTACTACTCTACTATACAGGGCTGTGATGTGTGTCAGAGCTGCGAAATTTGAAGGACTGTGTGGACAGAAATGCTAAATCTTTGACTGGTAAAACATCTTTTATAAAAGGTATTTCTTTTTGTCTGCAGTTCAGCTTTAAAAAACAGTTTTAAACCCAAATAAAAACATGTATTATATTGCAGCTTATTAATTCTTAAATGTGATGGCTGCATTCAGTGTTTTTTTAGGCTTTCTTTCCGTTACTTAAAGTGGATGTAAAACCACATTTTTTTTTTTCTGTCACAATGTAGAGTATAAGATTTCCTATCATCTGTGCCCAGTCTTGCCACACAGAGTTAATCCAGCACTGAGTAATCCTCTTTTAAAGTTCAGTGCAAATTAACAGAATTCCAGATAAAAACCTGCCAAATTATAAAGTCCGTTTCTCTGTTATTGCTTTCAGTAACAGGTTATTTACATATCTAGCTTGGACATGTTTATCATAACAAGAGGTGATCCAAAGTTCATTGTATATTACCAGGATGTGTTATGATGTTATATCACCTCATATTATGATAAACAAAACATAACATATAATAAACATGTCTGAGCTAGATATGTAAATAACCTCTCACTCAAAGCAAGAAGAGAGAAAACTGACTTTTTATCTAGGCAGGGTTTTATCTGGAAGGCTGTTCATTTTCACTGAACATAAAAGAGGATTACTCAGAGCTGGATTAACTCTGTGTGGCAAGACTGGGCACAGATGATAGGAAATATTATACTCTACATTGTGACATCAAAAAAAAAAATATGTTTTTTTGGGTTTACAGACACTTTTACCTGTTGATATGGCCAGTAAGTCTGTTTTTTAACAGAAAAAACCCGTTCTACAGATGTAGCAGTTAAGAGAGTTGAGACCAACCAATTGCTACTGACAGGGGTGCTTACAATGGTCAGCTTTTATTTAATAAAAAACCTTCATCCCAAAAAGGAACAAAACTGTTTGCTGTAACTGCTTATAAAGCTTTGGCTGGAGTTTGGCTTCAATTTGTTATTGTATATAAATCTGCTAATACATTTTACACCCCCCCCCCCCCAGATTGACAATGCTGCTCTCCAAAGATACCCCCTGAGCTCCTTATCCAGAGTGGGGGGCGCTCTAATACAGGAGGTGTGTTACTGGCCAGATCACCAGGTGCAAGCAAAGGGAAATGTAAAAGAAAAAACAAATGCAGCCACCACATCTAATGATTGGTAAGCTGCAATATACAGTGTTAGATTCTATTAGCACAAAAACTGTACATACACAAGGATATGAGCAATGGAAGCTTTGCTATTGTATTGTAACTGTTATTTGTATTTCTTCTTTTTTGTTACACTTTATTAATCTCCTTATATGACCTTTTTATATCTCTCTGTGATGTCCCCTCTGGGCTGACAAGTGGCAAATAAAGTGTCTGATGAAATCAAAGGAGATCCACATACTCAAAATGTTATGACTGCAAATACACGGCACACAGTGAATGTTTTATTACATTTGCAGCCAACAGGAATATGAAATATAAGAATTATTGACCGAGGAACTCAACAGCTACAAACACTCTTCACCGGGATACAATCTACAATGGCCGCTCTGCCCGATGACAGTATAAAACATCCTTCACCAGTACAGAGAGGCTTCCAAGGGTATTGTGTACCATTTAGTCAGGACTCATGTGAGTGGTTTCATGTTCTCTGTACAAATTCTCATGCGATTATTGCTAGCGGCTGCCATAGCCGCAAGCGATAATCACTGTCTTCTAATCACTGTCAGGCTAATCCAGGGCTAGGCAACCTGGGGCCCTCTATCTGTTGTGGAACTACATTTTCCATGAGGCATTGTAGAGCTGCCAGCTAGGCCCCTTTCACATTGCGGCGGGAGCCGCACTGGCGGTATAGAGCTACTAAAAATAGCGGCTCTATACCGCCGGATATGCCGCAAGTTGCGGCCGCTAGCGGTGCGGTATTTACCCCCACTAGCGGCCGTGAAAGGGTTAATACCGCGGTTTCCCATTGTTTTCAATCGGAAGGGGCGCTGAACGAGTGGTATACATGCCGCTCCTCTCACCGCTCCAAAGATTCTGCTGACAGGAGATTTTTTTTCTCTCCCGCCAGCGCATCGCTTCAGTGTGAAAGCCTTCGGGCTTTCACATTGAGTATGCAGTGAAGGAGTTTTTTAGGCGGTATAGCAGCGCTATTTTTAGCGTTGTACCGCCTGAAAAACTCCTCAATGTGAAAGGGACCTTACAAGTACTCCCAGAGGCATGATGGGACTTGTAGTTCTGCAACAGCGGGAGGGCCCCAGGTGGCCTACAGCTGGTCTAATCACTCTGCCTTCCCCCGCCTGCTCCCACCCCCACCACATTGGTTGCTGGAAAGTAATTTGCACCATCTATGGCCTGCCTTAGAGTGTAAGCTCATCTGGTGCAGAGACGAACGTGTTTAGCTAGGTGTTCTCTGTACAGCACTAGGGGATACATCATAGCTAACTAAATGTATATTAATAATAGTGTGTGATTGTGGTAGGATATTAGAGCGTAAGCTCTTCTGGTGAAGAGGTTTATGTAAATGGCTAAGTGTTCTCTGTACAGCACCATGAAATATGTTAGAGCTATATAAATGTATAATATATCCACTTACCGACCAGCCGCCGTCATTATACTGCGGCAGGTCGGCACAATCCTGCGAACCGTCGTAGCTGTACGTCGATCCCTTTAAGCGGGCAAGATGAACGCCGGCCACGTGCGATCGCGGGCACAAGAGTTAGAACAGGAACATGTGTGTAAACACACACATCCCAGTTCTGTGAGGAGAGGAGAGGCAGATTGTTAGTCCCTACTAGCTAGGAACTACGATCTGTCATTTCCTCCAGTCACTCCCATCCCCCTACAGTAAAAACACAGTTAACCCCTTGATCGTCCCCTAGTGTTAACCACTTCCCTGCCAGTGACATTTACACAGTATCAGTGAATTTTTATAGCACTGATCGCTGTATAAATGTCAATGGTCCCAAAAATGTGTCAACAGTGTCCAATTTGTCCGTCGCAGTCCTGATAAAAAATCGCAGATCACTAGTAAAAAATAATAATAATAAAAACGCCATAAATCTATTCCCTATTTTGTAGACGCTGTAACTTTTGCGCAAACCAATCTATAGGTGCTTATTGCAATTTGTATTACTTAAAATGTGTAGAAGAATATATAATCGGCCTAAACTGATGAAAAAAAATATAAAAAAAAAAAAATGGGGATATTTATTTATCTAAAAAGTACAAAATACTGTGTTTTTTTCAAAATTGGTCGCTCTTTTTTTGTTTATAGCGCAAAAAATAAAAACCACAGAGGTGATCGAATACCACCAGAAGAAAGCTCTATTAGTGGGAAAAAAAGGACGTCAATTTTGTTTGGGTGCAACATCGCACGATTTGCGCAATTGTCAGTTAAAGTGAGGCAGTGCCGCATCGCAAAAAATGGCATAGTCATTGAGCAGGCAAATCTTCCAGGGCTGAAGTGGAATATATATTTTATATATATATATATATATATATATACACACATTAAGTGTTAGGCCCCTTTCACACGTGCGGACCGTATATCCGCTTTTTCATCCATGCGTTTGCGGATCAAAAAGGGACATACATTGGTCCCTATGTGATTAAGGGTGTCACCCATAATTACCCGCCTCCGCAAAGATCCGATTTTGCAGACGGAAGAAGGTCCTATTTTTTCTTCTGTCTGCGAATCAGATCGGATGAAGACGGACACGCGGTCCGTCTTCATCCGATCCCCCCATAGAGCAGAGCAGAGAAAAAGACAGAGTGGTCCCTGCACAGTGTGCGGGGACCACCCTGTCATCCGCCGGCTCAGCAGGGATCTACAGAGCATTACTGATCCGCCCCGTGTGAAAGGGCTCTAACTGTATTATACATTTATATACAGTGCAGATTTTTTGCAGATTTGTTGCACTTAAATGACTCAGATCATCAAAAAATATATACAGTATATTATTATACAAAGATAACCCAAGTAAATACAAAATGCAGTTTTTAAATGATGGTTTAATTTACGAAGGCAAAAAAAGCTCCCAAAACCTGCCTGGCTTTATGTGAAAAAAGTAATTGCCCCCTAAACCTAATAACTGGTTGTGCCACCCTTGGCGGAAACAACTGCAATCAAGCGTTTGCGATAACTGGCAATGAGTCGTTCACATTGCTGTGGAACAATTTTGGCCCATTTTCTTTGCAGAATTATTTTAATTCAGCCACATTGGAGGGTTTTTCAGCATGAACGGCCTGTGTAAGGTCATGCCACAGCATCTTAATTGGATTTAAGTCCAGGCTTTGACTAGGCCACACCAAAACTTAAAATTTTGCTTTTTTTGAACCAGAGGTGGACTTGCTGTTGGGTTTCGGATCATTGTACTGCTGCATAACCCAAGTGCAGTGAAGCTTGAGGTCACAAACTGATGGCTGGACATTCTCCGTTAGGACTTTTTGGTAGCATTCAGAATTCATGGTTCCATCAATTATGGTAAGTCGTCCAGGTCCTGAAGCTGCAAAGCAGCCCCAGACCATCACACTACCACCACCATGTCTGACTGTTGGTATGATGTTCTTGTTATCAAATGCTGTATTTGTTTTATGCCAGATGTAACGGGACGCACACCTTCCAAAAAGTTAACTTTTTGTCTCATCAGCCCACAGAATATTTGCCTAAAAGTCTTGGGGAAAATCAAGATGTTTTTTGGTAAATGTGAGATGAGACTTTGTGTTCTTTTTGGTCACCAGTGGTTTTGGCCTTGGAACTCTCCCATGGATGCCATGTTTGCCCAGTCTTTTTCTTATTGTTGAATTGTGAATACTGATCTTACCTGAGGCAAGTGAGGCCTGAAGGTCTTTAGATGTTGTTCTGGGTTCTTTTATAACCTCATTTGTGGATAATGGCTCTTCCCGTTGTTCACCTTAGAAATGGCTTTGAAACCCTTCCTAGACCAATACATGGACATTACTTTGCTTCTAATCTGTTCTTGATTTTTGTTTTATATTGTGGCATGATGTGTTGCTGGTTAATCACAGTTCATTCATGATTCAGCATGGGAGGGGGCAATTACTTTTTCACATAGGGCCAGGCAGGAGTGAACAGCTTTTTTTCCTTAATTAAAAAAAACGCTGCATCTTGGATATACTCGGGTTATCTTTGTGTAATATTAAAATTTGTTTGATTATCTGAATCATTTAAAGGAGTTGTAAAAGGATTTTTTTTTGCTGAAATTACTGTTTACAGGGTATAGAGACATACTCGTTAACTGATTCCTTTTAACCACTTAAGGACCGCCGCACGCCTATGTACGTCCACAACATGGCTCGTACAGGCACAAGGGCGTATATATACGGCCTCGCCTTTGTGCGGTTCGGGGGTCCGATCGGGACCCCCTCCGCGGCGTGCAGCGGTCCCCCTGGCTCTGGCCAATGGGAGCGCTCCCCCTTCGTGTCAGTTCCTCCTCCTGTGTTTACACAGGAGGAGGAAATTATGTCATCTCTCATTGCAGTGGTGTTTTCCACCGCTGCTGATGAGAGAAGACATCCACAGTAAGTGTGCACCAACACAACACTGACACACACACACATAGGCACATTAACCCCTTGTGATCACCCCCCCACCCCCCTGTCACAGTGTCACTGAATGCAGTGATCTAATTACTGCATTTAGTGTCAGTGTGACAGGCAGTGTGAAAGTTAGTTAGTGTTAGGTTCAGGGTAGCCCCGTACCCCCCCCATATAAAGTTTTAACCCCCTGATCACTGCCCTAGTTAACCCTTTCACTCCCTATTGCCAGCGTCACTAAGCGATCATTTTTCTGATCGCTGTATTAGTGTCGCTGTTCCCGCTAGGTAGCTATTTTTTTTTATTGCGATTTTTTTTTTACTAAAGACATGTGGCTGAATTAATTTTGGCCTAAATGTTTTACTAAAATTTAGTTTATTTGATTTTTTTTTAGAACAAAAAGTAAAAAATAGTGATTTTTTTCAAAATTGTCGCTCTATTTTAGTTTATAGCGCAAAAAATAAAAATAAATCGCAGAGGCGATCAAATACCACCAAAAGAAAGCTCTATTTGTGGCAAGAAAAGGATGCGAATTTTGTTTGGGAGCCACGTCACACGACCGCGCAATTGTCTGTTAAAGCGATGCAGCGCCGAATTGTAAAAACACCTTGGGTCATTTAGCAGCATATGTGTCCGGGTCTTAAGTGGTTAAAAATGATTAAAAATAGATAAAAATCAATCATATAATGTACCTACAGTTTTAGTTTCGTTTTTGCATGCCGTTTCCTGCTTCTGTGATGTACAGAGCCACAGAGCCAATACAGGGCAGTGATGGTTTGTAAAACTAAACTGATTGGTGCTGTGGGGTTTTAGACACACAGTAATCACACCTCCTTGATTAGTGACCACAGAGAGAAAGCTCCCAGTACTGTGGTTATCAGGAAACAGACAACCAGGAAGTGTGGAGATCAGAGAAGAATTACAGCAACTTGAGAGCAAAAACAATCAATGAGGACATGAAAACAGCACTGCATTACGATAAAGGAAGCTATTAAGATTAAAAAAAAAAATCCTTGAGAAATATGTGAGTGTGAGAAATATGCAAAAAAATCAGGAAGGGGCAAATACTTTTTCACAGCACTGTAGCTCTAACATATTTCATGGTGCTGTACAGAGAACACTAGCCATTTACATAAACCTCTTGCGGAATATGTCAGAGTACATAAATGTACAATAATAATAATTATTATGATAATAGTGGTGTGTGTCTGTGGTAGGACATTAAAGTGTAAGCTCCTCTGGTGCAGAGACTGATGTGACTGGCCCAGTGTTCTCTGTACAGCATTACAGTATATGTCAGAGTACATAAATGCATAATAATAATAATCTGGTGCAGAGACTGATGTGACTGGCCCAGTGTTCTCTGTACAGCATGGAATATGGCAGAGTACATAAATGCATCATAATAATAATATTCTGGTGCAGAGACTGATGTGACTGGCTCAATGTTCCCTGTACAGCACTACAGTATATGTCAGAGTACATAAATGCATAATAATAATAATCTGGTGCAGAGACTCAGTGTTCTCAGTACAGCACAGTATAGGTAGCACCCCTATTGATGAAGTCCACTCCCCTGGACATGCGTATATGGGGAGTAGTTTGGAGCCGAGAGTCATCAAGTGGCCATCTCTGAAAGACATGTTATGGTTACATGCTGATATTCGCTGGCACGGCTTCAAGGGCTTGTAAAAGGAATTTTTTATTTTTTTTCCTAATAAGCATCCTTTACCTGCAGCATTCCTCTTTTCACTTCCTCATTGTTCGTTTTTCGTTTCCAATATTTTTATTAATATTTTCAAATAAAAAATACAATATAAACAAAAACAATATTTGTCATAGCCATGAGAATAAACAGACAATCACGAGTCATTAGGAGTACAAATACATAACCAGGATATATAATTCTCTTGGGTCCATATACTAAAGCTGTCAGCTAAAAAAGATCTAAATCAGGGGTGCCCAACCTTTTGAAGAGCAAGGGCCACTTAAGCAACTTGGTAACCAGTCGGGGGCCACAATGAGCGGAGCGGACGAATGACAGCTACTCTATATGCCTTTTTCTGCCCAGATAGAAGGGGGATGTATTCCCTTCTGTTTTTCGGATTGAAGGTAGGCGGGCATAAACAGGCATCTAACGCTCTATAGAGTTGAACTGAGGGTGCCATTTGGTCAGGCTGATCGTGTGAAAAGGGCCCAAGACTGCTTTCACACTGATGTGCTGCAGTTTACCCACACCATGCTGTGGTATGGTGGGTCGGCCAACCCGCCATTCTAGAGCAGGAGGTCAACTGGCCTTAGAGGCTCGTCACATAATAACGAATTCAAAAAGAAAAGAGTAAAGAAAGAAAAAGGGATAGCCAATAGAAAGCGAAAGGGGTGGTGCACTTTTGCCTTAAAAGACAAATTTCTGAGGCCGCGTACACACGATCGAATTTGTCTGGTGAAACTGGTCCGTCGGACCGTTTCAGCAGACATCTCCGATCGTGTGTACGGGCTAGCGGACATATTTGGCCAGCGTCACCGCCACGTGACCGCGTTTTCTGCCGGCGGGGATTTAGATCCGATGGTGTGTACACAGCGCCGGACGAAAATCCTGAGGAGACATGTCCGATGAAAATGGTCCGCGGACCATTTCCATCGGACATGTCCCTCCGTGTGTACGCGGCCTAAGATTGGCCCAGAACATCACACGTTCATGAGATAATTGATCCAAGGGTCCCACACTTTATGGAACCCAGCGACTTTATCATCTAAAATAGCCGATAGACGATGACGCCAAAGGCGTATGTGGAGATTTAAATCCATGTGTAGTTGCCAGTCGATCCCACAGATTCAAAAAAAAAGATAGAGACGGACATAAAATAGGTGGTCTATCTTTCCCCTTTAGCCACATTAGATGGCAGACCTCTCTATCACATTGTTCGTTTTTTGCCCAGAAGTTTTTCTATTTCTTCTCTGTTCCATTTACTGCGGTGCGACGTGCTCGCCCCCCCTGGGAACTACATCTGTGCGGCAGGACGCTCTCTACGTGTTAGAGACTTCAAGGAGGTGTGAATTTCCGGAGCGTGCCGCAATGCATACTGGGAAATGTAGTTCTTACACGAACGAGCGCCGCAAACCAGGAAGTGAATGAGAGAACATAAACTAGAACGCTGGAGGTGATATAGATGAAGGAATTTAATAGGTATTTACTCGTTTTTTAACCACTTAAGGACCGCCTCCTGCACATATACGTCGGCAGAATGGCGCGGCTGGGCACATCCACCAACGTCCATGGGTGTCCGCTCCATAGGGCAAGGGAGGGCGCTCGCCCCCCCCCCTAGAAACAAGTGCCATGATCCTCGGGGGGAGAACAACAGCGGGCAGGAAGCAAGGCGGCGGCACGGTGAATCCAATTAGAGCCGCTCTCTCTCTCTTCTTGCTCCAGCTGACAGAGAGAAGGAGGGGGGCAATCAGGGGAGATATACAGTACATCCAGCAGCGGCTCTCCTCTCCCTGTCACAACGCCGCTGCTCCATTTACCAGAGAACTCTGCAGCGGTGCTGTGACAGGGAGAGGAGAGCTGCGGGCTGGCTTTACTGTATATCTCCCCCAATCGCCCGATTTCTCAAACCTTTGCATGCCTGCGCTTTGTGATAATGACTAAGCCCCTCCCCTTCATCACATTGTCAAAAATAAACCAAGCACGGATAACCTTAAAATGATGCCCCCCCCCTGAAAAAAGTTCAGCGGACGCCCATGCGTATGTTCTGTAATAATACCCAACCGTGGGTCCCCATACGAAACTCCGGGACCGTGGGATCGCCTGGTCCCCAGAGCTGAAGAACACACAGCTCTCCACCGTTTTTCACTGTGGCGTCGTCATCGATCGCGTTATCCCTTTTATAGGGATACACAATCGATGACATCACACCTACAGCCACACCCCCCTACAGTTGTAAACACACATTAGGGAACACATAACCCCTTCAGCGCCCCCTTGTGGTTAACTCCCAAACTGCAAATGTAATTTTTACAAACAACAATGCAATTTAAATGCATTTTTTGCTGTGAAAATTACAATTGTCCCAAAAATGTGTCAAAATTGTCCGAAGTGCCCGCCACAATGTCGCAGTCACGAAAAAAAAATCGCTGATCGCCGCCATTAATAGTAAAAAAAAAAAATCATAAAAATGCAATAAAACTATCCCCTATTTTGTAAACGCTATAAATTTTGCGCAAACCAACCAATAAACGCTTATTGCGATTTTTTTTTTACCAAAAATAGGTAGAATATTACGTATCAGCCTAAACTAAGGGAAAAAAAATATTTTTTTATATATTTTTGGGGGATATTTATAGCGCAAAAAATAAAATCCGCAGAGGTAATCAAATACCACCAAAAGAAAGCTCTATTTGTGGGGAAAAAAGGACACCAATTTTCTTTGGAAGCCACGTCGCACGACCGCGCAATTGTCTGTTAAAGCGCCACAGTGCCGATTCGCAAAATCTTAAGTGATTAACAGAAATATTACACTATTCTGTCTGTCTAGGTCCGTTTTGTTAGGTTGTTACAGCATTTAGATTAGTTTATAATCTAGAAATAGTCCGTGGCCATCTTATGTGTGGGCATCATGAAGCCAGACTGTATGACTTCCTGGATTTCAGCTTTGCATATCTCGCACATGCTCAGTGCTGCACAAGCAATGTAATAGGTTTCAGTCAGGTTTGCAAGGACTCCTGGGAAACATGATGCCTATCCCAGAAACCCTTGCAAATAGCCATGTGACTTAATAGCCTAGGGCTAATAAGGAGAAGGAAGTAATGAAGGAAAACAAAATAAAGGTAATTACAAGCAACAAAATAAATAAAAATTGTCCATTCTGAACACTATGAGATAAGGGCATGCAGCACAGACAAACATAAAAAAAATGGGTAGAACTCCACTTTAATGACTTTTGTAATAATTTTTCACACATTGTATTGGTACACTTCATACCCCGAGGATTGTTCCGATTTATATTTTGTTGCCCTACTCTATATTTGAAATTTTAGCACAGTTTAAGGGCCCATTCACACCAGAAATTGCACATAACTGTGTGTTTTAAACTGCATGTTTACATGCATTTGAAGCACGTTTGATGTGCACTGCAATGCGTTTTGTGCTGCGTTTAGCACTGCGTTGGCAATGCATTTTTCTATATGTTTTTGGGCGTGGCTTAAAGGGTTGTGGTCCAGTGCATTTAAAATGCGTTTTTGCAGTGCAGAAAAATGAAGCATGCTCTACTTTTTTCTTTGAACTGCACTAAGCTGCACTGCAATGATGTGAGTATGCCCATAGTATTACCTTGATATTGGTCTGTCTATGCAGTTGGAGTGCATCCAACTGCTTTTGGTGTGAAAGGGCCCCTAAACCAGATAATAAAAATAAAATAACTTAGTCATAATGTTCTATTTTAAGATTTCATATATTAACAAAAGACAGAAGATGCTGTGATAATGGGGCAGTAATACCCCCGTGGTTGGCTTGGTATTGGGTGGTGTTTCTCTTACCTGGGCAGTGTACAAAAGACCACTCATAGTTTTTCTCTCTGGGACACAGGCCAGTATCCAGGACCATCTCATTGGAGTGCCTCCCCTGGGGCTTCATAGGACCCCTGGATGAGCCTTCTATGCACTGTCCCTTTCCAGTATTTGAAGGATCGTTACACCATCCACAGCCGGGGTGCTCCAGGCACTGTGCACAGGTGCGGAACCCTGAGCAGTTTTGGGCTGAAAGAGGAAAATATTAGGATAAGCTAAAGTAAGGCGACAAAGTGAAAAAGATGCAAAACATCCTATTGATTCAGGTAATGAAGACAATTTACTCTTCTATTCCTGCAAACATATCTACACTAGTTTCCGCCCTGATACATTACTGCATCCGAACCAGAAATACTGGAGGGAGACTGGAGAAAGTGCTTTCCAAAGCAGATGTAAACCCAGTCACTAAAAACTCATACTCATCTTTAACATGTACATTTCATTTCAAAAGACATTTCAAAAGTAAAAAAGGTTTGGAGAAGCTGCAATTTACTTGACTACTACTAGCAATTTCAAAAGTAAATTTTTTTACCCTACAAATCTGTAGCGTCCATTAAAAAAAGTGCCTGAGGATCCCCCCATAAAAGGTTCTTGTTAAGCGTCTGGCAGATCAGATCGGATGACAGTCGGATGTAAACGGACAGGCAGACCATTTACATCCGACTGCCCATAGAGGAAAGGGGGCTGTGTTTGTGTCTGCCCTGCATAAGTGGAGCAGACACAGACCTGTTATCTGCCTGCTCAGCAGGGATCTGCGGAGAGATTTCCCGCTGAGCAGGCGGATCCGCTGGTGGAGTCTGCCAGTAAGAAAGATTTTTTCTAATGACCACACCTATAAAGGGGGTTTTCTTCCCAGTGGCTACCACTTCAAGGTGGGAAATATTCCCACTGACCACTAACATAAGGGGCATTCTTCCCACTGACCACCAATGTAAGGGGGCATTCTTCCCACTGACCACCAATGTAAGGAACATTCTTCCCATTGACCACCAATGTAAGGAGCATTCTTCCCACTGACCACCAATGTAAGGAGCATTCTTCTCACTGACCACCAATGTAAGGAGCATTCTTCCCACTGACCACCAATGTAAGGAACATTCTTCCCACTGACCACCAATGTAAGGAGCATTCTTCCCACTGACCACCAATGTAAGGAGCATTCTTCCCACTGATCACCAATGTAAGGAGCATTCTTCCAACTGACTACCAATGTAAGGGGGCATTCCTCTCACTGACTACCAATGTAAGGGGGCATTGGCTTGGTAAAAAGGCAGGTTAGGAGCCTTTGACCTGGTGCTAATGTACATGGTACCTCTGGCCTGGTGCTGGAGCACATGCACCTTTCACCACCTTTGTAGTACCGTGACTCCACCCATCACTATGCATATAAAAATACACTTTTGCTAGAGATGCATTTCTGAGAATGTAGAAGGTGAAAGGGAGAGGTGCATGTGCTTCAGTGACAAGTTCCAGGTTGTATACACTCCAGCACAGACTCCTACCATGAAATTACTGATGTCGATGACCACAACCATGTCGCCTATAGCTGTGCAAGGATTTTAATTGTGAATGCATTACCTATACATTATAAATATAAAAGAAGACGACTGCCACACCATGCTGATGTGCTCTTTCCTGTTCTCTCATATTTCTTGATAAAACACTTTGCACTCCTCCAATTGCACTCCTGCTTTCTCACCTTGTCACACGAGTGGTTGCTTCAGCACACATTACCTACTGTAGGTCCACTGCTACCACCATCAGAAAACCCTCTCTGAAAATCCCATGCAATCATCATTGAAGTGCATATAGACATAAAGTGGCTGCGAAAGATCATCAGTAATTAGGGCTAAATTCACAAAAGCAAAACATTTTGGTATCCTGGATTCCTGTACAGTATATACAGGTTTTCCATAAATGATTACTACGATGAATACTAATATTATGTATTGATATATTATCCACTTGCTTACTGGGCACATAAACCCCCCTTAGTGCCCAGGCCAAATTTCAGCTTCCGGCACTGCGTCGCTTTAACTGACATTTGCGCGGTCGTGCGACGTGGCTCCCAAACAAAATTGACGTCCTTTTTTTCCACACAAATAGAGCTTTATTTTGGTGGTATTTGATCACCTCTGCGATTTTTATTTTTTGCGCTATAAACAAAAAAAGAGCGACAATTTTAAAAATATATATATTTTTTTTACATGTTTTTTTTTTAAAAAACAATTTTTTTTTCTCAGTTAAGGCCGATACATATTTTTCGACATATTTTTGTAAAAAAAAAAAAAAAAAAACGCAAAAAGCGACTGGTTTGCGCAAAAGTTATAGCGCCTACAAAATGGGGAACAGAATTATGATTTTTTTTATTATTTTTTTTTTACTAGTAATGGCAGCGATCTGCAATTTTTATTGGGACTGCGATATTGCGGCGGACACATTGGACACTTTTGACACAAATTTGGGACCATTCACATTTATTCAGCGATCAGTGCTATAAAAATGCACTAATTACTGTATAAATGTGACTGGCAGTGAAGGGGTTAACACTAGGGGGTTAGGAAGGGGTTAAATGTGTATCCTACGTGTGTTCTAACTGTGTGGGGGGAGGGGGGTGACTGGGGGAGGTGACCGATGCTGTGTCCCTATGTAAAAGGGACACAGATCGGTCTCCTCTCCTCTGACAGCACGTGGTTTACACACAGAGCTCCACGTCCCTGCTGTCATCTGCTTGTTTTCCCGCCGATCGCATGTACCCGACGGACATCGCGGCCGCCAGGTACACGCATTGGCTTTTCAGCGATGCGGCGGGACAAATGTTTACCCGCCACGCGCCACCCAGTGGCACGCGCGGGTAATGCACTTTAAATGACGTCCAAAGACGTCAACTTGGCACTTGAGAGCCGCGCTGTTGACATCTTTTGTCAATAGCGTGGGTCTCAAGTGGTTATCGATGTTCACATCCCCCTGAAGATCGAAAATAACATTAAGATTGAAACGTGTTGGAGTTATCGTTAATGGCAATCCACTGTTGTGAATTGCTTATTGTTATTGTCATATTGGACATCCATTATGAAAAAATGTATGTACACCAGAGCTCCTGTTGTCCTTTTTGTTTATGTAGCTTCCCTTTTCCTTCTTTTGCTATTTGATATTGCTCTTGATTTTTAAAATAATATTTTTTTTAAAACCAAGTACAGGAATTGTATTACTTGCAAGCTGCATATAGGCCCCTGTGAGTATTTTGTCCTTTCCTTAGATGGAACAATGGGCTCAATTCACAAAAGACAATCGCACTTGGTAGTTGGATGTGACAATTTTTATCACATATCAAATGCGAAACTGAAAATATCAATTCACGAACCCTTTATGCGATATTTACCTCAAATGCAGAAACACATGGTAAATACCACATGAAACATTTTTAAGGCATGTATGACATTTCAGCTGGTTAACAGGCCGGCACTCTCCTCATGCTTAACGACCAGTGATTAGCTGGTTGTTAAGGAGCTGGCACCCATAGTGTCCTTAACAACCCATAAATATCTGACCTTTGGAGTATGGTATGGACTAAAGTGGAGACCCCACACCATTTTCCTTTTTGTATTGTTCAATGCCAGCTCTTCTGTTGTTTACATTCTGCTGTTAGCGGGGAATCCTGCTGACAGTAGGTGAATTATAGTGGTTAAGGAAGAGGCGGATGCTGGCTCTTTAACAACCAGTGATTCCCTGGTTATTATGGACACTGGCATTAAATTAGTGGAAATTTTTACTACTAAAAATAAAACATCACTTGAATAAATAGGGCATGTGGCATTTTAGTAGCGTTTTTTTTTCTTTTCACCACTGATCTTAAAGAGGTACCATAGATAACATTTTGTGAATTGAGCCCAGTTTTACAACAATTGATTATGATACGTAATTCGTACAGAAAAAGCTAAACATCATTCAGTGTTTGCATTTATCTATTTAAAGAAGCCATGCTGCTCTTCCCTGTATTGTCTATGGCAGGTTAGTGACTTACAATGAAGAGAAGGATGGAGCAATGAACCCTTTAAGGTGTGACAACATTCTATTTGCTATATATAATTTATCAAACACACCTTATACATCAACTATTGAACTCTCTGCGGCTCATGCCGGTCTATTCCAGCATCAGTCTGTGATGTATTTGTCTGAGAGATCACAAATCCAGCGTCCTGCCACAATAAACCTTTGCGGCAAGGTCAGGCTAACCTCTCAGTAGTGTGCGAAGCTCCGGCGTCTGCTTCCTCCATGAAGCGAGACCCCGCCGCGAGACATTAGGTGCTTTATAGGACTGATATTATTGTTGTTATTACTGAATTTGTTAGGTGCTATGGCTCTAGCTGGGCGATGACAAAGACGCACTGTGCGACACCAAGGTCTGCCACATCTTTAATTTTAGAGCGCATATAATCACCGCCCGTAAAAAGCCGTAAATCTCAATGCCGCATAGAATATTGGATTTTCAAGAGATGAGGCTGGAGTGAAGAGTCAATTTACCAACTCCTAGATCCGTTCTCTATGTCCCTGCCCCCTACGCTAAGCTGTATTTGCATCTAAACTGTCCATAAAATAACTATTCAGAAAGGAAAATAACTGCTGTGGAAAAAAAAAAGTTCTTGTGGCATTCCCATGCCTTTAACTACCATATGCACTTAGAAAATGTATGGCCATCCATCGTTTACAGCAAGGGTCTCCAAACTTTCTAAGAAAAAGGTCAGTTTTATTCCTTTAAGACTCAAGGGGAGGTGGGGAGGTGACTGTACTCATTGGGAGCAAACAATGCCCCATCTTTGGAATAGGGGAAATAATTACAGTAAAATCTCGGATTGCGAGCACAATTTGTTCCAGAAACATGCTTGTAATCCAAAGCACTTGTATATTAAAGCAAATGTCCCCATAAGAAATAATGGAAACTCAAATTATTCGTTACACAGCCATTAAGGGTCCTTTCACACGGAGCGGACCGTTTTTCGGTCCGCTCCGTGTGTGCCCGTCGGCTCAGCGGGGGGTCCCGCTCCGCTGTCGGCGGACAGGGCGGTCCCTGCACACTGTGCAGGGACCGCCCTGTGTCTCCTCCGCTCTCCCCTATGGGGAATCGCATGAAAACGGACCGTTTGTCCGTCTTCATCCGATCCGTTCCGCCGGACGGAAGAAAAATAGGTTTTTCTTCCGTCCGAAAAACCGGATCCAGACGGACGCGGATCTTTGCGGACGTTAGCGGATGCATCATTCGCTAACGGACGCGACCCCATAGGCGTCCATTACAAGTCCGTAAACGGACTTGTAAAAACGGACGAACGGAGGCGGACATGTGAAAGAGGCCTTACTCATATGTCCTTCAGTTTATAGTCCATATAAAAAGATTATAGCAGATGACACAAAGGCCTCCCCCATAGACTGGAGTGTGGCAGACCCAACCAGGACAGGGGCTTTTGGAGAGGACTAGGGGCAAGCCTAATTATGGCTCATGGAGAGAGAGCAGATCATTCTCTAATGATGGACAACAATGTGGTGAACGCTGAGAGCAAGGCTTGGAGTAATTATCTGAATAAGGACAATAAAGCTTCCCTTCTGGAGTGAAAAAAAAAAAAAAAAACAGGATTATAGAAATGGGATAGGTTGTGTAAATTATAAAATGTCCACCCACAAATGGGAAGCCTCCACAAAGGGGGCTAGAAGCAAAATCCAGCAGGAGCTACAGGGTATAAAAGAGAAGAGAGGAGCGTCTAAGTGTAGCAATATGTTGACAAATGTTGTACCTTCATTAAATGTAACCATATTGCTACACTTAGAGGTGCCTCTCTTCTCTTTTATACTAAGTTGTGACATGAAGCTACTTGTGTATCAAGACATCGCTTGTATATCAAGTCAAAAATTATTTAAAACATGTAGCTCATCTTACAAAACGCTCTCAAACAAAGTTACACTCAAACCAAGGTGTTACTGTCAGGAAGAGGAATAGTTCCCCATTCTTGGTGTCATTGGGAGGAATAGTGCCCCATTCTTGGTGTCATTGGGCGGAATAGTGCCCCATTCTTGGTGTCATTGGGATGAATAGAGCCCTGTCTTCAACCCTACTGAACACCTTTGGGATGAATTGAAAATCTGATAGCCAGATCTTCTCATCCAACATTAATACCTGATCTTAGTATCAGAATATTGAGTTGGTAGCATCTGTACATGGAAGAGCTTCCACGATCACCTTGGGTTGTAATAGCTGTGAGCAAATTCAGAGCTTAAATTTCACACAATGGTGTTCAAGTCCAAATACAAGTTTGTTCTAGTGATTACGGTAATTGTTTACAAAGCCATGTGATTTGGGGGCTGTAACTGACTGAGCCAACTGCTGAGAAATGCTATACAAACGCATAACACTCCAGTAACATCCAATCATATATTCAGCATTGGCTTTATATGTACTGTGCAAGTGCTTTATTTCCTTAAGCCTCTATAAAGAAGAAAGAGTTAGGCCGCGTACACACGAGGAGACCTATCCAATGAAAACGGTCCAAAAGACCGTTTTCATCGGACATGTCTCCTGGGAGGTTTTGGTCTGATGTGTGTACACACGATCAAACCAAAAGCCCTGCGGACAGACAGCGCGGTGATGTAGCGGTGACGTTGATGCCCCGACGTCCGCAAACCAGGAAGTAAAATGCTTCCACTCATGCGTCGAATCCATTCGACGCATGCGGGCGATTTCGGTCCGCTGGTTAGGCGTACTAACCAGCGGACATGTCCGAAAGACAGCTTTCCAGCAGACAAGTTTTAAAGCATGCTTTAAAACTTTTGTCTGCTGGAAACCTGTCTGCTAGGCCGTACACACGATCAAATCTGTCCGCTGAAACTGGCCTGCGGACCAGTTTCAGCAGATATGTTCGATCGGGTGTACGCGGCCTTACAGTCACCTGAAGGTTCAAAACGCATACACTTTAGTCAGAGGTTAATATTTGGCAGGTGCAACTTCATCTTTAGTAGCGGTTTTCCTTAAGGCAAGCTGGTCTAAAGGTACTAGATTCCCCTAATACACAAAACTGTATGCTCTAACTGCAGAATATCACAAGGGGCACTCTGGTGGAGTGAGGACAGGTGGCAAACAGCAGGCATAGTCTGTGGGTGTAGCAAAGATCAGGGCAAGCGTCAGAGTAGAGGTATCTGTGAATGTACAAAGATCAGGGCAGGTAGCGGACAACGGAGGTAACTGTGAACATAGCATAGGATGGGGGAGATGGCAGATAGTAGAGGTATCTGTGGATGCAGAAAAAGTGAGAGCAGGTGGCAAAGAATAGGGGTATCCATGGATGTAGCAATGGTCAGGGTAGGTGGCATATAATAGGGCTATCCATTGACGTAGCAGAGATCAGGGCAGGTAGCATATAGTAGAGGTGTCCATGGACATAGCAAAGGTCAAAACTAGCTGCAGACAGTAGAGGTATAAAAGCACGTAGCAAAGGTCAGGGCAGAGGTATGCATGGACACAACAAAGGTCAGGGCAGAGAGCAGACAGCACAGGTATGCATGGACACAACAAAGGTCAGGGCAGAGAGCAGACAGCACAGGTATGCATGGACCCAACAAAGGTCAGGGCAGAGAGCAGACAGCACAGGTATGCATGGACACAACAAAGGTCAGGGCAGACAGTACAGGAATGCATGGACACAGCAAAGGTCAAGGCAGACAGCACAGGTATGCATGGACACAGCAAAGGTCAGGGCAGACAGCAGACAGTACAGGTATGCATGGACACAGCAAAGGTCAGGGCAGGCAGCATATAGCATAGGAATCTATGGAAATAGCAAAGGTCTGGACAGGTGAAAGTCACAAGAGGTGTCCATGGATGAAGGAAAGGTCAGGGCAGGCAATATATAACAGAGGTATCAATGGAAATAGCAAAAGTCTGGGCAGGCGGAAGTCATTAGATGTGTCCCCATAGATGAAGGAAAGTTCAGGGCAGCCGGCAGACAAAAGAAGTATTTATGGATACAGCAAAGGTAAGGGCCAGTTTGAAGCCGTGTGTGCAACACAGAGATGTGTGTGAAGAAACGTTTCATATTTTCATCACTTTTTATCATCGCAAGCAACTGGAAATCTTGTTTTCTTGTGGCATGACTTTGAAGAGTTGAACATCTGCAACCATGTGCTTGTGAGGACACAGAGAAGGATTTGTGAGGACATAGATGAGGACTTGAAGGACAGCCGGGTTATTTTGGAGTGTATGAGGAACATGAGAAATAAAGGAGCTAAATGTACTTTATTACTTTAAAATCTCTTCTTTCTATGGTCTGCTAAAGGATGGAAATCGTGTCTAATCCCGACAATAAAAATCTTGCTGAGAGCTCTGTCTGTGCAGCGCCGTATGGACAGCCTGCAAATTTCATTAGGATTATTTAATAAAAATATGCATTTTTTTCATCAGACAGTGCTGAATGAAAAGTGAATTAAATGCCGGCGCTTTTGTTACAGCGGACATGCAGGTACTGTATGAATACAAATGCTGTAATTATTATGGATGGAACTGAGCGTAAAGCATTGTGTTTGAGGAGAAAGACGGGCAGCCTCCGCAAGGACGTGTCGCGGGGTTATCAGGTAGTAAATATAACTGTAACATGTAGCATTGTCTGTTGGCGTTCGGTGAGCGTAGTTACTCGCGACCTCCAGCGAGCACTCTGCGCCATTCTATAGAAGTGATTCTACAATGTATTCATTTACTTGTAATCCCATTTATTTCCCCACCACTAAATGTCACCCTGACACTTGCCAAGAACCAGTCTGTTCCTATTTGTTTGCGGACCCCTTTGGTCCGTTTCCCATCTGTCTGCAATCACCACCATTATCTGCGTTATATAACTGGCTGAAAAGCCTCACATAATTACCGGACACAGGAGGCTGGCCAAGAGCATTATAGACCATGTCCTTCACCGGCATGGCATTGTCACCCAACATCCCAGTATTCTCTAAAAGGGGAAATTGTTGTTTGTGTAACTCTGTAACTTTGTATCAAATGTGCGTTGCATCATGGCATTACCCATAAATGATCAATATTAAAGTTGAAGAGAATACTTCCAATGTGGTTGCAGTGGTGGTAAGAGCTGCAGGGGATCATTAAAGCGGAGCTCCACCCTAAAGTGGAACTTCCGCTCATACCCCCCCCCCCCCCCCCGTGTCACATCTGGCACCTTTCAGGGGGAGGGGGGTGCAGATACCTGTCTAAGACAGGCATTTGCATCCACTTCCGGCCACACAGTCTGCTGGTAGACTGCGGGCAGAACGTCAGATGCTGGCTCCCAGAACACAGCGGGGATTATTCTGCAGTAATTGTGACCAAATTTAAATGCAATATTTAGATAATGTTATTAATGCTGTCCTTTTAGTTCATGTTTAACCACTTGCCGACCATCCGCTGCAAATGTACTGAGGCAAGGTGGCTCGGCTGCACAAAACATTGTACCGGTACAGTAGGGTGACCAGACATCCCCAGTTTCTGGGGACATTCTCCGGATTGAGGATACTGTCCCCAGACCAAGTCTGTTCCCGGTTTTGTCCCCGGATTGGATTTGAACAGGAGCTGGGGCAACTTCAAAGACAGTTAAAGTGATCGTAAAGGTAAATGTTTTTTCATCTTCAGGTGAAAAAACATCCGACAATACTGCATTATACTTACCCGACCCCTTAGAAAGGCCTGGCTGTTGATTGGCTACACTGGATGGATTGAAAGCAGTGCAGCCATAGGCTCGTGCTGCTGTCAATCACATACAATGACGCGGCGCGCCGGGGGTGGGGCCGAGTGATACAGTGAGCGGCAATAGCCACCGGCTGTATCATTGGAGCGTGCCTGCAGGAACTCAACACCATGCAAGCTCGCTCGTATTAAGGGGAGTCCTTGCGGGGAGAGCCGAGACAGCCGCCAAGGGACCCCAGAAGATCAGGTTCGGGGCAACTCTGCAAAACGAGCTGCACAGTGGAAGTAGAATATGTTTGTTATTTAAAAAAAAAATATATAATAATAATAAATTACTTTAATGCAGAAAAAAAAATTCTGAATTACACACCCCGCTCTGGCACTCCTACTAGCTTAGGGGGGTGTATTTTTTCCATGATCTGTGCCTCTTTCTGATGATCATGTACTGGTCGGAGCAGAGGAAATATTTTGGGGGCATGCCCATTCAGCTCAGCTCGCATGTTCTTCTGCCTTGGCTCAAGCCCCAGCCAGCCGCCTGCCTGCTTATCTCCTTACCTTCCCTGTCAGAGTGATCTTCCTCCGCTCCCCATCCAGTAGTAGCCGGGGGGGGGGGGGGTAAGACTTGCCAGGCTGTGAGGCAGGCGGCCACCATAATTAGTAAAAAATAAACAAATATGTCCCCGGATTTCATTTTAAAAATCTGGTCACCTTACGGTACAGTGATTCGTGCACCAGCTTTCGCGCACACTCCGATGGATCAGTGGGAGAGCCAATCAGCTTCCGAGCAGAGACAGAAAGGGGATCTGCCAAAGTAAACAAGGCAGATATCCATTCTGTCAGGAGATGACACTGAGACCGGTCTTCCTGCTAAGCAGGAAGACGTATCTGTGTGTTCCCCCAGTTACAGTCACCCATACAGTCCCCCATACAGTTATTGCAAGGGGAATATCTTCTAAACTATAAAGGTTTAGGAGATATTTTTTTTTACCTACAGGTAAGCCTTATTATTTTACTGTAGGTAAAAAAAAAGAAAAAGACTATATAACCGCTTCAAAGTAACGCAGTGCTGTATCGCAAAAAATGGTCTGATCATTAAGAGGGTAAATCCTTCCAAGGCTGAAGTGGTTAAACATGAACCTGATATCAGGAGCAGGCAGGGTCCATCTCTACTGTGGGAATCTGAAGCCCTTTATTTTCGGGATTTGGTGCAGCTGGCTACCCAGCATGCGCCTTCCGATCCAGCGGCTCACTTATTATACATATAAATTTTGAACTTTAAAAGTGAGCAGCATCTTACTCCAGAGGTGTAATGCTTCCTGTAGTTTTTGATTGCTTTTTTATTTTAACAGTTTCATCTTTGCTCTCGGCAGTTTATATCACTTATTTAAACTCAGTGTAATGGCGGGTTTATGTGTACCGTGTGCCAATGTGAATAAAGCTTTGGACCCTTCTGAGGAATCCTTGGTGCGTGCATGACATTTCTACACTTTGTAAAGCCACTGCTTGGCGCTCTTTCGTCCTGACACATTGCTATAGCATTGGCGGCGTCAGAGGAAGTTCCTGCCCCGCTGCTATAGCAACCTGTTAATCAAAGAAAATCGCACAAGATTTTGGCGATTCGCATGGACTCCTGGGATAGAGGACGCCAATATCCATGGGAATTCGCCTAGTTACGTCATCACCTATGGGGCGGGAGCCGGAAGTGCTCCATACTCAAAGAGAAAAAAAGGTATTTAAAAAAAAAATATATATATATATATATATATATATATATATATATATATATATATATATTTCCATTTTAAATATAGAGGAGGATGGGCATTGAATTGATCCCAATTAAAAAAAAAAGGGTGGAACTCCACTTTAATTGAACAAGCTGAAGTTAGCTGATTGGCAACCATGCACAGCTGCACAATATTCTGCAGTGCTGCAGTTTCAGTATAATCCAATGAGGACCCGTCTGCAAAGATACTCACACTTTGTCTTGCATTGACAAGGTTTATGTAACACAAGGGGCCCTTACAATGCTGTTCAATAAAAATAAGCAAAAATACCCCAGCATTGGTGGTCAGTGGGAAACAAACATCCAGAAACATTGGTCAGAGGGAAGAAAAGTGCGCTGCGGCATTGGTCAGTAGAAGAAAAAAAAAAAAAACACCTGCCATTAATGGTCAGTAAAAAAATGCATAACCTCAATGATCAGTGGAGTCAATTACTACAGTTAGGCTGGCCATACATAACATTTTCTTCTATAGATTTCCTTTAAAACTTACCAAAACCATATAATAGAAGGTCAAATCTAAACACTTTTAACTTGTATGCAATCAGGCAGGCCCCTCTACTACACAGTTGAAGGTAAATCTAAAGGAAATTTAATAAGAAAATTGTATGTCGTATGGCCAGCTTTAGGCCCCTTTCACACATGCGGACCGTATGTCCGCTTTTTCATCCATCCGTGTATGGATGAAAAAGGGACATATGTTAATCCCTATGAGATTGCGGGTGTCAGTGGATGAACATCCCCTGATACCCGATCTCATCTGGGTCCGCAATGCTCCGATTCTGCAGACGGAGGAAAACCCTATTTTTCTATCCATCTGCGGATCGGATTGGGTGAACACGGACAGACGGTCCGTGTTCACCCAATCCCCCCATAGGGAAGAGCGGAGATCTGACAGGGCGGTCCCTGCACAGTGTCCGCCCTGTCATTCGCTGGCACAGCGGGGATCAGCGTAGCGATCCCTGCTGAGCAAACGGAGGTTCACGGGCGGATCATTACTGATCCGTCCCGTGTTAAAGAACCCTAAGACCACTTTCACACTGAGGAGTTTCTCAGGCAGTTTAGCGCTAAAAATAGCGCCTAAATACCGCCTGACCTGTAGTCTCAATGTGAAAGACCGAGGGCTTTCACACTGAGGCGATGCGCTGGCGGGACCGCTCCAAAAGTCCTGCCAGCAGCATCTTTGGAGCGGTCAGAGGAGCGGTATGTTTACCGCTTCTCCACCGCTTCTTCCCATTAAAAACAATGGGACACCGCGGCTATACCGCCGGCAATGCGCCTCTGCAGAGGCGCATTGCCGGCGGTATTAACCCCTTTTCGGCCGCTATAGAGCCGCAATTCCGACGGTATAGCGCTGCTAAAAATAGCGGTGCTATACCATCAGCGCACCTCCCGCCCCAGTGTGAAAGGGGTCTAAATGTGAGAAAGAAAAGTCCCAGCATCAGTGGGAGAAAACAATGCCCCCAAGTGAGTGTTGGTACAAGGACAAAAATGTTTTCCCAATGGCAATGTGTGTACCAGCAGACCTAAGATGAATGAGCGAGTTTAGAGTGGGGGAACTTGACTGTCCTGTACAGAGTCCTGACCTCAACCTGATAGAACACCTTTGGGATGAATTAGAGCGGAGACTGCGAGCCAGGCCTTCTCGTCCACATCAGTGCCTGACCTCACAATGGTTCTTCTGGAAGAATGGTCAAACATTCCCATAGACACACTCCTAAACCTTGTGGACAGCCTTCCCAGAAAAGTGGAAGCTGCTATAGCTGCAAAGGGAGGGCCAACTCAATATTGAACCCTACGGACTAAGACTGGGATGCCATTAAAGCTCTTGTGCGAGAAAAGGAGGTGTCCTAATACTTTTGACAATACAGTGTATGTTGTTTGTATAATATATGCATACATTTTTAAATAAAACCTTCCTGGGAGAAGAGCAGTCCACATAAAGTAACAACACTTTGAATCCTTAGCAGTTTGGCTTACAGTTAGCGACAGAAGACCACACAGGGGGTCTCCATTACTTACGGGAGCAGGTGTTGGTCTGCCACTCCAGGCACTGGCCGTAGGGGAAGGAGATGATATACGCATTGGAGTCCACACAGCGCCGGGTGTTGCTGCACCACATACACTCCATGCCATTGCTGGTGCAGTTGGAGCACGAGGTCCTTAGGGAGCAGGGCAGCTTACAGGGCCGGGCGTTCTGATTGGGGCTGACTGCAAAGACAAGATGGAAGACATGTCAGGACCACATTGGACCACATATTGTAAATGAAAAACGTGTATTGTGCCGGCATGTTTTAATAGTACAGAAAAGTAATATAGAAATACAGGCAGTTATAGATTAGAGTTACTAGAAACAGTGTATTTAATCTGATCTCTCCTGCTATTTTGGGTAATTGTACAGCATACAGTATCTAAAGCCCCACTTTCATTTTTTAATTCTGACCTCCAGCCTTGCACAGTACCGGATCCTCTTTTTTACTGAAATTACTTACTCTGATTTCACTGCACACTGTGAGCTGCTCCCAGTGTGCATTAGAAGCCGTGGGAAGTCCTCCAACCATTTTCTGGTTGGAGGACATCCAATATCAACTGGCCCTTTCTTCCCCAGCCTGTCTGTTCATGGCCCAACCCTTTCATTCATTGGATATCAGACCTCTCAATTATGGAGGCTTAGCATTACATGTGGGCTTAGGCCAGTGATGGCGAACCTTGGCACCCCAGATGTTTTGGAACTACATTTCCCATGATGCTCGTGCACTCTGCAGTGTAGTTGAGCATCATGGGAAATGTAGTTCCAAAACATCTGGGGCGCCAAGGTTCACCATCACTGCTTTAGGCTGTATTTGCATGTAGATCCCCTATCTAGGAATGCCACTCCTCCAAACTGACATCCACGTTTTCACAATGCTGACAGAGGAGCACAGACAGTATAGGCAGCTCACATGAGGGGTGCACATGCACATAATAGCCAGAGGTGGCAGTAAGGAGCTTGATGTCTGAGCTCAAAGATACAGAGAGCAGCAGAAGCTGCGAGATCGTTTCTATAGTGCACACACCGCAGCTCCCCTTCACCCCTCCCTCCGTCGGCCATGCTGGGCGGGCCCCCTTACTGTTGTATTGGCTGTACCCCCCTGACGGCGGCCCTGTTCACTATATATATACATTATACAGTATGTTCTCTTTTATGATCAGTACATATAAGAATCCTTTATACAGCAGCCTGTGTACTGTGCAGCTCTTTCACATACTGCAGAGTATATTATGGGTTTGCTGGTACAATAATACAATATCAAATCTAGCAGAGATCCTGTGTAGATGGTATGCCAAGGCTCCTCTCTTAGCCGATATTGGTTGCTGGTTACCTCTATGAAGCACTTAAATGGAAATATAATTATGGCGGAGGAGCTGCGTGTGTGGGAGGCACCCCGCCATTCAGATAATCTAGTTATATTTATACATTATCATTATACTGTATAGAGAACAGTGACCTTCACCTCGCTCCTTTCATTAGCTAATAGCTTTGCTCATGGTGTCATCTACAGCCTCCGTGCTTCATATGTGGTGGAAAGTATGGAGAGCCTTCCCTCTACCAGTGAAAGAAAAATGTGGCTTATTCTGGATTATTAAAAGAGTACCTCCACTTTTGTTGAGAAATAAACATTCCCCTCTGGGTGATCTATGTACATTACAAGGATTTTAAGAAACTTTGTTTCAGATTCCTACCTTTTGTTATTCTAAAGAAGTCTCAGCGTGTTCCCCTGTGCCCATGTGGGAAAGTGATTGTAATGGGCAGGGGCGTTGCTAGGTGCCAAAAAGACCAGGGGCTTCAGCCCGAAGCCAAGCAGGGCCCGCACCGGGGGGGGGGGGGGGGGACGCACGGTGGGTGGAGTGGCGCGGCAAGGCACAGGGTGACCTACCTGACACACATACCCTGACCTATGTGAGTGTGTGTGTCAGTACACACACACTGACATGACCTGCATACACTAACATGACCAGAGTCCACTGACCTGGGGTGCGTATAGGTGGGTAGTATGTCCATGAGAGCGGTGGGTAGTATGTACATGAGAGGGGTGCGTATAGGTGGGTAGTATGTACATGAGAGGGGTGGGTATAGGTGGGTAGTATGTACATGAGAGGGGTGGGTATTATGTACATGAGAGGGTTGGTATAGGTGGGTAGTATGTACATGAGAGGGGTGGGTATAGGTGAGTAGTATGTATATGAGAGGGGTGGGTATAGGCGAGTAGTATGTATATGAGAGGGGTGGGTATAGGTGGGTAGTATGTACATGAGAGGGGTGGGTATAGGTGGGTAGTATGTACATGAGGGGTGGGTAGTATGTACATGAGAGGGGTGGGTAGTATGTAAATGAGGGGTGGGTATAGGTGGGTAGTATGTACATGAGAGGGGTGGGTATAGGTGGGTAGTATGTACATGAGAGGGTGGGTAGTATGTACATGAGAGGGGTGGGTAGTATGTACATGAGAGGGGTGGGTATAGGTGGGTAGTATGTACATGAGAGGGTGGGTAGTATGTACATGAGAGGGGTGGGTAGTATGTACATGAGAGGGGTGGGTATAGGTGGGTAGTATGTACATGAGAGGGGTGGGTATAGGTGGGTAGTATGTACATGAGAGGGGTGCGTATAGGTGGGTAGTATGTACATGAGAGGGGTGCGTATAGGTGGGTAGTATGTACATGAGAGGGGTGGGTATAGGTGGGTAGTATGTACAAGAGAGGGGTGGGTATAGGTGGGTAGTATGTACAAGAGAGGGGTGGGTATAGGTGGGTAGTATGTACATGTGAGGGGTGCGTATAGGTGGGTAGTATGTACATGACAGCGGTGGGTATAGGTGGGTAGTGGGTATAGGTGGGTAGTATGTACATGAGAGGGGTGGGTATAGGTGGGTAGTATGTACATGAGAGGGGTGGGTATAGGTGGGTAGTATGTACATGAGAGGAGTGGGTATAGGTGGGTAGTATGTACATGAGAGGAGTGGGTATAGGTGGGTAGTATGTACATGAGAGGAGTGGGTATAGGTGGGTAGTATGTACATGAGAGGAGTGGGTATAGGTGGGTAGTATGTACATGAGAGGGTGGGTATAGGTGGGTAGTATTTACATGAGAGGGGTGGGTATAGGTGGGTAGTATTTACATGAGAGGAGTGGGTATAGGTGGGTAGTATGTACATGAGAGGAGTGGGTATAGGTGGGTAGTATGTACATGAGAGGAGTGGGTATAGGTGGGTAGTATGTACATGAGAGGAGTGGGTATAGGTGGGTAGTATGTACATGAGAGGGGTGGGTATAGGTGGGTAGTATGTACATGAGAGGGGTGGGTATATGAGAGGGGTGGGTATAGGTGGGTAGTATGTACATGAGAGGAGTGGGTATAGGTGGGTAGTAGAGAGGGGTGGGTATAGGTGGGTAGTATGTACATGAGAGGAGTGGGAGGTGGGGTGCATGAGAGGGGTGGGTATAGGTGGGTAGTATGTACATGAGAGGGGTGGGTATAGGTGGGAGAGTACAAGAGAGGGGTGGGTATAGGTGGGTAGTATGTACATGAGAGGGTGCGTATAGGTGGGGTATGTACATGAGAGCGGTGGGTATAGGTGGGTAGTATGTAGGGGTGCGTATAGGTGGGTAGTATGACAGCAGCGGTGGGTATAGGTGGGTAGTGGGTATAGGTGGGTAGTATGTACATGAGAGGGGTGGGTATAGGTGGGTAGTATTTACATGAGAGGGGTGGGTATAGGTGGGTAGTATGTACATGAGAGGAGTGGGTATAGGTGGGTAGTATGTACATGAGAGGAGTGGGTATAGGTGGGTAGTATGTACATGAGAGGGGTGGGTATAGGTGGGTAGTATTTACATGAGAGGGGTGGGTATAGGTGGGTAGTATGTACATGAGAGGAGTGGGTATAGGTGGGTAGTATGTACATGAGAGGAGTGGGTATAGGTGGGTAGTATGTACATGAGAGGAGTGGGTATAGGTGGGTAGTATGTACATGAGAGGAGTGGGTATAGGTGGGTAGTATGTACATGAGAGGAGTGGGTATAGGTGGGTAGTATGTACATGAGAGGAGTGGGTATAGGTGGGTAGTATGTACATGAGAGGGGTGGGTATAGGTGGGTAGTATGTACATGAGAGGGGTGCGTATAGGTGGGTAGTATGTACATGACAGCGGTGGGTATAGGTGGGTAGTGGGTATAGGTGGGTAGTATGTACATGAGAGGGGTGGGTATAGGTGGGTAGTATTTACATGAGAGGGGTGGGTATAGGTGGGTAGTATGTACATGAGAGGAGTGGGTATAGGTGGGTAGTATGTACATGAGAGGAGTGGGTATAGGTGGGTAGTATGTACATGAGAGGAGTGGGTATAGGTGGGTAGTATGTACATGAGAGGAGTGGGTATAGGTGGGTAGTATGTACATGAGAGGAGTGGGTATAGGTGGGTAGTATGTACATGAGAGGAGTGGGTATAGGTGGGTAGTATGTACATGAGAGGGGTGGGTATAGGTGGGTAGTATGTACATGAGAGGGGTGGGTATAGGTGGGTAGTATGTACATGAGAGGGGTGGGTATAGGTGGGTAGTATGTACAAGAGAGGGGTGGGTATAGGTGGGTAGTATGTACATGAGAGGGTGAGTATAGGTGGGTAGTATGTACATGAGAGGGGTGGGTATAAGTGGGTAGTATGTACATGTGAGGGGTGCGTATAGGTGGGTAGTATGTACATGACAGTGGTGGGTATAGGTGGGTAGTGGGTATAGGTGGGTAGTATGTACATGAGAGGGGTGGGTATAGGTGGGTAGTATTTACATGAGAGGGGTGGATATAGGTGGGTAGTATGTACATGAGAGGAGTGGGTATAGGTGGGTAGTATGTACATGAGAGGAGTGGGTATAGGTGGGTAGTATGTACATGAGAGGAGTGGGTATAGGTGGGTAGTATGTACATGAGAGGGGTGGGTAGTATCAAATACACCACTGACGCATTAGTGACCAGTGGCAGTTATTTAACCCCTTTGTGCTGCATTAGTGGCACTTGTATCAGAGTTTGTGAACCCTTTCATGCTGAACTATACAGGGGTTAATTAACTCTGATACCAGTACCACTAATGCAGCACAAAGGGGTTAATTAACTGCCACTGGTCACCAATGTATAGTAATGCAATATGCTCCATGCTGCATATTTTAAATACCAATGTAAACTAAACCCCCCCCAAAGAGTTAAACACCTCAGGCAGGTTGACACAGCTAAGCCACTGTGACAGTCATTTAGGTTAAGTTTTTAGCTTCTCAAACTTACTTTCACTTTTGCAGGGGCTTCACTGGCTCCTCACAGGTCTTCACAGCTGCACTCTCCTCGGCTCAGTTTCTTCCCGCCTCCCGATCTGTGAATGACATCACACCGGGCGGGACTAGGAAGCTCCTGTCGGGCGGAGAACACTCTGCCTGACAGGGAAGTGAATGGTCCGTGATTCACTCACAGCACACTCGCACCACTGCAGACAGTGTATTGGCGGCCGGAGGGTGGCAAGGCTGTCTTCAGAAGTGCAGAACAAGCGGCATCCTTAGCCTCCCCTACTCCCCCCGCTCAGTCGGCTCCTGGCGGGCTCAGCAGCTGTCGGCCTGGCCGCTCCGCCTCCACCTCCCCTACAGCGCAGCACAGTTTAATAAAGATGGCGTTTCTTTACCGGCCCGCTCAC
Source organism: Rana kukunoris (assembly GCA_029574335.1). Taxonomy (NCBI): domain Eukaryota; kingdom Metazoa; phylum Chordata; class Amphibia; order Anura; family Ranidae; genus Rana; species Rana kukunoris. Next base: position 23,664,888 of record CM056056.1, on the reverse strand, counting down.
GCTGCCAGCTTGGGGGACACTGACTGGGAGAGGCTCGGCGGCACTCGGGGCTAATAGTTAAGTACTTCATTGCCGAGACTCGGGGCTTTTCATCCACCCATTCGGGGCTTCAGCCTCCCCAGCCCACCCCTAACAACGCCTCTGGTAATGGGAGTGGCCTCATAATTATCAATCAGCTGTGCATCTGCAGGGCTCTAATGAGGAAAGCTGCAGGGTCTGCATTCCTTTAGACGGGGGTTCTATTGGGAGTATCTCACCAAAAATAAAAGATTTTGTTGCAGGGGATACCTGAAATCTAGCGTGTAGACTTGTGGGAAAATTGGTGAGCCAATCACACAAGCAGGAAATGATGTTTCTGGGGGGTGTTCTGTATACATTCTGTGCACAGAACTCCTCCAGGTTGCCGTATTGCATTTACAGAAAATTACAGCACTGCAGATTGAAAAGGAAAGGTCACTGCAGATTGAAAAGGAAAGGTCATTTTTAATAACAGTCAATTACAATATGTGTCACAATTGTATACGCTATATTATCTTAAATATTATTATATATCTGTATTTGCAATTTTTTTTCCCCCTGCGGAAGTGGAGTTACCCTTTAAGGGTCACACCCAACACAGATATTCTGTGGGTGCTGGAGAGGTAAACATTCTGATAGTCTTTTCTATCTCACAGGGAAACTACTGGGGAGATCTCTGTGATGAGTTCCTGGTTCTACACACCTGCTGTGCCCACAATATTAAGGGGTTCCCACCATCCCTGTGCTGAGCTTCCAGGTCTAAACACCTATTGTACCCATTTTGAGGGGTTCCCACCATCCCTGCGCTGAGGTCTGCACACCTGTTGTGCCCATTATTAGGGGTTTCCACCATCCCTGTGATGAGCTCTCAGGTCTGAACCCCTATTGTGCCCATTATGAGGGGTTCCCACCATCCCTGTGCCGAGTTCCAAGGTCTGTACACCTGCTGTGCCCATTATTAGGGGTTGCCACAATTACAATCCCTATGATCAGCTCTCAGGTCTGCACACCTGTTGTGCCAATTATGAGGGGTTTTACTTTCTACCATCACTATACAAAGTTCCCAACTCTGCACACCCTCTTTGCCAATCATGAGGGTCACACACAATCCCTGTACTGAGTTCATGACTCTGTACACCTGTTGTGCACATTATTAGAGGTTCCCACCATCCCTGTGATGAGCTCTCAGGTCTTCACACCTCTTGTGCCCATTATGAGGGGTTCCCACCATCCCTCTGCTGATGGGGACCAAATGTGTTCACCTTGTAGCAGGGAGTCACTAAACATGGATCTTCATGGCAGGATCACCAGGAACGGATGTTACGTGTCAGACCTTCTATAAGATTTTACAGAGGAGTTTTTTTTGTTTTTTTCTGGCCCTCTCTTGTGGAAGAGATTTTTGTCTCAATGGACATTTGTCAATAGTTTATTAGCCAGTAAATAGTATACAGTACAATGTAGAATCCTAGTTAGAGCTGCTGACCAAATCCCATCACCTTCTAGGCACAATTGACAATAATAGACAAAAAATTACAGCGCTCCTGGAAATGGGAGCAAGTCTCTCCCACTTAGTCTTACATGTATACAAATATCCCAAATCCCAAATCCCAAATTTACTTTCTAGAAGCAGTCTTAACTTAGCTCTCCTCTTCCTAGATTTTTTTTTCTTTGTTAAACAAACTTGCTGCATTACGTGTTGTCAGAAAGTACATACCAGTTCCACGGTAGAAATGTCAAAAACCTGACCACACTAAGCTTGTTTGAATTTGTGCAGTCCCAGCTTACTGCCTCCAAGCCTCAGCAATGATCTCCAATACTGTCCCAGCTTCCTGAGTTCCAAGCCTCTCTCTGGATCAGGCATTCCTGTACCTGGAAGAGAGACCCAGAAAGAGGCCTGGAACACAATAAGCTCAGACTGCACAAATTCAAACAAGCTTATGCCGCGTACACACGATCACTTTTTGTGATGAAAAAAAAACGATGTTTTCAAAAACGTCATTTAAAATGTGTGGGCAAAACGTCGTTTTATGTCTTCAAAAAAACGACCAAAAAAAATTCAAACATGCTTGAATTTTTTGTGTTGTTTTTTGTGTCATAAAAAGTGATCGTGTGTGGGCAAAACGATGTTGAAAACAACGTTTCTAAACCCGCGCATGCTCAGAAGCAAGTTATGAGACGGAGCTTCAATGGAACAGAGTGCCGTCGGACGTGGTGTACGTCACCACGCTTTGCTAGAGTATTTTGGAAAAACGATGGTGTGTATGCAACGTCGTTTTGGAAAATGAAGTTTGAAAAACTACGTTTTGTTTCGTCACATAAAACGTCATTTTTTTTCATCACATGAGTGTGGTCAGGCTTTTGACATTGCTACCATGGAACTGGTATGTGCTTTCTGACAACATGTAATTAACCACTTAAGCCCCGGACCATTATGCATTAACTAACAATTGCACGGTTGGGCGACGTGGTTCCCAAACAAAATTGACGTCCTTTTTTTCCCATAAATAGAGCTTTCTTTTGGTGGTATTTGATCACGGTTTTTATTTTTTTCGCTATAAACAAAAAAAAAGCGACAATTTTGAAAAAAATTCAATATTTTTAACTTTTTGCTATAATAAATATCCCCCAATTATATATATATATATATATATATATATATATATATATAAAAAATAAAAAAATTTCCTCAGTTTAGGCCGATGCATTATTCTTCTACATATTTTTGTACAGCCCCCCACCCCCGGTTCTATTCACCAGGGGGGCACTGCCTAAAGCTGTGTGATGGCTGCCCTGGCTAAGTATAACAGTTCCATATATCACAGAGCACAGTATTAATATCCGTATCCTTAATATACATTTTTATTATCCTGCATACACATGGTGAACTGAATGACTGACACAAAAATAGTCAAATATACACAAACAATGTATGTAAACTACCTTCCAATTTTTTAATAGCCGTCAAATGCGTCTTTAACAATAGCTGGTTGTTAAGGAGCGGTCTGCCTCATATAAACGAATGACTCATCAGTTGTCAGATGTTCCCCACTGATGGGTTTTAAGGAGAACCCCAAGCCAAAATTATAAAAAAAAGCCTCCCCCACTTTTTTTTAAATGGAGTGGGTTCCCCCCCAAAAAACATGCCAGACTCTTATCCGAGCATGCAACCTGGACCAACTAAACCATAAGAAGCCACATGACCTTAACCTGCTCTGCACCCCCCGCCTTAAAAGCACCTTGTCCTCATGTTGATGGGCACAAGGGCCTCTTTCCCAAAACCATGGCCAGTGGTTGTGGGGACTGCAGGCAGGGGGCTTATCGGCATCTGGAAGCACCTTTAACAAGGGGACCCCCAGATCCCATCTCCCCTGTATGTAAAATAAAAACACCAGTCGCAATGAACAGCGCAAATGACCCCGGAAAAAAAATGGCTCCAAACGAGTTGCTAGCTCCCGCTGTCTGCCAGCTCTGCCGCTTGAATTTTTTTAATAGCTACGGGGTGGGGCCATCCGGTGACGTCACTGGTGGCCCTGCTTCCTTGTGACATCACCGACAGGTCATGCTAAGTCGATGATGTCACGGTGGGTGGGTCACCCCCTAGCTATTTAACAACGGTCAGGTGAGATGTGTTCCAAAAGAAGGTAATGCACCTGGAATTCGCATCTGAATCGCACCGCATTGCTCAGCAAACAAACAGAACTCTTTAACCACTTAAGGACCCATTCATGCCGATATAAACGTTGGCAGAATGGCATGGCTGGGCACAATCACGCACCCAGCCGTGGGGTCAGAAGCTCCGTGACCACGCCCGCGGGACCTGCGGACCCCATCGCCGCCGGTGTCGAGCGATCGGTCACAGGAGCTGAAGAATGGGAAGAGGTGTTTGTAAACACACCTTCCCCGTTCTTCATTGTGGCAGTGTCAGTGATCGTCTGTTCCCTGATATAAGGAAAGACGATCACTGACGTCACACATCCAGCCCCGCCCCCCTACAATTAGAAACACATACGAGACAACACTTAACCCATACAGCGCCCCCTAGTGGTTAACTCCTAAACTGCAATTGTCATTTCTTTATCGTACATCACGGGACACAGAGCGCATAGCCATTACATATGGTTATATGGGTACCTTCAGGTGTGGACACTGGTGTAATCAACTTCACAGGAAGTTCCTCCCTATATAACCCTCTCCCACTGAGAGTGCTTCAGTTTTTTCGCCAGTGTCTTAGGTGTTGGTCACGTCTAGCTGTCCCTCGGAGGTCTCGGGACCCAGGATAGCTAGCCGGATCCGTCCGAAGTGCTTCAAAGCCAAGGAGTACGGTACCCGGGCCCTGCCTGCGTGGGGTGTTGCCTATAATGCCTCTCCTTGGAGGGCTGGATTCTGGGCTCCAGTGCCTTGGTCTCTCCCAGGACTAAACGCTACTGATGCCAGGGTGCTATATAGGTCCAGGGGTGTGGGTTCCTTAAACACAGGACCCCGGTCCCTGAAGGTCCGAGACAATACCCACGGAGATGGGAGAAGATTGGGCCTCTTGCAGTTTGCAATACCCTGTGGCGTGGAGCAGGTAAGAGGGAACCTGCGGGACTTGGTTCGACAGTAGGTATCCCCCTGGGGGTTCTGGGTTGGCTAATGGTATGCTTGTGCATCAGCCACTATCTCCACTATGTCTTTTTAGGCAGGATGGGATGTACTAATGTTTACCCAGATAACATGTAGATATATGTATACTTGTTTAAGATATATATTTGCTACTCACCCCAGGTCTGCCTGTTAGCATTGATACTGCAGCCCCACGTACTATAAAGAGGGAATTGCTGGTGAAAACTCCTGTTTCTTAGGAAGCCTATGGGGACAGCTTTCTCTCTGTGTGCACTATAGTAAGGATTAGTGCTTACCTGGTGTCTGTTGGTGCTGCTGGCGCTGGTCCATGCTTTTCCTCTGCTCTCTGCTTCCTCCATGTTGTTCAGCGTGGGGGGGGGGGGTGCGCGCGCGCGTGGGCGCGTGCACGCCGCCTTTTATAGCGTCGGCGTGCGTTGGGGGGGCGGGCCAGCAGCGTCAGGGTCAGTTAAAAGTAAAACGTTTCTCTCTGGCTGGTCTTTTCCCTCCTGGAAGCAGAGGAAGAAGGACACAGAGCGTGCAGCTGGGTCTTTTGGCCACAGTGACACCCAGTGGCGGTTTGTGGATCTTCAGGTCTAGGACTTAGTTCCACTATTGACCAGAAAAAAAAAAAAAAAAAAGAGTTTTTTTGCTTAAAGGGACTCAGCCTTAGATCCAGCAGTATCTGAGTCAACCTTGGACTCCGGCTAACGGGCATTGGTGTTGCAATACTCACAGGTTTTCCTCAGTATTGCCACCTCCCAGGCGGGTAAAAAAAAAAAAAATATATATATATATATACAAAATTTTTCATTTTCCTCAGCCTGTTCTCATATTAATTACTCCTAGCTACAACAGTCAGGTGTTGGCTATAGGGGTGACTCAAGGTTGTGCAATGGCTCCAAAGGGATCAGGACCAGCCAAGGCTGCAAAAGGTGCCAAGAAACAAAAGGGGTCTCCATCGGGGTCAGAGGATTTGGGCCAGGCTTCAACGGCCCCACCCTCACCAGTTAGACCACCGAGTAGCATAGTACAAGAGCCATTGGGGGTGCTGGGGGAAGAGGCGGCCCCCGATCCACCCATTCCCGTTTACGTAACGGAAGAAATGCTAGCGACCACCCTGGGTGGGCTAGAGAAAAGGTTAACTGCTTTGTTTGCCCGCCCTTTGCCAAGTAGCAAACGGGCTAGATCCCCCTCACCTAGTTTGGTGTTTTCAGATGCGGAGGTCTCCTCTTCGGAGGAACGGGACCCACAAGGGGATCAAGCAGACCCAAGTCCCGACGGTTCAGACATGGAGGGTTCCACTGTAGATGAATATTTTTCGGCCTCTCAAGCGGAGAGCCTGTGGATCCAGTCTTTGACAGATATGGTTCGCACTGCTTTTAAACTTCCAGTGCCAGAACTAGTAGCCCCTGTGGTATCCTCATTGGGTTCTTTAAAGGCTCCATTAACTTGTGTGTCTTTTCCGATTCACCCCCTTCTGCGGAGCGTGATTTACCAGGATTGGGCTCGACCTGATAGGATCTTTATCCCTCCTAAGAGGTTCTCTATTCTCTATCCTATGGAAGAGGAATTTTTAAAGAAATGGGCACTCCCCACAGTGGACGCGGCCATTTCCTGCGTGAATAAATCCCTGACCTGTCCGGTTGAAAATGTCCAGATGTTCAAGGATCCGGTCGACAAAAAATTAGAGACCCTACTGAAGGCTTCTTTCACCACAGTAGGTGCCATGGTTCAGCCGGCGGTGGCAGCCATTGGCGTTTGTCAGGCCTTAAAGGATCAGGCAAAACAGATATTAAAGGACATGCCGGCTCAGCAAACTCGTGAATTAGCAGATTTCCCTAGGGCTCTCTGCTTTGCAGTAGATGCTATTAAGGACTCCATCCAACAGGCATCCCGGTTATCTCTGCTGGTGGTTCACATGCGTCGTCTTTTGTGGCTAAAGAACTGGTCAGCAGAGGCACCCTGCAAAAAGCTTTTAGCAGGGTTTCCCTTTCATGGGGGAAGACTATTCGGTGAAGACCTAGATAAATATATCCAAACCATATCAAGTGGTAAAAGTTCTTCCTTACCGGTCAAGAAAAGACCGCGTGGGCCCGCGTTTAAACGACAGGCCTTTGCAGGCTCGGCCCCTTCGACTTCCCGTCAGTATCGACGGCCTCCCGGGCGTTCAGCAGTTAATAGCCGCCCACAGGGACAAGCCGCGGCAAACAAGAGGCCCTGGTCTCGCAAGCCGGCTAAACCAGTCATCAAGTCAGATTCATGAAGGGGCGCCCCCACTCTCTTGGGTGGGGGGAAGACTTCAGTTTTTCTCCGAAGTCTGGAAGGCCAGAATTCCCGACTCTTGGGTTCGGTCCGTGGTAGCCACAGGCTACAAACTAGAGTTTCGAGAAATCCCCCCTCCTCATTTTCAGGGGTCAAGTCTTCCAAGCGACCCGTTAAAGAGGGCCTCTCTCGTAAAGGCGTTGGATCGCCTCTTGCTCCAAGGAGTAATTGTAGAAGTACCAACCCAAGAAAGGGGTCTGGGATTCTACTCCAACCTTTTTATTATACCAAAACCCAATAGCGACGTCAGGCCTATCCTAGACCTCAAACGCCTAAATCGCTTTCTAAAGATTCAGACCTTTCGTATGGATTCCATACGTTCAGTGACAGCCAGCCTGCATCAAGGCGACTTTCTAGCATCTATAGACATAAAGGATGCATATCTGCATGTGCCGATCTACCCAGCACATCACAAGTTTCTTCGTTTTATGATAGATCAAAGTCATTTCCAGTTCGTAGCCCTCCCTTTCGGGTTGGCAACAGCTCCGCGGGTATTCACAAAGGTGTTAGCCCCGGTGCTAGCCGTCCTAAGGACAGAAGGCATTTTGGTCCTGGCATACCTGGACGATCTCCTGGTTATCGACAGATCAGCTTCCAACCTCAATCATGCAGTAGTCCGCACAGTTCGGCATCTACAAGAATTCGGGTGGGTTGTGAACCAAGGAAAATCGAGGTTGCAACCCACAAGACAGTTGGAATATCTAGGCCTTCGGTTAGATACAGAATGCCAGAGGATATTTTTACCTCAAGAAAAGATCAGGTCATTGACTCAAACAATTCAAATAGTCCTAGGCAAAAAGAGGCCGACTATTCGCCTATGCATGCGACTGCTGGGAAAGATGGTAGCCGCCTTCGAAGCAGTGCCCTATGCCCAGATCCATACCAGAGTTCTCCAGGCAGCTATTCTCTCTGCTTGGAACAGGTCCATACAGGCATTAGACCGTCCATTAGGTCTTTCCCCAGGAGTCAGGCGCAGCCTGTACTGGTGGCTGGTCCCTCAAAAATTGTCAAAAGGGAAAACCTTTTGCCCCATCACGTGGAAAATAGTAACCACAGATGCCAGCCTAACAGGTTGGGGGGCAATCTTAGGAAAACGGACCCAGCAGGGACAGTGGTCAGAGGCAGAAAGTCTGCTTCCCATCAATGTCCTAGAGATCAGAGCTGCTCGGTTGGCCCTGGTCGCCTGGACTCTCCCCCTGCAGGGTCTGCCAGTAAGGATACAGTCCGACAATGCCACGGCGGTGGCATACATAAACCACCAGGGGGGCACAAGGAGCCTAGCGGCTCAAAGGGAAGTAAACCTGATTTTCTCATGGGCCGAAGCCCATGTATCCTGCATCTCAGCAGTGTTCATCCCAGGGATAGACAATTCTCAAGCAGATTTTTTGAGTCGTCAACAGTTACTCCCGGGAGAGTGGTCTCTTCACCCCCAGGTATTCCAAGAGATTTGCCAAAGATTCGGAGTTCCCAATGTGGACATCATGGCAACAAGATTCAACAAGAAATTGGACAAATTCGTATCCCGAGCCAGGGACCCCTCGGCCTACGGGACCGATGCGTTGGTTTGCCCCTGGCACCAGTTTTCTCTCCTGTATGCGTTCCCTCAACTACAGATGATTCCCCGCCTTCTACGAAGGATCAGGGTGGAGCGCAGGCCGGTGATCCTGGTGGCCCCAGCCTGGCCCAGAAAGGCTTGGTATGCACTCATCGTGAGGATGTCAGTAGGGGCACCGTGGCCACTCCCCCTGCGCCCAGATCTGCTGTCTCAGGGCCCGATCTACCACCCTGCTTCACAGCAGCTAAATTTGATGGCTTGGCGGCTGAATCCCTAATTCTTAAGGGCAGAGGCCTCTCAGCCCAAGTCATATCTACGTTAATTCAGGCTAGAAAGCCAGTCTCTAGAAATATCTATTACAGAGTCTGGAGGACCTATGTGGAGTGGTGCGAGTCTCAAGGAGGGCATCCTCGCAAGTTTTTTATTGACAGGATCTTGCGATTCCTTCAGGTTGGCGTTGACAAGCGGTTGGCTCTTAGTACTCTAAAGGGGCAGGTGTCTGCCTTATCGATATGGTTCCAAAGGCCTTTGGCCACGCATTCGCTTGTGAAAACCTTCTTGCAGGGGGTCTTGCATGTGAATCCCCCTATTAGAGCTCCCCTCTGCCCCTGGAATTTAAATCTGGTCTTGTCAGCTTTACAAAAGCAGCCGTTTGAACCTCTGACAGAAATCCCTCTTGTGCTACTAACCCGAAAGTTGGTTTTCTTGGTGGCTATGGCTTCGGCCAGAAGGGTCTCCGAGCTGGCAGCCTTGTCTTGCAGGGAACCGTACCTGATTCTGCATAAGGACAGAGTGGTTCTGCGGCCTCAACCTTCTTTCCTTCCTAAGGTCATATCCAGTTTTCACTTGAATCAGGACCTAGTCCTACCATCCTTCCTTCCTACTCCCCAGTCCAGAGAGGAAAGACTGCTTCATACTTTGGACGTGGTTCGAGCCATGAGGATTTATCTCAAGGCTACAGAGAAGATTCGGAAAACAGATGTGCTTTTCGTTCTTCCGGATGGCCCCAAGAAGGGTCAGCCGGCTGCCAAGTCTTCCTTGGCTAGGTGGATTAAGCAGCTGATTTTTCAGGCCTATGGTCTGAAGCGCGTTCCACCTCCCTTATCAGTTAAAGCCCATTCTACGAGGGCCATGAGTGCCTCTTGGGCGGCACACCATCAGATCTCTATAGCACAGGTTTGCAAAGCGGCAACCTGGTCTTCCGTACATACGTTTACTAAATTTTATAAGTTGGACGTCACAAAGGCTACGGACGCAGCATTTGGGCAGGCGGTCCTACGGGCAGCAGTATAGAATCCTCTGGCCCGGTTCACGCCCCCTTTTTTTCTGTTGGTGGAGCTATTTTACCTCCTGATAATGTTTTTTTTTGTTTGGCTATTTTTGGCCTTACGGTCTCCCTCCCTTCATGGAGCATTGCTTTGGGACATCCCATATGTAATGGCTATGCGCTCTGTGTCCCGTGATGTACGATAAAGAAAAAAGGATTTTTAATTACAGCTTACCTGTAAAATCCTTTTCTTGAAGTACATCACGGGACACAGAGCTCCCACCCCTCTTTTGGGGAACATTGTGTAACCTCGGAGAAATTGCTTGCTACAAAACTGAAGCACTCTCAGTGGGAGGGGGTTATATAGGGAGGAACTTCCTGTGAAGTTGATTACACCAGTGTCCACACCTGAAGGTACCCATATAACCATATGTAATGGCTATGCGCTCTGTGTCCCGTGATGTACTTCAAGAAAAGGATTTTACAGGTAAGCTGTTATTAAAAATCCTTTTTTTCACAGCATTTTTATAGCACTTTTTGCTGTGAAAAATACAATGGTCCCAAAAATGTGTCAAAATTTTCCGATGTGTCCGCCATAATGTCGCGGTCACAAAACAAATCACCGCCATTAGTAGTTAAAAAAAAAATAAAAATTAAATGCAATAAAACTATCCCCTATTTTGTAAACGCTATTAATTTTGCGCAAACCAATTGCTTATTGCGATTTTTTTTTTAACCAAAAATATTAGAAGAATAGTAGAAGAATACGTATCGACCTAAACTGAGGAATTTTTTTTTATATATATTTTTGGGGGATATTTATTATAGCAAAAAGTAAAAAATATTGAATTTTTTTCAAAATTGTCATTCAGGATAATAAAAATGTATATTAAGGATACGGATATTACTACTGTGCTCTGTGATATATGGAACTGTTATACCTTAGCCAGGGCAGCCATCACAAATGTTGGGGCCCCTTACACAGCTTTAGGCAGGGCCCCCCTGGTGAAGAAAACCGGTGGGGTGGGGACCAAAAATATGTAGATGAATAATGCATCGGCCTAAACTGAGGATTTTTTTTTGTTTTTTTATATATATTTTTGGGGAATATTTATTCTAGCAAAAAGTTAAAAATATAGCATTTTTTTAAAAAAAATTCTCTCTATTTTTGTTTATAGTGCAAAAAATAAAAACCGCAGAGGTAATCATATACCACCAAAAGAAAGCTCAATTTGTGGGAAAAAAAAGACGCCAATTTTGTTTGGGAGCCATGTCGCACGACCGCGCAATTGTCAGTTAAAGTGACGCAGTGCCGAATCACAAAAGGGGCAAGGTCCTTAACCTGCATAATGGTCCGGGTCTTAAGTGGTTAAATGCACAGCACATTTGCACTGCTGCTGCAACGCATATATTTTAACTGGCTCCATAGAAAAGGCTGCAAATCGGATGCGTTTTCAAAACACATCCAATTTGCATATATGTGAACGAAGCCTAAAGAGCGGTGGCTGGAGTTCAGGCTATCCTTCAGAAAGAAGCCTCATTCTACAGAACTGTCACAGTCTTCATTTTCTGAGATCACAAATAACAATTTTTTTCTGAATTTCTCAAATTCTTTAGAAGTCCATATCGGGGTGACAGAGCCGCACGCCCTTCATAGCCAACCCTCAATGGCATGGCGCAGAGGGAAAATCTGCTTTATTCCAAGGTTTGATTGTTCACTAAATGGCGCAATCCAATTTCTCAGAGCACCATGCTCCCGTCCAAGTTCACAGAATGTTCTGGTTCTAAAATTGGAACTTTTTTTTTCTCCTTTCTAGAAGTTCTAGGGAGATGTCGGAGATAAACTTACAGAGCAGGTAACGGACTTGTAGCAGATTTAATAATGCCCGCAGGGATGAAGAACGTAACATGGGGTGAGCGACCCTGGAGGAGGAAGTACACAGCAAAGTACAACAAGACAATTTACTGCAACGGCGCAGGAAAAATACAGCACAGGTGATGGGGAGGGGGGGATGGGGGGTGTTCTAGGAAACACAATACACAGCTAGGGAGATTGCTGCACTCATTACACAGAACGGTAAAGCTGTATCTGATACCAACACATCCAGCTCAGTTCTCCTGAGTCCTTCATAATGACGCAGGTATCGGGGAGAGACACTATGGGGATTAGATGATCGGGGAGTCGGGAGACTTTAAAATATACCAAGAAAACATGGAGTTCTGTGTAGCTCCATTTGTCACTGTGTGACAATTAGGGAGCTGACCATCCTCCTAGGCTTCTGCCTATAGACGGTGCCATGAATGGGGAACCAACTAGGACTTTGTCACAGAACAAGACCGGGCACCCCCATTTCTTGCTGGCTGGCTTGGGTCCCAATGCTGAGACCACTCATTTTTTTTTTTAAGTTTCACCACTGCGAGTGCCATCTGCACTTCATCCATCAGCTTGTTTAGAGCTCAGACACAACTACTCTTTAGCTCTTCTGTACTGAGAACTTATCCCTCACTATGTCCCACCGCTGTGTCCGAGTTCTGGTAAGTGGACTTCAGGGGGGGGGGGGGGATTGTAAGGTAAGTCTGTGATCTGTAGTAGAGGGGTCTGTATTGGCAAAGAGAGGAGGAGGGGAGAGTTCTGTACTGGGAAGAACCTGTACCTTGGAAGAGGTCTATACTTGAGGTCTGGGTAGGGGGAATGAGAAGAGGTATGTACTAGGGTAGAGGTCTGTACCAGCATAGGGGAAAGGTCTGTACTGGGAAAAGACAAGGGAGAGAGGTCTGTATTGGGAAGTGGGATGAGGGGGTCTGTACTGGGGGTAATTTTAGGGGGCACAGAACTTTGTAGTGGGATGGATTTGTGGCAAAGAGATTTATATCGGGGGATTTTTACTGGCAGGAAAGGGTAATTTTCCTGACCCCTGCGTTCCATGTGTTATGCACTCCTGACCTCTGCACTCTCTGCCTTACAGCCCTTTCACACTGGGGCCAGGGCCATGTTATCGGTAATGCGCCACTCGTTTTAGTGGTGCTTTACCGGCGATGTGTGGGTGGGAGCTTTTAACCCCAAAGAGGGGTTAAAAGCGAAGCTGCCAAAGCGCTTTGCAGGTGCTTCGGCAGCACTGCCCATTGATTTCAAGGGGTCTTACACCTGTCTGACTACCACACTCTGTACCTTACGTACTCCTGACCCCTGCACTCTGTAAGTTACACATTCCTGACACCTGTATTCCACATATTGAACACTCCTGGCCCCTGCGCTTTGTACTTTACACGCTCCTGAACTCTGCACCCTGTATGCTACATACTTGTGACCCCTGCCCTCTGTGTTTTCATACTCCTGATCCTTATGCTCTGTGCATTGTACACCCTCTATGTTACCCACTCCTAATCTCTGAGCTCTGTGTGTTATGTACTTTTAACTCCTGCCCTCTGTGACTTACATTCTCTTGACCTTTGCAATCTGTATGTTACATACCCTGGATTCCTGCACTCTGTTCTACATACTTCTGGCCTCTGCACTATATACTCCTGACTGTGTGTGACCAAGAGCGATACACGATCTTGTCTCATAGCCAAGTCGTCTCAGGTTTTATTTGACTATATACTTTTATGGCTCTTCCACTATTACCCCAATTAGGCCACATCCACAATTTACTGTGGTGCGCTACATCACTTTATTTCAGTATTCATAGTGCCCAAGGCCAAATACCTTCAACATCTGCCTCTTGTTCCAAAAGTCTGTAACAAATTGCTTGCAGGTGTTAGGGGAGTGATTTTGTGGGTGTGGCTACAAATTAGTGGGGTTTTGTGGGTGTGGCTAAACATGGGCATGGTTAATAGGATGTTTCACCATTTAATGTTTGAAAATCTGGTAACCTTACTTCATCATGAATTGTCGAATCCTGATGAACGAGACTGTGTGTGATTTTCCTGAAACGCATCGATAGCCCTGGTTGTTACTGGTAACATGCATGTGCAAGCACAGTTTTCTCTGGCAACACTCAGCGCATAACTAAACTAAAGACTGATTTAAGATTGTGCATTAAAGCCAATATTGCCTACTGCTAAATGTGTTGAAATTTCTTAAACATGACTACCCCGGTACACCTCCAGAAAACAGTACCACACTGCTGATAGAAGACAAAGCTACAGATTGTCTCAATATACTAGATTGTAAGCTCTAAGGAGCAGGGTCCTCTAAATCCTCCTGTATTGAATTGTATTGTAACTGTAATGTCTGCCCTCATGTTTCCTTGGTGCTGCTGGACCTCTCTGCGGCGTTTGACACCATTGACCATTCTATCCTTCTCTTTAGAATGCAATCCTCATTTGGCTGTGACGATGCAGTGTTAAATTGGATTAGATCCTTTTTGTCAGAAAGAACGCACTCCATAAAAATGGCGTCGTACCGCTCAAACACCCTGTCATTGACCTGCGGGGTACCTCAGGGCTCTGCCCTCTCTCCCCTATTCTTTAACTGCTATATGCGCCCACTTGCCGACCTCATTACCAGCTATGGTCTAGGCTGCCAGATCTATGCGGATGACACACAGATCTTGGCAGACCTTGCAAGTGGACCTAATATGCCTGAGCAGCTGAATAAGGGACTATCTAACATCCAACAATGGATGAACACAAACAGGCTAGGCCTTAACGCCGACAAAACGGAGCTATTGCTGATCGGCCCACAGGCCAACTCTACCTTTTTACCTGCCTGGCCATCCTCGTTTGGCTCTGCCCCAATTCCAGCTAAGCAGGTTAAAAATCTGGGTATCATTTTTGATGCTGAACTAAGTTTCATACCTCACGCAAAATATTGCATAAAATCCGCCAACTACCATCTGCAATTATTACGGAAAAATTAAGAATCTTTTCACTCAGCACAACCGTATGATCTTAGTTCATGGACTTATCCACTCTAGGTTGGATTGTTCTAACATTTTCTTCCTAGGGCTCCCACAGAAGTGGATAAAATGATTGCAGATTACACAGAACCATGCTGCAAGATTAGTTACAAACTGCCCAAGGCGGAATCACATCTCCCCGGTACTAAAGAACTTACACTGGCTCCCGATAGTAAATGGGTTGAGTTCAAGGCACTCTGTTTGGTGTTTCGGGCCTATTGGCAACTAGGTCCGATGTATTTATCAAATATGACAGAACATTACTGTCCACCCAGAGAGCTTCGTTCGACTGACGCTCTGTTAGCAATTATTAAATCTAGCCGATTAGCTTCAAAAGGTGGCCGCCGGCTCCAAACACTGGGGAATTTTCTGTGGAACCAGCTCCCTCATCAGCTCCGAGCATCCACCTCCTTGATGGCCTTCCGTAAGGGCTTGAAAACATTTCTTTTTTCACAAGCCTTTAGATAGAGACCTGCCCTTCCAAGCCCTTGGCAGGACGCTGCCTTAATCCTAGGCTGCGGTCCATTGTCTTGTCAGGGAGTAGGGATAGGCTTGCTGTGCCCTGACACCCCCCCCCCCCCCCCCCCTTCTTTTTATATATTTTTTTTTTTTTTGTCTGTTCCCCTCTTTTACTTAGATGTCCTAGTCTCTTCTTTTTGCTCCTGAGAACTGGATACCCCTAGCTTGTTGGTAAGCGCTTAGACGCAAGTATCACAACTTGCATTTGGCGCTCTATAAGTATTTAATCCAATCCAATGTTGTAAAGCACTGCGTAAACTGTAGGCGCTATATAAATCCAGTATAATAATGATATCTTCTCTGTCAAGAAGATATGTCACACCTACCAACTGGCTTCTCACACACCAGGCCGTCCGTCATGGCAGTGCATGGGTTGGCTTTCAGTCCCGCCACCTCAGCTCTCGCCAGATAAGCGCAGAAGCCGGAGTCGCTCGGCTCTCCTGGAAGCCACTGGAGAGTGGTGTTGGTGAACGGGCACATATCTTCCCAGCCCCAATAGGACACGTTGATCTTCCGTAAGCCCACCCAGGGCGATAGTTTCTGCAATAAAAAAACGAGAGAGAATTAAAGGGACAGTTCATCTAATATTGTATTTCAGCTCCTGGTGACGTCTTGCAGGATCTCCTTCTGTTACATTATCTATAATATAAAATAAAATCCAGCAGGGAGAGTGGGGGCCCCTCATAGCAGGCACAGCATGCAAGTCAATGACGAAGGACCTGGGGGTTCTGGTAGATCATACTCTTTAGGTAGAACAATGGCCTCCCATTCAACAAAATATGTGCTGCAACATTCAATTATAAGTTTTCTATTATTTCGCCTGCAAAGTCACATAACATAGAGAAGTCCACCAAATGCAGCTTCCTGTGATGGTGGGGCAACAATGCTGCACTGCTTCCGAATTCGGAGTTGCCACTCTCATGTAGGCTGTGCCGGTGTTCTGACGAGAAAAGTCCCCGGTCTAATACTGCCTTGTACAGGCGCAGCGCTTGCGCACTACGGAGTTGCTGAAAGGCTCTTAACATGAACAGATGTACGCGGCGCCTGCGCACAGCAGACGACTTTGTGCCACTCGATCCCGATGCTTGTTCAACTCTGCAAGGGGCGGATATAGTGTTGAATAAAGCGTGTGAGGGGTAGATGCCTACAGAAGAGGCCGTATTTAATAATGATGGGCTATGCTTTTAAACTGGGGGTGGATTTCTCAATAAACGACATGGGCTTCTCAATAATACATCCGCTCCTTTGAGAAACCCACCCCCATTGTATGAGCTCTGCCCATCATGATACAATACTGTCTAATCTGTATGCATCAGCCCCTTGCAAAGTTCAATGAATAATACACCGGCCCCTTCTAGAGTTGCACGAGCATCGGGAGCATGCGGCAGTGCATGGCACGATTTCGTCTTCATTGCGCAGGTGCCGTGTACAGCTGATCAACGGCTTTTAATGTTCTGAGACTTTTGACGGCTCCCTACTGCAGTACAGGGCGGGCATTACTTGACAGCAACATTTCTCGTCACAACACCGGCTTGCACTTTAGTTGGATGAAAAAAATCCCACCTGGAGTATGGCTATCAGTATTGTCACTGCGGATTTATGAACGTGCAGCCTCTCTAGAGCACACAAAATGCTTTCTTGTATGAAAGTAGTATAGGCATAATATGCCCCCCTACAAAGCGTTAGTACTACCTCATCTGGAACATACAGAGGATGGTCCATATAGTGAACCTGGTACACAATTGATCACTTTAAGCTCATTGCAAAGGACAAGGGGCACTCTGTACATCAGGGGGAAAAGAGGCCTAACCAACACATACAGAAAGACTTCTTCCCAGTACAAGAAGAGAAACTTTGACTACTTCAAATATAGCGCTGTATGTTCTTCTAAAAACACAATGGGGGTTATTACGAAAAGCAAATCCACTTTGCACTGCAAGTGCCCTTGGAAGTACAGTCGCTGTTAATCTGAGGGGTAGATCTAAAATGTTGGGGTGAATATTACCGCGCTCACCACAAGAGTGGGGGACAGGAAAAAGAGGGGGGTGGGTGGGTACAGCTGCTGCACTGAATGGTGTATCAACCAAAAGCAAATATAGAGTAGAGGGGTAGTGCTGCGCTGTGGGGGGGGGGGGGGGGGGTTGGGAGTGGGATAGCGTGCAAAGAGGAAGTGTGGCAAATCTTGATATATGGGAAAAAAAAGAGTACTCTAACTAGTGATCATAAATGACAATATCAAAAATGACGTGCTACAGTGCAGCCAAGGCTAGCTGCCAGAAAATTAGGTACTAAACAGTGACAGTGCAAATAACATATCAAGTGGTACCAAAATACTGATACACAATAGGGTGCACAGTGTGCCAAATACAACACACGGCGATGTTAATAGGGATAAATTGAATGTCCATACAGCAGGTATCAGTAAACATAACCACAGGTAAATTCAAAGTAAAATTAAAAGTTCAAAGTGAAAAATTGCTTTTACACCAGTTCACTTTGAACTTTTAATTTTACTTTGAATTTACCTGTGGTTATGTTTACTGATACCTGGTGTATGGACATTTAATTAATCCCTATAAACACCGCCGTTTATAGGGATATATCAATATTTGCCACACTTCCTCGTTGCACGTTGTCCTACTCCCAACCCCCCCCCCCCCTGCCCCAACACAGCACAGCACTACCCCTCTACTCTAGATCTAAAATGAGGTGAAGCTCTGCTGATTTTATCATCCAATCATGTACAAGTTAAAATTATGTTTTTTATTTTCCTTGCATGTCCCCCTCAGATCTACAGCGACTGCACTTGTAGTGCAAAGTGGATTTTTCTTTAGTAAATAACCCCCAATGTATATCTGGCTAGTAATATTTATAAGTAATAAACACTTTCCCTTGAGAAAGTCACGTCCCCCGTGACGCAACGCGTCAGTAGGAGCAAGTGACGTCACTCGGTGCTCTGATACACTGGATGTGCAGTGAGGAGTAAACTGTCCACGAACCTGATCTTTATTATGCGTTTAAGCCATTCAACCTATATGAGTGCAATTATGTATTATATGAGTTAGGGATGATATGGAAATCTTGCGCAATGGTATTTATCCTTTTTATTTTGAGGTCATCTTTTGAAGTCAGATCTGATCGTATCTTGGCTAGTTGAAAAGTGAATTTTTTTTTTTGCTTTGCTTGGAAGGTGAGCAGCCAATCCACACACAGGTGGAGGTGAACTTCTTTCTATATTTTTACGTTCACAAAGGAGTTTTTTTTTTTTTTTTTCGAAGGAGTTTTATTCACGTATTTTGTTCACATTTTGATGTTTCACCAATATGTATTTTATAGGCATTGTGCAATAATATTATTAGGTTGCTTTTAGCGCACTATTATATCTATTGCAAAGTAATAAACACTGTGGGCCAGATTCTCAGAGGCGCTACGACGGAGTATCTCAGATACCCCGTCGTATCGCCGTTTTTTTGCCTCGTATCTATGCGCGTGATGCTTAGCATCACTTTGGCATAAATACCCTTCAACATCCGACAAGTGTAAAACCATTACACTTGCGGATCGTAGTTGTAATGACAACTCCGGCCACTAGGTGGCCTTTACGTTGTTTTCTCATTTGCATATGCAAATGAGGCTAGTACGATCGCTTTTACGCCACCCCGTTGTCGCGTACGTCGTTTTCGTCCGCGTAAGGTTACCCCAGCTTCTATGTGGAGTAACCTTACGAAGTACCGTCGGATGCCGTCGGATGCCATGTTAAGTATGGCGTCGGGTCAGTGTCGGCTTCTTCCGTCGCTTACGTCGTTTTACTAACTCGTTCGCGAATAGGGGCATTGCGTAGTGACGATCACGTTGTTTTGACGTCGGTTTCAACGACGCATTCCGACATGAGCTGGAGCATGCGCACTGGGCTTTTTCCCCGGCCGGCGCATGCGCAGTTCGTTCGACGCGGGGGCGCGCTTAATTTAAATACAAGCCGCCTCATTTGAATTACGCGGGCTTACGCTGGGCCATTTTCGCTACGCCAACGCAAACGACGGAGCAAATGCTTAGGGAATACAGCACTTGCTCTAGCACGATGCGGCGGCGTAGTGTAAATGGCTTACGCTACGCCGGCGAATTTCTTAGAGAATCTGGCCCTGTAGTGTAGATTGTTGATACTGGTAACATCTGGTTGCCAGTTTTGATGGGAGACTCCAGATAATTTCTTTATTAGTTAAAATGATCCTACAGATTGCCCAGAGCAACTTCTTAAGCCGGCAAAACTTTCAGAAAAATACTTTCAATTCATTATTGTATATGTTGGATCTTTTATAAATGGGTCCTCTGAAAAGTAATTTTATATTCTTTTTGGGTGCAATAAATACTTCAAGGGTGCAAGCATTGTGGCATTATACCTAATAAATACTATCTGTACAGTCGATTCGTTCATGCTCCCACCTCGCAAGGTCCCATTAACCTGAAAAATTTAGTTAAGCTTTTAAAATTTAGTGCCCCCCCCCCCAATGGCAGCTGGGAAGTAACATTTTAAATCCCCAGCTTGTCACTTGCGCTGTGATAATGTATATTTATACACAGACGTGTTTTAGGAGTGTCGAGCCGGATTACCATAAAGAAAAAAAAGATTTTCCGGTGCACAATAGCATTGTTTTATCTGCCTCGTCGTAAAACCTCAGGAACGCCGCGCCGCTCTGTGCATTGTGCTGACCTTGTACATGAAGTTGGAAGAAAAAAATATTTTTCATGTGAAACATAAAACGTGCCCTGACTGAGCCGTGAAAGGCAAGGATGGAGAGCACTTCACGAGGATTATAAGGGTTTTATGGTGTTTCCATGTGCCCGTATTCTGAACTGCAGAGGTTTAACCCCACAGTGCACCTTACATATTGTCTTTTCTTGGATTTGTTGCCAGTATTTATACAGTGCAGATGTATTATACATTACATTCCACAGTGCATTGGCCTATTTAAATCAGTCGCTGATTTTGCCTAGTTCATTTAAATATATATATATATATATACAGTGCGGAAAATAAGTATTTGAACACCCTGCTATTTTGCAAGTTCTCCCACTTGGAAATCATGGAGGGGTCTGAAATTGTCATCGTAGGTGCATGTCCACTGTGAGAGACATAATCCCAAAAAAAAAATCCAGAAATCACAATGTATGATTTTTTTAACTATTTATTTGTATGATACAGCTGCAAATAAGTATTTGAACACCTGAGAAAATCAATGTTAATATTTGGTAAAGTAGCCTTTGTTTGCAATTACAGAGGTCAAACGTTTCTTGTAGTTTTTCACCAGGTTTGCACACACTGGAGGAGGGATTTTGGCCCACTCCTCCACACAGATCTTCTCTAGATCAGTCAGGTTTCTGGGCTGTCGCTGAGAAACACGGAGTTTGAGCTCCCTCCAAAGATTCTCTATTGGGTTTAGGTCTGGAGACTGGCTAGGCCATGCCAGAACCTTGATATGCTTCTTACAGAGCCACTCCTTGGTTATCCTGGCTGTGTGCTTCGGGTCATTGTCATGTTGGAAGACCCAGCCTCGACCCATCTTCAAAGCTCTAACTGAGGGAAGGAGGTTGTTGCCCAAAATCTCGCAATACATGGCCCCGGTCATCCTGTCCCATGTGCAGAAAAACACCCCCAAAGCATGATGCTACCACCCCCATGCTTCACAGTAGGGATGGTGTTCTTGGGATGGTACTCATCATTCTTCTTCCTCCAAACACGGTTAGTGGAATTATGACCAAAAAGTTCTATTTTGGTCTCATCTGACCACATGACTTTCTCCCATGACTCCTCTGGATCATCCAAATGGTCATTGGCAAACTTAAGACGGGCCTTGACATGTGCTGGTTTAAGCAGGGGAACCTTCCGTGCCATGCATGATTTCAAACCATGACGTCTTAGTGTATTACCAACAGTAACCTTGGAAACGGTGGTCCCAGCTCTTTTTTAGGTCATTGACCAGCTCCTCCCGTGTAGTCCTGGGCTGATTTCTCACCTTTCTTAGGATCACTGAGACCCCACGAGGTGAGATTTTGCATGGAGCCCCAGTCCGAGGGAGATTGACAGTCATGTTTAGCTTCTTCCATTTTCTAATGATTGCTCCAACAGTGGACCTTTTTTCACCAAGCTGCTTGGCAATTTCCCCGTAGCCCTTTCCAGCCTTGTGGAGGTGTACAATTTTGTCTCTAGTGTCTTTGGACAGCTCTTTGGTCTTGGCCATGTTAGTAGTCAGATTCTTACTGATTGTATGGGGTGGACAGGTGTCTTTATGCAGCTAATGACCTCAAACAGGTGCATCTAATTTAGGATAATAAATGGAGTGGAGGTGGACATTTTAAAGGCAGACTAACAGGTGTTTGTGGGTCAGAATTCTAGCTGATAGACAGGTGTTCAAATACTTCTTTGCAGCTGTATCATACAAATAAATAGTTAAAAAATCATAAATTGTGATTTCTGGAATTTTTTTTTTGGATTATGTCTCTCACAGTGGACATGCACCTACGATGACAATTTCAGACCCCTCCATGATTTCCAAGTGGGAGAACTTGCAAAATAGCAGGGTGTTCAAATACTTATTTTCCGCACTGTATATATATATATATATATATATATATATATATATATATATATATATATATATATATATACCCACATACACTATATTGTCAAAAGTATTGGGACACCTGCCTTTACACACACATGAACTTTAATGACATCCCAGTCTAAAGCCTTATACACACAATCAGATTATCCGACGGGAATTATGTGATGACAGGCTGTTGTCGGAAAATCCGACCATTTGTATGCTCCATCGGACAATTGTTGTCGGATTTCCCGCTAACAAATGTGGGATAGCATGCTTTAAAATTGTCTGCCAAGAAATGTGTGTTGATGGATTATCCGATCGTGTGTACACAAAGATAGCGAGCGGACTCAGGGAACACCAAGAGAACCACAGAACAGAGTGGGCAGGGAGGACTATTTTGGTACAAAGTGAGTGGGTAGACTCAGAAAAGAGCAGTTATATAAAAAAAAAATATATCAATTTATTAATATATTAACAAACAGAAAACAAAAATAAAAAAAACATCAGACATAAAAGACAATTAAAACAGTACACATATCGTGACACCCGATCAAGTCACCGAAGATGCAGTCCCCAAGTGGGGGATCCAGGCAAGTGTTGGAGTCACGGTACGGGGGTCTCTCTACTAGTTTTGCGATAAAAATCACTTCGTCAGAAGAAAATCTGCAAGTTGATATACAAACATCAACCATAAATGCATTGAAACTATATACAATCCGTTTTGTGTGGAACATCCTTCAACGGAAACAAGTATTGACAATACATGTTGGGGATTAGGAGTCATGTCGCCTACCTAGGAGCAGGTGTCCTGTCAGCGCAAGCGTCGAAATTAACCACGAAAGTATTATCTCTCACGGTGGCCAAGGGGGTAGATATGGAGGGGAACCTATTGATATATATATATATATATATATATATATATGTACATTATGTGAAAACATGGCTGAAAATGGGAAAGGTTGTGGGGGGTGCAAGTAACCAAGCGAGGAATAAGTGAAGTAATAATAAATGGAGTGACTGGTGACCAAAGAGAGTGGAACGTGAGGGTGAAGGGGGAGGGGAGATAAGGTAGGGGGGGGGAGAAGGAAACAAATGGGGAGGGGGAAGAGGGGTATTGGGAGAGGGGGGAAGGAGGAAAAAAAGAGGGGGAGAGAGCAGTACTGGGAGGTAAAGGAAAAGGATTGGAAGGGAAAGAGAGGGTAGGAAGGGGGGGGTCTACACAAGTCCGTCAGACAGAACACGCATGCTCAGAAGCAAAGCTCACCATAACACAACATTAGCAGAAGTTGCCCAAAGGGTGTTGTTAAAGAGCTGAAAAAACACATAGTTTTGTGTTTGTTGGCCGACAATTCTTTGCCGTTCCTGGCCAACGCTCTTCAGACAAAGGTCCTATGCTTTGTCCACAGAAAATACGATCTTGTGTATGAGGCTTTAGTCCGTAGGGTTTATTATTGAGTTGGCCAACCTTTTATTTAAATTTATATTTTATATATATATATATATATATATATATATATATATATATATATATATATATATATATACATATATATATATATATATATATGTGCACTATATTGCCAAAGGTATTGGGACGCCTGCCTTTACACACACATGAACTTTAATGACATCCCAGTCTTAGTCTGTAGGGTTCAATATTGAGTTGGCCCTCCCTTTGCAGCTTCATCTCTTCTGGAAAGGCTGTCCACAAGGTTTATGTATACGTTATTATTATTATTATTATTATTATCAGAATACACGATTTATATAGCGCCAACAGTTTACACAGCGCTTTACACTGTAGAGGGGGACAGCACTATTACAGTACAGTTCAATACAGAAGGAACAGGAGGGCCCTGCTCATGGAGCTTACAATCTAAAGAGAGGGGGGAGGTGGTACAAAAGGTAATAGCTGCAGGGGATGATTTGATGGAGGACCTTAATTACAAGGACCGACTGCAAACATTAAATGTATTCTCAGTAGAGATGCGACGCCTGAGGGGGGACATGATGGTGATCTATCTACAAATACCTCAGTGGCGATCCCAGCATAGAAAAAAAACAACAATTCAGTCTCAGGGAGTGTATGAGGACACGGGCCACACATTGAGACTGGAGGAGGATTAACCTTAAACTGTGCAGGGGGTTCTTCAATGTCGGTGAAATAAGAAAGTGGAACTCTCTCCCACAATTGGTGGTGACTGCGTGAAGTACTTTTGGATGTATATCTTAAAAAACACAACATATAGGAATGTGGGAAATTATTATAAACACTAACACATGTAGACCTACAATAGGTTGAACTGAATGACTATTGTCTTTTTTCAGCCTTACCTGCTATATAACTATGATGGAGGTGGCTCGGGTACTAAGGCGAGTGTGGGACAGGCTTCCCTGAATAAATTAGTTTTTAGGGATCTCCTAAAAGTAGAAAGGGTAGGGGCAGCTCAATATCTTCCTAAAGTCTGCTTTCCATCTTTCCATATACTCTAACTTTACAGAGGAGTTTGTTAAAACTGTGTAACTTTCAGAGATTTGTCCCTTGATTTTATCAAACTTCGGACACAAGTATTCCATAGGGGACATAACAGTTATATCAGAATTCCCCGATGTGTTATCTGCATATATCCGAACGTTGGCATTTGATATTTCTCTATTAGGACTTTTCTAGTCATTATGCCCTTATTATTTGTATTATTATACAGGATTTATATAGCGCCAACAGTTTGCGCAGCGCTTTACAACATCAGGGAAGACAGTACAGTTACAATACAATACAATACAGGAAGGATCAGAGGGCCCTGCTCGTTAGAGCTTACAGTCTATAAGGGAGGGTCAAGTGGAACAAAGAGTAGTAGATGTGGGAGGTGATCAGATGGACAAAATTAAAATACAGTTGTTAGGTGTCGGTAGGATAGAAGAGAAGGGTTTTCAGGGATCCTCTAAAAGCTAATAGAGAAGGACATAGATGGACAGATTGGGGTAAGAAGTTCCATAGGCTTGGAGAGGCTCTGGAAAAGTCCTGGAGACAAGCATGGGAGGAGGTGATGAGAGATCTAGAGAGCAGGAGGTCTTGAGAAGGACGAAGAGAATGATTAGGTTGGTATTTAGAGACTAGGGCCCAGATTCAGAGAGAATTAGATTCTCGTAGCGTATCAGAAATACACTACGCCGCCGTTTTTTACCTGGCTCTACGTGGAATCCAGGTAGATTTTGTCCAGTAAACGACGGCGGCGTAGTGTATTTCTCCCGTCGCAATCCATCTACGCGAGTAGGGGGCGTGAAGCATTTAAAATAGGCGCGTTCCCGCGGCGATCGAACTGCACATGCTCCGTTCGCAAATTTCCCGCCGTGCATTGCGCGAAATCACGTCGTTACGTCATTCGTTGTTTGAGTAGCGCCGTTTACGGACATTTCTATTCCCGAACGAGTTACATAAAAAAAACAAAAAATAAATTAAATTCGACGCGGGAACGACGGCCATACTTAACATGGGCTACACACCGTTAGACCAGCAAAAAGCTGGTCTAACAGTACGTAAAAAAAAATACACGTAAGCGATTGCGAAGACCGCTCGTATCTTCGTGGATCGCCGTAAAAACACATTTGCATATCCCGACGCATCAAAACGACGCAAACTCCTCCCAGCGGCCGCAAAAATATCGCAGCGTAGATCCGAAGGCTTACGAAGACGTAAGCCTCTCGGATCGAAGCCCGAAGCCGCCGTATCATGGTTTGAGGATTCAAACTAGTGATACGGCGCGCAAAATTTGAAATTACTCCTGTCTAACACCAGTTAGACAGGCGTAATTGCTTTATGAATCTGGGCCTAGGTCGTGATGTAGCTGGGGGCAGAGTTGCGGATGGCTTTGTAGGTAGTAGTTAGTATTTTGAATTTAATTCTTTGGGCGATTGGAAGCCAGTGGAGGGATTGACAGAGAGGAGTAGCAGAGAAAGAGCTGTTGGTAAGGTGGATGAGTCTGGCAGCAGCATTCATGATGGACTGAAGGGGGGATAGAGTATGCAGAGGTAAGCCAATGAGGAGGGAGTTGCAGTAATCGAGGCAAGAGATGACCAGGGAGTGAATTAAGAGCTTTGTTGTGTCATTGGTTAGAAAGGGGCATATTTTGGAGATGTTGCGGAGGTTGAGGCGCCAAGATTTGGACAGTGATTGGACGTGGGGCTTGAAGGACAGTTCAGAGTCCAGGACTACTCCTAGGACCTTGGCATGTGGGGATGGGCTTAAGGTTGTGCCTTCAATTTTGACAGAGAGATCAGGGGAAGAGGCACGTGGGAGAGGAAAAATAATAAGTTCGGTTTTGGATAGATTGAGTTTGAGGAAGTGGTGTGACATCCAAACTGATATGTCTGATAAAAAATTAGTGATACGTGAGGAGATTATGATCGCATAAGTCTGCTATACATAATAGACCTTTATTGGTCCACCATTCAAATGATCTGGGGGTAAGGCCTGGGGGGAAATTCTCATTTCCAAGAATAGGAGCCAGCGGGGTATATTTAAATTAAAATTTATGAGAGTTTGTCAACCTGTCCCAGATGTTCAAGGAGATGAAGAGAGCCGGACATGAAATTGGGGGCTTTACCCTGGGGGATAGCCAAAGATAGAGGAGATTGACCTCTTCTGACAGGCATAGGCTTCTATCTGCATCTTAGGGGTAAATAACGTCTGCTTGTTCACCCTAGGCCTATTACCTCTCCAGATATTGGCTGAAATAACCTCAAATCCGATTGGACCCAGTGCTGCTGGCAGCGAGCAGAAAAAATTAAGCACTTTTGGATGTGCTGTTGATCTTAATGGTAAAGTCCCAGGGAGATGACTGTGAAGGAGGAAATATAACAAGCTCAGTTTTAGAAAGATTGCGTTTGAGAAAGTGGTTGACATCCATACCAATATGTCATTCAATAGGTTTGTGATCCGTGAGGAAATCGAGGGGGTGAGTTAAAGAGTGGAGAGACAGATCTGGGTGTCATCGGCATAGAGGTGGTATTGGAAGCCATTGGAGGTTATCCACTGGCCGAGGGAAGAGGTATAGAGAGAGAATAGGAGGGGCCCAAGGACGGAGCTTTGGGGTACCCCAACAGAAAGTGCAAGAGTAGCAGAGGAGATGGAGTTGTAAGTGACACTGAAAGTGTGCTGAGATAGGTAGGAGGAGAACCAGGATAAAGCAGAATCACAGAGGCCAAGGGAATGTAGTTTGCTGAGAAGGAGCAGGTGGTCAACTGTGTCGAAGGCAGCAGAGAGGTCCAAGAGTAGGAGTATGGAGTACTGTCCATTGGTTTCAGCAGTTAGTAGGTCGTTGGTGAGTTTTAGGCAGATTCAGCGTAATGTTGTGGGCAGAAGCCGGGCTGTAGTGGACCGAGAAGGTGGTTGTCAGTGAGGTAGTAGCTCATTTGGTTGTGGACAGGGCGTTTAAAAAAAATAAAAAATAAAGACAAGATTGTTGTAGACCTGCACAAGGCTGGATTGGGCTACAAGATCGTCAGCAAAAAGCTTGGTGAGAAGTAGACAAGGGTTAGAGCGATTATTCGCAAATGGAAGAAATACAAGCTCATAGTGTGCAGTGAAATCAGAGTAATTAATTTCAGGAGGGAATTGCAACGGTGCAAGACTAATGCCGCGTACACACGATCATTTTTTGTGATGAAAAAAAAACAACGTTTTCTGTGAAGTAAAAAACGACGTTTTTGAAACGTCACTTTTCAAAGACGATGTTGCATACACACCATCGTTTTTTTCACAAAAAGCGAGGTTACGTTCACCACTCTTTTCTATTGAAGCTCGCTTCATAACTAGCTTCTGGGCATGCGCGGGTTGAAAAACATTGTTTTAAACAACGTTTTTGCTACACACGGTGACTTTTTGTGAAACACATAACAACGTTTTGAAAAACGACACAAACAATTCAAGCATGTTGGAATTTTTTTTGGGTCGTTTTTTTGAAGACAAAAAACGACGTTTTGCCCACACACGATCAATTTAAATGACGTTTTAAAAAACTTCGTTTTTTTTCATCGCAAAAAACGACCATGTGTACACGGCATAAGGCTGGGTTCACACTTGTCCGACAAACGCTCCGACATTAGGAGCTCATGTCGCATGACGTGTGAAAATCAATGATTCCCTATGGGAGCTGTCTTAACTGGTCCGACACAAGTCTATACGACTTTGAAAACGCTCCCTGTACTACTTTGGTTCGACATTGATCCTACTTCAGCCCATTGAATATCATTGAAGTCGGACCAAAGTAGGAGCCTTGTCCTTACCAGACATCCGACATGTGATTACAGCAGCTGTAAAAGGAATTTATCTCACTCTGGGATTGTTTTGATTGGTCAAAGAACAAGTCAGGCCGCGTACACACGACCCAGAACCTCGACGGGCAGAACACATCGTTCCGCCCGTCGAGGTTCTCTCCCGGCCGTCGAATTCGGCGACCCGCCCGTCGGGAATGGCAACCAGCCATTCTTCCAGGCGGGCCGTCGAGAAAAAAGAGAGCGTGCTCTCTTTTTCGGCTCGACGAGCTTCCCGACGGGAAGCTCGCCGAGACCGTACACACGGCCGAGGTCCTCGCTGGAATGTGCATTCCAGCGAGGTTCTCGCTGATTTTCAGCGAGAACCTCGGCCGTGTGTACGGGGCCTTAGACTATCACAAAGTCGGTTCAAATTAGTATCCTGTTTATGAAAGTCGGATGGATGTAGGACCAATGTAGGATCAATGTAGGACAAATGTCGCAGAGCAAAGTAGGATGAAAGTCGTACTGCTGTAGTGTAGTATAGTGTGAACCCAGCCTAAGGCTGGGTTCATACTACACTATAGTAGTATGGCTTTCATCCTACTTTGCTCTGCGACATCTGTCCTACATTGATCCTACATTGGTCCTACATCCATGATCCATCCCACTTTCATGAACAGGATACTACGTTGATCCGACTTTGTGATAGTCTGACTTGTTCTTTGACCAATCAAAACAATCCCAGAGATAAAGTCCTTTTACAGCTGTGTAATCACATGGCGGATGTCAAAAGTTGTATGGTAGGGACAAGGATCCTACTTTGATCGGACTTCAATGATAGGATCAAAGTTGGACCAAAGTAGTACAGGGAGCATTTTCAAAGTCAGACCGACTTGTGTCGGACCAGTTAAGACAGGTCTCATAGGGAAACATTGATTTTCACACGTCATGAGACATGGCCTCCCAATATCAGAGCTTTTGTCGGACCAGTGTGAACCCAGCCTGAAGGGAAGGCTGGAGGTCAGTTTTAAGTTAGCCATTAAAAGAAGCCACTGACGATACTTTTTTGATGCTCTTATCCCCTTATTTATTCTTGGCTATCCCGACACCTTCCTTCCTCCTTCCAACTAATCTGGATCATTCATCAATGTCACAGTTTGAGGCCATGGATAATGGTGCCATTTGTCGCTGTTGTAAAGTGCTGGTTATGGCTCTTGCTCTCATTGCCGGGCCTCATCTGCTGCTCACTCGCAGACAAAGTTTTGGAGGCCAAGACATCACAGGGGCCAGATTATGACAGCAGATGAGACAAATGAATAATTTACAGTAACAAACTGAGTGAAATATATGGCGGTATTTAGAGAGCATTCCCTCCCTCTCTGATTTTCTCCAAACAGACGAATGCTGCATAGGTTTATATCGGCACACCAGACATTGATTTCCCAACCCATCTGGCAGCCATAAATTGGAACCTCAGCCCAAAAATCATTCAGCTTCTTAATCAGATCATCTAAAGCAAGCATGTCCAAAGTCCGGTTGCGGCCCACGGCCCAGTTTTATACGGTCCCCATTTGCAATTTGCGTTTATCACTTTCGTGGCCCCCCAAGCTCCAGACAGGGTAAGGATTAGCTTGGTTTTGTAAAAAAAAAAAAAAAGGAATATATCATCTCTAATCCCTGAGCGCCTCTCACTGATAAGCTGGGTATGTTGTTGGGTGTTGCTGGGGTGTGTTTCAAAGCCGTTGGGAAGCTGACAGTGCGCATCGCCAATAACAGACACTGATTTCCCGGTCCACAGCTGCAGATCTCTCAGTGTCTCAGTGCCTGTGATTGGTGGTGGTGATTGGCGGTGGCGCTGTGCACTATCAGTGCCCTAGCGGGCTCGCCCAAGGTCATCCTTGCAGTGAGAGGCACTCGAGGATTTTTCAGGGGATAAAGAAGAGAAAATATATTTTTTTTTAAACCTGAGCTCACTCTTTTTCTGAGCAAGCTCTGGGATTTGTTGGGAGCCAAAGAGAAGATATATATTCACCACACACGGTCACAAAGGTAGAATAATTCTTGTTGGGCAGTGTATTAGTGCTGAGACGAACACGCTTACACCAAATTTTAATGGTTCAAAGAATGTCAGGCAAAATGGTCGGGCCTAACGCACGTTCACTTCATCAAATCTGGCCCTCTTTCAAAAAAGTTTGGACACCCCTGATCTAAAGGGCCACCAGAACTTGGTTTATCAGGTTTGCAGCAACACTGATAATTGAAATGTGATTGGGTCCATTTCTCGCAACTTGCTGAGAACACAAAAAGCTGGGCAGATACAAAGAACACAAATTAATGCCGCTCTGTATTCATTACTATATCAATACATTTATTATTTAAATGCAAACATCTCAGGACTGACTGGACAGAAATACAAATTCTTTGGCAATTCCCATATATGTTTTTCCCCTATGTATTTTCCAATTTGCTTGGAGTTCAGCTTTAAAGCTGCACACAATCTATGAAAGACACCCTTATACCGCATCCTAAATCTGTTATTAAATAATCACATCCAAATACCATTTCTGTAAACCGGCCCACATTGATGGGGCTGATTGTGTTTTTTTTTTTACATAATTTTATTTTTCACTCTGAAAAAAGTCAAACAACTACAAAATGGAGGCAAAAAAGGATATAATTGCTTTTCCAAGCTCACTAGATAAATCTTCTGCGCTGTGCGGTAGGCCTTATTGCAATACAGCAAAACCTTGGTTTGAGAGCATTTTGCAAGACAAGCAAAATGTTTTAATACATTTTGCCTTGATATACAAGTGATGTCTTGATATAAGAGTAGCATCATGTCACAACTGAGCATAAAAAAAAAAGAGAGGAGCCTCCAAGTGTAGCATTTACATTTAATGAAGGTACAACATTTTGCTACACTTAGAGGCGCCTCCCTTCTCTTTTATACCCGGTAAAATAAATGCTTTGATATACAAGTGCTTTGGATTACAAGCTTGTTTCTGGAACCAACTATGCTTGCAAAGCAAGGTTTTACTGTACTGTGCTTCTATTCTGATGATTTTGAGTGGATAATGCACACCTCGCTGCCTTTCACAGACTGGGGAGGTCCAAAGTGCTTAAACAAAGAAAATAGAAGGCACGTGGCCAAGCGCATTATTCTCAGTAAAAGTTTTATTGATTAACAGAAATAGGTATTGTACTCACAAGTAAAAACTTGAATAAAAGCACATCATATCATTCCTCCATAAGTGTCCATGCAAAGCTGTCCCATTCCATGGGACTATCTCACAAAGACATAGGCTAATGCGTTTTGAGGTGTTCTTCTTCCTCAGAGGTTTTCAAGTTGTTCCTTTTCCTCAGTGCTTCAGAGGCTCTGAGGAAGAGGAACACCTCAAAACGCATTAGCCTATGTCTTTGTGAGATAGTCCCATGGGATGGGAAAACTTTGTATGGAGAAATGACATGATGTGCTTTTATTCAAGTTTTTACCTGTGAATACAATACCTATTTCTGTTAATCAATACAACTCTCAATGCCGCGTAGATACGATCCAACAAGAAAAGTTTGATGTGAGCTTTTAGTCGGAAATTCCAACCGCGTGTAAGCCCCATCGGACTTTTTCTGTCGGAATTTCTGACAGCAAAAACTTGAGAGCTGGTTATCAAATTTTCCGACGGGAAAAGGTTCTTGTCGGAAATTCCGATCATCTGTAGGCAATTCGGACGCGCCAAAAAAATGCATGCTCGGAATAAATACGACACATGCTCAGAATAATTAAACTTCATTTTTCTCGGCTCGTTGTAGTGTTGTACGTCACCGTGTTATTGATGGTTAGAATTTTGTGTGACTGTGTGTATGCAACACAAGTTTGAGCCAAAACTCAGTTGGGAAAAAATCCAAGTTTTTCTTGTCGGAATTTTTGTGTGTGTACTGATGATAATGCTCCAGGCCACAAGCCTTTATGTTTTATAAAACCCTCATCAGGTTTGATGCAAAACTGTAAGCTGGAATGTGATTGGGTCCTTTCCTACAGGACAGCCTCGCCCTCTGACACACACTCTCTCCCCGTCTGCACACCGCTGTTTTCTGCTCCCTGCATGTTACCTGCACCGTGTATTTCTGCATTTCATCCAAGACGAATTCCACTTCCTTCGGGGTGGTGAGGGAGGCCAGACTCCCGCTCAGGTTGTGGCAGTACACTCTGGCATTGTCGTAGCTGTCGCGGCTGGAGTTGATGCGCAGACAGGCCTCACCCACGTGGCTCCACCCCTCTCCGCACAGGTGAGCTGTGAGAAAAGGAAAAACAATGAAGTCGTCCAACAGTCATCACGATGGAGATATAACTTGGGATGGGACATGTCTGTTTGTAAATCATACAGGGATCTGCAGAGCTGAGGACATGGAGAAATCTCATTATTGTGTGGTGGTCTGAAAGAATGATGAGACAGATGTGAGATTGTAATGCTGTGCTTCTCAAACCAGTCATCAGGGACCACCAAAGGCTCCTGCTTAACAAGTGCAGGACCTAGAACATACCCAGCATGCCCTATAATCTCCTCCTTCTGAGCCCATGCATGTGCATGTATTTTTACTGCATAAAAAAAATCAATATATTAAAGCAGAATTCAACTCTCTCAGTCAGCAATAACTATTTTATTTTCTTTAATAATTATACTTTTTTTTTAATAGTTATTTTATTTTACTTGCATTTCTTATGTTGCTAGCATTAGTAAATAGATAGGAAGGTATATTATATTTATTGTTTTAAACCTTTCTTTTTTTTACATTTCTTCAGCTGCTAGAATGCATAGAGAGAAAAAAAAAAACTTGAACCTTTACAACCACTTTAAAGCAGAGGTCCGCCTAAAAAAAAAAAATATTAAAAGCCAGCAGCTACAAATACTGCAGCTGCTGACTTTTAATAAATGGACACTGTCCAGGGTGTTCGCGATAAAACAGGAAGAAGTTCTGGACAGCCGCACCCCAAAAAAGTTTTTGTCTTTTTGTTAAAAAAATGAAATAAAAAATACATGGCACAGCATAACGGACAGAAGAGCCGACACATTTCACACTAACAGTGCTTAGTCATGACTAAGCACTGTTTGTTAGTGTGAAACGTGTCAGCTCTTATGTCCGTTATGCTGTGCCATGTATTTTTTATTTCATTTTTTTAACAAAAAGACAAAAACTTTTTTGAGTGCGGCTGTCAAGAACTTCTTCATGTTTTATTGCTACATGCATTGCCAGCATCTGGGCTTCTAAACTAGAGGAGAGGTTTTCACCTTTGTTTGACCCACGGTGATATCCCCTTCCCTATCCTGGCTCCAGGGTGCCAGCGATGTCGGCAGCAGAAGGCGATCAATCACTCGGCTGTCGGCTGCCCCCGCCACCATCCTCGGTGAGGGAATCAAGAAGTAAAGAATTGCGGCTTCGCTTCCCGATTCATTACTACGCATGCGCGAGTTGCGCTGCGCGTCCTAACTGGTTCCCGCTGTCTTCAGGGACCTGTGTGTTTCCCAGAAGGCAGCAGGGGGGGTGTGAACCCCACGGGAGTCTTTGCCCAGAAGTGGGTGCAAATACCTGTATCTGCACACTCCTACCCCTGAAAGGTGCCAAATGTAACACCGGAGGAGGGTTTCCGAAAAGCAGAGGTTCCATTTTTGTGTGGACCTCTGCTTTAAGCATGTTTTAACACTGCTTTTCTCCGGTCAGGAGAGCCTAGTATGTATGAGGCCTAAAATACAAAAAACTGAGTATACATGTAACAGACCAACCATAAATATAAAAAAAAAAATCCATACAAGTCCAAACAGCATGTGAGACAAATAAACTGCAGTATTTAAAAGTATTGTTTAGTGCAAATAACATGCCTCACATACTTTTTGTACTTAATATTGTATTCAGGTTTACATCTGTGTATGTTTTATTTATTCACTGTGAATTCTGCATATTGAGGTATTTTGGTTTGCTATAATTAGCACATTTTAAATGAGGATGAGCGCTGTATGCTTATATTTGTTTTGTACAGTCGCTAATTAGGTGTTTTACATTCATACTTATCTTTAGCACAAAGCACAGCTTGTTTTATTTATTTATTTTACCACTTTACTGCTAGACACAGTGGCACACATCTATTATATTTATTTTGTTTGGTCATCATTATTATTATTTTTTATTTTGTTTCATTTCTTGGGTTATTTTGCACCTAGGCAGGGTACACTACACAGATATGAACAACCTGTGTGTTGAATTGTAAGGCTCAGGGGGGTTAAAAACGGGCTGCTGAGCTGCAGTTTTGCCACCCACTCAAAGGCTCCATGCACACTGAAGCTGATAAAAGCTATAAAAAAAATTTTGCAGGGAGCCTCTCAACGAGTTTTAGCGTTTTTGCAATAGCTTTAATCAGTGTTTTTCAGTGTAGCTTTTTTTTTTCAATCGATTAAGATACGCTAAAAAACGCTGGTGTCCCAGCGTTTTTGAGCGTTTTTGAGCGTGTTTTCCCCGCCAAAAAACTG
The DNA here is from genome assembly GCA_029574335.1 of Rana kukunoris. Lineage (NCBI taxonomy): Eukaryota > Metazoa > Chordata > Amphibia > Anura > Ranidae > Rana > Rana kukunoris. The sequence goes on along the minus strand of CM056056.1, from coordinate 23,630,329 downwards.
CACTTTAAATGCACATTTCGGGCGTTCAGAAAAAAGCCAATAAACTACAAAGCTCATTAACACTAAAAAACGCCCAGCTGTGCAGGCTAAAATAGAGTTCAGTTTATGGGCTTTAAAACAATTTTTTAATCCAGATGCAGAGCTTGAGAAGTGGCACTGCTTGTCAAACCCACTCATTGAGTTCAATGGGGCTGCGCCGCAACTGTGTGCAATGCATGCGATTGTGGCACAGTAGTTTGGCGTAAGAGGGTTAAATCAGGTGCAGAGGAGGCGATATAATACCTCCTTATCTTCTGCCAAATGGCATCTGAAAAGCATCCAATCATGTGCAAGCTAAAATGCAGTTTTTTTTTTTTTTCCTTGCATGTCCCCCTCGGATCTACAGAGACTGCACTTCCAAGTGCACTTTCAGTGCAATTTTAAGTGCACTTTGCTCTTGTAGTTCACACTTGTAGTGCAAAGTGAATTTGCCTTGCGTAAATAACCCTCAATGACACAAATGAATCAAAAAATGCCTCACTTTTTTACTCATAAGTAGTAAAGCTTAATTACTCAATTCATAGGCTATAGATAAAAAGTAAAAATGTCTCTGAATCTTTATGCATGGGCCAAATATCAGGCAGTATTGGCCCGTGTTTACAGCAGCTGGTCTGACAGAAGCTGACCAAATGTCTTGGTATGGACAAGGCGTAGCTGAAAAAAGTCTGACGATCAGCATCCGATTAGCGCTCTCAGCCAATGGTTGCGTGCGCTGACCGGTGTGTTTGGGGGGTCAGTACACAATAGCTCAGCAGGGAAATCTCTGTACTAACATTTCATAGTTATTACACCCGCTCCTCCCAAGCTCTTATGCTTTTTTTTGTTCAACCCAGCAATACTGCTCATGTGAATGTAAGCTGCTTCTTAAACTATTTATTTTTTGGATGCAGTACTTTGTGACTTATCCAGACAGCACAGGTACATGGAAAGTGAAATTCCTGGCTGGGTATATACACACCGGGCAGAGCTTGGCATTCCTGCTGGCGCTGGTCCCACTGGCAGTTCAGGTTAAGTGAACAACTCTTACAGCTGGTCAACTTGTTGCAGATCTGTTCGTTCCTCACATAACACTTCATATAATTCTTCACAGACTGCAAGGAAAACAAACAAAAAATTACTAGGTACAACTTCCCAAGACTCTAAGCAATTTGCCCCACAGACCCCGATCAGCAAGTCCCATCTAAAGCTGGCCATAGATAAATACAGTATATTTCAACATAGGGATTGTCCCTGAGCTAGTTTCAGTAGACCTGATCAAGGAAACGTTAAAATGTTGGGTGAAGAAATGTCTTGGTTACTATCACTTATGGTGGGATGTGAATGTATGGTTATTGTTTTTACTTGGAGTACAATTTATAGATGGTACTCTTATTGGCATGGAATGTTTTGTAAGAAAAAGCGCAATCTAATGTTTGGCATTGTCAATCTATGTTTTGTTCTTAATAAACCATGCTGCGAAATGCGATTTACCACGTTTAGAAGCTGGTACAGGCATTTGGCGTTTCAAATGCCTCTGAACACCCATCTGAACCCATTTTTTTGCATTCCAAAAAAATGCTTCTAAACTCAACTGCCTAGAAACGACTATAAACGAACCAGTGTGCATTTACTGATAAGATAACACAGAGGAGAGTTCAGGAGCAGCTGAAAAAAAAGCGCAACTGCTCCTAAACGTCTGTTTACCAGCAGCAGTGTACATGAGGCCTTAGCTGTATGTTTTGTTCTTTACAATAAACCTTGGGCAATGCACATGGCGTGTGCGCCCCCCTGTGTGATATTTTTAAGTCGGAGTTGAGAATTAACTGAGAATTGCGCACACTACCTCCTAGTAGAGAAAGTGAAGTTTGGATGCTCACCACACTGCAGTTGCTACTCAAGGACACACACTTCTTGTCGTCGCACCATTGGCATCCGTTGGTGTTGGCGGTGCAGCTGGCACAGTCGGTGTTCTTGTAGCATCGGTCGTCAGCTGGCGCTGAGGACAGAAGAGGCTTTGTATCAGTCAAAGAAAATGACAAGCAATAATTTCCCACTACTCACAGACAGACAAATCTCCACCACAAAGATCAAGCTAAAGCTGTACACAGGCACAGGGAGGAGGAAACAAGACCGAGGCAAGTTCCTAAAACTAATTTTAACTGTCTGGAAAGTTTTGGACAGGATTTAGTTAACAACAACTTACGTGGGTCTGTGTTTAACCCAGCCAATCCCAGGGGTTAAAGATCATAAAAGTGATATTTACATTATAGGTGGAATCTATTGGCAAGAGCTGCCTACCATAGTTCCTGGTTGTTACCGCCCACTTTGCAATTTAGAATATGCTATCTATCCTGTGGCATGCCTGTTCCTTTTAAGTATAAAATATAATAAAAATTCCCCCAAGGTATGGTGGGAGTCCTTTTGTAACATCCAGTGCAGGAGTGCAGAGCAGGAATTCAGTGTAGGGATCTCTCCCCATGAAAAATTAACAAAGCCTATCCATCTATAATGCATATTTGCCTTAAAATGTTACTAAACCCACAACAGTAACAAGTTACAAGACTGCTATATACTACTGATAATAAAAAGGAATTTAGTGGTTTATATTTACTTAAATGTTCTGTGTACTGTGGGAGACCAGATATAGTGAGTGCAGGGCCTGGGGTTTAGTAACGCTTTAATTAAGAGCACTAAGTGTAATTTCTGTCTTCTGCATTGTTCCTCTGATATCAGCATGAATCATCGCTGACGCGTTTTCCTGACACCAACAGAATGCATATAATGCATATTTTACTCCCTGTACAGGATCTTGAAATACCTATCCAGCTCGAAGAGAACCTGTTAAGCCACTTCATGCTGCCATGGCAAAAATTTGAAATTCTCTCTGACCCTGTGTATCTCCTCGTCATTCACAATAACTGATCTGGCTAATGAATATTTCCCAGCTGGGGGCCACTGATGCATCACGAGCCTGCACAAGCCTAATAGGAAAAAGAAAGGATCCCTTTTTTGTGATCTTTTTCCATTTTAAATGGAAGGATGGGATGAGGCTACAGGGTTGGTCACTCGAGAAAATGTCTCTTGTATTACATCATAAGAACATTGTAACAGATATTAAAAGAATAAATTAAAAACGTATTTAAAAATGATGTGTGAGTCTATAACATGCCTGATACAGAGTAATGAATTAATAAAAACTCCATTCCGGGTGGAGGCTGGGCAGTGCCCGCTGGTTAGGGAGACATTTTTATTGGATGCGGAGAACGAGAATTAATGAGATTATTTCCTTGAGTTAAGTACATGGCACCCCAGACAATTACAGCTGCACTATATATAACTTGATGCAGCGACGTGTGGAGGCCCTGCAAAGCGGCCAATAGGTGAGTATTGATCTATGTGTGTATCTTTTAAAGTGCATATAAGTGCCTTCTAATTCATAAGTGAATACAATAAAAAAAAAATACTGAATACATTACAGAATAAAATGTAAAATTGATATAGATATATATATAGATATATATGTATATAGATATATATGTACATATAGAGCAATAGTTCCATAATTCAAAAAGTGCCTATTAATTCATAAGTAAATATAATAAAAAATACCAAATAAAATGACATTATCAAATATGAGATGGAAATCTATATTCTCGAATCTCATAAAGAACCATATATCAATATCCTATATGTTAGATTGTAAAGTATGGGTGGAGAGAGGTATTCATGTCCCTCTAAAGGAGGAATACCAAACCAAAGGATGGAATGTGTTTTACTACCATCATTATATAGCTGGTAGATCTCTGGGAGAATTATATAGAGCAGCTTTACGGCTGACGGTTTTGTGTAAGTGTAGAGCGAGGTAGATGCTGGTGGAGGATAGAACCATAATCATAATATATATAAAAAGTGAGTGCACTCAAATACGAAAAAGGAGAAATGTCCACTATAAATCAACAAAGCAAAAAAAAAAAGGTGTCTAAAGTCCAAGAAGTGACAAAGGAGAAGGGTCCACTTCCAAAAAGATGAATGGCTGGTATTCAAATTAAATAACTGGAATACATGTGAAGACTTCCAAACGATTTTCAAATGGAAAATATGAAATACTCTTAGGCCCCATACACACGAGCAGACAGATTTGTTCAAATCGGTCGGACAGACCGATTTGAAGAAATCTGTCTGCTGGGGACGTATTGGTTTGATCGTGTACACACGATCAAACCAAAATCCCTGCCGGCAGATGGCGCGGTGACGTGGCGTGGCGGTGACGTTGACGCCGCCACGTCACCGCACCAGGAAGTAAAACACTTCCGCGCATGCGTCGAAACCATTTGACGCGTGTGCGAGAAGACATGTCTGCTGGTTAGCGTACTAACCAGCAGACATGTCGGGCGGACGGGTTCCCAGCCGACAGATTTGAAAGCATGCTTTCAAATCTGTCGGCTGGCCAAATCCGTCGGCTCGCCCGTACACACGATTTAATCTGTCTGCTGGGACGGTCGGGCCGACCGTTTCCAGCAGATAGATTTGATCGTGTGTACGCGGCCTAACCAGATGAGGTGGACAGCAGTGAGTCAAACTGGCTCTGAACGCTTAGGGCCAGATTCAGTTACAATTGCCCTGGCGCAGAGTATCAGAGACACTACACCGCCGTATTTTACCTGGCTCTAAGACGAATTCAGGTAGATTTCGGCCCATAAGGTACGGCGGCGTATTGTATTTCTCGCGGCGGAATCGAAATACGTGATTAGGGGGCGTGAAGCATTTAAATTGGGCTCGTCCCCGCGGCGATCGAACTGCGCATGCTCCGTTCTGAAATTTCCCGCCGTGCATTGCCCGAAATAACGTCGTTACGTCATTTTTTTTTGAGTAGCGTCGTTTACGTACATTCCTATTCCCGGACGACTTACGCAAAAAAAAAGAAAAAAAAATGAAATTCGACGCGGGAACGACGGTAATACTTAACATGGGCCTTCTAACTATAGACCAGCTAATAGCTGGTATAACTTTACGCAGCAAAAAGATGACTACAGATGCTGTAAGAGATTGCGAAGGACCATCGTAACTTCGTGGATCGCGGGAAAAAGCTAATTTGCATACCCCGACGCGGAAAACGACCCGAACTCCATCCAGCGGCCGCAAAAAGATTGCAGCGTAGATCCGAAGGCGTACAAAGACGTAAGCCTGTCGGATCGAAGCCCTAAGCCACCGTATCATGGTTTGAGGATTCAAACTAATGATACGACGCGGGTAATTTGAAATTACTCCGGTCTAACAGGAGATAGACCGGAGTAATGGCTCTGTGAATCTGGCCCTAAGTTCTTAGTGCTTTGCTGTGGTGTGGATGGAGAAGCCAAGATGAGACCGGATGGTAGATTCCTTGACTGGGAACCATACGACAGGACCGCAACGATGAGCCAAACAAGGGGTCAATCCAGAAGAATGGGGTGGACGTTCTCATCAGGGGCCACAATGCAGGAAAATATAAAAAGTGCTCCAAATGGTGCAGGTCAATCAATAAGATTTATTTAAGATCATACATCAAATGTAAACAGATGTAGAAGGAATAAAATGTGATCACAAAATGGTATAAAAGCAATGTGGGAGGCATAAAATAAGCATAGCCGACGCGTTTCGACACCAGGGGTCTCATATGCCCCAGCTGATGACCTCTGGTGTCGAAACGCTCCGGGCTTGCTTATCTTATGCCTCCCACATTGCTTTTATACCATTTTGTTATCACATATTATTCCTTCTAGATCTGTTCATTTGATGTATGATCCTAAATAAATCTAATAGATTGACCTGCACCATTTGGAGCACTTTTTATATTTTTCCTGCATTGCGGCCCCTGATGAGAATGTCCACCCCTACGGCTGTCTTCTGGATTGACCCCTTATTTGGCTCATCGATGCTGTCCTGTCGTATGGTTCGGAGTCAAGGAATCTACCATCCGGTCCAATCTGGCTTCTCCATCCACACCACACCAGAGCACAAGGAACTAAGCCTTGAAAGCCCATTTGACTCACTGCCGTATAGTAGGTGCGTCCACATCATCTGGTAAGAGTATTTAATCTTTTCCATTTGAAAATCGTTTGTAAGTCTTCACATGTATTCCAGTTATTTAATTTGAATACCAGCCATTCATCACCTTTGGAAGTGGACCCTTCTCCTTTGCCACTTCTTGGACTTTGGTGTTTATTTTTTTGGAAACACACACCTTTTTTTGCTTTGTTTTATAGTGGACCTTTCTCCTTTTATGTATTTGAGTGCACTCACTTTTTATGTATATTATGATTATGGTTCTATGCTTCTGATCGGTTTTGTGGTTTAGCACCTTTGTATATGCATCCAGATTAAGTGTCTCATTATCTCTCTATTTTCTTTTATTGTGATTCCTATCACTTTGCACTTAACAGTGCACATATGCATTCACTTGAATAATTTCAACATTCAGCGCTACACTAATTTTTCTCACATTTTTCTGGACTTTGTTTGTTTGAGTGTTGGCAGCTATACTCTTCTTTGGTTTAGTGCAGTTATTTCCCCCACTTCACAAATGCTGGGGAACCTACAGACCACATATGGATGGAAAAACACCTTCTTAAAAGGGTTATTTGACAAAAAAACAGCGGAAGTTCAACCCTAACCCTATACTAAGCCAGTATATGGAGTTGACTGGTATAAAAGGGCTTTTTTTTTCTTTTGAGGAGACGAGCAGCAGAATGGCTTCTTGGATCATAAGGCAAGCAACCTGAAAGTCTGCAAACCTTGTACAGGGGGAAACAATTATCATAAGCTCCGAGGGTCGTAAACCAAGGTGATATAAGTAAAACGAGCTGCACATAAAGGATTTCGACTCCCAATTTAATGAGGAGAGTGTTCATGTCACCGATTGGCAAAAAATTCAGGTGCTGGCTGTCTCAAAGAATTTGCCAGCATAATCCAGGAGGATTTTTCAGATAAGTGCAACCAGGGGTGCCTGTGAAAAAATGTTCTTCAACATGGGGTCAGCCATAGACAAGCTGTACTGAAAGAAACCTCAATAAGAATGTTGTCAAAACATCATTGTCAATACAAGGTTCTTGTTATGTTCCAAAAAGGAGTACCTTATTTAAAACTCAATGTTGTGGCTCTCTTGAAAAACTTTAGTAAAGGGCTAATGATTTATTTGATCCGGAGAGAAATCGAGCATATTGCCGTGTACACACGGTCGTAAATTTCCGATAGAAAAAGGGAGCTTTTCATCGGATATTCTGACTGTGTGTATGCCCCATTGGACTTTTTCTGTTGGAAAATCTGATTGGGTATCTAATGCCTTGTTTCCACTGCACGGATCGGGTCAGGTCAGTAATTTTGGAGCGGTTCGGATGGGGCCGGTCTAATCGTGTGGACCGTGAGGGACCATTTAGGTTTTAGAAAAAATTTCTAGGGCATCCACCAATCAGTGAGATGCATTTGTAGGTCCGGCCTAACCGAACCGTTCCACTCTCTCTGGTCCCTCATCTGAAGCAGGACCCTTGCTGGTGCGGTACGGTTCGGTTTTACGGTACGCTTTCATAATGGAAACACCCAAAATAGCGTACCGTACCGAACCGATTCGCTCAGTGGAAACGAGGCATAACATACGTATATAGCACCACAGAGTTTGGGGATTTTTTTTAAAATGTAAGGGGAACATTGATGTGACTATTGTCTATACAATTATTCCAAAATGTAGACAAGACCAATGTCAGTTGTAAAAAAATAATGGTAACTTTTATTATCGTAAATCGCAACTGATGAAATTTAGCGGCTTATGTATACAAGGCTCAATTCACAAAGCTTTAACAGAAGCTTAAAGCGGGGGTACACCCTAAAAAAAAATTCTAACATTACATTGAGCAGACTCCCGAGTGTGAGAGTATGCTGCTCTTTTTTTTTCGTACATACCAGTTTATCTATATTTTCACCCCGGATAGGTAATCCTGCGGGACTGGGCGTTCCTATTCACAGGCTGTGATTGACGTGATGCCGACCGGCGCATACAGCGCGTAACGACTTGCCGAAAGAAGCCGAACGTTGAGTCGGCTCTATACGGCGCCTGCACACCGACGTTCGGTTTCTTTCGGCAAGTCGTGACGCGCTGTATGCGCCGGTCACCATCACGTTAATCACAGCCTGTGAAAAGGAACGCCCACTCCTGCGGGATTCACTACCCGGAAGCCGGGGGTGAAAATATCGGTAAAACGATATGTACGAAAAAAAAAAAAAAGCAGCATACTCTTACTCTCGGGAGTCTGCTCAGTGTAATGTTCGAATTCTTTTTAGGGTGAACCCCCGCTTTAAGAATCTTCATTTTCCCCATGTGACTGTCATTTTTAAATCTCATTGGGCTGTAAACCAAGCTTAATCTGGTAATAGGGTAGACAGGTAGGTGTCCAAGGTGGACCATCAACTTACCAGACTTGTTTGGGCAATGAGCATGGAAGAGGCTGCTGCTGGCATGTGCAGTCTCCCAGGAGACACAGTGACCGCGGTCCCACAGACAGCTGATTCCCTGTACAGCTCCGGTGCACTGCTCCTGGGTGCGGAAGGCCTCGCAGCTTGGAGGTTTGTACACTAAAATGTCGTTGAGGAGGACACTGGAGAATCCTCCAAATATGTACATGGACCTGTAGGGAGACAAACCATTATGACATAGGATGAAAACCCAGCTCTAAGCAGAAAAAATATGTGTAATGATGTCAAAATACATGCCATGTGATAAAAGGACCACTGCCTTTTCCTACATCAAAATACAATATTTATTTACATGGCACCATCATTTACAGTGGGCCTGTACAAGACAAGAGATACAAGGGTAAGTACAGTTAATGCAATACATAAAAGTAATAAATGACATTATAACGTAAGCTCATGTGAGAGAAAGGACTGCGGCTTCTTCTAAGGCCGCGTACACACGATCGGTCCAACCTGATGAGAATGGTCCGACGGACCGTTTTCATCGGGTCACTGCTGAAGTGGCCTGGTGGTCTGATGTGCGTACACACCATCAGTTCAAAAACCGATCGCGTCAGAACGCGGTGACGTAAAACACAACGACGTGCTGAAAAAAGTTCAATGCTTCCAAGCATGCGTCGACTTGATTCTGAGCATGCGCGGGTTTTTGAACCAATGCTTTTGCGTACTAACCATCGGTTTGGACCGATGGTCAGGCGTCCATCAGTCCGATTTTAAAGCAAGTTTTCAAACTTTGGTCCGAAGGACGACGGACCGATGGGCCGTACACATGGTCGGTTTGGACCGATGAAACCATTTTCATCGGTTTGGACCGATCGTGTGTACATGGCCTTACACCAGAATATAACATGCATTTACAATGGCAATGTACAAACCAATAGATATTATATAACAATGAGGGTACATACAGGTAATGCAGTCCAAAAATAAAATAGCGATAGATACAGTATATAGATAGATAGATAGATAGATAGATAGATAGATAGATAGATAGATAGATAGATAGATAGATAGATAGATAGATAGGAGAGTGCAATCAGACAGATAGATCGATTAAAGATAGTTAGATCAGAGAGTGCAAGACAGATCGGTAGATATATAGATTAGAGAGAGATAGATAGATAAATAGCTAGATAGATCAGAGAGGGCAAGACAGATAGACCAGAGAGCGCAAGGCAGATAGATAGATAGGTCAGAGAGATAGATAGACCAGAGTGCGCAAGACAGATAGATTGATCAGAGAGTGCAAGACAGATAGGTCAAAGAGTAGATAGATAGATAGATAGATAGATAGATAGATAGATAGATAGATAGATAGATAGATCAGAGAGCGCAGGATGAATAGACAGATAGATAAGAGAGTATGATATAGATAGATAGATCATAGTGTGAAAGATAGATAGATAGATAGATAGATAGATAGATAGATAGATAGATAGATAGATAGATAGATAGATAGATAGATAGATAGATAGATAGATAGATAGATATTGTTATTTGAAATGAAGGTAGGAGGGTCAGTCAACCAACCAAACTTTTAGGTATTCTAATCAGATGTAATAATATCCTTGTGTATGCATTTTATGATTTTTTTCAATAAACCTTTGTGAGGGATGTGTTCTACCATAATTTTTTTAATTTAGTCCTATACCAAATGATTAAAAAAAGAAAATTAAGATTTTGGAACAAATCAACAAAAAAATTCAAACAGCTACAGATAAACAGTTACAAATAAATGTACACAGTAGTTTCAAATATGATGAATTTTCCAATGTAATAAAAAATGTTTACAGTATTTATTCTGCGTGTATGTACGGTATATATAATCTTTGCAGTAATCCCGCTAGGAGGGTCGTTACATCGGACAGATCTCATGTAAGGATAAGAGTGAGTTTCTGTTGACACTCCAGGTGGAGTTCATATGTTATTTATTACTTCCTCCACATCCGCCTTTAATAAGAATTGTGTCTTGCTGCTGTCAGATCCATTAGTCAAAGTCATTGGCTATCATTTGTCAATGTTTCCTGAACCTGAGGCAATGATAATCGAATCTGATAATTGATAACAGGCTGGAGTCAGCTCAGGTGACATCTCACCTCATTTACATATCCGCCTCGTGTGTGCGCCCCGCAAGCTCATTCATCAGCGGACGGCAAAGCTCAGCACTCACTTCAGGAACCTGAGAAAGCACTTTCTTCTCTGATCAATCTTAAAGTCTAGTTTCAGCAAAAGATTTGTTTTTCTCTTGAATTTGCAGAAGATTCAAAAACTCCAGCAGGCTTATAATACTAATGATAGGAAATCACCAAACTAAATGTTTATTAGGATTGTCCCGATACCACTTTTTTAGGACCGAGTACAAGTACCGATACTTTTCTTTATGTACTCGCCGATACCGAATACCGATACTTTTTTTTAAATGTGTCCCCAAATGCAGCCATGTCCCCCCACAAATGCAGCCATGTCCCCCCACAAATGCAGCCATGTCCCCAAACAAATGCAGCCATGTCCCCAAACATATGCAGCCATGTCCCCCCACATATGCAGCCATGTCCCCCCACATATGCAGCCATGTCCCCAAACATATGCAGCCATGTCCCCAAACATATGCAGCCATGTCCCCAAACATATTGCAGCTGTCCCCAAACATATTGCAGCCATGTCCCCAAACATATTGCAGCCATGTCCCCAAACATATGCAGCCATGTCCCCAAACATACGCAGCCATGTCCCCAAACATACGCAGCCATGTCCCCAAACATACGCAGCCATGTCCCCAAACATATTGCAGCCATGTGCCCAAACATATTGCAGCCATGTGCCCAAACATATTGCAGCCATGTCCCCTAACATATTGCAGCCATGTCCCCAAACATATTGCAGCCATGTCCCCAAACATATTGCAGCCATGTCCCCAAACATATTGCAGCCATGTCCCCAAACATATTGCAGCCATGTCCCCAAACAAATGCAGCCATTTCCCCAAACATATTGCAGCCATGTCCCCAAACATATTGCAGCCATGTCCCCCATATACATAGCCATGTCCCCCATATACGCAGCCATGTCCCCAAACATATTGCAGCCATGTCCCCCACATATCCAGCCATGTCCCCCCACATGCAGCCATGTCCCCAAACATATTGCAGCCATGTCCCCAAACATATTGCAGCCATGTCCCCAAACATATTGCAGCCATGTCCCCAAACATATTGCAGCCATGTCCCCCATATACGCAGACATGTCCCCAAACATATTGCAGCCATGTCCCCCATATACGCAGCCATGTCCCCCACATATCCAGCCATGTCCCCCCACATGCAGCCATGTCCCCCGTACCTAAATGATGCCGCTGCTGCGTTAATCACCACGCAGGGAACATTACAGTCAGCTTTCGTTTGAATAGCTGTTTTCCCTGCCGCGCTGTGTATAGAGACACTCCCCCTTGCTCGGGATTGGACAGATCCGTCCAATCCCGAGCAAGGGGGAGTGTCTATGCGCGGCGGGGAAAACAGCTATTCAAACGAAAGCTGATTCTAATGTTCCCCCGAGCGGTGATTAACGCGGCGGCGGCTTTGCGATATACGGCGGCAGCAGCAGCGGCGGCGGCGGGGGGGGCAAGTATTATATTTAGGCATCGGGGGTATTTGCAGGAGTACAAGTACCGGTCCCGATACCGATACTGGTATCGGTATCGGGACAACCCTAATGTTTATAGCTGGAATTTAATCTCCTTATATCTTGCTTTTCCTGGTCTTTTCTATTAACATGCTAAGTAATTGTTCAAATAAAACCTTTTTATTTTAAAGTGTTACTAAACCCACAGCAGTACAATCAGTCTGTATATGCAGTAAAGCATGCTGGTTATACTCACGGTGGAAGGAACCTAAAGGGTTAATCCTCCTCATTGTGTAGAAAGGCTACACAATCCTGTATTCTCTAATCCTCCCCTTCTTCCACTCACCCCAATCCATCTCCTAATATAATAGAGCCTTGGAGTCATTCTGCACATGCTCAGTTTTGTGTGTATTGCTAGAGAGTTTTTTTTTTCCTAGGAGGGTGCATATGATCAGCACAGGGCCAATCAGCACTGTCCAGACAGAGGGTCAGGGGTCCTGCAGCCTCATAGAACAATCAGGGGAGAATGAAAACTCCTCCTACAAGCTTCAACAAGACACTGATAGAAATCACAAGACTGCTATATACCGCTGATGAGAAAAGGTATTTAGCAGTTTATATCTACTAAAACCATTGTATTTCATGCCATTAAAGTCAAGGCAGAACAAATTGTTTTTGTTTCCATTGACTTTAATGGGGAAACTCACTTTGATATGCGAGTACATTGGATTACGAGCATTCTCCTGGAATGGATTATGCTTGTAATCCAAGGTTCCACTGTATTACAGCTGATATATAATTTTAGTGATTTACCAACAACTATGGAGTGTAAGGGCCTCCCTGATTGGATACAAATTGACTAGACTAGATTAGGTAGGTCCTCATAGTGCATAGTTTTGGTAGTATAGAACAGTGATAAATTAAAATGTCACAACCCCAATCGTGTTCTCTGATCTATGAATCAAAATTTACTTTGAATACCCAAGGCTTGATACAAGTCCAAAGGAGAACGAGGATTTGCAGTCCAAGGACTTCGACTCTGGAACGCATTACCAACCAATATCCGAATGGAAGTGAATCATCAGGCCTTCAGAAAAAAAACTCAAAACCCACTTATTCTGAAGGCAAAAAAAAAAAGGAAATGGATACCAACCACCTTGAGGCGATTCAGTTCGCATGTATAGCGCTATACAAGTTTTTCACTCACTCACTGATTGTACAAAGGCTGTATGGTCAGATTGTAACATGTATGGTGACCCCTACTTTAGAATGCAAAAGCTGGTTTAAAACATGGAAGTGAGTGGAGTCAAAGTCATCGGCTGAAGTCACTATTTGCATATGAGTGCTCCCCTGAGGATTGCTTGAGCTTCATGACCATCCTTGTATGTACTTTTATGTGCCTTCTATATAGGGAGTTTGGCACCAGGGTAGAACTGTTCTTTAAGGTGATTTTGTTAATAACAACCAAATGCTGGAAAGGGTATTAGTTTACTTCTTATACTGAAGAAGCAAAATATAGATGCCCCCTTGGAGCACCAAACCTATACTGCCGTTAAAGGAATATTTATCCAAAATAAACTCTAGTCATAGGTGCGAAAGCCGCCTCCCCTTTTCTGTAAGCGGAGTGCACTGAAACAGCAGACAAGGTCTAAAAACAAAACTCGACAAACTAGTTCAAGTCAATGTTGTTAATTCGCTAGGAGTTAAATAACAGATAATAATATGCCGTAAAATACTGCATCCGGTAACAATTGTGGAAGTGTTCAATTCGCTAAGAATTTGGAGTTAAATATCGAATGTGGTATTTTTCGATTTAGCGGTAATTACCGCATTAGTTAATGCAGTAATGTACCGGATTGAGCTGGTTGCTAAGGAACAGGCTTGGAAGCCGGGCTGACGTGTCCTTAACAACCGATGACTCATCAGCTGTCAGTGGGCGTCCCTGCTCACAGCCGATTGTAAAAATAAAGCAGACAATTAAAGTATGGAAAAAAAACTGCGTGAGGTTACCACGCCCCAGTCTATACCAGGCCCTTTGGGGAACCCCACATCAAAATAAATAACTTGTGCCCCCCCCCCCCCCAAATCCATACTAGACTCTTATCTGAGCATGCAGCCTGGCAGGTCAGGAAGGGGGTGACGAGCAAGCGCCCCCTCCTCAACCATACCAGGCCATATGCCCTTAACATAGGGGCAGGGGGAGTCTCACCATTGTGGGAGGGGGAAGAGATATAAACAACAGCAGGAAAAGGTTACCATTGTGGGAGGGGCAGAGGCACAAACTACTGCAAGGAAATCTCACCATTGTGGGAGGGGCAGAGGCACAAACTACTGCAAGGAAATCTCACCACTGTGGGAGGGGCAGAGGCACAAACTACTGCAAGGAAATCTCACCACTGTGGGAGGGGCAGAGGCACAAGCTACTGCAAAGAAATCTCACCACTGTGGGAGGGGCAGAGGCACAAACTATTGCAAGAAAATCTCACCATTGTGGGAGGGGCAGAGACGCAAGCTACTGCAAGGAAATCTCATCATTGTGGGAGGGGCAGAGATACAAACTACTACAGAGAAATTTTGCCACTATGGGCGGGGGCAGAGACAGAAAAAAAAAAACACTGCAGGGATATCTCAACATTGTAGGAGGTTGGGGACACAAACTTACCCATTACTGACAACTGCCGAATGGCCAAAACGATTCACGTCCCGATGTAGATTGGGCTTCAGTAGAACTTTCCATTCATCGCAGGCTGAAAAGAGCAGAAAACAATAACCATATGAAATCACACTGTATTCTGACACTATGGAAAAATCATGGCTGTATAAATTTCAATTATCAGTTTACCAAATAGTGATTTGACTGGGTTAACCTTTTAAAGGAGAACTAACGATTTTCTAATCAATGACGGGAGAACTGTGTGAGAAATTTAATTGAAAAAATAAATATGTATGAGGACAAGAGAAGGAAATTCCCAGCCACGAAAATAATTTTATGTAGCAATAGGTCGTCAAATTTTCGAAAATCAATGGTGGCGCAATCTGATCCCAAAATGCACAAAATTTCAGATTTTTAAAAGAAAATTTGTTGAAAATTCGACCTATGTATGGCCTGCATAGGGCTCAGCAATAAATGGCTGAGATTCGAACCATTAATTGGCAGGCTGAATATACCCAGTTGAACTGGAATAAAACCAGCCTGCCAGATTCTCTTACAATTTTTGCTAGTGGCTTCTATAGCGATAATCACTGTTTTCTCCTGGTGGGGATGGTCACCCCTGCCCGCTCCCCGCCGGGAGAAGACAATTTTTGATTCCCATGTGTTGATGGGGCAATCATGCAAATTTATATCCTGCAACCCGTGGTTGCAGGAATGAAATTTGCTTGTTTATGGCCTGCGTTATTTTCAATGAACACTCCTAGATCTTCTTTAATCTGTCTACACCACCAACACATGATTTTAATCATTTAAAGTGGTTGTAAACCTTTGTGTTTTTTCACCTTAATGCCATACAATTGGCGGCTATGGACACCGATTGGATGGCATGGGAGCCCAGAGGGGTTTAGCTCTTGTGGGGAGGAGCCGCGAGAGCCACTGTGGGACCCCAGAAGAGGGGGATCGAGGCCACTCTGTGCAGAACGAACTGCACAGTGGAGGTAAGTATTACCAGTACATGTTTGTTTTAAAAAATCTGCGAACCTTTACAACCCCTTTAATAAACAGCTGTGTGTGCTCCAGTGTGGCCCCATATTGTTTTATTGTATGCGGGCGGCTGTGGAGGTGATAACTTTATACGATACGATTTAGAGGCCATACAGACTCTGAAATAATTCATGGTGAAGATATAAATCTCAACAGCTACACTCACATCTAATCTCCATAAGAGAGGCCGGTCCCGATCCGTTCCACCACAGATAAAATTATTTGTAAAGGTTGAGATTCGCTTGCCAAGCTGCGCAATAAAGCCATTATTAAAGAGAGGTCTTCAGATAAGAGAGCCCGGCGTATGAGAGATGTAATAGTTGCTGGTGGTGTGCGGAGATCGGAACATCGCCTACTGCAGGGGAACAGAGACCTTTATCTCCTTCACCCAATAACAAGAGAACAGACACAACTCCTGGTTGAGGGACCAAACCAGGTCTGCCTGATACACACATCACTCCCTATTCAAGTCATAGTGACAGGCTGAATGTTACCCAACGAGCAAAGCTCTCAGGTCATGGAGTAAAGTATTCTACATTGTATATTGTAGTGTATGTATATATATATATATGTATATATATATATATATATATATATAACACTTATCCCTCGTATAATGTGTTTACAGCATTATATAACTCCTTTGTTATTATATTTCTCCTCACCACAGTCACACACTATTATTATACATTTACATAGCTCTAATATATTCCACAGTGCTGTACAGAGAACACTGAGACAGCCTTCGCACCACAGGAGCGTACACTCTAATGTGCCCACCACAGTCACATACTATTTTTATAAAGTTTTGACATCTTCTGTGGCCGATTCGCTGTAAGATCACTGTTATCCGTGGCGGGAGAGGGCCCCCCTTCCCGTGCCATCCGCCGCTTGGTGGAGCCATTGGTAGCGGTGGAGGCAATTGGGTCCTTCACATTGCTGGGTATGGAGTGAGGAGTGGAATGAGGGAAAGATGGCCCCCACCTATCTCCATACCATACGTCAAAACGTCACTTCCACCCAAAGCTCTTAAAGGGCCATTTTTTACTTTTATTTGTTTCTAATTACAATTTTTTGTTTTATTTATATTGCATTTTAGTGTAAATATGAGATCTGAGGTCTTTTTGACCCCAGATCTCATATTTAACCACTTAAGCCCCGGACCAATATGCTGCTAAATGCCCAAAGGCGTTTTTACAATTCGGCACTGCGTCGCTTTAACAGACAATTGCGCCGTCGTGCGACGTGGCTCCCAAACAAAATTGGCGTTCTTTTTTCCCCACAAATAGAGCTTTCTTTTGGTGGTATTTGATCACCTCTGCAGTTTTTATTTGTAGCGCTATAAACAAAAATAGAGCGACAATTTTGAAAAAAATGCAATATTTTTTACTTTTTGCTATAATAAATATCCCTCAAAAACATATATAATTTTTTTTTTCCTCAGTTTAGGCCGATACGTATTCTTCTACCTATTTTTGGTAAAAAAAAAAAATCACAATAAGCGTTTATCGATTGGTTTGCGCAAAATGTATAGCGTTTACAAAATAGGGAATAGTTTTATTGCATTTTTATTTTTTTTATTTTTTTTACTACTAATGGCGCCGATCAGCGTTTTTTTTCATTACTGCGACATTATGGCGGACACTTCGGATAATTTTGACACATTTTTGGGACCATTGTCATTTTCACAGCAAAAAATGCATTTAAATTGCATTGTTTATTGTGAAAATGACAGTTGCAGTTTGGGAGTTAACCACAGGGGGCGCTGTAGGATTTGTGTGTTCCCTGTGTGTGTTTACAACTGTAGGGGGGTGTGGCTGTAGGTCTGACGCCATCGATCGAGTCTCCCTATAAAAGGGATCACTCGATCGATGCAGCCGCCACAGTGAAGCACGGGGAAGCCGTGTTTACATACGGCTCTCCCCGTTCTTCAGCTCCGGGGAGAGATCGCGAGCGGGCGGCTAGAAGCGAATAGCCGCGCCCTCGTCCCGGATCGCTCCCCGCGGGTTTCCGACCGCCGCATGTAGCGGGGGGGTCCCGATCGGACCCTTGACCTGCGCAAAGGCAGAGACGTATATATACGTTAATCTGCCTTAACGTTACCTTCTGCCGACGTATATCTACATGCGGCGGTCGGAAAGTGGTTAAGAGGACCTGTCATGCTTGTTTCTATTACAAGGGATGTTTACAAAAAATGAGAAATAAATCAATTTAAACACACCCCGTCCCGCTGAGCTTGTGTGCAGAAGCGAACGCATACGTGAGAAGCGCCTGCATATAAAAACAGTGTTCAAACCACACGTGAGGTATCACCGCGATCAGTAGACCTCCTCTGTAACTCAAAACATGCAACCTGTAGAATTTTTTAAACGTCACCTATGGAGATTTTAAGGGTAAAAGTTTGTCGCCATTCCACGAGCGGGCGCGATTTTGAAGCATGACATGTTGGGTATCAATTTACTCGGCGTAACATTATCTTTCACAATATAAAAAAAAGTTGGGCTAACTTAACTGTTGTCTTATTTTTTAATTCAAAACATTTTATTTTTTCCAAAAAAAGTGCTCTTGTAAGACCACTGAGCAAATACAGTGGGACATAAAGTATTGCACTGACCACCATTTAAATCTCTAGGGTGTTAGCAAAAATATGAATAATGTTTGGGAGTTCCAAAAAAAAATAGTTTTTAACTTGTAACTTCCATACCGGGCACTTACGCACCTTCCTGCCCAAGCCAATTTTCAGCTTTCAGTGCTGTCGCATTTAAATGACAATTGCGCAGTCATGCTACACTGTACCCAAACAATTTTTTTATAAGTTTGTTCCCACAAATAGAGCTTTCTTTTGATGGTATTTGATATTTTTTTGTAAATAAGTATGTTTTCTTCTTCGATTATGGGCACTGATAGGCACCGATGAGGCGGCACTCATAGGCGTCACTGATGGGCACTTATGGGTGGCACAGATGGGCACTGATAGGTGGGCACTGGGCATTGATGGGCACTGAGAGGTGGCACTGATAGACACTGAGGGGTGGCACTGATGGACACTGAGGGGTGGCACTTATGGCATTGCTGGGCATCACTTGTTGATCCCACATTGTGCCAGTCAGTGCCTATTTGTGGGCACTGATTGGCATCTATTGTTCTCATTTTTTTTATATTGCCCCCTTCCCTGGTGGTCCAGTGTGGGCTTTCCTGGTGGTCCAGTGTGGGCATCCTAGGGGGGGCTGCACTGATAAACAATCAGTGCGAACCCTGCCTGTCAGGAGAGCCGCCGATCGGCTCTCCTCTACTCGCGTCTGTCAGACGCGAGTGAGGAAGAGCCAATCAACGGTTCTTCCTGTTTACATCGTGATCAACCGTGATTGGATACGGCTGATCACGTGGTCAAAAAGCCTCCGCCGGAGGCTCTTTACCGAGATTGGAGATGCAGGGTGTCAGACTTTTTACATGTAGGAGAGAAATGTCAGAATTGGCCTGGTTGGCAAGTGGTTAAACTCCCTTTCGTAAAAAAGTTTTATCCCTATTGTGGGGTCGCCGGTAAGGTATTTGTAAACTGAAATCATATCCCCTCTCAAGCGTCCCTTCTCCAGAGAGAATAAGTTCAGTGCTCGCAACCTTTCCTCATAACTAATATCCTCCAGACCTGTTATTAGTGTTGTTGCCTTTCTCTGGACTCACTCCATTTCCAGTACATCCTTCCTGAGGACTGGTGCCCAGAACTGGACAGCATACTCCAGGTGCGGCCGGACCAGAGTCTTGTGGAGTGGGAGAATTGTCAATTTATCTCTGGAGTTGATCCCCTTTTTAATGCATGTCAATATTCTGTTTGCTTTGTTAGCAGCAGGTGTCTTTCCCTCTGACAGGGCTTTTAATGTAGAGATGATTTTAGAGTTCTTGCAGACAGAGATGGACCTGATACAAAATGTTCCAGCAAAAAAAGAACTTCAATTTTTTTTTTATTATTCCTGTTCTCTAGGAAGCTTTACCCCAGAAAGGTTCTCTAACAAATGGTCCACATCGAGTGGTATTAGCCAGCACAAAATAATCTTGCTGCACAGTTCCGCTACCTGAGCTGCCAAAATGTCCCATTGCAGAGGCCACATTTTCTAGCCGGGCTGTAGAGAAGGCTGCGGATGTGAGGCGAGGCGTGTAATCGACGCGGTAATGCTCCAGAACTCATACTGACACGAAAGACCCAAACTGCCGTGTGGCCAAAAGCACAGAAAACAATATCAGATCCAAAGTGTAATGCCGCGTACACACGATCATTTTTTGGGTTGTAAAAAACTGACGTTATTTTTTATGTCATTAAAAACTATCGTGTGTGGGCTTCAGAGCATTTTTCGGGTTTTAAAACGATGTAAAAAATGGGCATTAAAAATTTCGAACATGGTCTAATTTTTTTTTTAACATTGTAAAAAATGGTCGTGTGTGGGCTTTAACGACGTGAAAAAAACACGCATGCTCATAAGCAAGTTATGAGAAGTTTTTACGATCGTGTGTAGGCAAGGCCATTTTAATGATCAAGTTAAAAAAAAAAACTTAAATGATCGTATGGCTCAATCTTACTGCTGAAACCCAGCCATTTCTCCATGATTTCTCCCAGTGGCAGCCTGCAGCCTACCACCTCTAAGGAACTACAAGTCACAGCATGCTCAGAATTAAAGTGACATTAAATGATATCTTTATTCAACAAACATAATCCATACATGTCCACTACTTAATGGCCCGGTATTATATTTTTTAAGAAATTGTTTCGTCCGCCTTGTAACGTTCTCTGTGGCTCCTGAACCTCTCTTTTACCCCATCACTTCTATTTGCTGGGAACAAGCAGTCCATTTTAGCTGTAGGTGAATGCATTGCCCCATGCTCACTACAAATGCCCATCTCAGGAGCGAACAAGAAGGGTGGTTACGTTCCTACATACAGTGGGATTATGAATAACACATGTAGCCACCTAGCAAGAAGTTTGATCATAGCAGCAAAAAAAAAAAAAAAGGAATTTGAAGGATTTGATATGTCAAAGGATTTGTACTTCTGTCTCACTGGACACTGAAATGGCAAAGAAAGCAGATCCACCTATTAGCCCCAATAGTTGGCAAATACATAGCACGCCCTCTTCTAAGCAACATCCCATTAGAATTGGGCACCAGTGCTACAGGAACACTTTTTTGAGAGGGGGGGCTCCTTGGTAGCACCTACCTAGGTGGGTGTTTCCAAGGAGCCCCCCCCCCCCAAAAAAAAAAGTGTTCCTGTAGCACTGGTGCCCAATTCTGATGGGATGTTGCTGTAGCTCAGGTAAATGTAGTTATTAGTTCTATTAAAATTAGTTGTGCTGCTTGTGATTACTTTGGTTTGTTCTGTGTCTCCATAGTTGCAGGATTGACTGCTTCCCCCTGCCTTCTCTAGAGTTCTTGAAGGTAGTGGGTTGGGAGAGTCAAATCAGCAGCTCAAAATTTATGCAGGTCCAACCAATCCCAAGGGAAGATTGCCCAGATGGTGGCTGGGAGGGAGCATAAATAGTTTGGGGCTTGAAACAGAGGGGTTTGCTTTGGGGGGGGGGGGGTTGCTTTGATGCAGTGAAGAACCGCTTTAAAGGCTGTTGCCCTTCTGGCTGCCTTTTCCACTGCTCATCGAAGGTCCCAGCTATGCTCATCGAGGTCTCTTGAGATCTGGCATGAAGAATTCACAGGAGAGGAATCTGGAAGATATGGGAAGGAGGCATTCAATTATCCAAGAACATTTGTGAATACAGACTGATGTGTGAGATCCCAGTGACTGTGTGCTGCTGTCCTTCCTGTACTGGAAAAGGAAATCATTGTTCATGGCGTCCCTGTCAGCCCATCATTTGCTGCTGCAAGGACTGTACTCAGAATCTTTAAGAGGAAGATAGGCATCCTAAATTTACTACTTAATGTTGCTGGAGTATCTCACGGTTATCCTGAACCCATCCAAGTTCAACTTTCTTTCAAAAAAGCCAGACAAAAAAATACACCTAGACCACTGTTGCCAACCTCCCACAGCATTTTTTTTACAGACAAAATTGTAAAATTTACTGGTGGCGCACATTTTTTACGAACACCCTGAACAAATTACAGCTATCCTAATAAAAACTGCTGACAAGACAACTGATATCAAAACACAATATGGAAAGACTGATGATACTCCTACAAGAAATTTGGCTGGTTTATACTTAAAAAATTAACACAGCATGACAAATTATAAGGAGTCTAAGGCCACATACACACAATCGGTCCAAACCGATGAAAACAGCCCAAAGTTCAGTTTCATCGGTCCAAACCGACCATGTGTACGGCCCATCGGTCTTTTGTCCTTCGGACCAAAATTGTAAAACTTGCTTTAAAATCGACCCCATGCCAGTGACATTTTTACAGTAATCAATGCATTTTTATAGCACTGATCGCTAAAAAAATGCCAATGGTCCCAAAAATGTGTCAAAAGTGTTCGCCATAATGTCGCAGTACCGAAAAAAATTGCAGATTACTAGTAAAAAAAAAATATTAATAAAAATGCCATAAAACTATCCCCTATTTTGTAGACTCTATAACTTTTGCGCAAACCAATCAATAAACGCTTATTGCGATAATTTTTTACATAAAAAATGTAGAAGAATATGTATCGGCCTAAACTAAGGAAAAAAATTGCCTTTTTAGATATTTTTGGGGGATATTTATTACAGCAAAATGTAAAAAATATATTTATCAAAATTGTCGCGCTCTTTTTATTTATAGCGCAAAAAATAAAAACCGCAGAGGTGATCAAATACCAAAGGAAAGCTCTATTTGTGGGAAAAAAAGGACGCCAATTTTGTTTGGGAGCCACGTCGCACAACCGCGCAATTATCAGGTAAAGCGACGCAGTGGCGAATTGCAAAAAGTGGCCCGGTCATTGACCAGCAAAATGGTCCAGGGCTGAAGTGGTTAATCAGCCAGAGAACCTGTGTTTAATGTGTTTGAGTTTAAATGGATGAGGTGGCAACGCTAACCAGGAGAGAGGAAAAAAAAGCCTGAAAAAAAAAAAAAAAAAATTGCAGCCACCACATTCAAGGACTGGCCAACTGCATATATACAGTATATATATATTATTATATAACAACGTTCATTTGGGTTAGAAAACACAGTACTGTATAGGCCAAATGATGACTGGTTCTGCGTGATTTTATGCAGAGCTTCAAAACTTATCATTGCTGGAAACCACCCCCCAGCACCTCCGAGTGCCCCGTGTTTACATACATCAAGGTAGCAAATCTATGAAGAGAAAAGGACTCCACTGCCGCCATCCTATCCTTTCACCGCAGAGATCACAATATCCGTCTAATAAAAATGCCTACCCAGCGCACAATATGAGAGATGTCACCCACAATGATTGCTTGACCGAGGACATCAAAGCCTGATTATATATTAAAGGTACAATTATCTCTCATCAAAGGTCGTTCTTCTGTTAATATTACCCATCGCCTTTTGCTGTAGCTCCCGCCGCTTTGAAATCAAATCCCTTTTTTCTTCAGAGAGAGGTGTTTGCCTCTCGTTAAAACACAATTAAAACTCAGAGAATAGAAAGCATTAAGGCCATCAGGAATTCATTGAACCTAATCAGAGGTCCTTTCAGGCATTTATTCGCACTTACAGCTCATTTTTCCAATATCATAGCGCTCAGATATAATTTACTTAACATCAAGAAACATGGCTGACATGGAGAACATATTGAGGAATTGGTATTGGTTTAAAGTTGAAGTTTAATCTGCTTATATTTTGCCTTCGCTGGTATATCCTCTCCTCATCAACCTGCTAATGAATTATTAAAGCGGAACTTTACTTATAACAACTTAATACAAATTAATATTCTTCTGCAAAGAATATACATTCCACATTCATATTTTTGCTACCATAACGAGTGTATTGCCTCCAGCATTGTTCCTGTTTCTTCTAGCTGAGCCACTGAGCAGCAGTGAAGCCCCGTACACACGGCCGAGGTTCTCGGCAGAAACCAGCGAGAACCTCGCTGGGAGCCGCATTCTGCCGAGAACCTCGGCCGTGTGTACGCTCTCGGCGAGCCCCGCCCGTCGGGAAACCCGTTGAGCAAATAAAGAACAGGTTCTCTATTTGCTCGATGGCCCGTCGGGATGAATGGCTGGTTGCCTTTCCCGACGGGCGGGTCGCCGATTCTGACGGCCGGCAGAGAACCTCGACGGGCGGAACGATGTGTTCCGCCCGTCGAGTTTCTCTGACGTGTGTACGCGACATAAGGCCCCTTTCACATTGGGGCAGTATGTGCGGTGGCGGTATAGCGCCGCTATTTTTAGCAGGGCTATATCTTTGTGATTGCGACGGAATTCCGCAATATTCGGCCGCTAGCGGTGCGGTATTAACCCTCGCTAGCGGCCGAAAAAGGGCTAATACCGCTGGCAATGCGCCTCTGTAGAGGCGCATTTCCAGCGGTATTACCGCAGTGACCCATTGTTTTCAATGGGAAGGAGCGGTATACACACAGCTCCTCTCACCGCTCAAAAGACGCCATGGCCTCAGTGTGAAAGCCCTCAGGCTGTCGAAAAAGGCGTCGAGCCATTAGTCCCGATGACCCATCGAGGAAATAGAGAACCTGCTCTCTATTTTGGCTCGACGCCTTGCTCAACAGTTTGCTCGGCGAAAACGTACACACGATCAAGCTTCTCGGCAGAATATGGATCCCAGCGAGCTTCTCGCTGGATTCTGCCGAGAAGCTCGGTCGTGTGTACGGGGCCTCAGGCTTTCACATTGAGAATGCTGGGGCAGGAGTATTTCAGGCGTTATTTATGTGATATTTTTATCGCTGAAACGCCTGAAATACTCCTCAGTGTGAAAAGGGCCTAAGTCTGGGTTCACACTATTGCGAATTGGATGCGTATTTCCCCCCACATCCAATTCGCATAACAGGAGATTGTGACTGGCTCTCAATGGAGCCGGTTCACGTATTTCTCTGCTGCGGCTCCGATGCAAAATTGCACAGGAGCCCTGTGCGTCTTTTGGTCCCTTTCAGGTCTGAATTTAACCAAAATCTGAAATCGAACCTAAAACAGTGAATGGGGATGCACAGGACTCGTTCTGTGAGCCGGAGCGTGCTGCAGTGTAAACCCAGCTTAAATTTTTAGTCTGTCAGCAGATCGGCCTCTACATTTTCGGCACAGTGACAAAAAAAGAGAGAGCAACTGAGCATGTGCAGAGCAGAATAAGACACTGTATTGCTGAATTTTAAACAGTATGGGCACGTATGTTCTACCTAGCTATGCAGTGGGGAACATATTTATTTGATCCCCTGCAGATTTTTGTAGGTTTGCCCACTTACAAAGAAATGAAAGGTCCATCATATTTATCATAGGTGCATTTTAAACGCTAGAGACAGAATATCAAGCAAAAATCCTGAAAAAACACATGATACAAACGTTATAAATTAAATTGCAGTTTAGTGAGTAAAATAAGTATTTGATCCCCAAGCAAAACATGACTTGGCACTTGGTGGAGAAACACTTGTTGGCAGGCACAGAGGTAAGACGTTTCTTGTAGTTGGTGAAGAAACCCTTGTTGGCAGGCACAGAGGTAAGACGTTTCTTGTAGTTGGTTACGAGGTTTGCACACGTCTCAGGAGGGATTTCGGCCCACTCTTCTTTACAGATCTTCTCTAAATTCTCTAAATGCCTTCACAAAGATTCCATGGGGGCCCCTGTGCAGGCACTCTCCCGAGTCCTGCTGCTGCGTCCATTGACACAGACAGCAGGACACAGCCTCGCCTCCAGCTCCCATGTCACTGGATTTGATTGACAGCAGTGGGAGCCTCCTGCTGCTATCAATCTATCCAATGAGGACCAGAGATAGCGGCTGGAGCTGCTGTGCTCATCCCCCTCATTGCTACGATCGGGTTCAAGTAAGGAAAAGGGGGGCTCTGGGAGGCTACTGCACTACAGAAGGTTGTCCACCTTAATGCATTGAATGCATTACGGTAAAAAAAAACCTTGAGGGTTTACAACCCCATTAAATAGACCTTGATATGTAAAATACGGTCAGATGTAAAAAGGTTTGTAGACATTTTAAAATAAAAATAAAGAAATTATAAAAAAAAAAAAAGGTTTGTAAACGTCTGACTATCATACTTATGAATTTGTCGGACATTCCAAAATTATGGGGTTAAGGTAAGGACTCTGTGCAGAACACTGTAGTTCTTCCACACCAAACAAGTCGGGCCATGTCTTTATGGAGCTGGCTGAGTACAGTCATTGTGGAAAACAATTGGGTCTTCACCATACCATTACACACAAGGTTGGAAGATGACAATTATGTATAATGTCTTTGTATGCTGTAGTATTTTCTTCACCTCAAATACCTGAACTGAATCACTAGGTGGGGTGTCCACATACTCTTTTATAGTGACTATACACAGACACACTATACTAGGATCGGTTACAATCCCTGTGGTCCATTCATACTAGAAGTCAATTAGCCAGTATACACAAAGGATTTACTGCGCATGTGGGTTTGAGATTTGGGGTGCACACCCTAATGCAATAGGCTGAGCACACCTATGCCAACAGCCATGTAACCAGGGCCGTCTTTAATATGGTTTGGGCCCTGGGCAAACATTTTTTTTTGGCCCCCCTCCAGCTTATTTTGGGCCTGGCTGGTTCACATGTATGTGTTTTAGCGGCCCTCATTTGTGCAGGCACAGCAGCCCATTCATTTGAATGGGCTGCCATGCCTTTGTTTCCTGCATTCAGCATTTTTTTTAATCAGTTGCCTTGAAATCCATTCTGCTTTTGCACCATGCTACTTACCTGCAGTTCTTGCACACACAAACGCACTGTGTTTTTAAAAGCGTGACCTAAACGTCTAAAAATGCAGCAAATTTGATAGTGCAGGAACTGCAGATAAGTCACAGCAGACAGCAGAAAGGACAGACAGTGCTGTATTTCATTGCTTGAGCATAGGTGTGCCGTGTGCTCAGCCTATTACATGAGGCATGCACTTTTCTTTGCAGGAAACGCAAGCATGGCGGCCCATTCAAATGAATGGGCTGTTGTGCCTGCGCAAATGTGGGCCACCAAAACACATACATGTGAACCAGCCAGGCCCAAAATAAGCCCATCAAGCAGTTAAATACAGACAGTAATGCCATGTGCTCCGAGACCTTACTCAGCCTGGACTGCAGGTCTGGTCTGTGATTTAAAGAGTTCCTCTATTTTACACATGGCATGGCATGGGGTCCCATGGTGCTAAAGCAGAATGGACAGACAGTGCTGTGACCCCATGCCATGTGTAAAATACAGGAACTTTTTAAAACACTGGCCAGGCCTGCAGTGAATCATCAAATATTATAAAAACTTTGGGCACACTCTACAGAAAACTTCTATTTACAATATAGATTAGCAAACAGTGACATACCTTGAGGAGCAGGACATGAAGAAGTCAGCCTCGGGAAGGGCAAACTGGGCATGTTATAAAATCACATTCTAATTCACTTTTATATACAAGCAGCACCCAGTGGCAGGAAGGGAGAAGTGCACATCTAAAGGGAAGCCAGGGGTTCTGTACATTTTAAAACACTGGGAAGGGAAGCAGTACTGTCACCTGGCTGCGTGCTGCTGATGATTTTCAGCCTGATTTGTGGGCAGCACAGGGGCTTAACGGGCGGCAGGGCCGCCATCAGGAATTATGGGGCCCCTTACACAGCTTCAGGCATGGGCCCCCTGGAGCAGAGAACCGGGGGGGCTGCCTGAAATTGAGAAGCGGGGGGGGCTGCCACGAATTTTGAAGCGGGAGGCCTTTTACAAAAAAAGAAGAAAAAAAGAAAAATATATATAAAAAATATATTATTTTAAAAAAAAAAGGGGGGGGGTTGCCATCTGGGGACCTCTGGGCCCTTTAATAATTTTTTTTATAAAAATAAATTACAAAAAAAGGGGGGTTGCCATCTGGGACCTCTGGACCCTTTAATAAAAAATAAAATAAAAATATATATATTAAAAATAAACATTTATAAAAAAAAAAAGAAGGGGGGGTTGCCATCCAGGGCCCTGGGGACCTCTGGGCCCTTTAATAAAAAAAAATAAAAAATATATATAAACAAAAATAAAAAAATAAACATTTATAAAAAAAATTAAAAAGGGTGTTTGCCACATGGGGCCCTGGGGACCTCTGAGCCCTTTAATAATAAATATAAATATATATATAAAAGAAATACAAATAAAAAAAAGAAATAAAATAAAAAATATATATATAAAAAAAGGGGGGTTGCCATCCAGGGCCCTGGGGAACTCTGGGTCCTTTAATAATAATAACATTTATATTATATTATATATATATATATATATATATATATTAAAAGAAATATATAAAAAACTTTTTTTTTTATATAAAAAAAGGGGGGGTTGTCATCCGGGGCCCTGGGGAACTACGGGCCCCTGGGGACCTCCAGACCTCTAAAAAAAATGGCCCTTTAATAAAAAATAAAATAAAAATATATAAAATAAATATATTTTTTTATTTAAAAATAAATAAAAAAAGGGGGGTTGTCATCTGGGGCCCTGGGGACCTCCGGGTCCCTGGGGACCCCCAAAAAAAATTGGCCCTTTAATAAAAAATAAAAATATATTTAAAAAAATGTTTTTATTTAAAAATAAATAAAAAAAGGGGGGGTTGCCATCTGGGGACCTCCGGGCCCCTAAAAAAAAAAAAGTTTTTTCAAAGGGGGTTGCTTTGGGGCCCCAACAGTGACAGGGCCCTGGGCAGCTGCCCCTGCTTGCCCTATGGTAGAGACGGCCCTGCATGTAACTAACATAGTAACATGGCATCTCATAACATCTCATAACCAGTGCAGCTACTTCCAGTCTACATGCAGGTTTCCTAATAGTGACAACAGCCGAGTAATGTGTGTTGAACTGGCCTCTTGTAGTCCCAAATAGGGATGAGCTTCGAGTTCGAGTCTAACTCATGTTCGACTCGAACACTGCCTGTTCGCCGAACAGCGAACAATTTGGGGTGTTTGCGGCAAATTCGAAAAGCTGCGGAACACCCTGTAAAAATCAATGGGAGAAATCTAAAAATGATCATTTTAAAGGCTAATATGCAAATTATTGTCATAAAAAGTGTATATTTTCTGTATTGCCGGGAGCTGACAATTCATTATAGCCGTGAGTGATTTTAAATGACTTTTTTTCCTTCAGAAATGACATTTTGTGCAGGGATAGTTCTAAGCACGGGAAACAAGCGCTACTTTACAGGCATACTATACACACACGAAATTTAAAGGAATATTTCACTTTTATTGTTTCACTTTATGCATTATTAAAATCACTGCTCCCGAAAAAACAGCCGTTTTTAAAAAAAAAATGCATTGATACATGTCCCCTGGGGCAGGACCCGGGGTCCCCAAACACTTTTTAGGACAATAACTTGCATATTAGCCTTAAAAATTAGCACATTAGATTTCAAACGTTCAAGTCCCATAGACTTAGGGTTCTAAAGTTCACATGAACTTTTGGTCTGTTCGCAGTTTCTGGTGCGAACCGAACAGGGGGGTGTTCGGCTCATTCCTAGTCCCCAATGAAAAAAGTAACAGGGTGACAATTGTGACAGGAAGTCAGGTAAATCTGTAGGTGTTGTCACAGACGGGAGATACATTTCTGCCTTGTTTAGACAATTCACCAATTACTATTAGGTGTCGGCTGCAGAAATAGCCAGAAAGGTTTATGGCATTGGAAAACTTCAGCTGTTCTGTATGAGGCAATTAAGGCCTCTATAAGTCACCCAGAGGGTGACTACTGATTGCTGGATCCTGAGGCTTTTTGAGTTAAGGAGAGCAGTCAGAAAGACTTCTGAAGAGGTGAGATGGTTGTTGATTTTTCTGTGTGATAAAAATCAAAAAGACTATTGTTTTTCTGCTGTCTGACCAGCAGTGTCTGTCCAGCAGTAGGCTGTGCCAGACTCTATAGGTAGGTTCCGGTGTTGTGAAGATAGATGTCCCAAGTGGCCAGGGTTTATTTTATGTTTTGTTTTGTTTATGCTGTTTTGATGCTTGCACTTGTATCCAGCAATATGGAAGAATAAACCATATCCTTTGTTTTCAACCATCCTCAACTGCCTTTCTTTTATAGTTCAGCGTGTAGTGAACCCATCCAGGGGGTCACACACACCCTCTACCGAGCGAATCCCTCACACAATGCAGAAACACAACTGGGAGACAGGGACAGATAGTCCTCACCCTGGAACAGGCAGTATCCAAAGAAGAATCTTCAGGGTAGGATCATCAAGGATTATTTTAATTAAAGCTGTAAATATAAAATATTCCAAGCGACTTTTGAAATTATATTAACAAGTTAAAACGGATATGAGATTTGAATGTGTTTATATAAAGATTTTACACGCAAAAAAAATAAAGGGAAAAAAATATTTACATATCTATACATCTATATAAAATCTTGCTGATTGCCATGACACAAAATATTGTTATACTGTTACGCTGTAGTCAGGTGATGGCTATTTCCACACACCGATACGCTCTGTGACTCCCCCAAGGACGTGGAAAATGGTCTTGGAGCGTTGTGTCATTGTTGCATCCCCCCACCTGCCACATAGAAGAACCTTTACCGAGTAATTCTGCGGAGCGAGTTATTTCATTTTAACAGATGGCTCTGGACGGGAAGGAAATAAATGAAGCTGGCAATCTGCAGAATAGAATGCCAGAGCAATGCTTATATTTCAATGCAATCACACTCTGAATACCGAGCAAGATGAGATGGATCAAACCTGCCAGGTAATGGCTCTTTAGAGTGCAAGGGAAAAAGGTCAGCACAGAGGCAGAGAGGGGCGCAATACAGAGAGAATACGAAGGCAAAACAGGGAAAAAAGGGCACAACACAGGGAGTACAGGAGGGCACAATATTTAAAGAACAGGGTGCAACACAGGCAAAAGAGAGAGCAGTACAGGAAGAAGAAAGGCTAATACAAGAAGAGGGTGCAATATAGGGAGAAGAGCAATACAGCAAGAAGCGGGCACCGCACAATACAGTGAAAAGATAACTACATGGAGAAGAGGGCGCAAGACAGGGGGCAATACGGAAAGAACAGGGCACAACAGGGAGAAGAGCAATACAGGGAGAAGAGGGAGCAATACAGAGGAAAAAAGGATGCAATACATGGAGAAGAGGGGCAATACAGGGAGAAGAGTGAGAAATACTGACAAAGAGTGTGTAATACAGGGAAGGAGGCAATACATGGAGAAGAGGGCACAACATGGGAGAAGAGGGCACAACATGGGAGAAGAGGGCACAACATAGGAGAAGAGGGCACAACATAGGAGAAGAGGGCACAGCACGGGGAGGAGAGGGCACAACACAGGGAGAATATGACTACAGAAGAGAATGTCTTGAAATCATAGATGGTGAAAAACAAGAATTATACAGTATAGTTGGTCGAGGGGTGCTGGGTTTAGACTAGAGGAATTTAAGCTGAACATTTCAGGTACAAGAAAAGTAGGAGCAGACTAAGAAGTTTTGAAATAATGTCTGTGCTTAAAGTCAAACAGATTACGTATACAGTGGAATCTCGGATTACAAGCATAATCCGTTCCAGGAAAATGCTCGTAATCCAAAGTGTCCTTTGTAAATATAGCATCAACAAGCAAGGTGTGTAGTGACACAGAACAGCACTTTTACAGAAGGGCTCAGTGTAATAATTTACTGCACACGGTGGACAGCTCATCTCTGAGCCGGGGTTCTGCAATAATGTTGGATTCTCACATGAACAAGGCCCCGCCTGGTCCAAGGCATTGATGAGCGTGTGCATGGCTAAAGGTACCCCCATGTGCACGATGAGGTAGCCCCGCTCAAAAAGGTAAAGATAGAAGAGTTCCAGCAGAGGTGAGATGTCAAGGGTAACAGAGAGAGGTGCCAGCAGATGATGAGGGTACAGGGAGAGGTGTTCCAGCTGATACGGGATGTTCAGGGTACAGGGAGAGCAGAGACAGCAGAGGAAGGATGTTTAGATTTCAGAGAGAGGACTTCCAGCCGAATAGTGATGTTAAGGAAGGGGAGTTCCAACAAAGGAAGAATGTTCAGGTCACAAGATGACAAAGAATGTTCAGATTACATACTGATGTTCAGGGTGCGGCACAAGGAGTTCCAGCTGAGGAGAGATGTTCAAGGGAGAGGAGTTCCAGCTGAGGAGGGATGTTCAAGGGAGAGGAGTTCCAGCTGAGGAGGGATGTTCAAGGGAGAGGAGTTCCAGCTGAGGAGGGATGTTCAAGGGAGAGGAGTTCCAGCTGAGGAGGGATGTTCAAGGGAGAGGAGTTCCAGCTGAGGAGGGATGTTCAAGGGAGAGGAGTTCCAGCTGAGGAGGGATGTTCAAGGGAGAGGAGTTCCAGCTGAGGAGGGATGTTCAAGGGAGAGGAGTTCCAGCTGAGGAGGGATGTTCAAGGGAGAGGAGTTCCAGCTGAGGAGGGATGTTCAAGGGAGAGGAGTTCCAGCTGAGGAGGGATGTTCAAGGGAGAGGAGTTCCAGCTGAGGAGGGATGTTCAAGGGAGAGGAGTTCCAGCTGAGGAGGGATGTTCAAGTGAGAGGAGTTCCAGCTGAGGAGGGATGTTCAAGGGAGAGGAGTTCCAGCTGAGGAGGGATGTTCAAGGGAGAGGAGTTCCAGCTGAGGAGGGATGTTCAAGGGAGAGGAGTTCCAGCTGAGGAGGGATGTTCAAGGGAGAGGAGTTCCAGCTGAGGAGGGATGTTCAAGGGAGAGGAGTTCCAGCTGAGGAGGGATGTTCAAGGGAGAGGAGTTCCAGCTGAGGAGGGATGTTCAAGGGAGAGGAGTTCCAGCTGAGGAGGGATGTTCAGGCTTCAGTGAAATAAGTTCTAGCAGAGGAGGGCTGCACTAGATTCATGAAAAGGAGATTCAGCAAGAGAAGTATAATAGCAAAAGAAGAGGGTCTCCCAACAGGGACAGGGAAAAAAATCCAGAGTAGGAAGAGGGATGATTAGGGTACAGGGTGTGGGCAAGGAGTTCCAGTAAAAGGGATGTTTAAATTTCACGGAGAAGAGTTCCAGCAGAGAAGATATGTGCATGGTAAAAGGAAAGGAATGCCAGCAAAGGAAAGAGGTTCAAGGTACATGGAGGGGAATTCCAGCAAAGGAGAATAATGAAGGATAAAAAAAAAGAGGAATACCAGCAAAGAAGTGATGTTCAGGGTACATAAAGAAGAGTTCCAGCAGAAGAGAAACGTGCAGGGAAAAAGGAGACAAACTAAAAAGAACTGGAAAAGAAGAGATGTTCAGGATCCAGGGAGAAGAGTTCAAGCAGAGGAAGTGTAATCATGGAACAGAAGATATTCAGCAAAGTAGATGTTCTGGGAAAAGGTGTTCTGACTGAGGAGCGATATTGTTGGTAAAGGAGAAGAGTTTTGCCAAAGGAGTTCTAGCAGATAGAGAAGATTTTAGTGGCAGTGAGAGGAACAATGAAGATGCTAAAGTAAGTACCGGTAATATGAGAGGCGTTCCAGTTGAGGAAGACATTGGTGAGCACAATGAGCGGTTTCAGCAAAGAAAGGTTCTTGGTACAGAGAGAGGAACAGAAGAAGACACCTGATGGACAGAGGAAGTCCTGAGAGTGAGAGCTACAGGCGCATGTATATCTAGTAATACACAGCCGTTTATAAAACATGGAATGCTAACATAGACACAGCATACCATGGGCCAGATTCACGTACATCGGCGCATTTTTTGACTGGCGTAGCGCACCTCCTTTACGTTAGACTGCCGCAATGTATCGGCGCAATCACCGTATTCTCGATTGATTTGCACAGAAAATAGCGCCTGTGCAACGTAATTTCAGAGGCGTAAGGCGGAGTAATTCAAATTGGGAAGGACGTGGGCGTGTTACATTGAAATGAGCCGTGACCCCATGCAAATGAAATGCCGGCCGGCTCGCGCATGCGCACATGAAGCAGACCATGGTCAGCACCTCTGTGCGCATGCTCACAACTCGGGAACGGCGCAATCAGTGAAATTGGAAGTGGACCAGGGCAACTTAGTGAACTACGCAGACAGCATAAATAGACAGACACAAACGCACTTCCTTTGTATCCCTTCCTATACAGCAAGGTGCTTTTGTTCTGTTGTTTATTAGCGTTTGTTTGTTTGTTTGTGACGTGTCTTTGAGATATTTGGGGACTGTTTTGCAGAGTGATTTTTGTCTTTTATGTGTTTTCTTTGTTGTTATTTTGTTTAAATTAGATTTTTGCTGGGCATTTTTTATTTTTGCTGGACAATTTTTATTTATTTTTTGGTTCTGTTTGTGTATGATTTGGGAATGTGGGGGTGACATTCCTGCCGGAAAAGGGGTGTCACCCTCATTTGTGGTGGAGAAGTGATCCCCAGGTCCGTGTGAATGGTGTATGAATGTACAGTGACATAATTGGAGCCGTGGCATGGCGTTGCTGCTCACAAGTCCTGCATGGTGGGCTTGTGCCAATCCAATGTGATGAGGATGTGATGTGTCTGTGCTAGGGACCACAGTGGTGTGCATGCATGTATTCTCATTGTGCCATGATTAATGTGTGTGTTTAACGTGCAAAGATGCCTAATGTGAGCTGGCTCCTGGCTGCTCTTCCCTCAGAAGACGGGGTAGCCTTGGTTAGGGGGGTTCCGTATAGGAGTCATGAGATGGGGTCCCAGTGCATATGCAGAGTCACCCTGAAGGTATAAGACAGGAGGATGTTAGTAGTGCATGTGCCCCTTGTGATTTCAGCATCATGGGGGGGACAGTCATGCCTGCCACCCATGTCACTCACCAACCAGCCAGCTGTCCCCATACATGTTCTGTTCGAAATCTGTGGGGATGGGGCTATGATTGTATATGTAGCTGTCATGGGTGGTGTCATGTGTTGGGCTCCTGCAGGGTTGTGGTTAATTCCAGGATGGCATGAGGGGTGAATCTGAAGATGCGAGACACCTCAGAATCACTCATGCCAAAGATGTCTATGCGTGTGTGATATATCAAGTGAAGAGTGAGGGGCTTGTATCAGATTAGATTATTATATCCATCAAGGTTTTAAAGGGCTATTGAAAGATAGTGAGACCGTGTTTGTAATTTGTATGTATGTTATGTATTGATGTATATATGTATGTATATTTTTTGTAAAAATGTTTCTTAAAGCAAAGAATTTTTTTTGTAAAAAAAAAAAAATTCCTCTCTCGTGCCCTCCTCCGTGCCCTCCTCCTTCTTTGCTCATCTAAAGTCAGTAGTATAGCTATGAGCATGGATGCCACTGGCATGTTGGCATACAGATTGTTGTGCAACACGTGTGACTGCTCAGCTCCTCACTAACAGTGTTGCTTTCTCTGACATGGAGACGAATTGTCTAATTTTATACCACCTTTTATATGGTCTAATGTTAGACAGGCCGTGCAGCCGTTGCGCACAGCGCGTAGACTGCGCTGCACCAACGTTCTTTTGTGGATCCCCGCGTAGCCTGCGCTGCACCAATGTTCTTTTGTGGATCCCCGCGTAGCCTGCGCTGCACCAACGTTCTTTTGTGGATCCCCGTAACTCCCTCATTAGCATATTTGAATAGCAAATCAATGGTGTGTCTAGCACAGTTTTACGCGGACGAATGCGCCTGTCTATCGAAATTACGCCAGACAAAAAAAAGTAGATTTCTTGCGTATCTCGTTTTGGGGATGCGGCGCATCGAAACGCATGCGCAAATTTAGACTTACGCCGCGCATCTCCTGTTACGCCGGCGTAATCGCTCTGTGAATCTGGCCCCATGTGTCTACATTGCACTCCTGCACTCCTCACTGCAACAGGTGCTCTAGAGCCTATAGAGATTAAACATAATAAGGCAAGTACTTAATACTTTATTTATTTGCTGCCACGCATATCATTTCCATGTATGACTGAGCGGTCTCTAAAGTAAAAAAAATAAAAAAAATGTTTCTGCATTTGCACAACAGTTGCCCATTTGTATGTGAAAGCACAGAGAGCAGAGATTACCTAAGAAGCTGCAGCAACCTGATCCCTCCTTTTTTTTTTTTAACTCATAACAGTTTAATCGAGGAAACTTGATTGGCTGTTATGGGTATGTATATTTTATTCCCTTCTCCAAGGCCTGAAGAGTTGACTGCACATTAACACTCCCCAGACACTGCTATCGGACGGCACATCTTGTTGCAGAAGAATTTGGACTATGCAGATCATTATCATGCCAGGTTCCAAACGCTTCTCTAGGCGAGCCTGTCCGATGTGACAAGCCCCCGCACAGCTCCTCCGAGAAACAACTAACTGACTAGTCTATCTGTTTCATTGACTGAGCCATACACCTCAGTCTGTGAAACACGAGGACCCCCATCGATCCCCAGACTTGTCTCCATCCCGGATCCAGCATCACGTCTGCTTCAGCAATTAAAGCATTGATGCCACAGAAAGCAGCCAGAGGAATCAATATGTCCCTAATAGTGGCTTTATGTGAAGATGGAAGAAGGTTATCACCCTGGCATCACTCACAGTGCCAATAATACAAAGATGGCCAACAGTAAGCACTTTCCAGGCTCCCAGGGAAAGGGTCAGCTCCATGGACACTGGATGACAGCACCAAACAAGTAGTTTGTTGTCTAGAAGTGTATGTACATTTTTTAGTGTGTACTTACTAGGATGAACCCTTAAAGTGGTTGTAAACCCTGTACAAGCACTTTTCCCTACAGGTAAGCCTATAATAAGGCTTACCTGTAGGTATTGACAATACCTCCTGAACCTGTTACTGTGCACTATAGAAAGGGCATGATTGTGCCGTTTCTGTAGGGCCCACGCTGTGACCGTCAGTTCCCGCGCGCATGTGACTCTGACCAGTGACAGAGCCCACAGCCCCCGGAAGGAAGAGGGGTTGAAGATGGACACGGCCAAACAGCAGGGACAGCAGGGACATTTCAGGCTTCTTCTGCAGGTGAGTAGCACATAATTGGCAAGTATACGATGCCCATTATGGTTTAACTTTGCAGGGAACAAAGAGGAAATAAAACCCATCAGGGTTTACTTCCTCCTTAAAGTAGACGTTCAGCCTAAAACTAACTCTAAAGCCATGTAAACACGACCAGGAATCCTGTCGGGGGGAAACAACGTTGGTATTCCCGATGAGATTCCTGGCAGGCTTGACATGAAAAGCTGTGTATACACACGGCCACACAAAATCCCGCCGTTCTTTTGAATGGCAAGAACGCAGTGACGTCACTGACTACAACAAGCCGGTGTCTCGTCACATTCGATGCCGTCGCCGCCATCTTGCTACACCCCACACTAACCTTGTATGCTACCATGCATGTGTCGAAGTGTTATCGAGCATGCACGGTTTTTCACCCATACAGACGACCGGTTTTCTCGGCAGGAAACACTCTGTCAGGAAACCCAACGAGAAAATAGAGAGCAGGGTTCTTTATTTTTCCGTTGGCATTCCCTTCTGTTTTCCTAATAGGAAACTGCAAGGGACTTTTACACACGGCCGGGATTCCGGGCCAAAAGCTCTCCTGGCAGTTTTCCTGCTGGGAAAACCGGTTGTGTGCACGAGGCTTAATTCTACTGGCAGCCCCATTCTAAGACTAATCTATCTAACCCTGCAAAGCAAAAATTGCTATACATACCTTTTCTGCAGCCGATCTGGTCCCATGTTGAGCCCATGGTGCTGGTCCCATGATGGCTTCTCTGTGTAGGCATGTGCAGAAGAGGCAGCCCACTATGGAAGCCCCATAGTAGGTCTATTTCCTTGTACACACAATCAGAGTTTCCGATGGAAAATGTCGGCCGGAATTTTTTCATCGGACATTTCGACTGTGTGCCCCATCAGAGTTTTTCCACCGGAAATTTAGACGGACTTAGAAATAGAACATATTGTCTATCTTTTCTATCGGAAATTCCGTTTGTCTGTATGGAACTCTGATGTAGAAAAAAAACATGCATGCTCAGAATCAAGTCGACGCATGCTCGGAAGCATTGAACTTCATATTTCTCAGCTCGTCGTAGTGTTGTGCTTCACCGCGTTTTGGACGGTCGGAATTTGGTGTGACAGTGTGTATGCAAGACAGCTTGAACGGAATTCTGTCAGAAAAATATGTCAGAGTTTATCGCAACGGAAATTCCGATCGTGTTTATGGGTGATGTCCCTTCCCAGGCATTTCATAGCCGTTGTCGGCTGTCTGTTCCACACAGCAAAGATGATGGGCCAGATTCAGAAAGCATTAACGCCAGCATATCTATAGATACGCTGCGTAAATACTAAGAATAGCCGGCGTATCTTTTTTTGCTATTCAGAAAAGAAGATACGCCGGTTTTCTCCTAAGATATGAGCGGCGTAATTCGCTTACATCGTCGTATCTTAAGTTGCATATTTACGCTGGCCACTGGGTGGCGCTTCACGTAAATTATGCAAATAAGCTACTTACGCAGATTCACGAGCGTACTTGCGACGGCGCGTCGTAGTTTACGTCGTTTACGTTAGCGTTATAGAGTCTGTGTTTCCGCCCCCTCTCCTCCTGTTGCTCAAATTAGGGTTAAATTTACATTATCCTCTTGGTTGATTCATATAATGTCCCCCTCTAACTGTGCTTTATCAAAAAATGCAGCTATATACCTGTTGCAGAGCGCTGATCTCCTCCTTTTTTCCTGACTGATGTCAGCTGGGGATCCTCAGGCCCCACCCACTGCAGCTGTCAGGCCGAGAAGAGAAAGATTGCCAGTCACGTGATTGCCCATCTGCGCTCTATAAACAGGTATATAGCTGCATTTTTTTTATAAAGCACAGTCACGGGGGACAGTACATGAATCAACCGAGAGCATAATATAAATTTAACCCTGTGGGTTAACAACCACTTTAATGATTATTTATACAAATTGTCTATGGCTATGTATGACTCCAACATATTCTGTACTGCTGTATAGAGAACACTGAGCTGACTACATTAGTCTTTGCACCAGAGGGGCATTATTATTATTTTTATTATACATATATATTGCTCTGACATATGCTGCACTGCTGTACAGAGAGCACTAAGTCCCTCACATCTGTCTCTGAACCAGAGGAGCTTACACTCTAATGTCCCATCGCAGTCGTACACTATTAATATTTCACATTTATACAACTCTAATATATTCTGCAGTGCCCTACAGAGAACACTGAGCCAGACACATCAGTCTCTGCACCAGAGGAACTTAGCCATTACGTCCTCACTACAGTCTATCAAGTAAACCTATGTGGATGCCGAATAATCTACATTTTTCCTCTTCAACATAATGGGCTAGGAAATCCACACAAACCTAGGGAGAGCATACAAACTCTGTGCACACCGAGTACCTGGTTGTAAATTAATGCTGATCTCCAACTCTCAGTGGAGATCAAACTGTTTACTTCTCAGTAACAGTTGCAGCAGCTACATACAATATACAACGCTCTGTTCCTGCAGTAGGATATAGTTACATAGTTGGTAAGCTTGAATAAAGACAACAGTCCATCCAGTTCAACCTGTGTAGGTGTGTGTAACCAGCTTGGTCCAAACAAACTATTTAAACTTCACTAAAAGATCAGCTTTAATTGTGTTCAGAAACCCAATGAATTAACCACTTAAGGACCCCTTCACGCTGATATATGTCAGCAGAATGGCACGGCTGGGCACAATCACGTACCCGTACGTGTCTCTTTAAGCCCAGCTGTGGGGTCGCGAGCACACCGCCGGCGGCGTGTTTGCGACCTGGTCCTAAGCTCCGTGACCGTGCCTCTGGGACCCGATCGCCGCCGGTGTCCCGCGATCGGTCACTGGAGCTGAAGAATGGGGAGAGGTAAACACACCTTCCCCGTTCTTCACTGTGGCAGTGTCATTAATCGTCTGTTCCCTGATATAGGGAAAGATGATCAATGACGTCACACGTCCAGCCCCGCCCCCCTATAGTTAGAAACACATATGAGGTCACACTTGACCCCTACAGTGCCCCCTAGTGGTTAACTCCTAAACTGCAATTGTCATTTTCACAGTGAACAGTGCATTTTTATAGCACTTTTTGCTGTGAAAATGACAATGGTCCCAAAAATGTGAAAAAATTGTCCGATGTGTCCGCCATAATGTCGCAGTCACAAAAAAAATCAATGATCTCCACCATTTCTAGTAAAAAAAAAAATATTAATAAAAATGCAATAAAACTATCCCCTATTTTGTAAACGCTATATATTTTGCGCAAACCAATCGATAAACGCTTATTGCGATTTTTTTTACCAAAAATATGTACAAGAATACGTATCGGCCTAATCTGAGGAAAACATTTTTTTTATATATATTTTTGGGGGATATTTATTATAGCAAAAAGTAAAAAATATTGCATTTTTTTCAAAATTGTCGCTCTATTTTTGTTTATAGCGCAAAAAATAAAAACCGCAGAGGTGATCAAATACCACCAAAAGAAAACTCTATTTGTGGGAAAAAAAAGGACGCCAATTTTGTTTGGGAGCCACGTCGAACGACTGCACAATTGTCAGTTGGAGACGCAGTGCCGAATCGCAAAAAGGGGCAACCCGTCTTAAGTGGTTAAAGAGGAAGTAGAGTCTCTCTCTTTAACTGTACCTACAGGTAAGCCTAAAACAAGGCTTACCTGTAGGTACTGTAAATATCTCCTAAACTTGCACCGTCTAGGAGCTATTTACTATATACACTGCTGCCGTCGTCATCAGCGCATGAGCACTGAAGGAACGGTTTCTTCCTGCCGTTTTTCAGGGCCCGTGCCATGACCGGCGTCTTTGCGGTTTTGGCCAATCACAGCCCCGGAGCCTGCAAACCCAGGAGTAGCTCCAGGAAAGATGTCGGCCCTGTCAGTGGTGTTCCGGCGCCGATTCAGGGCATCGTTCTAAGGAAGTATTTCACAATGAACTAGAGGATATTATGATATGAGCAGAGATTCTTACTCCGCTCCAATACTAGCCAACAAAATGGTCGCCTCCGAGGCGGCAACAACTTTGTCCTCGTTAGCCGCTATGCTGTCAAAACAGCTCAGTCTTCCTGTACCATACTCTATTCAGTTGTCTGTGTTTGGTCCAACCACCAATTCGTCAAAATCTCAGATTACTAAGGTTTTAAATAAACCGAAAGTGATGTGGTTGGAGTTTCTGATATATTGGAGATAGTGACAGAACACCGGTTAAATGCAGGCAGGATATTCTGTTGCTTTTTTTGCTACCAATAACTGTCTTGTCTACATAGCATAATGTAATCACCAAGAACTTTCATAGGAAAAAAACAAGTAGAAACTGTCATCCAAATGAATCGGACACATACATGCGCCATCACAACACACTGTACATCCGCCATACTGGATCCATCCAATGACTGCACACTTAACCCTCACTAAATGTTTTATTTCTCACTCGGAAAGTGTCCTTATTTTATAACATTTTGGAAGTCATTGGCGGCACTGGCATTATCCCTGACTGGGGGCTCACAATTGTTCTGGTGGGGGAGATCATATTCCCAGATTAAATATCCTTCCTTTATTCTCTCACTGACATAAAATAACCATATAAAACAGTATAAAAACAAATGTTCACAGCTGTTCCTGCAATTGTCCATCCATTAACACGCCGCGGCTTCCAGCCTGGACAGGACCGCTCTACGTTGCAGCTTCCAGGACATCCGAGCGCAATGCCTAGCTTTCCCGTTAACGTTTTGAAAATGTTGAATTAACAAAGCGTATGATGGGGCAGCAGCTCTGTTTCTGGAATGTTCTCACTGTTCTTCACATTGACGGACAACTACGTCTTCCAATCAGTGGAATGAGGAAGAAGATTTACATTAACATGCACATGGAAACTACAGCACACCGCCTATCTGTATAGGGGGCCTAACTGGGTGACATTCAGTTTGCACTATTATAAACAATTGCCTTTTTTTCTTCTGTTGTAAACCTTCATGTTTTTTCACCTTAATGCATCCTATGCATTAAAAAAAAAAAGGGATTGTTTGTTGACAGACTGTTGGCCGAAAACCCGACTCCATCAGACAATTGTTGGTCGGATTTTCTGCAGACAAATGTGGGATGGCAGGCTTTAAAATTTTCCGGACAACTGTCTGCTATCAGATTCGGCAGACAAAGGTCCAAAGTACAAACACGCATGCACACCAAACACAACATTAGCAGAAGGTTCCCAAAGGGTGGCACTAAAGAGCTGAAAAACTACGTAGTACGTCACTACGTTCATGTTTGTTGGCCTACAATTGTGTGCTGTTTGTATACAAGACAAGTTTCTGGCCAACGCCCTTCGGACAAAAGTCTGACGCCTTGTGTGTGGAAAATTCGATTGTGTGTACGAGGCTTTAGAATCCTTTTTTTCCCCTTTTTTTTCTCTTTTTTTTCTGATCTCGGTGCCGCTTATCTCCTCCAGCCAATTTCTATCTGCATGCATTGCTTTAGCGTTAACTGCACATCATTGCTCTGGAGCAAGTACGGCAAGAGTCAACTGCGAACCATGTCTGTGCAATGTGGGGAGTCACATACCAGGGGTATATTTAACAGAGTGACAACAAAAGGAGCCCTAACAGGAGACAGTTGTCACCCCATAACAGGAAGTACCTAAAGAAAGACCTTCATTATAAGATCACCTAATAATCTTTTAATAAAAGCTGCAAATTAGAAAAAGAAATAAAAGAAAATGACATTTAAAATTACAGTAACATCTTAAAGCCTATATGCAATTTTAGTGTTGGTTTTAGATCTACTTAAACTTCTAGTTGGTTTGGTATTGTGCCTAATAGCTGCTCTGCTGTCCACCCTCTATGGTAGCTGAACCTTCCTGGAGATGGGATAGTTTTCTTCAAAAGCTCCGCGCTATTTTAATGATGGAGAGTGATTTTTATCTTCCAAAAAGAAACAGGTATTCACTTGGCATTTTATGTTCTTCCAGCATGCCTTTGTAGGAAGTGATCTTTAATTTAAAAGCCATTAATAAATGGTGGGATGACACAGGGTGCTGACCCACTTCTAGCTTATTGTTCACCTTGCGCATCGATCAAAACACCTCCGGCCATCTATGTCCACCTGAGCAAGACATCTGCTCCTGGAACATCCCGCTGGCTTGCTCTGTGCTGGCCGGAGCCAGCACAGAGAGGATCTGGATTTTCATGCGGTGGCATGAAAGAAGGTCACTTTCTGTGTTAATCAAACCTGAAGTAAATGGTCACTTATTTTCCATCTGATGGCAAGGAAATTTGCAGAATATTTGTTCTGACTGACAGTTGCCATCTCAGGACTTAAAAGGGTTGTAAAGGTAAAAAATGTTTTTCCTAAATAGCTTCCTTTACCTTAGTGCAGTCCTCCTTCACTTACCTCATCCTTCCATTTTGCTTTTAAATGTCCTTATTTCTTCTGAGAAATCCTCACTTCCTGTTCTTCTGTCTTTAACTCCACACAGTAATATGAGCCTTTCTAACTGGTGTGGAGTGTCGTGGTTGCCCCTCCCTTGAGCAGGGAGGGGGCGAGCAGGAGAGTCAGGATGCTCTCTACGTTGCAGCTACGTTGTAGCTGTGTGTTAGTGTGCGTCCTGACTCTCCTGCTCGCCCCCTCCCCCTCAAGGGACTCTCCTGCAGTCCAAGGGCAAATAAGGACATTTAAAAGCAAAATCGAAGGATGAGGTAAGTGAAGGAGGACTGCACTAAGGTAAAGGAAGAAAAATGTTTTACCTTTACAACCCTTTAAATGTCAATCATACAGCAGGAGAAGCATGAAAACTATCTGCCTGAGATCTATGAGCCCGATGCATTTAGGAAATAGTTAGAAGAGTGTCATTTATGCCTAATGCCGCGTACACACGCTCGGAATTTCGGACAACAAATGTTCGATGGGAGCTTTTAGGTGGGAAATTCCGACCGTGTTTAGGCTCCATCGGACATTTTCTGTCGGAATTTCTGACAACAAAAATTTGAGAGCTGGTTCTCAAATTTTCTGACAAAAATCTG
The DNA here is from genome assembly GCA_029574335.1 of Rana kukunoris. Taxonomy (NCBI): domain Eukaryota; kingdom Metazoa; phylum Chordata; class Amphibia; order Anura; family Ranidae; genus Rana; species Rana kukunoris. The sequence continues at coordinate 23,586,485 of CM056056.1, read as the reverse complement.
TTCTCGCAAATTCCGATTGTGTGTGGACAATTCCGACGCACAAAATTCCACGCATGCTCTGAATCAAGTACAAAACGGAAGCCCTCGGTCTGGTAAAACTAGCGTCTGAGACTGACAACTCATGGGGCCCCCGGGCAATAGAAGATTATGGGGCCCCCGGGCTTACAGATGGCCACCACGCCAGGAGGTAGTGCAGAGGCGGGGCAGCTAAAATCTCGGGATTTTCACATCAAAAGTATGTCGGTTTCGGACATATCAGGGACAGATGTAAAAAAAACATAGATTTTTACATACTGTCCCAGGTTTTACTGAGCCTGGCATCCCTGATGGGGCCCCCTGGTGTCATCAGTGCCCGAGTTACTCAATGGTCAGTCCGCCCCTGACTAGCGTTTGTAATGGAGATAGCACATTCGTCACGCTGTAATGGGCTGAAAAGCGCAAATCGTCTCTCACCAAACTTCTACTAACACGACCGGTATTGAACTTTTCTTTTCTAGTGCCGTTGTACGTATTGTACGTCACCGCGTTCTTGACGTTCGTAATTTCCGACAACATTTGTGTGACCATGTGTATGCAAGTTTGAGCCAACATCCGTCGGAAATGTATCCACAGGTTTTGTTGTCGGAATGTCCGATCGTCTGTACGCGGCATTAATCTTCTGCTATGATCAATGGTGAACATCGTACAACACTCTGCTACTGCCATTACTAACTGCCACTGAGGGTAACTCCCGATCACCTATATGGTAGGGACTGAAAATTGTCCTAGTAGGAATCTTAAGAACCACCACATATGGGGATGATTTCCACCCCTTTTTAAATATTGACTTTATTTCTACTTTTAGCTTTAAGTGCCATTACTGAATTTCCATTTCAAGAATACAAACCGCTTGACTCCCGATACTTGTTCAGCACCAGATAACATAAGTGAAATTAAAGACAAAAGAAGGTATTTTGTGTCTAAATGATGAATGAAATAGAACTGTATTCATCAAGAGATAAATCTGGCTATTTCACATATTTCTGAAATGGGAAATTATCAAAATTATCAAAAAGACCGATTATCAAGATCTGATGTTGATCAACTTCTGAGAACCCTTTGCGTTCCTGGCTCAGGAAGCATTTTTGGTTGGAAGACATTTTTTTCTTTGGAAAACTAGACCAATTCGGATGGGCATATGGATTAGCATTGGTATATTCTGTCCCCATGGCACTTTACCATCTCCTTGACATCCTACCACACTCTATCCCCTTCGTACCCTGCCACACTCCTTCTCTGTGACATCCTGCCAAACTCCTTCCCCTTCTTACCCTGCCAAGATAAAAGGTGAGACAAATTCTGATGGGCATATGGGTTAGCATTGGTATATTCTGTCCCCATGGCACTTTGCCATACTCAGTCCCCTTGACATCCTGGCACACTCCATTCCCTTTGCACCCTGCCACACTCCATCCCTGTGACATCATGCCAAAGTTCTTCACCTTCATATCCTGCCACGATAAAGGCAAAACCAATTCTGATGGGCATATGGGTTAGCATTGGTGTAATTTGTCAAAATGACACTTTGCAGCACTCAGTCCTCTTGACATCCTGCCACAGTCTGTCTCCTTGACATCCAGCCACAGTCTGTCTCCTTGACATCCAGCCACAGTCTGTCTCCTTGACATCCAGCCACAGTCTGTCTCCTTGACATCCAGCCACAGTCTGTCTCCTTGACATCCAGCCACAGTCTGTCTCCTTGACATCAAGCCACAGTCTGTCTCCTTGACATCCAGCCACAGTCTGTCTCCTTGACATCCAGCCACAGTCTGTCTCCTTGACATCCAGCCACAGTCTGTCTCCTTGACATCCAGCCACAGTCTGTCTCCTTGACATCCAGCCACAGTCCCTCTCTATCGCGCCCTGCCACACTGGCTCCCTATCGCGCCCTGCCACACTGGCTCCCTATCGCGCCCTGCCACACTCCCCCCCTATCGCGCCCTTCCACACTACCTCCCTATCGCGCCCTGTCACACCCCCTCCCTATCGCGCCCTGTCACACCCCCTCCCGATCGCGCCCTGTCACACCCCCTCCCTATCGCGCCCTGTCACACCCCCTCCCTATCGCGCCCTGTCACACCCCCTCCCTATCGCGCCCTGCCACACCCCCTCCCTATCGCGCCCTGCCACACCCCCTCCCTATCGCGCCCTGCCACACCTCCTCCCTATCGCGCCCTGCCACACCTCCCTCCCCATCGCGCCCTGCCACACTCCCTCCCCATCGCGCCCTGCCACACTCCCTCCCCATCGCGCCCTGCCACACGCCCTCCCCATCGCGCCCGGCCACACTCCCTCCCCATCGCGCCCTGCCACACTCCCTCCCCATCGCGCCCTGCCACACTCCCTCCCCATCGCGCCCTGCCACACTCCCTCCCCATCGCGCCCTGCCACACTCCCTCCCCACCGCGCCCTGCCACACTCCCTCCCCATCGCGCCCTGCCACACTCCCTCCCCATCGCGCCCTGCCACACTCCCTCCCCATCGCGCCCTGCCACACTCCCTCCCTATCGCGCCCTTCCACACTACCTCCCTATCGCGCCCTTCCACACTACCTCCCTATCGCGCCCTGCCACCCCTCCCTATCACGCCCTGTCACACCCCCTCCCTATCGCGCCCTGTCACACTCCCTCCCTATCGCGCCCTGTCACACCCCCTCCCTATCGCGCCCTGTCACACCCCCTCCCTATCGCGCCCTGCCACACCCCCTCCCTATCGCGCCCTGCCACACCCCCTCCCTATCGCGCCCTGCCACACCTCCTCCCTATCGCGCCCTGCCACACTCCCTCCCTATTGCGCCCTGCTACACTCCCTATCGCGCCCTGCCCCACTTCCTCCCTATCGCGCCCTGCCACACTCCCTCCCTATCGCTCCCTGCCACACTCCCTCCCTATTGTTCCCTGCCACACTCCCTCTCTATTGTGTCCTGCCTACTCTCCATGTGCATTCGCACCCTGCCACGCTCTGTCCCTTTCGTACCCTGCCACTGAGTCCCTGGGATACTCAGCCACACGTTGTCCTTATGATCCAGAGTTTCACCATTATAGGAAGTAACAGGATTGATAAAGCTATAGAAAATTTGAAAAAACAAAAACTCAATAGCAGTTTTATCACATATTCACTTGACACCCTGCCACACGCTGTCCACGTGATGCCCTGCCACATGCCCTCACTGTGACACCCTGCCGCATGCCACCCTCCGTGACTCCCTGCCACAGTCTGTCGCCGTGACTTCCTGCCACACTACGCCACCTTTGCACCCTGCCACAATCTGATGCCTTCGTGCCTTGCCACACTCCGTCCCCCTGACACCCAAGACACACTCCGTTCCTGGGACACTCAGCCACACTTTGTCCTTATGAGTGTCACCATTATAAGAGGTAACAGAAAATGATGACACAAAGAAAGGAACAAAGGCATTAAAAAAAAAAAAAAAAAAAATAGGGGGGCGTGACCGGAAGCCGAGCTGGACGGACGTGCTGCCTAGGAGCTCCGCTTCAGCCCGCAGCACATAGGCCGATTTCGGGGGAAATCTTCCTAGCTCCATGAGCTCCTCTCGCTCCAGCAGATCCTCCGCCTCCAGAGGACTTGCCCTACCGTTTTCCGGAGCCTCCACGTCCTTCAGGGACTACTTCAAGGTCCCCGACATGCCGCCGGCTGGCCATAGCAAGATGGCGCCGGACACCGAGGCCTTGCAGCGCCGGGACCTGTCCCCACAGCGTGGCCAGTACGCCGCTCAATCGCAGGCATCCGGGGACACACCATCATCCCCGCGGAGGACTCCGGAACAGCAGGGGGTGAGTGACCAAAACCGCCCGCCTCAGGACCCACACGCGCACGGCGGGGACCAGGCCGCAATGCATCCTCCATCGCAGTGGCGGCAGGCCGCGGAGCCCGCCCCCGGATCGCACGGCACAGCACAGGCCCTGGGGTCACAAGACGCCACCGTGGAGCCATCCTCCCCCCCAGACCCACTTCTGGACTTCCCGGCCCTGCCGAACCCAGCGCACCCCCCCATGATGGCGAGGCCTGGTCCCCCCCAGGCACATGACTTTCCCTCGGGGTGGGCCTCAAATCCTCCCCAGGCCCAGAGAGCACCCCACCCCACAGACTTGCCCCTGACGGGGGCACATGAGGAAGTTCTCCGCCCCCACCTCTCCTACGCCCGGATGGCACAGACCGCCCCACCATTTCGGGGAGACGGGTCCCCGGGGCCTACCCCGCAGCCCCCCCTGACCGCCTCAGTATCTGACCCGGGTGCTCTCCCATTTGAACGCCCCCTGACCCCAGCCATGATCGGTGCCGCAGAGACCCACCGCTACGCAGACCCTGCATCCCCCCGCCAGCCATGGGGCCCGGATTGGGCTGAGCAGCCCCCCTGGCAGTCCTTCCTGCAAGCCTTCCCTACCAAAGAGGACTTTAAGCAACTGATTGCAGACGTCAAGGACACCTGTAGGACCGAAATTCAAACCATTCAAGCAGGCCTTAAACACCTGGCCGATAGAGTAGAGATGGCTGAAGAAGAGATACAGGAGACTAAACTGGCCGTACATAGGACCCAACTTCAGGGCTCCGACCACCATCTTATGCTACGGGACATGCAGCGCCACTTAGAGGACCTGGACAACAGGGGGCGCCGCAACAACATTAGAGTGCGAGGCCTCCCTGAGGCAGAAGAGGCTGAGGACCTGCAGAAAACGCTCCAGACGATGTTTAACGACCTCATAGGGGCACCCTTGGATAGACATATCGAAATGGACAGAGCTCATAGGGCCCTACGCCCGAAAGGCCCCGCTTCTAAACCACGGGATGTTATTTGCCGCATACAATCATACCCGCTGAAGGAGACCATCATGCACAAGGCCCGCGCTGCACGTGACCTGGTGTTCGACAACTCCCCAATACAAATATATCCAGACCTTTCCTGGATCATGCTCCAGAAGCGGAGACTCCTACAACCGCTACTGCGCACCCTGCAGGACCGGGACATCATTTATAGATGGGGATTCCCCTTCAGCTTGACGGCCAAACACCAGGGGAGGTCGGCGATCCTACGATACCCCGAAGACCTAGACCCCTTCTGCGACGCCTTGGACATTCCTGTACCTCAGCTACCTGACTGGGACTTGGTGGCCACCCCCCCTCCACCTCCGGTGGTTTGGCAGAAGGTTCCACCGAACAAGCGCCCCAAGGGCCCAGGGCCATCCCGGCGATCCCCTAAACACAGAACCGGAGGTCCCGGAGTTGGAAGGCCCCTTCCCCGATGACCAACTGACTGTCCTGTGCAACCCGACCAACCCAAGCCAGATGACGCCAACTACTGATATGTACTCTCCACTTTTTGTTGTTGTTTTTTTTTTGTTTGTCCCTGGCGGTGCTGATATGCTATGACCCCTTTATTGGACGCTCACAAGCTCCGTACTCTTGCCTTTCCCCCGAAGGCCATCACCACATTTATTCTGTTTTTTATTTATCGGGCTGTCCCGAGGCGGCCCCTGTCTGGACTGTTCGGATTTCTGGATGCTGATCCCCCCTGGTGGCTATCCACCAGAGAGTTCCTCCCTGGACCTCGGTCCCCCTGAGTCTCCCCGGCCCGGACCTCTTAAAGCTCCCGGCCGGGGAGTCCGATTGGAACTTGTATGGCCCGCGACCTCTTGGTCAGCCAGGGCACGCATACAAATGTTTATTGTGTTTAATCTGTGTGTTCTTACTCTCATTTCTTTTCCCCCCTCTAGAGCTCCCTGCTCCTGGTCGCCGCAGTCTGTACCTCGTCCCCATCGGCTCCCGGCTCTCCTCGCTTGGCCGTCGCCCCCCCTGGCCTGGACACGCCATTTGCTCCATCAGATAAGTAAACACATAGCACACCCCATCCTAGATTATGGCTAGAATTTTCTCGTTAAATGTACATGGGCTGAATTCCAACAAGAAACGACACCTGGCGCTCCGAGAGTTTAGGCAGTCGGGGGCAGATATTATTATGGTGCAGGAGACCCACTTTGATAGGGGGGACTCCTTCACGTTTGCATCCCGATACTTCCCCCAGGTATACCAGGCCTTCGGACCACATAAAAAGGCAGGCGTAGCCATTCTCTTTAAAAAGGGGTCTCCCTTCTCTTGCTCCTCCACATATTTAGACCCTCGGGGACACTTTTTAATTCTTAGGGGCCTGTGGCAGTCACAGGCCATTACCCTCTGTGTAGTTTACACGCCCAACACACATCAACACCACTTTTTGACCAGGGTTTATGCACGACTGTTCCGAGAGTCACATGACTTTCTGGTAATAGGAGGAGACTATAATCTAGCTCATTCGGTCACCTGGGACCGCCTGGTGGCCAATACCCAGACCTCGCAAACCCGGGCCCTCAGGGACTCAAAGCTGTTCCGCCAGTTGACTAGGAAAAATGCACTTTTTGATGTGTGGCGAGCCCTCCATCCAGGAGATCGACAATACACGTTCTACTCGGCCCCGCATCGCACTCACACGCGAATAGATTACTTTTTTGTGAATAACAACACGCTCCGGATTGCGGAAGCGGCTAGCGTGTTGCCTATCTCCTGGTCGGATCATGCCCCCATCACATTAACCCTGAACTTAAACGCTCCCCTCCGCCGCTCCTATAATTGGAGACTTAATGACTTCCTTCTACAACACGACCCCTCGAAACGGGCATTGGAAGAAACCCTCCAGCACTATTTCACTGAAAACGACACTCCAGACATCTCCGCCTCTACCCTGTGGGCTGCCCACAAGGCGGTCCTTAGAGGACGATGCATGGCCCTTTCCTCAGCGATGAAGAAAGACGCCGGTGCTGCTAAAGCACTGGCTGAAAGCCAGCTAAAGGCCTTGGAGGCAAAACTCCTGCTAAACCCCTCCACTGCACTTCTTAAACGGATTGTCCAAACACGCACGACGCTGCGGGAACTAGCCCTAGGCAAAGTAGAAAAGGCGCTGACCCGACTGAAACAACTCTACTACGATAAGGGCAATAAGGCGCAGGCTCTCCTGGCCAGGAAACTGGCGGACCGAGCCCTCGCCTCTACCCCACACCAGATAAAGGGCAGGGGGGGCGATCTTCTGACCCATCCTAAGGACATAGCGGGAGCCTTTGCAGACTATTACATAGACCTATATAACAAGCCGGAAGTCCCACACAACCCCCCGTCTCCCGACATGAAAGCCCAAATGGCCCGATACTTAGAACAAGCGGGTCTACCCCGACTTAAGACAGTGGACTTGCAGGGCCTGAACGCTCCTATACTAGCGGAGGAGGTGGCAGAGACAGTGAAGGGCCTCCCAGCCCATAAATCCCCGGGCCCTGACGGATTGCCTTACGAGTACTATAAGACCTTCCTCCCGTTACTCAGCCCCCACATGACCACATTATTTAACGCCTTTCTCCACCAGACCCCAATCCCAAGTGACATGCAGGGATCCTTTTTGACCCTTATACCTAAACCGGACAAGGACCCAGCCTCCTGCGCTAGCTATAGGCCCATAGCGCTACTGAACTCGGACCTTAAGATATTCACCAAACTTCTATCGATTAGGCTGAATGCCATTCTCCCCTCCCTGATCCATAAGGACCAAGTAGGTTTTGTGCCGCTACGCCAAGCAGGGGACAACACCAGGAAGGTCATTGACCTGATTGATGTAGCCAACAGGGACGGTGCGGAAGCTCTTATACTGAGCCTAGACGCCGAAAAGGCGTTTGATCGCCTGAGTTGGCCCTTCATGTTTGCTACCCTACACCACATGGGGTTTAAAGGACCCTTCTTGCGGGCGATACAACACCTATATTCAAACCCTACCTCCCAGGTTAAAACCCCCTTCGCCACATCCCCCCCCTTTCAAGTAGCCAACGGAACGCGCCAGGGATGCCCACTTTCGCCCCTGCTCTTCGCTCTATGTGTCGAGCCCCTGGCAGCGTCCATACGGGGAAATCCGGACATTAGGGGTATCTCGGTGCGGGGAAAGGAATTCAAGACATCCTTATTTGCGGACGACATCATTCTCACCCTGACCCGACCCAGAATCTCTTTACCTAACCTTCATGTTGAGCTAGATAAATACGGGACACTATCGGGTTACAAAACGAACGCCTCAAAGTCAGCGGCCCTCCCGATCAATATCCCAGAAGGTGAGCTCCATCACCTACAGTCGAACTTCCCCTATACTTGGGAGAGCTCATCCCTTAAATACCTCGGGGTCCATATCACCCCGTCCTTCAGTTCCCTATACCAAGCCAATTTCCCTCCCCTATATCGCACAATTAGGGGCCTTCTTCTGAAATGGAAGGCACATCATATCTCACTCCTAGGCCGCGTGGCGGCCATAAAAATGGTCATTCTCCCCAAACTCCTCTATCTGTTCCAAACGCTACCCATCCCGATTCCGTACGCCCACCTCCGTAAACTCCAGAGTGATATGCTGAAGTTTGTCTGGAACTATAGGAAGCATAGGATCCCTGGGTCGGTCATGACAGCCTCAAGGGGGGACGGGGGCCTGGCCTTCCCCAACCTTGTTAAATATTACCAAGCTACCCAGCTGCGTGCAGTAGTCTCCTGGTTCCCCCAGAGGTCCTTCAATAAATGGACGGAGATAGAGAAGATATGGTTAGCCCCGGTCCACCCAAACAGCCTCTTATGGGATGCCGCTGTGAGAGTGGAACCTGGCCGCTTGTTGGGCTCAATGTCCCTACTTAGGGGGCTCTGGCGTAGGATGTCCCGGGAGGTGGCGCTGAAGTCCGAGTCCTCCCTGTTGAACTCCTTCATCTGCAACCCCAAAATTCCGGACAGCCTGACCCACCAGATGTCATGGCCCTGGGCCTCTCGAGACCTATTTCATTTGGGACACTTAGTGGACCCCAGGTCCCGCAGGCTGCTGACGTTCTCGGAGCTCCAGGTGAAACACGACCTGCCCAGACAGGTGTTCTATAGCTATCTACAGATAAGGCATTATGCCCAAACAATAGCCCCGAAGCTCCAATTTTCACAGCCGTCTCCATTTGAACGTATTGTCCTGGAAGGGCGCCATAGACGGGGGCTGATCACTGACATCTATCAGCTGTTGAATGCATATGATTGGCAGGGACGGGGGAAGCATGCATATATGCTGAGGTGGGAGAGAGAGCTAGGGGAGTCAATGCCGATAGAGGCCTGGCAGGCCGTCTGGAGGCACGCTGCTAAATCGTCCCTATGCACCTTGTATAAGGAAAACTCATATAAAATTATGTGCTTCTGGTACCAAACCCCGGATATACTCCACAAAATATTCCCCGCCACCTCTGACCGATGCTGGCGATGCCATCGGGATAGGGGCTCCCTCTTCCACATCTATTGGACATGCCCCCTTATCTCCCCGTTTTGGCAGTCCACGCAGCAGCTGCTTCCCTGTCTCTTTGAGACGCCAATCCCCCTGACCCCTAAACTATTCTTGCTAGGGATTTCCCAGCCCCGCCTGGCCAAACCATATAAGAAACTACTTAGACATATACTAACGGCGGCTAGATGCCTGGTAGCCCTTAACTGGAAAAAATCCACCCCCCCGTCCCAAGAGGCCCTTTACGCTAGGATCAAAGACGTAGAGCTGATGGAGCGGATGACAGCCAGGATACGTAATAGCATGGACGCCCACGACGAGGTCTGGAGCGAATGGCGCCGACGGGAGGACCCGCCGGGAGCGGGCGAGGTGGCAGACGCGGTGACCTGATTCTCTCTTCCCCCTCTTCCCTTCTTTTCTTTTCCTGACCCCTCTCTCCTCTTATACAATTTACTGGTTAGGTGTCACCGTTGACACCAGAGTTTAGGAAATGGTTAGAAATGCATAACATGTTGACATGAAAGGCAGTAGAGTCAGCTTTTGAAACAGGGCCCAATGGGCCGGGAACTTAATTCCTCCTCTACCCATAAAGGGCTAGAGTAACATCTGTACTCTTGGATGACTGTCTGCTTTGGCTTTTGTTATTGCCTGCATTCACCTGTATCTTGCGAATCTGTTTCTCATAAATAAAAAAATTTTATTTGAAAAAAAAAAAAAAAAAAAAATAACAGGAGTTCTAACAAATCTCCACTCTACCAAGAACTAAAAATAAACAACATCTTAGCTGGCGTAGAGGCTTTAAAACCAACACTAGTACACAGCAAGCTTTATTCATGTGTTTTGATGCAAAGGCTGCCTTGACTTAGTTTTCCCCCAATCTCACACATGAATATTTTTTTTTACCTTGTTCTTTACAAACAAATTATTTCTACACTTTGGCCTACGTTTTATGAGTGCACATAAAAGACTAGTCCAGTATTAGTGCTAATTAAAACCGATGTAATTTACTGGTTCTTTCAGAGGCACATTACAGCCTCGCACTAACACTACCTCTAAAAGTGCCAGAAAACGAGTTCCATTTTCATGTGCACAATCGGAGGAAAATAAATGGTTTTATTTGCCAGTATAGAAACCAGCGCTGCATTGTGCGCTTCTCAAACATGAATGTCCCAGCAACAGCATCTAAAAAGAGTTGTGAGTAAGGCAAGGCAGCTCTGAGTGAGAAAAACAAGCTCTGGCCTTTCAAACACAAGCGTGGCCTTAATGGAACCAAATGGTCCATTATTAAGTATTTGCAATTGATTAGTAACACGCACAGCAAAACACGAATGCATTTGGAAAAGAATGGGGCCTTTTAGCCAATAGAATCCTATTCATAGAAAGAAGACAGAGGAATTAGCTGAAACATTTTGATTATGGCAGACTCGAGCGTCCGGTTGTGTGTGAGCGGCGCAGGCAGGCACTAAACACAGTTATTACATCCTTTCTCCCGATGCGAGAAAAAGCTCCAGAAAAGAGAAAATGAAACCATACAATAGCGCAAAAGCCCCAAAAGCTGTGAAAAGAAAAATATCATTAAGCTTTTATTTGCAATAGATAGACTGTCTCAAAGTCTGGAATTGCCAGGTAATTTTGCACTGGCGAACAATGTCCAGGCGCTCGGAATCAAGTGCTCTATTGTTCGTCGCCGCTAACACGTGTCAATTACATGCCTATCACTGCGTAGGGGACTTGCTGGGACCGCAGCGACTATGGCTGCCGAAAGTGGCCAACTAAACGCTGATTTGATTACAAGGCAAATACTGCAAAAAAATTAAATACAAGATTACAGGGATTATGATCTACACTGGGTAAACAGGGCTGGGGAACAGACCTTAAGCAAAAATGTGAAAACATAAAACAGCAGTAAATTTAGTTGTTCCTTCAAAATCATTCTACGTATTTTTTAATAAACTAATGTAGGGCTAGCTCAAACCACACGGCAACACACAGCACATAATACATGGGCACTGCTGTGTGGCGTTGTTTTAATGCATTTTTTTTTTGGTTTATTTTTTTAATTCTTCTCTTTATTTATTTTCTTTTATTCTGTATTATATTATCACAACACACATCGATGCGTTGGCATAAACATGCTCTATACAAAGCAAGTCTTTTTGCCCTGTCAATGCATTAGTCAACACTGCCCAATGCTTTTCCAATGGGACTGGTGTCCATTCCTAAATTTTGACTTGCTATCAGCTCCGTAATCGCCTGGATGGCAACCCTTTCTGACTTTGCTACCGAGTTTACAAACCATGGAGGAACATGGGGCAGTACCACATGTACTTTGACCACCAAGGACACAGAACACCAAAACAAATCTGCCGTTGATCGGCTCTTCCTGTTTACATGGTGATCAGCCGTGATTGGACATGGCTGATCACAGCAGCACCAACTGAAGAGAGAGGAGAGGTACAGATATCAGTCGCCATGGAAGAGAAATTCAGAAGGAGGTTACAAGAGATGAGGATACAGCACAGAAGACCAGTATCAGAGGAGGCCCTGCTGGGATGGTTGGATTTGATCCGTTGCCAACTCTGGAAGGAACAGCAACACCAGGGAAAGGTTCTCCCCTCCATCCATGTAAGGTACTGGCCGCAGTATGATGTACGAATGCAGTTATTGGGGGAACAACTGAAGCAGGAGAGGACAGCCGAGTTAAGCAGGCTGATCCGGGCAGAGATGCGGTTGGAAGAGAGCTACAGAGCCCTCCGATGGCATGTAGTCCAAGAGTGCCTGTGGTCAGTGGATGACAGCCCCACAGAAGGCTTGGACTATTATGGCCTGGGATTGTTGTATTGGAGGATGTCCAGTGATCCTGACTTTGGGAATGATCGGGAGTGGCACTTGGAGGAAATAATGGAGCACAGAGAACAAAAATTAAATGTCTCGGAAGGGCACTGAATACAGGAAGATTTGGAGTTTCTGGCCATTCAAGAATGGGAGCTGGAGATCGCCTACAGACAGCAGCTAGACTCTGCTCAGCAGCAGGGTGGGGCTCCCGTTGCCTGGGACTATGAGGAAATTTCAGATGACCGCTCTGAAATCCTGGCTGATGAATTGGCAGTGGAAGATCGGAAGATTGCTATCCCTAAACCCGAAGCGGATGATGTGGAGTTCCAGGGAGCCGGGGCAGTTGTCCCCTCTCTCTAGCAACAAGCTGCGGTGGTAAAGCTTTTACTCCCAGTTGAATTACTGGCAGCAGGGCAGGATGCTACTGACCTCTGCACACAACTGCAGCTTGAGCTGATATCGGAGGATAGGACTGTGGTCTCCACTCACAGCAACCCAGCAGAAGAGCTGGCAACAGAGCCAGTTAGTTGCTCCCAACTAACAGAAGAGCGAGTTCCTGTGGTAGTGGATGGGACTGCGATCTTCACTGACACAACCCCAGAAAATGGTGTGGCACTAAGACAGGAGGATGTCAGCTTTGCAAGCACCAGGGGATTTTTACCTACCACAAGTGGATGGGACTTCAGTCTCCACTTGTATACCCCAGGGATAGGGGGCAGTTGGCCCAGATCCCCAAAAGCATGATGAACTAAGCCCAGTCACCCTGTTTTCTCTCCAGCGGCTGAAAGGACTCCAGGAAGAAGGGCCAGTCCAGGCCTCTCCCCAGCGGCAAGCATGTTCTCAGAGAGGCAGAGGTTGGCTGGGTGAGTAATGCTCTGTTTGGAGCAATTTATTTGGGGTACTGTATGTATACCAGCATTGGAGGAATGGAACTATGGACTAACTTCGGAGTCAACCCGTCTGGGGTCCCCTCCTGTGTTAGTCTCCTGCCGAAAGGGGAGAGATGTAATGGTATGGCCCGTGGGACCCAGAGGCTCTTGAAGGATGTGGGGTACTCCTGTTCCAGCTTCACCAATGACTCTTGCGTCTAGGGTCATCCTATGTCCACTAGGGGCATAGGATGTCTGAGAAATGATATCTTGAATTACATGAGATGGGACAGTAATGATAATTCACAATGTATTGCAGGTTTTTTTGAAATATTACAGGTGGTTAATTCTGAACCCAACCGGTCAATAGAGTGATTAATTCAATGTGGGGACACATACTGTTAAGGTGTTAATTAAGTCTGGCTCCTAAGATATTTCATTGTGTGATGCTAATTAACACTATATTGTGTGAAAGTTCTATTAATCATAATATGTGTTGTGAGTTAGCACACTCTAAAGGTCAGACGTCTGACTTATGTTTACTAAAGGAATGTGTATTGTGTAGCAGGTGAGAATAGCTTATCGCGGAGTCAGAATGTCTGTCTAAGATGTGGATTGAGGGGGGCTCGTTCGTACCCATTGTATGATGATGTGGGTGGAGTGTGTCATTGTCCCTTTGATTACTGCAGCATGCTTTTTGGTTGCTAACTGTATAAAAGCCTGAGTTTTACCATTAAAAGATCTATTCGTTTGGAACCAGAGAACAGAGCCGTGTCTCGTTTTTCTGGGGGAGATCCAATGGGTCCTGTCTGCTGGATTTTGGAGTGTCGATAAGCTGTTGTGGGTTGGTGGAATAGAATATCGTAACGGTGTTACCCCTGACCGTTACACCCAGCAATGCCATCAGTGCCACCCCTCAGTGTCCATCAGTGCCACCCCTCAGTGTCCATCAGTGCCACCCCTCAGTGTCCATCAGTGCCACCCCTCAGTGTCCATCAGTGCCACCCATCAGTGTCCATCAGTGCCACCCATCAGTGTCCATCAGTGCCACCCATCAGTGTCCATCAGTGCCACCCATCAGTGCCCATCTATGCCCAGTGCCCACCTATCATTGCCCATCTGTGGCACCAATAAGTACCCAGTGCCACCCATAAGTGCCCATCAGTGCCGCCAATGAGTGCCCATCAGTGCCGCCAATGAGTGCCCATCAGTGCCGCCTATGAGTGCCCATTGCTGCCTATGAGTGCCCATTGCCGCCTATGAGTGCTCATCAGTGCCGCCTATGAGTGTCCATCAGTGCCGCATACCAGCGCCGCCTATCAGTGCCGCCTCATTGGTGCCCATCAGTGCCGCCTCATTGGTGCCCATCAGTGCCGCCTCATCGGTGCCCATCAGTGCCGCCTCATCGGTGCCCATCAGTGCCACCTCATCGGTGCCCATCAGTGCCACCTCATCGGTGCCCATCAGTGCCCATCAGTGCCACCATATCAGTGCCCATAATTGAAAAAGAATACGTACTTATTTACAAAAAATACATTTTTTTTTTCTAAATTTTCGGCCTTTTTTTGCGTTGCGCAAAAAATAAAGACTGCAGAGGTCATCAAATACCACCAAAAGAAATCTCTATTTGTGGGAACAAAATTATGAAAAAATTGTTTGGGTACAGTGTAGCATGACCGCTCAATTGTCATTCAAAGTGTGACAGTGCTGAAAGCTGAAAACTGGCTTGGGCAGGAAGGTGCGTAAGTGCCTGGTATGGAAGTGGTTAACATCCCTGCTCGAAGATGACCTAGGCCTGGACCACCATCGCACATGATAAAAAGCCGATTGTGATTGGGAGGAGCACATCTACAGTACGTGATAGAATGAAAACTCAAATCTTGGAAGAACTGGCTCCAATTTCTTTTAACGAACAAAAAACAAAAAAAAAATACACCTTTAACCTCAAAGATCTGACTATCAGTCTGAAACTCTTATGCCTTCATACAAACTGGTCAAGCAAATGAAAGTTACAAATATAAAATATATTTAGTTATGGTTAAATGACAGGTTCCCTTTGTTGAAAAACCAAAATGCTAAATACCGGTATATTATTTAGCATACAGTTCCGTTCATATATAAACCCATTAAACTAGAGAGGGGTTCTTTCTTGTAAGCTGTACAGTAAAATTGTTACTTCTCATGGATAATGAGCACCTGTCATGGGAAATTTACGAAGGTGGAAATCAAAATGCAGGAAGAAAGGAAAGTTTACAAAAAGTATAAACCTTTGCTCCGCTGAATGGTAGAATAAGCAAGAACATTGTGTTACTGTATATGGTGTTGTCCTTCTGTTTTTCTATGCCTTTTAGATAATTATCTCTTCTTCTGGGCTGTAAGCTCTTGTGGCCAGGAATCTCATCCCTAATAACAGTTATTACCCCCCCCACCCCCGGCCAATATGTCATCACCAAGTACAGCAAAGCAGATCACAATTAGAGTCTACCGGTAGCCAAAACCTTCTGGATAGAGAAGGAAATGAGAAGACGAGGAATATCTATTAGGTTTCATGCACATTGGACGTTATAAAAAAAGCCAGTAGCTTTAGCTGTAGCTGGAGAATGAGTTTTTCAGCGTTTTTGCAGGAGCGTTTTTCAATGTGTGAAAATCAATGTTTCCCTATGGGAGCCATCTTAGCTGGTCCAACACAAGTTGGTCCGATTTTGAAAATGACCCCTGCACTACTTTGGTCCGACTTTGATCCTATTTCAGCCCATTGAATATCACTGAAGTTGGATCAAAGTCTTGCCTGATCCGACTTTGGCATGCAACTTGTGCTCTGATGATTTTGAGGGGAAACTCCACACCAATTTTTTTTTTTTAAACGCCATTGGTTCCCCCTCTAAGAGCATACCAGGCCCTTCGGTCTGGTATGGATTTTAAGGGGAACCCCCTACGCCGAAAAAACAGTGTGGGGGTCGCCCCAAAGTCCATACCAGACCCTTATCCGATCACGCAGCCCTATCGGTCCAGAAAGTGGGTGGGGATGAACGAGTGCCCCCCCCCCCCCGAACCGTACCAGGCCACATGCCCTCACATGCTACCCCAAAGCATCTTGTCCCCATGCTGATGAGGACAAGGGCCTCTTCCCGACAACCCTGGCCAACGGTTGCCGGGGTCTGTGGGCGGGGGGGCTTATTGGAATCTGGGAGTGGTGTGCTCAGGGTGATGTGCAGTGTTAGTTTTCCGCCACACATAGCATTTTGCTTTATGGCCAAAAAGTAAAATTTTGGTCTCATCTGACCAGAGCACCTTCTTCAACGTGTTTGCTGTGTCTCCCACATGGCTTCTTGCAAACTTCAAATGGGACTTCTTTATGGCTTTCTTTCAACAATGGCCTTCTTGTCACACTTCCATAAAGGACAGATTTGTGGAGATCATGACTAATAGTTGTCCTGTGGACAGATTCTCCCACTTGAGCTGTGGATCTCTGCAGCTCCTCCAGAGTTACCATGGGCCTCTTGGCTGCTTCTCTGATTAATGCTCTCCTTGCCAGGCCTGCCAGTTTAGGTGGACGGCCATGTCTTGGTAGGTTTGCAGTTGTGCCATACTCTTTCCATTTTTGGATGATGGATTGAACAGTGCTCTGTGAGATGTTCAAAGTTGGGATATTTTGTTATAACCTAACCCTGCTTTATACTTCTCCACAACTTTATTCCTGACCTGTGCCTCTTAGCCTTCATAATGCAGATTCAATTACACACAGGTGGACTCTATATACTAATTAGGTGACTTCTGAAGCCATTTGGTTCTACTAGATTTTAGTTAGGGGTATCAGAGTAAAGGGGGCTGAACACAAATGCACACCACACTTTTCAAACCATTTCCTTCCACTTTACACTTATGTACCACTTTGTGTTGGTCTATCACATAAAATCCCAATAAAATACATTTATGTTTTTGTTTGTAACATGACAAAATGTGGAAAATTTCAAGGGGTATGAATATTTTTTTCAAGGCACCGTGTATCCCTATCATGCCATATATTGCACTAAGATAATAATATTGAAAACACAAACATCCAATTCAGTGACAGCATCTACAGAAATCAATGGTCAATGCAATACTTAGCCAGCCCTTAGTGTCATGTAAACCACTCCACTTTGCAGAGTACACTGGGGAAACATGCCAGATGCAATAACACCGCCTTTGCACGTTATGCTCGTAAGAGCTTCTCAGAAGAAGCTTCTGAATAAAGTTGAGAAGGTGAATCTCCCCCGCAGGGACAGACAGCAAAATTAATTATAGGAAAACTACAGAAAAGCTATGGCTATATGTACACTTCATCATTAAAAATATATTTGAGATACAAACTCACCAATGTCATAAGCCAGGAAGTCAGCTGAGAAGCACTTGGCGCCGTTACTGAGTGATGTGTCATTGTGGGTGTTTCCACCGAATACCAACATAGCGCCACTGATGACAACCGCCGAGTGCAGGTACCGCGACAATCCACTCTCCTTCAAGATCATCCTGGAAGACACAAAAATCACTATGTGGATGACATGATAGAGTGACTGAGAAAAAATAAGAGAGAGAAAAGGAAATAAAAGATAAGAAAAAGAAAGAAAGAACAGAAAAGAAAGAAAAGAGGGAGGGAGAAAGAAAGAAAGAGCGAGCGAGCGACAAAGAAAGAGAAATATAGTAAAAGAAAGAGAACGAAAGAGAGAGAAAGAAAGAGACATAGACAGAGAAAGAGAACGAGAGAAAGAGAATGAAAGAGTGAAAGAAAGAGACAGAGACAGGGAAAGAGAGAACAAGAGAACGAAGGAGTAAAAGAAAGAGAAAGACAGAGAAAGAGAGGACGAGAGAAAGAAAGAGAGCAGGAAAGAGAAAAAAGTATAAAAGAGAGAAAATTTATAAAAAAGAGAAAAAGGAAACATAAAAAGGAAAATAAAAGAGAGAGAGAGAGAGAGAGAGAGAGAGAGAGAGAGAGAGAAAGAGACAAAAAAAAGAGAGAGAGAGTAAGAAAAAAAAAAGAGAGAGAGCAAAGAAAGAAAGACAGAAAGATTGATAGCTAGATAGATATTGTGGTTTCCAAACATATTTGCAAATGTATAGAACTGAACTAAAATGACACACACAGGGAACTCTGTTTGGTCACTGACATACTGTACATACACCGACACATATCCAATGTATCTAAACGCACATTACTTTATAACTAAATATTTGCATTATATTATTTTCATATCTCCAACTGCTATCGGAGCTGCTACTGATTGTATTGTCATTCATTATTTAGAAAAATATAGTGAACGTTATCAGTACACGCTGAGGCCAGGGCTGCGATGGTCCCGGGAACGCACTGGCTCCCCCTCTCTCTCTCTTCTGTTTTCAATTCTCCTGTACAACAAGGCGGTAAAGGGAAGAGTAAATGGAATGGAAAGGTCATGTAATATATAGACTTGTGTCAGCTACAAATACGAGGAAAATCAATAAAGGTTTCCAGCGAGTTTAATAAATGGGTCAGTTGTGGTGGTAAAGGGCACGGAGCCCCAGGCCGCTTCTGCCCTTTCCGGGGTAATATATTTGCTTAATTCTCAGCCAGGGGCTGCAGCACGTGAGATATAAATTGATGAATAAGTAATCACAGCTGGAAGAAAAGATAAATGCCGAGTGCATCAAATACTCGTCTGCTTCTATTAACGTTTGCAAAGACACAACGGCCGAGCTCAGCAACAATGGAATATTGCAGTGTGTGATCTGTGTGATATGAGGCTTACTATAGGTGAGACGCAGTACAAGCTATAGATTATACATAGCGACAGACTGATTTATTCACCAATACGTTACTGAAATTCACAAAATATATTAGTATCAAACAGCAAAATGCATAGACACCTCTCATTTTACTACCTTCTAATATCTTGTCTCATCTATCACTACCTTCTAATACCTTGGCTCATCTACTGTTATTAGCTTCTAATACCTTGTGTCAACTACTATTACTACCTTCTAATACCTTGTCTCATCTACTGTTACTACATTCTAATACCTTGTCTCATCTACTGTTACTACCTTCTAAAAACCTTTTCTCATCTACTATTACCACTTGATAATACCTTGTCTTATCTACTATTACTACCTTTTAATACCTTGTCTCATCTACTGTTACTACCTTCTAATACCTTGGCTCATCTACTATTTCTACCTTCCAATATATTGGCTCATCTACTGTTACTACCTTCTAATACCTTGGCTCATCTACTATTTCTACCTTCCAATATATTGGCTCATCTACTGTTATTACCTTCTAATACATTGTCTCATCTACTATTACTACCTTCTGATACCTTGTCTCATCTACTATTACTACCTTCTAATACCTTGTCTCATCTACTATTTCTACCTTCCAATATATTGTCTCATCTACTGTTATTACCTTCTAATACATTGTCTCATCTACTATTACTACCTACTGATACCTTGTCTCATCTACTATTACTACCTTCTAATACCTTGTCTCATCTACTGTTACTACCTTCTAATACCTTGTCTCATCTACTATTACTACCTTTTAATACATTGTTTCTTCTACTATTACTACCTTCTAATACCTTGTCTCATCTACTGTTACTACCTTCTAAAACCTTGTCTCATCTACTATTACTACATTCTAATACCTTGTATCATCTACTATTACTACTTTCTAATACATTGCTTCATCTACTATTACTACCTTCTAATACTTTGTCTCGTCTACCATTACTACCTTCTAATACTTTGTCTCATCTACCATTACTACCTTCTAATACCTTGTCTCATCTACTGTTACTACCTTCTAATACCTTGTCTCATCTACTATTAGCACTTTATAATACCTTGTCTCATCTACTATTACTACCTTCTAATACCTTGTATCATCTTCTATTATTATCTTCTAATACCTTGTCTCATCTACTGTTACTACCTTCTAATACCTTGTTTCATCTACTATTACTACCTTCTAATACCTTGTTTCATCTACTATTACTACCTTTGAATACCTTGTCTCATTTACTATTACTACCTTCTAATACCTTCACTCATCTACCATTACTACCTTCTAATACCTTGCTTTATCTCTTATTACCGGCTAGTAATACCCTGCTTACTCTCCTATTATCATTGAATAATTCCCCATCTCTTCTCCTATAACTACCTTATAACATCACACCTCCATTCCTGTGTCTACCTTATATTACAAAGACTCTTCTCCTATTACCACCATTCAATATCCCATCTGCTCCCCTAACACCATCTTCTAATACCCCACCTCTATTTCTATTACTGCCTCATAATATCTTGCCTCCTGTCATATTACTACCTTCTAAAAAAACAGCTGCCTCTTCTATTTCCACCTTGTAATACCCTGTCTTCTCTCCTAGTGCCACCTTATAAAACTGTGCCTCTTCTCCTTTTATCTTCTTATACTATCCCACTTCTCCTATTACCAACATACAGTATATTACCCCACCTCTTCTACTATAAACATATAATACCCCACCTCGTCTTCAATCACCACCATATATTACGCTGCACTTCTTCTATTGCTATCTTATAATATCAGTGATCAACCAATGAAGAAGATTGACTGAGGACAGAAGTCCCAGGAGAGAAGAAGATACCCAGAATAAGAAGGAGAAGATGGCAGCTACAAGGGAGGCAGGGAGATCACATTGCTGGTGGAGTGCATACTCAAAGGTAAATCTGCATAGTGTGCATATACTGTAGGTTATGACAAAGAAGACCCATATATATCTGAACGGAGTGAGGCCGCTTCCACGTATCTTACATGTGGTGTCAGACTCTCCAGTCTATGCTCCTCCTCATACACATATCTGTCTGACTGTTCGATGAACAGTTGGAAAATTCTCGCTTAATCAACCAATTGCCAATGTGTTTTCACTGTCAAAGTGATTGCTTTTGGCTGATTTTCCAAGATAAAAGTAAAAGTAAAAGGATCACTTTACCCTTAAGCGGAAAAAAACTGTATCTGAGTGCTGCAAACTGAAAATGCGATTTAATTTATTTTCAATATTTACAGCAAACTCCCCCATCGATCCAGGTCTCCATGCTTTTTTTTTAATGAGAAATCACTTTGAAAAATACCACCCTAGCATTTCTAGCCACGGCCATCTTGAGTAAGGGCAGATGATTCATGCAGCATTTACTTCCTCGACGTCACCCACCCTTAGCTCAGGCATTAAGATTGAAGGGTGTGCTTAGCTGAGAAAGCCCCTCCTACCACCCTCCTTCAAATGAAAGGGAACACAAATGCCCATAAAGACTCCTGAGGTGTATTGACATTTTGGCCTAGTCCAGGAAGAAGTTGAAGAAATGTAAAAATAAAAATAAAAAAATTAAATAAAAGAAGAAGCTTAAAAGATAAATGTAATATACTTTTCTATCTATCAAGGATACCAGCATAAGGATTAAAAATAGTTCACGTTGATTAAAAAAAGTTTAGTTCCGCTTTAAGCTGGGTTCACACCATTGCGA
Source organism: Rana kukunoris (assembly GCA_029574335.1). Classification (NCBI taxonomy): domain Eukaryota; kingdom Metazoa; phylum Chordata; class Amphibia; order Anura; family Ranidae; genus Rana; species Rana kukunoris. The sequence goes on along the minus strand of CM056056.1, from coordinate 23,564,900 downwards.
ATTGGATGTGGTTTCCCCGCATACAATTTGCAATAACAGGAAATTTCGACCAGCTTTCTATGGTACCGGTTCAGATATCTCCACTGTGAGGCTGGTGCGAATTTGCGTTTTTTGGTCTGTTTCAGGTCCAAATTCAGCCAAAAATTTGCACCGAAATTGGACCGGAAATGGTGAACCAGGGCACACCGGACCCCTGTTTAGAGCCACATGCGGCAATGATGTGAACCCAGCCTCAAAGTTTACACACTGAAAGCGATTCAATTGATGACAATGGATTTACCATTTGTTTTGCATCGGATGACCAATCGAGACATCCAGCTAAAGTGGTGTAAACCCTCCCATATGCTCATTGAAGTGACTGGCCTCAGATGATACACAGAACTGAAACAAATTCTTCTGTATAGGTTGGTACCTGTTTATCTGCAACCATGTGTCCTGTACAGCCTTCTACAACACACAGACTAAAACAGAATCTGGCAGTATCTTCTCAGGCTTCGTACAAACAACCAAATACATCTGTTCAAATCGGTCTGGCAGACCATTTTGAACAGATTTGTCTGCTGGGATGTATTGGTTTGATCGTGTACACACAATCAAACCAAAATCCCCGCCGGCAGACGTCGCAGTGACGTGGCAGGGACGTTGACGCCGCCACGTCACCGCACCAGGAAGTAAAACACTTCCGCGCATGCGTCGAATCCATTAGACGCATGTGCGAGCAGATATGTCTGCTGGTTAGCGTACTAACCAGCAGACATGTCGGACGGACGGATTCCCAGCCGACAGATTTTAAAGCATGCTTAAAATCTGTCAGCTGGCCAAATCTGTCTGTCCGCCCGTACACACGATCGAATATGTCTGTTGAAACGGTCTGTCAGACCGTTTTCAGCAGATAGATTTGATCGTGTGTACGCGGCCTCAATAGCATTGTAACGGTATGGCCCGTGGGACTCAGAGGCTCTTGCAGGGTGTGGGGAACTCCTGTTTCAGCTTCACTGATGACTCTTGTGCCTAAAGTCATCCTATGTCCACTAGGGGCATAGGATGACTGAGAAATGATATATTGGATTACATGAGATGGGACAGTAATGATAATTCACAATGTATTCCAGGATATCTTGAAATATTACAGGTTGTTGATTCTAAACCCAACCGGTCAATAGAGTGATTCATTCAATGTGGGAACACAGACTGTTAAGGTGTTTAATATTGTCTGCTACTGTCATGTAAATAAACCTTAGTCTGGCTCTCAAGAACCTTTCATTGTGTGACGCTAATTGACACGGTATTGTGTGAATTTCTATTGATGGTAAATGTGTATTGTATAGCAGGTTAGAAGAGCTTATCTCAGAGTCACCTTTGTCAGGGTAAATGATTAGTAATTAGCTCATGTAGATTATCTTGGAGACAGAATGGCTGTCTCCTAAAATTTGTGTATTGAGCTCCTTGTGTCATGTTGTGGGTGGTGTTAAGTCATTGTTCCTTGGGGTTTCTAACTGTATAGGAGCTATTCGTTTGAACCTCAAAACAGAGCTGTGTCTCGTTTCTGGGGCTCGTCTGCTGGATTGTGGAGTGTCGATAAGCTGTTGTGGGTTGGTTGAATGAAGTTTTGTAAACGATGTTAACCCCTGACCATTGGAAGCATAAAGACTGGGTAAGGATCTGAATTCACACACTGCACAGCTAAGAAAGAGAAACTGTGCGCCTAATTGGAAGGAAGGGACACACACCCCTTCTCCCTCTACACACAGAATAAGCAGAGCTGTGATTTTCAATCACAGGCTGTGTGCTGGAGCTCTCCTCCCCTGTCTTTTTTTTCTTTAGGTGACAAAAAAAGCTGTCAGAAGTGAGTCATGCTGATAACAGAAGAACCAGGCAGCACCAATAAATGACACAGCTTTGAAGAGAGAGCCAAGTACACAATTAAGAATGATGTGCTTTGCTCGTATTTCATGTCTGAGGTTTACAACAGTTTGAACAGTCGATCACATAACAAATTGTTGTGTCTGCGGTACACAAGAGAGAATCTTGCTGGCTCCAGAAGCTTCTCATCTCAGATCTTTCTCACTAAGTCACCCTCGCAGTCTGCTGTAGTAGGTGTATTATCCTCCCTATAATGAATCGGGGGTCAGAGATTTCACACTGCATCTCACATTATCACCCTTAATAACAGTGCAATCACTTAGGTCTCCGCTGAATCCATTAACATTAAGCTCTGATTTTCTACACGCCCTCCCAAGAAAACAAACACGATTTTTTCCATCAGCATTGCCAAGTTGCCACCAGCTAATGGCATTTCGATAGGGAACGTGTATTCAGTCACCAGCGAGGCAAGCCGCTGCCCCCTCCCCCATCCTTTTTCCGCCGGGGCAGTCAGGTGGGGGCGTCCGTGTGTCTGCAGGCACAAATTAAACCAACGAGAGAGAAAGTTCCTGCAGAAGGAACTTAATCTCCAAACAGCTTAGAGGAACGCAGGAACTAAAAGGTCAATGTGTGCAGCGTGGAGCCCAAACGTCACCATAAGCAGCCATGATGGATCAACAGATTAGTGGTGGTGCTGCTCACGCAGAATTTGTAACTCTGCAATCTGCATGTTTTATATGCAATACAGATGTCTGGAGGCAAAAAAAAAACAAATAGCAGCAATTCCTGGGAGTGCAGAGTCTGCCATAAAACCAAACAGAGCACTGGGAGTGGCATCTCAGACTGGCCTTTTCTTAAGGATCAAACAACAGTCATTTAACAATTCTATTTATCTGCTTCATTACCATTACCAGCGCCATAGATCTGAGCGCTGACAGCAATTGTCAGAGACAGTAGAGAGATATTAGCATCTGTGAAAAGCATGCAGAGGTGCAAGTATTAAATGCCTGCTTGCAGCGTTTTTTCCTAAATTATTTTTAATTCACTTGCAATGTACCTTTGAACTTAAAATGTTTACTATTCCAGGAAAAAAGTCAATTCTTTAGCACACCCCTCTAATCCTTGAACCTCATAGGCTCTCCTCTTCTTGGAGTGTCTAATTACTGCCTGTGTTAGCCCAGCTCCTCCGCCCTTCCCCATTAACCTACCAGGGGAACAGTGAAGGGGAATAATCTAGAGCAGGGGTCTCCAAACTTACAAAAGGGCCAGTTAACTGTCTTTCAGACTTTAGAAGGGCCAGACTGTGGGAAGTCAGAGAAGAAAATGAGCTGGCTTCACTAGGAGTAAACAATGCCAAAAATTAGGAATTAGGAAGGGAATAGTACCCCATCGTTGGTGTCAGTGGGAGGAATTGTGCTCCGTGGTGTCAGTGAGAAGAATTGTGTCCTGTTGGTGTCAGTGGGAGGATCTGTGTCCTGTTGGTGTCAGTGGGAGGATCTGTGCCCCATTGGTAACAGTGGGGGGGATCTGTGCCCTATTGGTGTCAGTGGGAGGATCTGTGCCCCGTCGTTGGTGTCAGTGGGAGAAATTGTGCCTTTTAGTTGGTTTTAGTAGGAGGAATTGTGCCCCGTCGTTGGTGTCAGTGGGAGGAATTGTGCCTTGTCATTGGTGTTAGTGAGATGAATTGTGCCCCATTGGTGTCAGTGGGAGGATCTGTGCCCCGTCTTTGGTGTCAGTTTTAGAAATTGTGCCTTGTCGTTGGTTTTAGTGGGAGGAATTGTGCCCCGTCATTGGTGTCAGTGGGAGGATCTGTGCCCTTCGTTGGTGTCAGTGGGAGGATCTGTGCCCTTCGTTGGTGTCAGTGGGAGAAATTCTGCCTTGTCATTGGTTTTAGTGGGAGGAATCGTGCCCTGTCGTTGGTGTCAGTGGGAGGATCTGTGCCCCATTGGTGTCAGTGGGAGGATCTGTGCCCCATTGGTGTCAGTGGGAGGATCTGTGCCCCATTGGTGTCAGTGGGAGAATCTGTGCCCCATTGGTGTCAGTGGGAGAATCTGTGCCCTTCGTTGGTGTCAGTGAGAGGACCTGTGCCCTTCGTTGGTGTCAGTGAGAGGACCTGTGCCCTTCGTTGGTGTCAGTGAGAGGACCTGTGCCCTTCGTTGGTGTCAGTGAGAGGACCTGTGCCCTTCGTTGGTGTCAGTGGGAGGATCTGTGCCCTTCGTTGGTGTCAGTGGGAGGATCTGTGCCCTTCGTTGGTGTCAGTGGGAGAAATTCTGCCTTGTCATTGGTTTTAGTGGGAGGAATCGTGCCCTGTCGTTGGTGTCAGTGGGAGGAATTATGCCTTGTCATTGGTGTCAGTGGGAGGAATTGTGCCTTGTCATTGGTGTCATTGGGAGGAACGGTGCCTTATTATTGGTATTATTTGGAATGGTGCCCCATTGTTGGTGTCAGTGGAAGGGATTGTTCCCGACTGTTGGTGTCAGTGGGAGAAATTGTGCCTTGTCGTTGGTTTTAATGGGACGAATTGTGCCTTGTTGGTGTCAGTGGGAGGAAATGTGCCTTGTCATTGGTGTCAGTGTAAGGGATTGTTCCCCACTGTTGGTGGCAGTGGCAGGAATGATGTTGCATTGTTGGAGTCAGTGGGTGGAATAGTGCCCCAAGGGCCAGATAAAATCAAGCAAAGGGCCACAGTTTGGAGACCCCTGATCTAGAGTATCACTGGAGTGACAGCTCTGAGTCTGCTGGTGCTGTCAACATCACATATACATTTAGTTTACAAATTAAATTGTGCAAGTATATATTGCTGAGAAAATTTCATTTGGCATTTTAAGTTTGTTTTAGCACGTGGGTCATGCTACAATTAGGCCTATACGTGAAATTGAATATTCAGTCTTGAAGGTGGACCTAGCGTCAGATATACTTTTTCACACTCAGTAATGTGTCAGTTTACCACTTCCAGATATTTATTACCCCTCACATGATTTACAGTACTCCCCCTGACAATGCCTTCACCTGCTTCTCTCTCTAGGACAGCGCCATCCTTGTTCAGTTATCATCTATCAGGTTCTGGCTCCTTAATATCCAGCTACCATATTTACTTGTTGTTAAAGAGGAGTTCCAGTCACTTGTGGAAAAAATAAAAGGCAGCAGCTACAAAAACTCACGTGACATCCTCTCCGATCTGTGGAGCTAGCAGCCAGGAACCTGTATGTTTGCCACGGAGGTGGCAGCGGATCCAGTCGCTCCAAACAACAACCGCACCAGCGGTGACGCGTTTGCAGCCCCAGTGCCGGGAGGCACTTTTAAAGTAAGAGGCCATTTGGCTTTTCCGTTTTTTATGTTTTTAAACCAATAAATCAGTATTACACGATTGGATTTTTCTCCGGTTTTTCTATATATTACCTGGAACGCTGGGAAAGAGGTCATTTAATCATTTTCCTGTCAACATCTTTTTTGGAAAAGTAGTCAAATACGTCTGGTAAGCGCATTCATTTACTACAGCACGTTTTGGGTGAAAGAAGAAATCCAAGTGTGGTGGTGGCAATCTCACTTAAGAGTTCAGCAATTAAGAAGATTGGAATTTCAATTAATACTGATACATAGTTGGGACTTTTTTGCTAAAAGACACTTTTAATGAGCACTGTTAATTTGTTGTAGCATTGAAAATAACTTACTATTTAACTATATTGTAATTGGAGCTACCACTGGTATCCATCCTTTATTTGCATAACTATAGGGGACACATTTTTGTTGTGTGTCACTATAGTTCAGCGCCCTCTTTCTACACTTCTTTTCATTACAAATACAATAGCTGCTGACTTTTAAAAAACAGCCACTTACCTGTCCCACAATCCAGTGATGTGCTCCCAGTTGGTCTCATCCGCTGTCTTCAGTTCCCGGCGCTGGTATCTTCACTGTGGGCACCCGGCTGTGACAGCGTGCAGCTTCACTGCCGGGTGCTCACTGCGCATGCGAGAGTCGCGCTGCGCATCATGAATTGTGGATGCAGACTTCAGTGTCCTAGAAGACTGCTGGGGTGAGGGAGGGAGGAGAACTTCAGTCTCCGAGCGACACAGTGGTCGAAGCGGAAGTGGGTACCTGTCAAAATTTTGACAGTTACCTGCTCCCACCCAACCCAAAACCCCCCCTCAAAGTGCCAATTCAAGCAGAGCGGGAACGAGTCCTTAAAGCGGAATTTTACCTTTTGGGTGGAGCTTTGCTTTAACCTGCGGGTACCACCTTTGCTATGTGCTGGTTGGTAAAGTGAAACTTTAGACAGAAGACAAAGTCCTGCTAGATCGCTTCATGCTGGCCCCTTTTGCAGGTAATGTAAAACATTAATAATACGTGTCTATACTGATTAAAATTCAGTAATAAACCGTCTGACCCCGCTCTGCACATGCTCAGTTGCTCTTCATTTGTAGCCATTTTTAGACACTGCTGAGTTTGTAGGGGCCGTGCTGACAGTGCAACATTTGGCAGGGACTTCTTCCTTACAAAAGGTAGGAATCTGCAACAAAGTTAGTTAAAATCCCTGCAATGTACATAGATCACCCAGAGGGGAATGCTTTTTTTTTTTCAACAAAAGTGAAGTTATTCTTTGAGGAAGACAACATGTGGCTCCATAACAATCGGCTATTCACTGGTTGGTAAGGACACTGGTGGGTGCCCGCTCCTTAACAACCAGTATCTTTGTGCTATGTGACCCTAAAAAAGCATCTAAAAACACACCTTGCGTGTGTTCTTGGTGCATTTTTGATGCATTTCTCCTTTACTTAAATGGAATGTGTACCTTTGTTCAGCTTTTGAAAAGCACACTAAATATGCAGCATGCAGGACTTTCAAGCTACAGCGCACACGCAGCTCAGCAATGTAAAAAGTCTCATAGGATTTAAAGGCAGGTTATTTAGATCTACCTTTGTACTGCTGAAAATGTACCTTCTAGTGTGAAAAAAATGCATAGGTGTGAAAGGGCCCTAACACGGGGGCCAAAGGATAGTAAAATTTACAGTTGCTGCCCTGTAATCAGGAATCTACATGAGCTCCCTCAGAAGAAGGGGGTCAGTGTGTGAGCTGAGGTTGATAAGAGGACAGGTACTATCAGTCTTGATAATGACCTCTGCCTTTTTGTCTCATCAATAGAAGCTCCTGTAATTGTATTTTGACAGATCCCCCTACAGGAACTAGATTTATGAGTTAGCATTAAGGTGGGTTACACTGTTATGGGTCACTGGGTGACAAGAAGTTAAATTTACTAAGCTACAAAGATCGTTGTTTGACATGATGACTATGAGGTTTAACAGTCATTAGAAATGTAAAAAAACTGATATATTGCTGAAAATAATGACCATTATGGCATATACCACACAAAATAAAAGGAGACAGGAAAATTGGGACTTTATATGAGGCAATGACTAAATTGGTTCATATAAGGTTTCCCACAGTGACTCCAGCTACTGACATTATTATTACCGGTATTATTATTTCAGGTACTTACAGTATATAGCGCCGTCAATTTACGCAATGCTTTTACAAATACATTGTACATTCACATCAGTCCCTAGCCTCAAGGAGCTTACAACCTAAGACCCCAAAAGCCTCCTACACACGATCGGATTTTCCGATTGGAATTGCGTGTTGACAGACTGTTGGCTGAAAATTCGACTGTTCTGTATGCTCTATCGGACAACTGTTGTCGAATTTTCTGCGGACAAATGTTGGATGGCAGGCTTTAAAATTTTCCGCGGGGCAATGGTCTGCGATTTTCCGATCGTGTGTACACAAGTCCATCATACAAAAGTCCAAGGTACAAACACGCATGCTCAGAAGCAGTGCTCACCAAACACAACTTTAGCAGGAGGGTGCCCAAAGGGTGGCGCTAAAGAGCTGAAAAAAACACTACGGTCGTGTTTGTTGGCCGACATTAATGTGCCGTTTGTATACAAGACAAAATCCTGGTCAACGACCTTCAGACAAAAGTCCAACGTTTTGTCTGCTGAAAATCCGGTTGTGTGTACAAGGCTTAAAGTGACACTAAAGGTTCAGTTATTATAAAAAAAAAAAAAACATGTCATACCTTCACTGTGCAGTTCGTTTTGCACAGAGTGGCCTCAATCGCCTTTTCTGGGGTCCCATGGCAGCTCCTCCCCGCAATAGATAACCCCCTCTGGGAAGCTCTCTCCCAAGGGTCTTACCTTGCAGGCATGCTCCTGTGTCATACACTCGGCGTCCATAGCCGCCGAGTGTATGACTCAGGCCCCTCCCCCCAGCGCTCGCGTCATTGGATTTGATTGACAGCAGCGGGAGCCAATTAATGTTTTTAACCTATACCCTACTCTAGGTAAGAGTGGTTGGGATATCTTTTTGTTGTTCCCCCTATCTCCTTTTTTTCCCTCTTTTACCCACCATCATACTATCTTGGCATTTATATTCTAATATAGATCTAATCTACATCTGCTCCTGATGAGTGGAAGTTATCCACAAAACACGTAGAACTTTACTACAATGCTACATCACAGCAATTATGTGTATATTATCAGATTTTTATTTATTTTTTACCATAATGCATTGTTCCCATGTATATATTATCATGTTTATATGCGATTATTCCTATATTGACTTCTGGGTATACATACCAAATGTCCATTACAATATTATCATGTTGGTATACTTGTGTGTATATATTAATGAATTATTTAGATAATATTTATTGAGATTTTTTTTTTACTGTTACTAAGGAGTATGTATACTATTATGCAATTATTAAATATAAAGGGCCAGATTCAGGTAGATGGGAGTATCTTTCCTCTGGAGTAACGCTTCTCATTTACGTTACTCTGAAGACCCTTTCGGCGCAAGTACTGTTATTCACATAGCAGTTGCGCGTAAACTTGCGCCAGAGTAACGATAATGCGCTGGCGTAACCCGACGCAAGGGGAAGTGGGTGTGATCATATGTAAATGATGGGCGGAGCCCAGCGCAGAGGCTTACGTTCAGCGCATCAACCACGGAGCATGCGCAGTGAGTGAGGCTCCACTCGCCCCCTTTGTGCGCATGCTCACAACTTCCGTCGGCACCACTTCACGGGAAACGTCAGCGCAATGCCTTCCGTTGGGCGTTTAAATGCGCCCGTAGAAGCGCCATTCCGGCACTAAAGTATATCCTGCTCCCCCTCCCCGCAGTGATGTTACTTTTGTTCTGAGATGGCTGCTCCCGTTCCCCGCAAACACACAGGAGAAAGCTGAACTTTAATGGCCAGGAGCTGACAGCCGTCATCTCGACTATGGAGACCTATGATGTCTTCCTCCATGGCTGTAAAATTTGACAGACAAGCATGGACAGAGGTGTTGTCCTGCAAGTGGGGGTGCTCAGCTAGCTCTTATCGTCGGTAATGCTGCTGGAGCTGCTCTCCTGCTGACCTGTGGCCGTCTGGAGTAAAGATAAAGCAGCCTTTTGTAGAAATAACTTTGCGCCGGACGGACGAGATACGCGCGGCGCATGTAGCCAGCGTATGGTGCTAATCCGTTCGTGAATTGGGAAAAATCCCTCATTTGCATATTTGCAGGGGAAATCAATAGGCGTGACTGATGCGCCAAGCGAAATTAAGCGCTGACGATACTCTGGCGTCGGAACGTTCCGCCGGTCGGAAATGGCCCGTTATTGGGCGCATCTAGTTTGGTGGGTACGGCCACATAGAAACGACGGCGCATCTTCACAGTTACGCGTTGCATATCGAAATACTCCAGCGCAACTCTACCTGAATCTGACCCATAGTATATATCTACTCGTTCATTTTGAGTTGTGTGCTTCACACAAAGTCCCAACAAAACCCCCTTCCTTTATAATATTTAACACACAAATATGTGACCAGAACTCAAAATATTCTTTGATCCAAAAAAATCCCACCAGCGAAGAGAGGCTGGTCACCTAAAGGGTAGTCCAAAATCTCGAAATATAAAACATCCCTGTAATACTCACCAGGTCCGGGTGTTCACCTCGTATCGGTACAAATCATCCACCAAGCCGTACTTGTTCCCTGGCAGAGCCTTGTACCCTCCATGCACATACGCAGACTTTGTAATCGGATCGTAGACGCTGGTGTGACCGTAACCTCCCTGGACGATGGCGCCACGTGTCTCTGGAACCAGCCAGGTGTTGGAACCTGAAATAAACCAGAGGGCAACATTAGAAAAACGTGTAAGCAGAAATGGATACAATGGATCCAAAACTGACACAATATAGTAAAGTAAATATTTGATTTATTTATTCTTTAAACATATGTAAATAACAAAAATGGTGTGAGAAAATTAGCAGACAAATAATCAATATTAATATAGAGCAGTGGTTTCCAAACTGTGGTCTGGGGACTGGATTTGGCCCTTTGCCTTTATCCAGCCAATGGGGCGGAATTCTCCCCACTGACACCAACAATGGGGCATTATTCCACCCACTGACAAAGATAAGGAACTATCCCTTCCACTAACACCAATGATGGGGCACAATTCCTCCCATTAACAATGATAGAGCACTATTACTCCAACTGACACCAATAATGGGGCACTACCCCTTCCATTAACACCAATGATGGGGCACAATTCCTGCCACTAACAATGATAGAGCACTATTACTCCAACCGACACCAATAATAGGGCGCTGCCCCTTCTATTAACACAAATGATAGCGTACTATGCCTCCCACTAACATCAATGACGGGGCACATTTCCTCCCACGGACAGTGATGGAGCACTATTACTCCAACTGACAATGATAGAGCACTGTTCCTTCCACTAACACCAATAATGGAGCACTTTAACTCCAACTTACACCAATGATGGGGCACTATCCTTTCCACTAACACCAATGACAAGTCACTATGCCTTCCACTGACACCAATGATAGGGTGCCCTTCCTCCCACTAAAACCAACGATGGAACGCTATTTCTCCCACTAACACCAATGATGGGGCATTATTCCTTCCAATAACGCTAATGATGGGGCACAATTCTTCTCACTGACATCTTTGATGGGGCATTATTCCTCCCACTGATACCAATAATGGGGCACTATTCCTCCCACTGACACCAATAATGGGGCACTTTTCCTCTCACCGCCACCAATAATGGGGCACTTTTCCTCTTACTGACACAAATAATGGGGCACTATTCCTCTCACTGACACCATTGGCAGGGTGTTATTCTTCCCACTGCCACCAATAATGGGGCATTTCCCACTGGATACAGTCCGACCTCCTAAAGTCTGAAGGAAAGTAACCTAGCCCTTTGTTTAGAACGTTTGGAGACCCCTGATATAGAGCATGACTGCTTGGGGATCTGGGCTTGGTTCCTCAACCTACAAAGGTGGGGACATTAGGTTATTTTGGTGCTGTGACTGTCGTGATTGGCTCAGTGTTCTCTGTACCACACTATGGAGTATGGCAGAGCTAAATAAATGGATTATAATAATAATAGTGTGTGACTGTGTTGGGGACATCAGAGTGTAAACTCCTCTGGTGCAGAGACTGATGTGACAGAGACAACAGTCTTTGTACAGCGCAGAACTATATAAAGGAATAAGTAGAAATTGATTAAACAAGTAAACAAAATTGAGCAGTGTGTAATTCTTCCTCCTGTGACCGCACAGCCAGGAGGAAGAGCTGAATTAGAATTCTGTTTTTCTAGATCTAACCATTTCTTCGAGCCTGATTGCAACACGGCCAATTAATGTGAGCATGTTAGAAGCTGCGGGCGGTCAAGTCGTTTATAAATAATGTATGGTTCAGGACTGGGATGGAGGACGAGCGAACTGCAACGCCGCTGAACGGTGCTCGGGAGAGATCACAAGTCTCTTCATATAATCCAAGGAAACTGTGTGATGTCGGATGGCAGACTTCACAGTCTGATTTGAAGTGAAACAGAAGCAGGAACAGCCAGATGGTGGGGAGGGTTTACAAGACGGAATTATTGGACCTTCAGCTCAGGGGCCAGATACGTGGGCAAATAATATCCGTTCCAATTCATAAGTACTAAAACAACTACAACTGGTCACACAAAGCCGCAAATTCGTCTTTGTGTGATTGCATAGTTTATTCCAGGGGTCTCCAATTTTTTTAGTACAATGGCCATATTGTATATTTTCCAAATATTTACAGGCCGAAAAAATCCCCATTAGGGTCCCTTTCAAGAGCCCTCCTTACCTCAAGGTCCCCATACATTTTCCCTTACATCAGGGACCCCATCACAATCCCCCCTACAGAAGTGGAGACCATAGGAAGCCTTTCATGTCCTTAAAGTGGTTGTAAACACCTACCGTATATACTCGAGTATAAGCCGAAAAAAATCGGAAAACGTACTGTCTGGAATATAAGCCTAGGGTGTCTCACTTTGCCTCACTGTGTCCATGACTAGACTGACGTTTAACATGGGAGTCTATGGAAGGGGCTACATGTGTGCCAAGTTCCATGTCCAGGGGACCTATGACCAGGGGCGGACTGACCATTCGGTCCGTCGGGCACTGCCCGAGGGCCCGTGGTGGAGGGGGGCCCGGGTCGGCTCAGTCCGCCCTTGACTGCAGTCCCAACCGAGTCTCTCTCTCTCTCACATCGGTATAATCAGCGGCGGTGAGAGAGAGAGACTCTGGTCATTACGCCGCGCTGGAGGGAGCAGGTGGGTGGAGCTTTGCCGCTGGCCAGTCTTCCCCTGCCCTGGTTGCTAACGCCTGTGCCGCTTGGCGTGTAGCAACCAGTGACGTCAGTCATGTCGAAGGCTGGAGCCACTGCTAATAAGGAGGAGGATGAGAAGAGAGGAGGAGTCGGCAAGGAGCAGCGCGCTCTGAGAGGTATCATCACAGCCACGTCCCTTTGAATCTTAGACTGCTTCATTTATTCAGGCGGCGGGTGAGGCACTGTTTTTTGCTGGAGGTACCATGGGCAGAGAGCGGGCGGCACGGCATAAAGTACAGGTTACAGGACCAAAGGAGGCCCCCGTGATAGTCTCCCCCCACAGTGTCTCCTTGTGCCTTACACCCCCCACAGTGTCCCCCTGTGCCTTATATCCTCCCACAGTGTCCTCCCACACCCACTGTGTCCCCTGTGCCTTACAACCCCCCCCCACAGTGTCTCCTTGTGCCCCACACCCCCCCTACAGTGTCCCCTTGTGCCTTACACCCCCAACAGTGTTCTACCTCACATCCCCCTTACATCCCCCCACCGTGTCCCCCTGTGACTTACATCCCCTCCACCGTGGCCCCCTGTGCCTTACACCCTGCCCCACAGTGTCCCCCTGTGTCCTCCTCCACCCACCATGTGCCCCTGTGCCTTACACCCTCCCACAGTGTCCTCTTCTGCCTTACACCCCCCACAGTGTCCTTCCCCACCCACTGTGTCCCCCTGTGCCTTACATCCCCCCACAGTGTCCCCCTGTGCCTTACACCCTGCCCCACAGTGTCCCCCTGTGTCCTCCTCCACCCACCATGTCCCCCTGTGCCTTACACCCCTCACAGTGTCCTTCCCCCCTACAGTGTCCCCCACACTGTCCCCCTGTGCCTTACACCCCCACACTGTCCCCCTGTGCCTTACAGCCCCCACACTGTCCCCCTGTGCCTTACACCCCCACACAGTATCCCTCTGTGTCCTCCTCCACCCACCGTGTCCCCTTGTGCTTTACACCCCCCACAGTGTCCCCCTGTGTCTTCCACCCCCCACAGTGTCCCCCTGTGCCTTACACCGCCCCCCACACAGTGTCCCCCTGTGTTCTCCACCCACCGTGTCCCCCTGTGCCTTACACTCCCCCACAGTGTCCCCCTGTGCCTTACACCCCCCACAGTGTCCTCCACCCACCGTGTCCCCCTGTGCCTTAATCCCCCCCCACAGTGTCCCTCTGTGCCTTCCACCAACCCACAGTGTCCCCCTGTGCCTTCTCCCCCCATGGCTGCCCTGAGAGACACTGTGCTGTGTCTGGAGGATCTCAGTGCTCTGCTGTGTGCCCTGTGTTTTGGTTGTGTGCCCTACTATTTGCCATACTGTGTGTCCAATGGCCTGTGATGTGCCCTGCTGTGTACTCCCCGGATTTGCCATACTGTGTGCCACATGCCCTGTGATGTGTCCTTTGCCCTTCTATGTGCCCCATGCCCTGCTGTGTACTGCCTGATGTGACTTACTGTGTGCCCTGTGATGTGCTCTACTGTGGTTATGTGCTGTGTACTCCCTGATGTGCCCTACTGTGTGGCCCATGCCCTGTGATGTGCCTTGTTGTGTACTGCCTAATGTGCCATGTGACCCTGTGTGCCCTGTTATGTGACCTACTGTGTGCCCCATGACCTGTGCTCTGTGCCCTGCTGTGTACATCCGGATGTGCCCTGTGCTTTGTTGTTTACCCCCTGATGTACCCTACTGTGTGCCCCATGCCCTTTGATGTGTTATTTGCCCTGCTATATGCCCCATGTCCTGCTGTGTACCGCCCGATGTGACTTACTGTGTGCCCCATGCCGTGTGATGTGTTATTTGCCCTGCTATATGCCCCATGCCCTGCTGAGTACCGCCCGATGTGACTTACTGTGTGCCCCATGCCCTGTGATGTGCTGTGTACTCCCTGATGTGCCCTACTGTGTGCCCCATGGTCTTCTATTTCCCAGGGGCCCCATGGTCTTCTATTGCCCGGGGGCCCCATGAGTTGTCAGTCCGCCCCTGCCTATGACTGGCTGGTACCGGATCCCCAAAATCACTGGAGAAATTACCATTTAACATGGGAGTTTATGGAAGGGGTGCCCGGCTTTGAAAAATCGGTGCTCCCCAGCCATAGGTCCTCCAGACAACAAACTTTGCACACTTATAGAGGAGAACAGGGGCTATATGTGTGCCAAGTTCCGTGTCCAGGGGACCTACGACTGGCTAGTACCAGGTCCCCAAAATCACCAGAGAAATTACTGTTTAACATGGGAGTCTATGGAAGGGGTGCCGGATTCGAAAAAATCGGTGCTCCCCGGCCGTAGGTCTCCCGAACGAAAAACTTTGCACAACTATGGAGGAAGAGGAAGTCATAAAGTTCCCGGTACTTCCTGTTATAGGGTGACAATGCTCTGTCCCTGCTTCACAACTGTGCTTCCATGTTATTACCAGTTTTTGAAGGATGACAAAAGGCTGTCTCAACACACATTACACAGGTATGATCCACTATTGCCACCATCAGGAAACCCGCACTGAGAAATGCCATGTACTGTAGCCATCTCTGGAGTGCATGAAGACAGGAAGATCAGCAACACTGAGATAGAAAAGAAATGTGTGTGGCATTTTATTTAAAAAGCGCTTATGGCATGCAGAGACAACTATTATGATTGCCATTAGGCATTACTCCAGATGATTTTATAGTTAACAGATCCAAAGATTTATTTATTTTTTATTCCTTTTTAAATTCAATTTTTATATGATGTCTGCGGTTTCATTTTATTTATTTCATTTTTTGCTCTTTCTATTTTTTTCTGTTCTGATAAATATGTATTGCTGGAAAAGGAGAGGTCAGGGCTCTGTGCAGGCCAGGATTTTGAAGTGCGTCTATGGGAATTTGAGCCCATTTGTGAGGTCAGGAACTGATGCTGAATGCAAAGACTTGGCTCACATTTGACATTTCAATTTACCCCAAAGGTGTTCTGTAGGGTTGAGGTCGGGGATCTCTGAAGGCCACTTAAGTTCCTCCACAACAAACTGGTCTAACAATGTCTTTATTGAACTGGCTTTGTACATGGGACACAATCTTGCTGAAACAGAAAAAACTGTTATTGCTATGTTGGAAGCACACAATTCTCACTGTAAACACCAGAACTCCATTATTCGAGGGGCTGCTTACACTTTTGGTGCACCCAGTGGCAGCAGGTGCTGTTTTTTTATCTTTTTGGAGGGCAGTGAGGCGGCGGCGGCGGCAAACAATCCACACATCGCCATAACAACCCCCATCCCCCTGCCCGGTCGGTTGGGTCATGGACGCCGAGTCCCCCCCGCCTGGTCGGTTGTGTCTTGGAGGCCATGAAAAACGCAGAGAATCGAGGCGCGGAAAAATAGAAAAATATAATATTTTTTTTTGCTCGCAGTTTTCCTGTCGAGAAAACTGCTATGGAGCATATACACTGCCGGTTCTCCTGACCAAAGGCAAACATGGCAGGAAAAATTGGTCGTGTGTACGAGGCATTAGTCCATCCTAAGGATACATACCTCAGTACACATGCCTTTTTTGAAGCCGATCTGATCTGGAGTGACGTCACCAATAGACTTACTAGAGGGCTTCCTTTGTTGGCTGTGTCCTCTGCACCATGCATCAAAGCTGCCACTGACAGCTCAGAGTGGGATCAGCTTCAAAAAATGTATGTATACGGATTTCTTCTATAATGATTGAATGAATGAAAACTTATATAGCGCAGCACATGCGAACTTAATCGCCTCTGGGCGCTTGTTGTTCCTGTCTCCTTTGGTATCAAAAGAGATGAGTCTTGATCTTTCTCCTGAACGCTAAGTGATTCTCCTCCAACCGAATGCTGGTTGGTAAAGCGTTCCATAGTCTGGGACCTTGGACCGCGAATCTTCTTTCTCCCTTGGACTTGTAATTGGCTTTCGGTATCTGTAGCAGATTTTGATTGGTGGATCGCAGAACGCGATTGGGGTTATGAGCTTTTATTTTTTCGCATAGATAATGGGGAGCATTCCCATGGATACATCTATGCGTTAGACAGAGTGCTTTAAAAGTGATCCTGTCTTGTACTGGCAACCAGTGAAGGGTTCTCAGTGAAGGTGAGATTGATTCCCAAGGTTTTTTTCCAGTCACAAGTCTGGCGGCCGTATTTTGAACGACTTGTAGACGAGCGATTTGGTATTTGGGGAGTCCGAGGTAAAGGGCATTTGCATAGTCCAATCTGGAGTTTACAACTGCTCCCACCACGCCCGCCCAGTCTTCCTTGGGAATAAAAGGAGTAAGCCTACGTAGTAGGCGCAGCAGATGGTGAGATCCGCTGACTACTGACCCTATTTGTGCGTCCATTGTCATGTAGGAGTCAAAGATGACCCCAAGACTTTTGACTTTGTCGCTAGGGGTGATGATTTTGCCCAGAATGGGCGGGGGGGTCCAGGTTGTTGCAGGTTGATTCATACGCTTGGCGTGAAACAGGAGAAGTTCTCTATGTCTCTAGATTGAGGTGGTGATCCTTTTTCTTGCAAATGCGGAAATTCTATAGGGCTAGATAGGTTAGTGTTAGATCATGGATGTCTGTAGATGCAGGGAGTTTAGTGTTAGGGTGGAACTAAAATGTTTGCAATGAATCCTGCAGTGCATTGCATTGTAATCCACGCATTGTTAGTGCAATACACAGGCTCTTGCAATGTCCTCCCCAGCCTTAGATCTGTAGAAAGGCACAAACCTGCTGTAATAGGGCTGAAGGAAATGTGGCTCAACTACATCCAAAGTGACCAGATGAAGGAGGAAGGATTGCTGGCAAACTCCATCACAGTAGCAAAGGGAACATCCAGGAATTACCGGCGAGCACATACTGAATTCACATCATCACAAAGAGCAACCAGAAGAAGCACCCCGATTTATGTAATGGGGGTAGTGGTGTCACAATTTGGTTTTGGAGATGTATGCAGCCAAAGCTTAATGCTGTAATAAACACTGCTTGGTGACTTGTATCTACAGGTAAGCTTATAATAAATCTTACCAGTAGGTACAAGAAATATCTTCTAAAGGTGCACAACTTAAGACATAGGCACTATTTCTATAGACAGTGACACCACTGGCGTATGCCCACAGGACTCTGAATATGCCTGTGCTGTGGCAGTGAATCCAGAACACATGTGCGCGAGTGACATCATCACGGCTCGCTATTCAAATGGCCAGAGCCCATGAACCCAGAAGGAGGACCGAGTGAAGATGGAAGCCCTGACAACGCACTGCTTAAACAGCGGACATTTTTTTGATCCATTCTTTTTTGAAAAATATCTCAAGCTCTGTCAGATTGGATGGAGAGCGTCTGTGAACAGCAATTTTCAAGTCTTGTCACAGATTCTCAACCGGATTTAGGTCTGGACTTTGCCTGGGCCATTCTAACAAATGAATATGCTTTGATCTAAACCAGGGGTCTCCAAACTTTTCAAACATAGGGCCAGTTTATTGTTCTTCAGACTTTAGGAGGGCTGGATTGTGGCAAGTGTGGGGAGGAAATGTCCAGGGCCCAGCGTCAGTGAGAGTAAATATGGCCTCAGAGTTGGTGGAGGAGTAATGCCGCGTACACACGACCATTTAAAATGATTGTGTGTGGGCTTCACATCATTTTTCGGGTTCTGAAAAGCGTTAAAAAAAAATTCGAACATGCTGCATTTTTTTAACAACGTTTTAAACGATGTCGTTTTTCAGGTTGTAAAAAATGATCGTGTGTGGGCTAAAACGACGTTAAAAACCCGCGCATGCTCAGAAGCAAGTCATGAGACGGGAGCGATCGTTTTGGTAAAAATACCGTTCATAATGGAGTAAGCACATTCATCACGCTGTAACAGACAGAAAATCGCGGGTGGCGACATCCGCATGGAACTTCCCCTTTATAGTGCCGTCGTACGTGTTGTACGTCACCGCGCTTTGCTAGAGCATTTTTTTAAAACGATGGTGTGTAGGCAAGGTCGTTTTAATGATGAAGTTGGAAAAACATAATTTTTTCTACATGCCGAAAAACTTTGTTTTTTTTTTCATGCCGAAAAATGTGTACGCGGCATAAGACCCCTATCATTAGGAGGAATAGTATCCCATCATTGGTATCAGTAGAATAAATAGTGCCCCCTTGTTGGTGTCAGTGGGAGGAATAGTGTTTTAAATCAGTTGGATGAATAGTGGCCCAAGAGCCGGCTAGCAAAGGGCTACATCTGGCCCTCGGGCCGCAGTTTGGAGACCCCTGATCTAAACCATTCCATTGTAGCTCTGGCTGTATGTTTAGGTTTGTTGTCCTGCTGGAAGGTGTACCTCTGCCCCAGTCTCAAGTCTTTTGCAGTCTATCACATAAAATCCCAATAAAAGAAATTTACGTTTTTGGTTGCAACATGACAAAATGTTGAAAATTTCAAGGGGTATGAATACTTTTTCAAGGCACTGTAAATGTGGTGAAATATGATGAACAAGGAGGCAATAATTACTTAGATCAGCTTTAGACACTCGCGTTTTAATAAATGGGCCACACATGGACTTATTTTTATTTTTTTTGACCGCTTCCTGTAATCTAGTCTTTAATATTAGCCCTTTAAACTTCCCCAGTCTTCCGGATGAGATATCAGACAAAAAGCAGAATCAAATACCTTGGCTGGCGCTCGGCGGGCAGAAGTGGGGGGGTATCAGAGTTTGCGGTCAGGAGTTCACCCAAACTTTTTGCTCTCTTTTTATTTTCGAATCTCAGATAAGAAACCTTCTTGGCGGAGCAGAGGGTAGAGAATTCAGTGAAGCGGACCCCTGTGATCTCGCTAAAGCAGGTCAACACTGCCGAGTTTATAAAAAGAGTCACAAAGTTCCTGTGGATTACAGCGAGCGTGGCAGCACAACAAACAGGGATTCTCAGCTGCCAGAACAGAGGTCGGATAAAAAGCGGCTTCACAAGCTGCGGCAATCTGCAACTGTACCGCTTTGAGAGACGGGAAATGTATTCCACTTCAGGTCTATTCGACTTCAATCGCGGCACGCAGGCGGCCCCGTCTTCATTATTCTTCCTACAGAGAACCGCAAAACAGCGACTGAGCGGCTACACAAAAACATTTAATTTCTGAGGGATAAAACCCTCTGCCCCACTGGCAGGAAATTCTTATAATATTTTACATTTAGGAAGATCTTTCAGCAACTTTACAAGCCTGCATGAAAAAATGTGCGGCATGTCACAATATACAACAACAGAATCCTTTTTTCGGAAAAGCTCCAGCTTTAGACAAGGACAAAGCTGCCCTTGAGATCAGTGTCTTTGCCTAGGCTGAGATGATGTCATCAGCCAGGAGGAGAAATGTCCTCTTTCCTCTCCTCCAATGATCAAACTATACATTGTAACTTTGTAGCAAATCAAGGTGACACCCGTAGCTGTTCGCAGAGAGCAGTGAGAACTGCCTGCGAGTGAGATGCGATGCAATGCGGGAACCTGCACAGAAATCGCACTGCTTCTCGCATCGCACAAGTGTGAATGGCGACTTAAAGGGGTTGTAAAGGAAAACATTTTTTCCCCTAAATAGCTTGCTTTACCTTAGTGCAGTCCTCCTTCACTTACCTCATCCTTCCATTTTGCTTTTAAATGTCCTTATTTCTTCTGAGAAATCCTCACTTCCTGTTCTTCTGTCTGTAACTACACACAGTAATGTGAGGCTTTCTCCCTGGTGTGGAGTGTCGTGCTCACCCCCTCGCTTGGACTACAGGCGAGTCAGGACGCCCACTAACACACAGCTCCTTTCTCTATCTGCAACATAGAGAGCGCCCTGACTCTCGTGTAGTCCAAGGTAGGGGTGAGCACAACACTCCACACCAGGGAGAAAGCCTCTTGAGGGGGGAGGGAGCAAGCAGGAGTGTCAGGACGCCCACTAACACACAGCTCCTTTCTCTATCTGCAAAGTAGAGAGTGTACCGTCTTGCCTGCTCGCCCCCTCCCCCCTCAAGAGGCTTTCTCCACACCAGGGAGAAAGCCTCACATTACTGTGTGTAGTTACAGACAGAAGAACAGGAAGTGAGGATTTCTCAGAAGAAATAAGGACATTTAAAAGCAAAATGGAAGGATGAGGTAAGTGAAGGAGGACTGCACTATGGTAAAGGAAGCTATTTAGGAAAAAAACAATTGTACCTTTACAACCCCTTTAAGCCCCATACACACAATTAGATTTTCTGCAGCCATATATAATAGGAGGTCATACCTTAAAGGCCCGTACACACGATCGGAAATTTCGAAACAAGGGACGTGTTTTGTCGGATAATCCGACCGTCTGTATGCTTCATCGGACAACTATCGGAATTTACAAAAACAAATGTTGCATGGTCATGCTCTCAAATTGTCCAACAAAAAAAAGTGTTTCGTCGGATCATCCGATCGTGTGTAAAATCAAAAGTACAAACACGCATGCTCCGAACCAATGCTAACCATCAGACAAAAGTAGAAGTTGCACAAAGGGCTGAAGAACCACATAGTTCAAGCAGGCCCTTGCACTACATGGTTTTGGTAAATCTGAAGACAAAAATCAACAGAAAATCGAAGACTGTGTATTTGGTCTTAGACCGCTGCGCAGATACGATGTGACATAAGAACTGCAACGACCACCATTTTATGATCAGCTTTTTTTTTATCTTGGTTAAAACTGCTGTAAGCGATTATAAAGTGTGAGCTGGAGTTTGGCTTAAATTTTTTCTGTAGATTTTTGTCTTCAGATTTACCAAAACCATGTAGAGCAAGCACTTGCTTAATTACATACAAACTGAAACTCTTATGCCGCGTACACACGATCACTTTTCGCCATGAAAAAAAATTTCCAACTTCATCATTAAAAACGATGTTGCCCACACACCATCGTTTTTGAAAAATGATGAACAAAGCGCGGTGACGTACAACGGCACTATAAAGGGGAAGTTCTATTCGCCTTCGGGGCTGCTTTAGCTGATTTTGTGTTAGTAAAAGACGATTTGCGCTTTCCTGTCTGTTACAGCGTGATGAATGTGCTTATTCCATTATGAACGGTAGTTTTACCAGAACGAGCGCTCCCGTCTCATAACTTGCTTCTGAGCATGTGCGGGTTTAAAAACGTCGTTTTTGCCCACACACGATCATTTTTTACAACACAAAAAACAACATTTTCAAAAATGACATAAAAAATTGAAGCATGTTCGAATTTTTTTTTTGGTCGTTTTTCAGAAGACAAAAAACCATGTGAAGCCCACACACGATCATTTTAAATGACGTTTTTAAAAATGTCATTTTATTTCATCACAAAAATGACTATGTGTAAGCGGCATCAAGCTTTGACCTCATATTATATGTTTTTTGTAAATCCGAAGACAAAAAATTACAGAAAATCTAATACTGTGTATGAGGCTTTACAAAGCAATTTTTTGGGGGGGGGAAATTCACTTTTAAAAAAAAATAAGAAAACAGTAAAGTTAGCCTAATTTTTTTTATATTGTGAAAGATAATGTTACGCCGAGTAAATTGATACCCAACGTGTCACGCTTATAAAATTGCGCCTGCTCGTGGAATGGCGACAAACTTTGACCCTTAAAAATCTCCAAAGGCGATGTTTAAAACTTTCTACAGGTGCTTTGCATGTGCTTTTAACCCTTTTTCGGCCGCTAGCACTGATCTCAGTGCTCTGCTGTTCTTTTTCCCCTCCAAGGCTCTGTACTATCAGGTAGAGCTGAAACGATTAATCGATATTATCGATAATATTCGATAATGAAAATCGTTGTCAACGATTTTCATTATCGATTAATCGGTCCGCCCTTCCGCCCATTCAAAGCCGCGGCCTCAATTACCGTTTGCCGCGGGCCCGCCGCGATCGAGCAGCGGGGGAGGTGGAGGAGCACGGAGGCACAGGATCCTGTGTCTCCGTGCGCCCCCACCACCTCCGCCGCGCGATCGCCGCGGGTCCGCGGCAAACGCTAATTGAGGCCGCGGCTTTGCGGCCTTGTGAAGTCCCAAGCTCTTCCTTCTGTGAGCTGGCGCCATCTGGTGGTGGCCGTTTGACATTACAAGTTAAACAGCAACTGTAATGTTATTTTTTACTGCCATCTCCTTCCCTATAATTAGAACCCCCAAACATTATATATATTTTTTATTCTAACACCCTAGAGAATAAAATGGCGATCGTTGCAATACTTTGTGTCACGCCGTATTTGCGCAGCGGTCTTACAAGCGCACTTTTTTTGGATTTTTTATTTTTTTTAATTAAAAAATAAAACAGTAAAGTTATCCCAATTTTTTTTTAGATTGTGAAAGATAATGTTACGCCGAGTAAATTGATACCCAACATGTCACGCTTCAAAATTGCGCCCGCTCGTGGAATGGCGTCAAACTTTTACCCTTTAAAATCTCCATAGGCGACGTTTAAAAAAAAATACAAGTTGCATGTTTTGAGTTACAGAGGAGGTCTAGAGCTAGAATTATTGCTCTCGCTCCAACAATCGCGGTGATACCTCACGCGTATGTGTTCGCTTCTGCGCGCAAGCTCGTCGGGACGGGGCGCATTTTCTGGCTCCTAACTTTTTTAGCTGGCTCCTAGATTCCAAGCAAATTTGTCAAGCCCTGCCGTGAGGGATAGTGCCCCAGCATTGGTGTTCCCGGGAGGAATAGTGCCCCAGCATTGGTGTTCCCGGGAGGAATAGTGCCCCAGCATTGGTGTTCCCGGGAGGAATAGTGCCCCAGCATTGGTGTTCCCGGGAGGAATAGTGCCCCAGCATTGGTGTTCCCGGGAGGAATAGTGCCCCAGCATTGGTGTTCCCGGGAGGAATAGTGCCCCAGCATTGGTGTTCCCGGGTAGGAATAGTACTGCTGCAAAGTTGTGTAATGTTAATGTTAAACGTTTTTTTAATCTGCCGTTTGAGTGTAACATGTTTTTTCATTATTACTGTTAAATAAACGAAAAAATTCCACATTACGTTTTTTTTAATGATTTTATCCGATTAATCGATTAATCGAAAAAATAATCGGCCGATTAATCGATTATGAAAATAATCGTTAGTTGCAGCTCTACTATCAGGAGATGGGTTAGGGACAGCAAAAGAAGGGGAGGATCGGAGGAGACAGGATCAAACAGCCTTTTTACACAATGCAGAGGATCAACTCTGTAGGTTCAACAGTGATTATAACAAGCATGCTTTGCTGCATATATAGACTGATTTTACAGTGGTGGGCTTAGTAACACTTTAAAAGGTTTGCCCCATCCCTGTAAACGGATACGTCCGGAAGAGAGCTTGCTCTTTTGAAAAACCAACAGACTTAATGGCCAGATTACCAGATGAAAATAGAAAAAATAAATCCTAAAAAAGAAAACAAATGCAGCCATCGCATCTAAGAATTGGTAAGCTGCAAAATAATAAAAGTTTGCTTTTGGGTTTAATACCGCTTTAACTTCCACTGGCGCATTTTGTCCTCTACTGGGAACTCATCATAGGGGACAAAATGCAACCAGCTGAAGTAAGCAGGTGGAGTCTCTTTATATCAATAAATGGATTGTGGGAGGAGAAAAAAAAACACATTTTGCACAGAGGGTGTAGTCGAAGTGGAGACAATAGAGCGGAGTCAAGGGACTTGTGGCATGAACTGCATGATTGGCTTCATTAAAGGGGTTGTAAAACTTTGTATTTTTTCACCTTAATGCATCCTATGCATTAAGGTGAAAAAACACCTTGCACTCTCGGCCCCCATATCCCCCCGTTTCTTTCTCGTACATCACGGGACACAGAGCAGCATATTCATTACTATATGGGTTATATGGAGTACCTTCAGGTGTGGACACTGGCAATCTCAAACAGGAAATCCCCTCCCTATATAACCCCCTCCCATAGAGGAAGTACCTCAGTTTTTTCGCCAGTGTCTTAGGTGTTGGTCACGGAATAGCTTTGCTCCACATCCTTGGGATTAAGGGCGGGCTAACCGGATCTGTCCAAGGAGCCTCAGTGCCAAAGTGGACAGTACCCGGGCCCCAAACCGTGGGGTTTTGCCTATAATGCTCCTCTTTGGAGGGCTGGACCCTGGGCCCAGGACTTGGAGTTCGTAAAGACCATAAGTTCCTGTTTGCCAGGGTGCTATATAGGTCCAGGACAGTGGGTACCTTCATAGGACCCCAGGGCCTCAAGGTCTACTACGCTACCCACGGAGATGGGAGAAGATTGGACCGTTTTGCAAAACGTCCTGCGGCATGGAGCAGGTAAGAGGGGAGCCTGCGGGACTTGGTTCGACAGCAGGCTCTCCAGGGGAGATCTTAAGGGGGGTAGCCTGAGTATGCTCTGCATTGGCACCATGGTCACTATGTCTGATGGACAGGATGCCCTGAAATGTTTCCCACCATCACTTGATCCCCCTACCTATCT
Organism: Rana kukunoris; assembly: GCA_029574335.1. Taxonomy (NCBI): domain Eukaryota; kingdom Metazoa; phylum Chordata; class Amphibia; order Anura; family Ranidae; genus Rana; species Rana kukunoris. The sequence goes on along the minus strand of CM056056.1, from coordinate 23,539,986 downwards.
ATGTATTTTTGCTAGCTACCTGCTGCTCGCTGGTTGAAGATCTTTTTTAAAAAAAAAAAAAAAATAACAGATCTGTCTCTAGGCTAAAGGGACTCCTTAGGGGCCTGTTTTAGCCTTACCTTGCCGGGATTCAAAATCTGCCGCCTGATGCGTCCTCCAACCTGCATTTCTGGGGGGCTCCAGAGTGCGTCTCCTCCCCCCCCCCGACAGTCACGCGCGCATGCATATAGAAAATTTTCGCGCCGTTCGGGAGGGGGGGGGGGGCGGGGAGCGTGACTGCAGTGTAGAGTGGGCGTGCCTTCAATTGCTGTTATACACAGCAGGCGCGTTCTTAGCTCAGTTCAGAGCTGAGCTGGAGAGAGAGAGGACGTAGAGCTGGCAGCACAGTGACTCCCGGTGGCGAGAAGGGGTACTACATGCTGGAGTCAGCTCCAATACTTTTTGTTAAGCCAAAATCCCCTTGGCAACAGGTTGAATGCTGGCAAACATGTTGGGGGTGGGGCTGTATGTTGTGAATAATATTATAAAGGAAAACATACTGAGCCCCACCGTTTTTGGGCATTAGTGATCCTATTGTCCCCTAAACCTTATTTTTTGTACTCCTGGCTATAACAGTCTGTTGTTGTAAGCGGAGTCCCTCGGTTTTGTATTATGGCTTCCAAGGGTTCAGGATCGAAACACAAAAAAAAAAAAAAAGAAAAGACAAAGGGGTTCCTCCTCTGGTTCTGATGATATGCCAATACTTTCCCCACAGGTTATTCCTATAGGGGTCACCCTGGATAAGCCATTAAGGGGGTCTGGTGCTGAGGCTGGCCCAGGTCGGCCCAACCCTGTGTTTTCACAGAGGAGATGCTAGCCGTCACCCTAGGGGGGCTAGAGAAAAAAGTTAACAGCTATGATCGCTGGCTCTTTTTCTGGCAAGAAGCGGACTGGTCCCCATCGCCAAAAGGGACAGAACCTAGAGGAAGGATCTACCACTGAAGAATTGTTTTCAGCCTCCCAGACGGAGAGTCTGTGGGTCCAGTCTTTGACAGACATGGTCCGCTCGGCATTTAATTTGCCATTTCCAGAGCCTCAGGTTCCTGCGGTATCCTCTTTGGGTTCTTTTAAAAGCGCCGTTAAGCAACGCAGCTTTTCCGGTCCATCCTCTGTTAGAGGAATTGGTTTTTCCAGGATTGGGACGACCGGACAGAATTTTTTCTGCCGCCTAAAGCTGACGAGAGGGTAGTCTTTATGCACGTCTGCCAGGAAATATTTGTGCTTGCAGGCACTCTTTCCCCTGACCAATTGCTCTTTAAAAGGGGCCCGGATGGCTCAGTCGGTAGAGCATCGGACTTTTGGTCTGAGGGTCCAGGGTTCAGGTCCCGGTTCGGGCACTGCTTTTCAACTACCCGTGAGGTCCTTGAGGCCACATCTACCGGAAAGCGCCCGATCTCGTCTGATCTCGGAGGCTAAGCAGGGTCGGGCCTGGATTAGTGCCTGGATGGGAGACCACCTGGAAGGTTTTCTGTTATTTACCCTATGGAAAAGACATTTTTCTAAGAAAGGGGGCGCTCCCAACTGTGGACGCAGCCATCTCAGGGGTGAATAAATCATTAACTGGCCTAAGGGGAAACATACAAATGTTTAAGGTCCCGGTCGATAAACGTTTAGAGACACTTTTCCAGCATCCTTGGCTACAGCCAGCAGTGGCTGCAATTGGAGTTTTGTCAGGCGTTAAATAACCAGACAAAACAGATGCTTTAGACATCCCTGCCCAATAGGCAGAGGAGTTATTGGATATTCCCAGAGCTCTGTGCTTTGCGGTAGAGGTTATAAAAAGACTCCATCCAGCAAGCGTCTCGTTGTCACTATTTTTAGTGCATATGAGAAGGCTCTTATGAAGAACTGGGCGGCCGAGCCCCATGTAAAAGACTGCTGGCAGGTTTGCCCTTCCATGGAAAGATCTGGATAAATACATTCAGACTGTTTCAAGTGGCAAAAGTACCCTTTTACCAGTCAAGAGAAGTTCCGGGGTCCTGCGTTTAAAAGGCAGCTCCCCCCTGTTCCGGGGCCCTCAAATTCCAGGCAGTACGGACCTCCTGCGCGATCAAACTTTTAACAATGGATCGCAAGGACAGGCCTCTGGGGATCGATCCCCGACAGAGGGGGTCCGATCATCTGTGGCCGCAGGCTACAGATTAGAATTTCTAAAATTTCCTCCACAAGGAAGGCCTCAATGCGGGCGGCGTTGGATCATCTGCTTTACCAGGGCATAATGGTAGAGGTACCAGCCCAAGAACAGGGGCTAGGTTTCTATTCCAATCTGTTTGTCATACCAAGGCCCATCGGCGATGTCAGACCAATTTTGGACCTAAAAGGTTTAAATGCTTACCTAAGGGTTCGCTCTTTCCGGATAGAATCCGTTCGGTCAGCAGCCGCCACACTCCAGAAGGATCTGGCTTCTATAGACATAAAGGATGGTTACCTTCATGTACCAAGTCTTTCAGCCACATCAAATATTTTTTGTTTGTACGCTTCGTAGTGATACAGCGTCACTTCCAATTCGTGGCGCCCCCCTTCAGGCTGGCTACGGCCCCCGGGTATTCACGAAGGTCCTAGCTCCAATTCTAGTCAGTCTAAAGGATCCAAGGGATCTCGGTCCTAGCATACCTGGACGACCTCTTAATCATAAGATCACTCGCGTCCTTGGTGGAATGCGTAGTAGCCCTCATGGTTCAGTACCTCGAGAGGTTCGGCTGAGTCCTAAACCGGGGAAAGATCAGCATTTCAACCTACAAAGCAGTTGGAATATCTCGGCATGAGATTAGACACAGAACAGAAGATGGGTGTTCCTGCCCCTGGTAAAGGTCGAGGCTATCAAAAGATTGATTCAGTTGGTTCTAAGCAAAAGAGAACCAACTATTCGCCTATGTATGCGATTACTAGGCAGACTAATGGCCATGTTCGAGGCGATACCACACGCTTCCACGCTTGTGTCCCACAGACACCAATTCTAGTAGCTTGGTTCTGCCCAGTGGTCTGGAAGGCTGGAGAGCGGTCTTGAACGGGTTCACTCGCCAAGGAACTTGGGCAGAGGCGGAGAAGCAGCTGCCCATCAAGGTCTGGGAGATCAGAGCGGCTCGGCTAGCCCTCCTGGCATAGACATCCAGATTACAGGGGTCCTCGGTGAGAAGTCATTCAGACAATGCCACAGCGGTGGCATATATGTGAACCACCAAGGGGGAACCAAGAGTCAAGCCACTCAGAGTGAGAGGAGCTTGGTTTTTCGGTGGGCAGAGGTTTATGTACCCTGCATATCGGCGACATTCATTCCCGAGGGGGACAACCTGCAGGCGTACTTCCTAAGTCGCCAAACCCTGTCGCCGGGGGAGTGGTCTCTGCATCCACAAGTTTTTTTCAGACAATCTGCCAGAAGTGGGGAGTGCCAGACGTGGAGGTCATGGCATCAGGATTCAACAAGAAGCTAGACAGGTTCATGTCTCGAACGAGGGACCCTATGGCCTGCGGAACCGATGTGTTGGTTTGCCCTTGGCATCAATCATAACTTCTATATGTATTTCCCCCGCTGCAGTTACTACCCCGCCTGTGGCGCAGGATCATAGCACAGGCCGGTTATCCTGGTAGCCCCAGCTTGGTACCGGAGGGCATGGTACTCACTAGTCCTGAAATTGGCAGCGGGAGGCCCTTGGCCAGACCTACTCTCACAAGGCCCGATCCTCCACCCTGCATTACGGCGTCTAAATTTGACGGCCTGGCGGCTGAATCCCTGATTCTCAGGGGTAGAGGTCTATCTAGGCAGGTAATCCCTACCCTCATTAAGGCTAGAAAGCCGGCCTCCAGGGTAATTTTGTTACAGGGTTTGGAGGGCCTACGTGAGGCTAAGAGATAGGTTTCCCGCAAGTATACCATTGATAGAGTATTACGTTTTCTCCAGCTAGGAGTGGATAAAGGCCTGGCATTAAGCACGATCTAGGGACAGATTTCAGCCTTATCAGTGTGGTTTCAGAGGCCGCTGGCCGCCCACTCGCTGGTTAAGATCTTCGTACAGGGAGTCTTACGTGTTAATCCTCCGGTCAAATCACCACTTTGTCCATGGGACTTAAATCTTGTTCTGTCAACTCTACAGAAACAACCCTTTGAGCCGTTGGCTGAGGTACCTTTGGTTTTACTGACTAGAAAGTCGGTATTTCTGATCACCATAGTTTCGGCCAGGAGAGTATCGGAATTGGCAGCCTTATCTTGTAAGGAACCATATCTCATTTTACATAAGGATAGGGCGGGGTTCCGTCCTCATTCTTCCTTTCTACCAAAGGTTATATCCAGTTTCCACCTGAACCAGGATGTGGTACTTCCATCCTTCTTCCAAAACCCACCTCTAGAAAGGAGGGGTTGCTGCATACGTTGGATATTGTCAGGGCCATAAAGGCCTATCTTAAAGCTACAGAGAAGGTTCGGAAAACAGATGTGGTGTTCGTTTTACCGGAAGGGCCCAAGATGGGTCAGGCAGCTGCTTGATCCACCATCGCAAGATGGATTAAACAATTAATCGTTCAGGCCTGCGGTTTGAAGAGGTTGCCTCCTCCTTTATCGGTAAAGGCCCATTCTACCAGGGCCATGGGCACCTCCTGGGCAGCACATCATCAGATCTCTATGGCTCGAATATGCAAGGCAGCAACGTGGTCGTCAGTCCACATGTTTACAAAATTTTATCAATTAGACGTAAGAAGGAATGCGGATACAGCCTTTGGGCAGTCAGTACTACAGGCCGCGATTCAAGCTCCTCAGGATCTGAGGGGGCTCCCTTGACTTGATTTGAGATTTACATTTCTTGTTTAAGTTGGATTTACTAGTATTTGAGTATACCTCTAAATTAAATCCTTTTTTGGAAGATGTCTCCCTCCCCTCATTAAAGCATTGCTTTCGGACATCCCATATAGTAATGAATATGCTGCTCTGTGTCCCGTGATGTACGAGAAAGAAAAAGGGATTTTTAATAACAGCTTACCTGTAAAATCCTTTTCTTGGAGTACATCACGGGACACAGAGCTCCCACCCCTCTTTTGGGGAACATTTTTGGGAGGCATACTGCTTGCTACAAAACTGAGGTACTTCCTCTATGGGAGGGGGTTATATAGGGAGGGGACTTCCTGTTTGAGATTGCCAGTGTCCACACCTGAAGGTACTCCATATAACCCATATAGTAATGAATATGCTGCTCTGTGTCCCGTGATGTACTCCAAGAAAAGGATTTTACAGGTAAGCTGTATTTAAAAATCCCTTTTTTACTTACCTAAGCCACGAAACTCTGTGGGCTCATACCCACGATGGTTTCCCCAAGATTGAGGTGGCTTGTCATTGGAGAATGATAGCAGAGCAGCCATTGGCTCCCGCTGCTTTCAATCAAATCAATGACGCGGTGCACCGGGGGGGGGGCGAGTGATACATTTGGCGGCTGAAGCTGCCAGCTGTATCCCAGGAGCGCGCCCACAAGCTAACCCCCATGAGAGAGCGCTTCCCAAGAAGGGGGTTAGCTCTTGCATGGAGGAGCCGAGACAGCCGCGGAGGGACCCCAGAAGACCAGGATCGGGGGCCACTCTGTGCAAAACGAACTGCACAGTGGAGGTAAGTATGACATGTTTGTTATTTAAAAAAAATATATATACCTTTACAACCCCTGTAATGTGCTATTGCTCCTTCACTGTCCAATCACAGGCTAGGGGCGGCTCCTTGACCAGTCTAGTGCTTCAGCACATTGTGCAGGTCCACGATTTGCTGTTTGATACGGTTGCTGAATCATAAAATTACAAATCTGCCAGAAGTAAAAATAGTTCAAAAGACAACTGCTCGTCCGCAACTCCGATTCAAGAATCTGCACTTCCCATCCAGCTCTGTAAGCTGAGCTCAGTCCACAGCCAGGAGACGCCACACTATTTTATTCCGCTCATCATTTTAAAGTACATTTATTGTTGTAAGATGGATGAGTGTGCTAGAGAGGTTTATGGGATGGAAGTTTTGGTGGAAGGCCCGCCATAAAGCTCAGGAACCCAGAGACAAATCCTTGCTTAGTGACTTAGCGACAGTTGTGCGGTTTTATGTGCGACGGAAAGGTCAGGCAAGAGTCATTCCTGAAATCTGACCACATAAAATTCTGGAAAAATACATTTATATATGTGGCGGGTCACGGATCTTGTAGGCACATATAGATACTTTGTGATAGATATAATAGGATAAAATATTTCTTTACATTACAATAGAAAACAAGAAAATATAAAGCAGATCTTCACTGCATCTGAACACCACAAACCAAAAACACTATTTAATTCATTTTTAAAATTCAAAGCAAAATTCCCATCCATGTCTCCATGCACTGGGCAGGAGGAAGGAGCCAGGAGCACTGCATGGGGGACCCGACAAGGGCAAAATCAGGGCTCCTCTATGCAAAACCACTGCACAGAGCAGGCAAGTAAATCTGGGTTTACAATCACTATGGCCCCTTTCACATGGGTGTCTCCATTAAGCTGGATCTGCTTGTTCAGCAGGGGATCTCTCTCTGCTGATCCCTGCTGAGCAGGCGGATGACTGCACAGTGGAGCAGACACAGACACAGCCCGCTCTCGTCATTTTGGAGAAATCAGACAGAAATGGGCTGCCTGTCTGTTTACATCCGATCCGCCAGACAGATGAGGAATAGGTCCCCCATCCATCTGTTTTTGGCAGACAGAATTTGAGTGGATGGTGGTGGGTGTCAGCTGACATCCGCCGCTCCATAGAGGTGAATGTAGCGTCTGATCAAGTCTGCCTGAAAAACTGACAGGTAAACATTATTGGACAGACTGTGTACAAGGGGCCTTTTAATATTTTAACATTACTTTGATATGCCCAGAGAAAGAAGGTGACGGATGACTGCAACAGGCAGGTAAAGCCCACGTAGACATTGAGAGATTTACTAAAACTGGTGCAAACACAGAATATGGTGCAGGTGTGCATAGCAGTGCAGGTGCGTCCATATTGGGAGCAGGAGCGTCGCCCCCCTCTCTCTTGCATGCACCCGTAACTCAACAATAGATAGATTCATGCATTGCATGAATCTATCTATTGTTGCTGCTGCCGCCCACTATTCTGGTGTACGGCCCCCTGTTGAATGCTGGCCATCTGAATAACAGTGGTGGGTGTGTTTTGGAAGTGCCTGATTAGAGCCAGAGGCTCTAATAGGCTTCCTGATTAGAGCCTGTGGGCTCTAATCAGCTTCCAAATGGTTAAACAGAGGGCGCATGGCTGTGCATTCCCTGTTTAAACCATGCTGTGTTAGGGAATCGCTTCTCTAACACTGACCCGCTTCTCAGCCAAGCGTCATTGAGGACGGGAGAAGACATCGAGGGAGCGGAGGGAGCATGGAGAAGGACGACACTGACCCGAGGAAGGCGAGTGCCAGGCTGGGGGGGAAACTGACTGCATTTGAGGGGCACCGTGGCGGCAATCAGCTTCTAACTTCAGCTTGTTGAATTAACCACATAAGAACCGCCTCCTGCACATTTACGTCGGCAGAATGGCACTGCTAGGCACATGCACGTACAGGTACGTCCTGTGCTAGTGCCCAGTCCTTCAGCTGACTAAAGGTCCAGGTCTAAAGTGGTTAAGCTTTGACAATAAAACCTGGAAGCTGATTGGTTCCTGTGCACAGCTGCACCAGATTCTGTGTGCACCAGTTTTAGTAAATCTCCCCCTCAGAGTCACATACAGTATATAAAGACTTTAAACAGATTCTGACTCTACCAGTGAATGTTCATAGAAGTCACCTTGAGCCTCTTGCTGCAATTCTTTGAAATTTTATGAGGTATTACTAACCGAAACGAAAATAAATTTTCCTCTAGACAGTCTCAGGGAGAGGAAAAAATAGAAAAGGTTTTATAATTTGAGTTAGTAAAATTCCCATTTGAGATTTATGAGTGTTTTGGCAGACAGAAAGGACGGCGCCCAATTGAGGATCACAGGACTGCCTGCTGTACACGGGCCTCTGCTTGCCTACCACATTCACTGAAACCATACAACAGGATATTTCAGGAGAGGAGAGCTAGATAGAATAAGGAGCAGAGTCTTCCAGCGCTGCAGAGTATTTCAGGAGAGGAGAGTAATGCCGCATACACACGTTCGGAATTTCCGACAAGAAAAGTTCGATGTGAGCTTTTGGACGGAAATTATGACCGTGTGTAAGCCCCATTGGACTTTTTCTGTCAGGAGTTTCCGACAGCAAACATTTGAGAGCTGGTTCTCAAATTTGCCGACGGGAAAAGTTCTTGTCAGAAATTCCGATCGTCTGTATGCAATACTGACGCGCAAAAAAACCTGCATGCTCGGAATCAATTCAACGCATGCTCGAAATCATTAAACTTAATTTTTCTCAGATCGTCGTAGTGTTGTACGTCACCGTGTTCTTGGCAGTCAGATTTTTTTGTGACTGTGTGTATGCACACAAGTTTGAGCCAAAATTCCGTTGGAAAAAAATCCACGTTTTTTTTTTTTGTCGGAATTTCCGATCGTGTGCACATGGCATTAGATAGAGAAAGGGGCAGAGTCCTCAGTGGTGCAGAGTATTTCAGGAGAGAATAGTTATTTAGCATAAAAAGCAGAGTCCTTCAGCGGTGCAGAGTATTTCAGGAGAGGAGAGTTAGATGGAGGAAGGAGCAAAGTCCTCCAGCAGAGCAGAGTATTCCGGCAGAGGAGAGTTATATAGAGGAAGGTCCAGCAGAGTATTTCAGGAGAGGAGCGTTGGATAGAGGAAGGAGCAAAGTCCTCCAGCAGTGCAGAATATTTCAGGAGAGGAGAGTTAGATAGAGGAAGGGAAAGAGTCCTCCAGCGGTGCAGAGTATTTCAGGAGAGGAGGGTTACAGGAAGGAGCAGAGTCCTCCAGCAGTGCAGAATATTTCAGGAGAGGAGAGTTGGATAGAGGAAGGGAAAGAGTCCTCCAGCGGTGCAGAGTATTACAGGAGAGGAGGGTTACAGGAAGGAGCAGAGTCCTCCAGCAGTGCAGAATATTTCAGGAGAGGAGAGTTGGATAGAGGAAGGGAAAGAGTCCTCCAGCGGTGCAGAGTATTTCAGGAGAGGAGCGATAGAGGAAGGTTCAAAGTTTTGCAGGAGCAGAAAGTTTTGCTGGCACAGATTTTTTTGTCCCATTCAGCCTGCAGGCTGAGCAGAAAAACAGCACGGGTGGACAAGTGTCCCACTGCAGCTATTGTATTCTGTCAGCTGTCAAAATATCAGTGTCTGCATCTGATTGGATGCAGTCACTGTTCAGACAAAACATTTTTTGACCCACTCCTTTGACTTTGCGATCGAGGTATGTCGGGCAGCAGACAGTCAAGGCCACCAAACAAGAGCATTTCTGATGAACCAGATGAAATTTGCTTTGTGTATGGCCAGCTTTAGATAACAGGAGAGCAGAGTCCTCTGTACCAGTATAGTAGTGCAGAGACCACTGCCCCACCATACAATCATGTGCAGGTTGAATAGGTATCACCTTTAGTGACATAAAGGGTAAATCACATTATATATGGATCACTGATCTCCTTTCTTTCCTCTTCCTAGAAGGAATAAAGGTGGAATCTTCTCTCCAGGAATGTCACCGCTCAGTGCTGTGATGACAGAGATTACATCAGACATTAAATCTGAGCAATGAAATGCTGATCTTTTCACACATCATCTGAACTGACAGGGGAGGTGAATGAGCAGGAGTCCCCCCACAGCATGGCCGTACCTGGGTCACCTAATCCAGGTGTCCATCACAGGTGCCCCTCTCGCCCGCATGTCATGCTAAAATGCCACAGTGACCACAAATCTTTTCATTTACAGGTAAAAACTGCATGCAGATTAAGACTGTGCCTATAGTACCCTACGAGACAGACTTTAACCACTTAAGACCCGGACCAATACGCTGGCAAATGACCCAAGGGGTTTTTGCGATTCGGCACTGCGTCGCTTTAACAGACAATTGCGCGGTCGTGCGACGTGGCTCCCAAACAAAATTCGCGTCCTTTTTTTCCCACAAATAGAGCTTTCTTTTGGTGGTATTTGATCGCCTCTGCGATTTTTATTTTTTGCGCTATATACAAAAATAGAGCGACATTTTTGAAAAAAAATCAATATTTTTTACTTTTTGTTATAATAAAAAACCAATAAACTAAATTTTAGTCAAACATTTAGGCCAAAATTTATTTAGCCACATGTCTTTAGTAAAAAAAAAAATCGCATTAAAAAAAAAATAGCTACCTAGCGGGAACAGCGACACTAATACAGCGATCAGAAAAATGATCGCTTAGTGACGCTGGCAATAGGGAGTGAAAGGGTTAACTAGGGTAGTGATCAAGGGGTTAAAACTTTATTGGGGGGGGTGGGGGGGGCTACCCTGACACTACTGACTGTCTGACTGTCACACTGTCTGTCACACTGACACTAAATACAGTAATCATACATGATTACTGCATTCAGTGACACTGTGACAGGGGGGAGGGGGGGGGGCGATCGCGGGGGTTAAATGTGTGTGTCAGTGTGCTGTTTGGTGCAGGACTTACTTGTTCTGTAGTGATCTCTCCTCAGCGGCGCTTGAAACAAACGCCGAGGGAGAGATCACGTCGCTTCCTCCTTCCTGTGTTTACACAGGAGGAGGAAGTGACAGGTCAGGCGGGCGCGCGCATTGGCTGGGAGCGATCCGGAGGGGGCGGATGAAAACGGATAGCCGCCCCCACTTGTCGGATCGCTCCTGCAGCCGCGCGGACCGCCGCATGTACGGGGGGGGGGGGGGGTCCGATCGGACCCCCGATCCCCCCCAAGGCACCAACGTATATATACGTTGATGTGCCTGTCGGTGCCATTCTGCCGACGTAAATGTACATGCGGCGGTCCTTAAGTGGTTAAATGAGATTGATTTGTCTCCAGGATTTTGTCAGCTTAGACATTTATCACATACTGTGAATCAGATTCTTCCTGAACTCTGAAGACCACTCTGTAGGTGGATGCCAACCTTCCCGCACATTGTTCATCGTACACAATGGTGAAAGGGAACTGTGTTGACATTTGACCAACTGGATCACAGTTTTTTAATCATTTGGATACAATGTTTATTTTCAAATGCTTTACACTGTACATCCCAAGCATATCAATCATCAGGGCCATCAAAGTCCAGTAAGGGGGATTTTTTTCCCTCTTCCATGCTATTGGGATGTGGGCCCACTTTATTAGTTCAACCTTATCTCAATGTTTCCTTTTCTCCCAAGCATTAAAGTCTATGCCTTGGCAAAAAAAAAAGAGGTCACAATACATGAAACATCTCCCAGTGTTTATTCCGCTAAAAAAGATGCAAGTACAAAAAAAATAAAAAATACCTGTTAATCTGTGGGAAATCAAACCTGTAATGAGAAGACAACGCTGCCTCTGCTGCACTGAATTCCCAGGCAGTGTTGTCAGTCATGCCCAGTTTTCCCTTGAGGGACTACAGAATCTATTCCCCTTTTCTTTATCCCTGAAACATACAGAGAATCCTGTATAGTCCCTCAGGAAAAACTGGGCAGGGCTGACAACTCTGCTTGGGATTTCAGTGAATCAGATCAACAGATATTTGTCTATACTTGCAGCTTTTTTCTTTTTTAAGGAGATAAAACATGGAGAAGTGTGCGTGTGTGTGTGTGTATTGCAGAGGTGTACTGAATGTTTTAATTTTTATTATTATTTTGTTCAGACATTTAAAAAAAATAGCTGGACAAATGTAACAAGCATTTACCCATCCTTGACAAATTCTGACCACATTGTGCTTAAAATGGTTGTATACCGTTGTTTTAATTTGTACCTACAGGTAAGCCTATAATAAGGTTCACTTATTGATCAATGAACCACATTCTGGTGACCAGATGCAGCTAAAGATCATAGGAAATGACTGTATTAAGGCATTTGTTATCCCAACACTTCATATTCATGATATGTGCCCGCTGTACCGTGTACTTGTATAAGAAAGTATGCTGTTATCTTTGTATTGATTCCTTTATGTAAAATCCCCTGTGTTCGTGCCAGGCCCTGTGCTTTCCTATTAAAAGCTGACCATGCTAAGCAGGAGAGCACATGGTGGTCAATTCTATACCTGTGTACTCTCTTCCCATGATCAGACGCCTCCCGTTGCACAGCTATTATTCACTCGGAAGCTTAGTGTACTGCTGCGTCTCCTCCCCCAGCTCTTATGTAGCGGAGAACAAAGGGAATGTGATCACTTAGGGCCCTTTCACACGTCCGTTCAGTTCGTCCGTTTTTTGGACGTCCGTTAACGGACCTCAATGCTTCCCTATGGGTTAGCGTCCGTTAGCGGATGAGCATCCGCTAACGTCCGTTAACATCCGTCTGCGGTAAGCTCCGTTTTTTTGGACGGAAGAAAACCCTATTTTTCTTCCGTCAAAAAAACGGAACGGACGAAAAACGGACGTTAGCGGATGATCCGTTTACCATCCGATCCGCTAACGTCAGTTTTTCATCAAAATGTGTAAAAAAAAAAAAAAAGTTCTAAAAAAAATAAAAAACTGTTGAAAAAACGGATGAAAAAAACTGATGAAAAACTGATGAAAAACTGGTGAAAAACGGAACGGAAACGGACGGAAAACTGACGAAAAACTGATGAAAAAACGGATCAACTGAAGGGGGAAAAAACTGATCCAAAAAACTGAACGGACGTGTGAAAGAGCCCTTATGAAAAAAAGGGTAAAAAGTTATTTATAATATCTGTACAAAAATCTTTTGCCTTTTATTTCTATTTTAAAATGAATGGGTTGATTTACAAGGTGAGGGTTTACAATCACTTTATGCAAAATATGGTCAGAATTTGTCAAGTAAAAGGCAAATGCTTGTCACCTTCGTCCAACTTTTTTTTTGAATAAATACATCCCTTTAGGTTTGCAATGCATGTTATGTTATCTCACAAAAAGACTGCATGCTTACCCACTTAAGGACCGAGGGTGTTTTTCAGATTTCGTGTTTACGAAAAAAAAAAAATTTTTTTTTGCTAGAAAATTACTTAAAACCCCCAAACATTATATATATTTTTTTCTAACACCCTAGAGAATAAAATGGCAGTCATTTCAATACTTTTTGTCACACCGTATTTGCGCAGCGGTCTTACAAGCGCACTTTTTTTGAAAAAAATTCACTTTTTTGAATAAAAAAATAAGACAACAATAAATTTGGCCCAATTTTTTTACATATTGTGAAAGATAATGTTACGCCGAGTAAAATGATACCCAACATGTCACGCTTAAAAATTGCGCCCGCTCGTGGCATGGCGTCAAACTTTTACCCTAAAAATCTCGATAGGCGACGTTTAAAAAATTCTATTGGTTGCATTTTTTGAGATACAGAGGAGGTCTAGGGCTAGAATTATTGCTCTCGCTCTAACGATCGCGGCGATACCTCACTTGTGTGGTTTGAACGCTGTGTTCATATGCGGCTGCTACTCGCGTATGCGTTCGCTTCTGCGCGCGAGCTCGTCGGGACGGGGCGCTTTAAAAAAAAAATGTTTTGGGGGTTTCGGATTTATTTTTATTTATTTTATAATTTTTAACACTGAAATAAAAAAATAAAAATAATTATCACTTTTATTCCTATTAAAAGGAATGTAAACATCCCTTGTAATAGAAAAAGGCATGACAGGTCCTTTTAAATATGAGATCTGGGGTCAAAAAGACCTCAGATCTCATATTTAGGCTTAAATGAAAAAGGAAAAAAGAAAAAGAAAAAAAGGTAAACAAAAAAATTGTCTCTTTAAGATGCTGTGCGGGACTGACGTTTTGACGTCACTTCCGCCCAGCAGAGCTATGGGGACGGGTGAGGGACATTTTTCCCTCACTCGCATCCCCGGACAGCAGACGAGCAGACCCGATCGCCTCCGCCGCTGCGGATGGCTACGGTAAGCGGCGGAGGGCGCGGGAGAGCAGCGGGAGGGGGGGGCCCCTCTCCCGCCACCGATAACGGCGAACTCGTGGCAAATCCGCCGCGGAGACCGCTGTTATCGTGTGCAGGCCCGCCCACTGTAAAGATGGATATCTCGGTTGTGGCAGCAGCTGCTGCTGTTACCGAGATATACATCTTTAAAAATAGGACGTATATATACAGTGGGCGGGGGTTAAGTGGTTACTGGTAGCCTGTAAAAAAAAAAAAAAAAATGATTGAGACACTTCATACTTTATAAACCACTAGGGGGCCCCATAGGATTTAATATTGTGCGGTTTGTCCCACTTATAAGACCCCAAGTGCAGGTACATCTAGAAGCTGCAAATTCCCCCTTTCTCTTCACCTGGCCTTCCTTCTGGGTTCTGTCTCCTTATCCACTTGAATAGCTGGGCCATAATTATGTCACTCCTGTGCATGTGCAACAAAGTCACATCACCACGCCGCGGCCTTAAATGTATGCTGCACTAACAGGTTGGGCTAAACATTTATATAGTGTCTCCTCCATCATAAAATCTTACCTGCTGGCAACGTTTAAAAATTAGAGTTTGTTAGCACTTGAAACGTACTTCTTCACAATAAATTTTACAGTTGAGCAAGACAAACAAGAAAACAAAGCAGTTTTCTATTATAGTGTAATTATGTGTAATTAATTAAGAATGGGGGGGTACTGTGGGGGTTGTCCCTCCTCTGATTTATTCAGGTCTATTTTTTGCACAAAAGCTGCAAAGACAGGCTGCTGCAGAATACTTCCACCTTCTTGCTGACAGTGAGAAATGTGAAATTATATTTATAGGTACTGTTAGGCAACATTTAGTTCCGGTGTTCTGTCGAGAAGTGCCCGGCTATCGAATAGTGCCCAAGTGTAACTGCACATGCTCCGCATGGAGCCGAGTTGAAGATTAGCTGTTAAGGTGCGTTGCAGAGGCACGTACATGTAGGAGAGAGGCGGATAGATACATGAAGGAGGCGGATATTTAAATGATGGGCAGTGCTGTTTTATCGATGGAAAAAAAAATCTGGAAAAAAAATCTCTACGTAAAATAGAAAAAAAAAACGCCTTTCAAATAATAATAAACACGCCCCGCAAGCGTCCAGAAAGAAAAGTACATAAATATTTTCTGTGTAGCTTTGTTTGGCCATTGATAAAAATTCCACCCCCAAACTGGCCATCATTTAAAAATCTGCCTCCTTCATGTAACTATCTGCCCCTCTCCTGCATGAAAATGTGCCTCGGCAACGTGAGACGACAGCTGATTGTAAACTCAGATGTTCTGGGGCTTCATACTGCATGTGCGTGGAGCATGCACAGTTCAACCCGGGCATTTCTCGATAGGGGGCATTTCTCAACAGGACACCGGTTCACACATGGGCGGCTTCAAATTCGCCCGACTATGAAGCTGCCCCGTACATCGCAACTTCAGCGCAGCTTGCAAAACGACCTATGTATAGAAGTCAATGCAAGCCGCTCCGAAGTCGCCCCCAATGTAGTACAGGAACCTTTTTCTAAGTCCGAACGACTTTAGTCGCTCCTATTAGAACGGTTCAATTGTGCAGAATGGAGCACAACTTGTAAGGCAGCTAATGACATTTAATTTGCTCTGTGAACTATTTATTTTATTTTTTTATAAAATACTTTTTTTTACCTTGTTTTCTTCCTTTGCTGCACCTTAGTGCTGCTGAGCTCCTGTAGCCTTCCTGCCCACATGCACTACAGCAAGGGCTAAAATTGCATTTCTTAGAGCAGGTTTCCTGGTGGTGATAACAGTGGGTCAATACCAGAGTTAAGTGTAAAGTTCTGCTTTATGCTTTATCCCCCACCCCCTCCTCTTCTGTTTTTGGCATTTTTTTTTGGGGGGGGGGGGGGTACCTGGTTTTGACAGGTACCAGCTCTTCCAGTGACAATCCACCAGAATTTCTCCTCACCCCCTGACCTCATAACCTCCTGGGACACATCACAGGTCCCAGAAGGCTGCGGGACCATTCATAAAGCACAGTGCAGCTCGCAAGGACTCACAGCTGGCTGCCCACAGTAAAATGCCAGCTCCTGGGACCCGAAGACTGGTAAAAAACTGGTTCAGGTGAGCACGCCACTGGATCCATGGACAGGTGAGTGTACTTTTATTTATTTTTTCAAACAGGGCAAAGAACCACTTTAATGTGTGTTGAAACAGTCACTTGTAATCTCCATTATAAGCCTGTGTCACCCAGGAGCACAATTGGGAGACAGGAATAGAGTGTTGTCACTATATAACAGGAGGCAGAACAAGGACCTTCATAGTAGCCATTGTAGGATCACCAGAGATTATTTTATTGAAATCTGCAAATTTGAAAAGATTTTTGAAACTACATTAACATAGTAAAGATTGTAAGAGATTTCAATAAAACCCTTGAGCCTCTTAATAGCCTAATTTTCTGAGACCTGTGAAAGATGATCATGTATAATCTGGGAAATCACTTCTCTAAAGTTCTTCTGAAAATGTCCTGGGAAATGTAAAATGAAAAGTTACAGCAATTTGTTAAACTAAGCGTGATACATTTTTATATCCGTTTGGGATCTGCAAATATATTGTCATTATGATAACAGAATGAGAAGCTTATCGTGGAGACTTTTTTTTTTGTTGTCAAATTGAACTTTCAGTTGATGGTTTGATGGATATCTTCGGTGGGGAGGTGAATACCAATCAAAAGAATTTTAATCGATCAAAAAAATTAAAGATTAATCGATTAATTAACTTCTTCCCAACCGCCCACCGTCATATTACTGCGGGACGGTGGCGCGGTCTCGCAGGAGCACATAGCTCTACGTCCTAAACTTTTCGCGCCCCCCCCCCCCCCCCCCCCGAGTCCCGCGCGCGTGCCCGGCGGGTACGATAGCCGCCAGGCACCCGCGATTTCTCGTTACAGAGCGGGGAACGGGAGGTATGTGTATAAACACATACCTTTCGTTCCTGTCAGCGGGGGAAACGCTGATTTTCTGTTCATACAATGTATGAACAGAAGATCAGTGATTTCCCCTAGTGAGTCCACCCCCCCATACAGTTAGAACACAAATAGGAACACACTTAACCCCTTCCCTGCCCCCTAGTGTTAACCCCTTCACTGCCAATGGCATTTTTATAATAAACCAATGCATTTTTATAGCATTGATCGCTATAAAAATGCCAATGGTCCCAAAAATGTGTCAAAAGTGTCCGATGTGTCCGCCATAATATCGCAGTACCGAAAAAAAACGCTGATCGCCGCCATTACTAGTAAAAAAAAAATATTAATAAAAATGCCATAAAACTACCCCCTTTTTTGTAAACGCTATAAATTTTGCGCTAAACAATCAATAAACGCTAATTGCGATTTTTTTTTTACAAAAAATATGTAGAAGAATACGTATAGGCCTAAACTGAGGGAAAAAAAAAAATGTTATATCTTTTTTGGGGATATTTATTATAGCAAAATGTAAAAAATATTGCATTTTTTTCAAAATAGTCGCTCTATTTTTGTTTAATAAAAACCGCAGAGATGATCAAATACCACCAAAAGAAAGCTCTATTTGTGGGGAAAAAAGGACGCCAATTTTGTTTGGGAGCCACGTCGCACGACCGCGCAATTGTCAGTTAAAGCGACGCAGTGCCGAATCACAAAAAGTGCTCTGGTCTTTGGACAGCAATATGGTCCGGGGCTAAAGTGGTTAAAAGTTAATTTGCACAGCCCTAAAAAAAAAATATATAATATATATTAATATATAATATATAATTTAGCTGTATGTGTCTTGCCATAACCAACCACGAAAAAACAAACCTGCTCCTAATGATTGCAGCGATACCAAATTTTTTATGTAATTGGTATTTGATGTTTGCACCTGTAGTAGTGCCTAGAAACACTGTGCATTTTCCTTTTCACCCAACTAAAACACACTAACACAAAAAAATATGTAATCCTACCTAAAATACATAGGCCCTGACCTTAAACTCTAACCTGACCTAGATCAAACTCTGATCTAGCTATTTATTTTTTATTTTTTTTATTTAAAGATACAAGCATAAAAGCAACTTCACATTACGGATAGATTGCAATGAGCATATGAGATATAATGACCATACAAAACCGTTGCATGTGGGTAAGGGTCACCATTCTGTCAGAGTCCTACTACTCGCTGAAGTCTAATACAGGGTAAACATAAACAAATGTGCTCATCACATTTTTTTTTCTTTTTTTTATTGAGAGAAACGATAAGAAGGAAAGAAGAAAAGAAAGGAAAGAAGAGAGAGAGAGAGAGAGAGAGAGAGAGAGGGGGAAAAAAGAAAGAAAGAAGAGGAATTAGAAAAGGGAGAGAGAAAAAAAAACAGAGGGGGGGAGGTGAGTGACAGGAGGGGAGGGGTAATGCTAAACTGGCGCTGGGGTTTTCTTTATTTTTTATACTCTTAATTTTTTATACACTTTCCACCTCTAGCAAGGAGAAAAAGAGAGGGGGCTGAGAGATAGAGGGGCTCAGAGAGAGAATAGTGGACAGAGAGGGGGGCTGAGTGAGAGAGCTTGGGCTGAGAGAGTGGGGGGCTGAGATAGATGTGGGGCTGGGAGAAAGGGTAGTGGTCAGAAGGTGGATCTGAGAGAGAGGGTGGTGGATAGAGAGAGGGCTAAGAGAGACAGGATGGCTCAGAGAGAGAGAGAGGACGGCTCAGAGAGAGAGAGAGGACGGCTCAGAGAGAGGACGGCTCAGTGAGAGAGAGAGAGAGGACGGCTCAGAGAGAGAGAGAGAGAGAGAGGATGACTCAGAGAGAGAGAGAGAGAGGATGGCTCAGAGAGAGAGAGGACGGCTCAGAGAGAGAGAGAGGACAGCTCAGAGAGAGAGAGGATGGCTCAGAGAGAGAGAGAGCGGACGGCTCAGAGAGAGAGAGAGAGAGAGCGGACGGCTCAGAGAGAGAGAGAGAGAGGACGGCTCAGAGAGAGAGAGAGAGAGAGGACGGCTTAAAGAGAGAGAGAGGGGACTGGACTGACAGAGAGATCCCTAGCTCTGTCTGCATCTGAAGATAGGTCTGTGTCTATGTATGTACCCCCTTGATCCGGGAGGTGCTCTGCTGCTTCTTCCAGCTGCTCCCTGGCAGCTTGCGCCTCCCACTCATCCTCCAGGCCTCACTGACTGCTGATGCTGGAGCAGAGAGGAGACGGTGTCCAGCCCACACCCCTTTCCAGGCACAGATTGGCTGCACAAGGGGTTGTGGGCGGGCACAGGGGGGACATGGGGCGGACCTAACGTACCTCCTCTTCCCTCCTTGTACGGATACAGGGTGCCGGGTGGGAGATGTACACACTGCTGTGCTACGTGATTGCGGGCGGGTCAGTGGGCGGCATGCACTCGTCTAGGAGGACAACAGTGCTCAGCAGTACAGAGAGAGAGAGAGTTGGGGCTGGGGGGACATGGGGCAGACCTAACGTACCTCTTCTTCCCTCGATGTGTGGATACAGCGGGCGCCGAGCGGGAGATGTACACACTGCTGTGCTGCGGGGTTTCGGGCGGCTCAGTGGGCGGCATGCCCTCTAGGAGGACACCAGTGCTCAGCAGTACAGAGAGAGAGAGTTGGGGCTGGGGGACATGGGGCAGACCTAACGTACCTCTTCTTCCCTCGATGTTTGGATACAGCGGGTGCCGGGCGGGAGATGTACACACTGCTGTGCTGTGGGCTTTTGGGCGGCATGCCCTCGCCTAGGAGGACACATCGGCGCTCAGCAGCACTAGTATTTACCATCAGGGTCAGCTGCTGCGGGAAAATGCTGACTCGTTGTCAACACACTCCGGACACTTTGGCGCCCCCTCCCCTCTGGCGCCTGGGGGCACTGCACCCCGTGCACCCCGTCTCGGATCGGCCCTGTCCATAGAAGTATAGCCAAAATAGTTTAGGCCATACTTCTCTTTTAATTTTATATTTTGATCTTTTAGCTCTACTCCTTTAGTTTTAGTTTTTTTAAGAATGATTCAATCAGGAAATCCAAAGTTGAATATTATTTCTAGTTTAATATGCAATACAATACAGATAGAAAGTAAACATCTGGACACAATAAACGTGTTACTTTAAAACAGGTCTGCAAAGTGATCTGTATGGGATGAAGATAATGATCTTGAATGGCTTCAATGGAACAGATCTTACGAATACACTCTATAAAATTCAAGATATTTCAATCTAAAATTCTATTCGCTTAAAAAAAATTCCAAGGGCAGGCGTTTCCGATGGTGACTTTTTAGTTTGTGGAACAAGCCAGAAAGTCCCATCACTTCTAGTTCCGCTCTGTTCCCGTCTGCCTCGGAGGTGCTCCCATATACTTTTATGTTTCCGCCCACCTTTGTGTGTTCTAGATCTTCTTATTACATTCGCCATAATATAATATAAATACAAATCAAACAGGGATGGTGGGAACTCTTCATAATGGGATTTGCTGGTGTTCAAACCTGGGAACTCAGAACAAGAATCGGGAAAAGTCCCCTGATGGACTTAACAGGTGTGCAGAACAAGAAACTCAGTGCAGGGATGGTGAGAAACATTCATAGTGGGAACAGCAGGTGTGCAAACTTGGCAACTCAGTGCAAGAATGGTGGGAACCCCTCATAATGGGCACAGTAGGTGCAGAGTCCTCAGAACTCAGCACAGAGATGGTGGGAACCACTCATAATGGGCTCATACTGGGAACAGTCCACAGAACTCAGCACAGGGATGCTGGGACCCCTCATAATAGGCTCATAATGGGCACAGTGGGTGCACTGTCCTGGGAACTTAATGCAAACACAAAAATAGTAACTTAGGGCTGCCAAAAATATAATTGAATTCTAAATAGATTATATACTGTATTATTCATGCAATTCTTCTTCCCCCCATAAACAACCCCACCTCCACCCCCCGGAGGGGATGATGGAAACTCACGTAAGTGGTACTCCTGTACATTGCTGATGTAGCCGTAGACTGAAGAATAGCCAAATACGATGACCATTATCACCTCCCGGGTGTCCAGCTCCACAATGTGTGCCGTATGGCCCTCCACTGCGTAGTGCTGTCCATGATTCAGCACCATGGGGGTTCGCGTCGTCCATGATTGGCTGGAGATGTTAAATACCCAAAGTTCATCAGTGACATTCCCAGCACTGGTCTCAATTTTCCCACCATACATGTAGATCTCATCCTGGGGAGAGCAAGAGAGAAAACAGAAAACATCGGATTTACAGAGCTGGGCAGAAACCGACATTTATATTTCATCTAATCCACCCATATCCACACAGCCTTTCCCCAAAACATTAGCTATAGGCAAAAGACTCCTATATTGTGATAATACGAGGGGCATTCAAGTCAAGTTTTTGAGTTTTTATAATCAAAGAACACATTTCAAGGAGTGGAAACTGCATTCATTTTTCAACATACTCCCTTGCTACATTTTTACACTTATCCCAGAGTTTAACCAATGCCTGGAAAGCTTTGGCATAGAATGATTTGTGAGTACTCCTGAACCATCCTAGGACAGCCTGCTTTACATCGTCATCAGTGCTGAAATTAAAGATTTGTGCAATTTCACGTCAGGTTAGGTGTCGGTTGTCCAGGATCAGGCATTCCACGTGCTGAATGTTCACAGAAATGACTGCTGTGGGCTGGGAATCACCATGGCCGGGATCGTCACTGATGGACGTACAGCCATCTTTGAAACGTTTACACGATTCAAATGTCTTAATGCGGCTGGAAGTCTCATCACCCTACAGTGCTTGAAGTCTTCTGTAGATATCTGCAGGTTTTTTCACCTTCATTCACAAGAAACTTCATCACCACACACTGTTCCATGCATGTACTAACACTGTTTTCTGACACCTTGATTAACGGACTCCGGATTAGCTTGCGACACGTGCACCACCTATCAGTAATAGAATGCACTTACTACTGCGCGTAGTACCGACAAGCTAGCATCCCTTTTTATACCTGTAAAATTTAACGTTTGACTTGAACGCCCATTGTAATTGTATGAAGAAAAGCAGCCACTGAAAATGTCTGCAAGTACTGCCAGATACCTCCATGAGTGTCTCAGGAGCCCCCACACCACGAGTGTGGCTCAATAGCAAAAAGTGGAGTGATTTTAGCAAAAATTTATTGGGAAACTACCAATTCTGAAACAAAATCTCTCCATTTCACATACTGAGCTGCTTAAAATAATGATAAACAGATGTAAAGTGCTACTTATTTTCTTCATTTAGAGGGTGTTAAGGTTTTTTTACTTAGGGTAGGTTAGTTAATTTTGTTTCAATGTGTTGATTGAATTTTCAAAGTTGAATGAGAAAACATTAAAAAGATATGTCAGTACATAAGCATAAGTTCAACAAATGACAAAATATCCGCCATAAACAGTGTCCTGTTGTCATTTTAAACATGTTCAAACATAAGAACAGAGATAGTCATCTATCTGGTGCCCAGCAAAGAGGACCATTTAAAAAGTGAAGGCAAACTCCAGATTGTAAGCTCCAATGAGCAGGGCCCTCTGATTCCTCCTGTATTGAATTGTATTGTAACTGTACCTTCTGCACTCATATTGTAAAGTGCTGCGCAAACTGTTATATAAATCGTGTATAATAATAATATTATATGTGGCCAGAAGACAGTGCCAGAAATAGCTTAGAAAGATGTACAAACAATTAGAGTAGATAGAGGGAGAAGAAAGACGAAGATGAAAGATGAAGAAGGGGAGGGGAGGGAAAGAAGAAGAAGAAAGGACATTAATTATCTGGTAAATCCTTTAAAGGCTGATTCTAAAGGTGGTAATGTTAATAGAGCAGGTTGCAATAGTGGACTGCGCTTCTTGCCAGTCTTTGTCTAATTTTTGGGCCCTCAAATCCTCTTCCTATCTAGCTAGATAAGTCTGTGTGGACACAGAGGGAAGTCTGTTGAATTGGTAATAGACCAAAGAAATTAGTTTGGATGCTAGGGGAGTGTAGCGACAGGTGTGTGTTTGAAAACAGTCAGTGAGTCCTTGTCTAGGAGAAGTGATGTGATCTGGTGCCAAAGTTGGGCATAGCAAAAAAAAAATCAGAGTTGAGTTCTTTTTAATCATAAAATACTGAGGAGCAATTTTGATTGTGTAACGGAGGGGACCGTGGGACCCAGAAGCTTTTAGAAAATATGAGATACTCCTGTTTCAACTTTCCCAATGCCTCTTATGTGTAGATCACCCTATATCTCTACTAGGGGCACAGGGTGAATGAGCACCCCACTATGGTCTGTGCTAGTCACATTTAATGCGGTATAGATATTGTGTGTATATATATATATATATATATATATATATATATATTGTGTGTTGGCTGATGTGGTAATTAAGTCTGCTACTGTGATGGAAATTAATCTTAGCATGGCTTCTAAGAACCTTTCATTGTGTTATGCTAATTGACACTGTATTGTGTGAAAGTTCTATTAAAAGTAGAGGTTCACCCTGAAAATCAACTGTTTACCATTAGATCAAGCATACTGCTGACATCTGCAGTATGCGTTTTTTTTTTTGCTGTACTTACCGTTTTATCGTAGTTCTCATTCGGCTTCAAACTGTTTCCCCGCGGGGAGTAGGCGTTCCTAAGATGAGGCATAGATGATTGACGTGCGGGTACAGTGCGTCACGCCTTCTGAAAATAGCCTACGTGAGACTCGGCTGTTTATGGTGCTTGCTCCTGCCGTGTAGAGCTGACTGCGCAGGTGCCGTAAAAAGCTTAGTCCCACTTCGGGTATTTTCGGAAGGCTTGACGTGCTTTACCAGCACGTCAATCATCTACGCATGGTCTTAGGAACGTCTATTCCCCGGGGCAGAGAGAACCCGGAAGCCGGGTGAAAACTACGATAAGACGGTAAGTACATCGGGGGGGGGGGGGGGGACAGCATACTGCAGATGTCAGCAATATGCTGTATCTAATGGTATATCATTTTTTTAGGGTAAACCCCTGCTTTAATGATAGATGTGTGTTGTGAGTTCGCACAGTTTAAAGGTCAGATGTCTGACTTGTCAGCTGTAGTTAATTAGCTCATGTAAATTATGTCTACTGAAGGAATGTGTATTGTATAGCAGCTCTTGAAAGGTCATATCTCAGAGTCACCATGTCTGGGTAAATGATTAGTTAATTAGCTCATGTAAATTATGTCTACTAAAGAAATGTGTATTGAGGGGGGCTTGTTAGGAACCATTGTATGATGTTGTGGGTAGAGTGTGTCATTGTCCATTTGATTACTGCAGTATTCTTTTTGTGTATATAAGAGCCTGCTTTCTCAATAAAGATTGTCTATTCGTATTGAACCAGAGAACAGAGCTGTGTGTCTCATATCTGGGGGAATCTGTATGGGTCGTGTTCGCCGGATTGTGCAGTGTCAATAAGCTGGGTTCGGAATGGAATATCTTAAACGGCGTTAACCCCTGTCCCATTTGGGATTCCGTTACAGATTGCCTTTAACCCTTAGGAGATACAGTGCCTTGAAAAAGTTTTCATACCCCTTTAAATTTTCCACATTTTGTTACAACCAAAAACATTAATGTATTTTATTGGGATTTTATGTGATAGAACAACACAAAGTGGCACATAATTGTAAAGTAGCAGGAAACATTTTTTCATAATAATTTTTTTACAAATAAATATGTGGAAAGTGTGGCGTGCATTTGTATTCAGCCCCCTTTACTCTGATACCCCTAACTAATGGAACCAATTGCCTTTAGAAGTTACCTAATTAGTAAATAGATTCCACCTGTGTGTAATTTAAACTCAGTATAAATACAGCTGTGCTGTAAAGCCCTTAGAGGTTTGTTAGAGAACCTTAGGGAACAAACAGCATTATGAAGGCCAAGGAACACACCAGACAGGTCAGCGATAAGGAGCACAGGTCAGGAATAAAGTTGTGGAGAAGTATATAGCAGGGTTAGGTTATTAAAAAAATATCCCAAGCTTTAAACATCTCACAGAGCTCTGTTCAATCCATCATCTGAAAATGGAAAGAGTATGGCTCAACTGCAAACCTACCAAGACATGGCCGTCCACCTAAACTGACAGGCTGGGCAAGGAGATAATTAATCAGAGAAGCAGCCAAGAGGCCCATTGTAACTCTGGAGGAGCTGCAGAGATCCACAGCTCAGGTGGGAGAATCTGTCCACAGGACAACTATTTGCACTACACAAATTTGGCCCGTTTGGAAGAGTGGCAAAACTAAAGCCATTGTTAGAAAGAAGGCCATAAGAAGTCTAGTTTACAGTTTGCGAGAAGCCATGTGGGGAACACAGCAAACATGTGGAAGAAGGTGCTCTGGTCAGATGAGACCAAAATGTAACTTTTTGGCCTAAAAGCAAAAACGGTATATGTGGGGGAAAACTAACACTCCACATCACCCTGAACACACCATCCCCACTGTGAAACATGGTGGTGGCAGCATCATGTTGTGAGGATGCTTTTCTTTAGCAGGGACAGGGAAGCTGGTCAGAGTTGATGGGAAGATGGATGGAGCCAAATACAGGGCAATCTTAGAAGCAAACCTGTTAGAGCCTGCAAAAGACTGGGGTGGAGGGTCACCTTCCAGAGGGACAACGACCCTAAACATACAGCCAGAGCTACAATGGAATAGTTTAGATCAAAGCATATTAATGTGTTAGAATGACCCCGTCAACGCGTCCAGACCTAAATTCAATTGAGAATCTGTGGCAAGACTTGAAAATTGCTGTTCACAGACGCTCTGCATCCAATCTGACAGAGCTTGAGCTATTTTACAAAGAAGAATGGGCAAAAATATCACTCTCTAGATGTGCAAAGAGGCATACCCAAAAAGACTTGCCGTTGTAATTGCAGTGAAAGGAGGTTCTACAAAGTATTGACTCAGGGGGTCTGAATACAAATGTACACCCCACTTTTCACATATTTCAATCACAGGTACCTTCGAAGTAAAAAAAATATTTTCACATATTTATTGGAAAAAAAATTGAAAACCATTTATCATTTATGTGCCACTGTTTTTGTTGTAACTTGACAAAATGTGAACAATTTCAAGGGGTATGATTACTTTTTCAAGGCACTGTATTTAAAATCTACTATATTCTTATACAACCAACAAAAAAAAACATTATAATCAACTTCTCCACTTATGGCAATGCATTTGCGAAAATTGGCGAAAATTGCAGAAATCTCCAGATTTTAAGGGGAAATAAAAACTCAAGCTTTGTTCATTTCTATTGTTCATTCTCAGGTACCTCAAAGTCTGCTTAGTAAGGGTAGCCTTGGCACTCTTTTCCTCATGGCTAATGATCCATGAATTGGCCATCAAATGATAGGAATGACATCCAGCAAGCAGCAGAGAGGGAGGAGGCCAGAGCTCAACTCTCCAATCTGAGCTGGCACTTTTCAGACAGCCATGGTTGCGTCAAGGATGAATATTTTTCATGTTTAATGTTACCATTAAAAGTGAAAGAAAACCCAAATTGTGGGTTGTCACACGGGAATGGGTCTGCATATGGTTCCTAAGGTGTACTCAATGACTCATGTCTTGGTAGAAGTGTCAGTTGAAGGAGGTAAATGAATTAGGAAAATAGTTAGGAAATTCTTCTCCAAGAGGAGAAGGCATCCATCACCTAAATATACCAGCAAAAAACTGGAACCCCATGGATTGGGCAGGGTTATAGGCAGGGGCGTTTGAAGAAATTTGGGGGCCCCAAGCATACAAAAAAAAAAGGAAGTGATTTTTCAAGTTGAGAAGCGGGGGGGGGGGGGGGGGTCAGGTTGGCCTGCTTACCGCTATCCTCCGCAGAGCCTCACATGCACACGCCGGCATATGTTGGTGTGTCCACACAGGGCCCTTTCCGCACCGCTGCTTCCTCCAGTAGTACCATAACCGCGCGGTACAGGAGATTCAGTTGGCTGTTCCCGGGGCCAGACTGAAAGGAAGTGAACACTCAGTGTGTGCACTTCCTGTCAGTCTGGCCGGGAACAGGAACCTGAATCTCCTGTACCACGCGGTTATGGTACACGGCCAACCGGACTGCAGGAGGAAGCAGCGGTGCGGCAAGGGCCCTCCCTGCTGGGGCCCCTGGCCAGCTCGGGGCCCCAGGCAATTTCTTGGTTTGCCTGTCGGGTTCCGACGGGCCTGGTTATAGGGGGACACTAGTGGGCAGAACCAGCAAAGCTTTTGCCAGTTTCCAACCACCGGTAGCGGCATATAACCCAGGGGGACTTTAAATAGATTCCTGTGACCTGTACTGTACGATAAAGATAAATAGTTTTACCTTGAGTTTGCCTTTAATTTAGATTCAAAGAAGGAAATATTTTAGAGGTTAATTACATGGCAGAGGAAGGTTTATTTCCTGTGTGTTACCTCCTGCATTGTGTCTCTAGCAGATAACACCTATTTCTTGCAGCAATTAGCAAAGCAGCGACAAGTATGTGCTAATGTATGTTAGCTTTTCTTCACATGAGAAAGATCCTGGGGACCATTTAGCACCAGGTTGGGGTTGGGGGGAGAGCGTGTTATTTTGGGTATTCTCCACTTCAAATAGAAACTGAGTGAAGCTGTCAACACACCAGTTCTCTCCTATGCAGTGGTGGCCCCCGTCCACAGAGGGTGCACGAGCACCGCCTCCCCTATCCATGCATCTGTCCCCTGATCTATATCAGTGGTGCCAGACCATGAAATCCAATGTGGCAGGGTGTTTTTTTGAAGCACCCAATAAGAGCCAGAGTCTCTAATAGGCTTCAAAAAAGGATGAGCGCAGAGAATTGCGCTCCGAGCCCACCCAGTTGTGTGACCATAGCGAATACATTTCACTATTATCACCTCCCTGCCAATCAAGAGGTAGGTCTGTGAGACCTGTTTCCTGATTGGCCAAAGCGTCAGGTGATCCTATTGGATGCCTAGCGATTTGGAGGAGGAAGCTGGAAGAGCAGATACCGGAACCGCCGGGTGCTGTCTTACGCCATTGAGAGGATGGTGTGTTTGTTTGCTGCCCCCCCCCCCAAAAAAAAAACACACCAGCTGCCACTGCTCCTGTGTGTTGTAGGAGATTAAAACTGGCCTCACATGGGGTGAATATTGGGCAGTTTCTAATGAACCAGATAACATTTTAGCTGTGGGTGGGAATCTTTATATATTCAACTTTATCTTTGAGATAAGTGTAACGGTCAGGGGTTAACGCCATTTACGATATTCCACTCCACCAACCCAAGACTGCTTATCGACACTTCACAATCCAGCAGACGAACACGGCCCATAGGATTCCCCAGAAAACGAGACACACAGCTCTGTTCTCTGGTTCCAAACGGATAGATAGTTTAATGGTAAACTCAGGTTTTTATACAGTAGAAAACCCAATGAACAATGGCTTAACTCCACCCACAACATGACACAAGGAACACAATACACATTTCTAGTCAGACTTTCTGGCACCGATCTTACATAATTAACATGAGCTAATTACTACAGCCGACAAGGCAGACGTCATGACTCCAGCTTATCTCATCTGTTATTCAATACACATTCCTTTAGTAAACATATGTCAGACATCTGACCTTTTAGATTGTGCTAATTCACACTCCACTTTTATCATCAATAGACTTTCACACAATACAGTGTTAATTAGCATCACACAATGAACAGTTCTTTAGAAGCCAAACTAAGGTTAATTTACATGACAGTAGCAAACTTAATTACCTCCTTAACAGACTATGTTCCAGATTGAATGAGTCACTCTATACACTGGTTGTAATTAGTTTTTCTAGACATTCTTGAATATATTGTGAATTATCATTACTGTCCCATCTCATGTAATCTGAGATATTCCTCAGTCATCCTATGCCCCTAGTGGACATAGGATGACCCTAGACACAAGAGTCATTGGTGAAGCTGAAACAGGAATACCCCACATCCTTCAAGAGCCTCTGGGTTCCACGGGCCATACCGTTACAATAAGTATGCTAAAAATAACCACCTGAAGGGTACATCACAGTGCACCCCCTTACTTTATGCTGCTGCTGGGAAGACGCTGGGGGGGGGGGGGGGGGGAGCTGGGAAGCAGAGTCTGAAGGAGGACCAGAGCAGGGCTTGAGTCAGCTGCTAGAGTCTGCTGAATGATGAAACCATGAGAGGCGGAGATGAGCCACACCATGGCCGCTGACTGCTGAAACAAGATGGGGGAGGGGGTGCCACAACCACAGGAGAGGTGCGAGGGCCACATGAAATTGCCTGGCAAGCCGGACTCATGGGCACTGTGTTTGACACGTGACATAGGATATCTCTTTTATGTCGTTCTTTTGCACAGAAATACCTGGTCATCCTGCCAGTCCCTCTCTGTGTTTGCAACTGACCATGCCAATTATGGTCAGTTGATCTATGCTGATATATGCTGTAGTGGTTAGTTTGCATTTCAGTGTTTCCCTGTTAAAGTTACAGAATGCTGTGCCAAAGAATGGTGTGCCTCTAACTCTATAGTCAGGTTTTCCAACATGCCCCTCACCTAGCTCTGCTGGGCTGACTGACAGCAGAATCCTCGCTGTCAAACTGCAATTGCTGGTAGCTAGTTGAAGCGCAACATTAGGAAATGGGGAAAGTACTTCCCCGCATGCATCATGTCACAAACAACATGCCGAAAACTAAAATGACATGCCGACCTCTGAGTGATAAGGACCTAATGGAAGGCTGTTCAGTCAAATAAAACCACCAAAAAAACTTTTGTTGAAAGAAATATATAGAATATATATCTTTACCCAGGATGCCTGCATACTTGGATGTGCCTATTTCAAACATCAACCATGTGAGTTGCTAAATGTTGTACCTTCAATAAATGTAATCATATTGCTACACTTCGAGGCATCTTTCTTCTCTTTTATACTCTGTAGCACCTTCTGGATTTTGCTTCTATTCCAGTTAGAGATCTGGCTGCATAACACATTGGAAACTACTAGGGACTAAGACACAGTGTAGATTACCACTGTTTCTGCTGGTGAGAATCTGCATTTCAGGCTGGTTGGACAACAGTTGTAGTATCTCCTCATCACCGCTCTCTGAAATTTGCCACAACATTCTTCTGGAGGTAACTTTATTAAAAACTATATATACCCGGAATATATGTGCACAATTCCATCAGGAATCCTGTTGGACCCTTTGCAGATATTAATAGTTTGTATATTGGATGTATGTACTTTTATTAACCTTTTACTACATAAAACTCCTAATATTTCCATAAAGGTGTACTTTTTTATACTCATGGTTAATATGTGTAGGGTGCAATAATTAATTTGCTTCAATTACTTTGATTCAGATTACTGGACATCTCCCAGGACGAGAGAGACCCTGTCCTGGGTGGAGGCACTGCCAACTGTATTATCAAACTCATTCTTCCACTTAGCATAGGTACTAGTTCTCTTCTTTAGCTACAGATTTAGAACAATATCTTTGGGGGGACATTTTTCATAACCACGCCCCCCCCCCCCCCCCCGCCCCCAAGAGAGTAACATGTGTTTTTACTTCTACCCGGAGTTTAGCTTTAATAAACAAACACATTTGCAATCATTTGTATGAAGAATTGTGTAACTACAGCTCTAAAGTAAGCTTTACACTCACATGTGGAATTATTATAGTTGGCAATTATCACTTAGTACTGCAAGCAAATTTCCTTTTAACACCTGTAAATGAATCACAAGTCAATTCAAATGCAACTCTGAATGATAATTTTGCTGTAACCAATGCTCAATTCACAATTATAGTCTGCAAAGTGTAAAGACAAAAGTCAGAAAAGTTCAGTCGGAGCTCTGACAGTCTTGGCACCATCTGCTCTATAAATGTCAGCAGGATTTTAGGAAGATGACGGCTTTTTGGTCCATTTTTGTTCGTATTGTTCCATTTCTCTGCAGCGTATTAATTGCAATAATGTGTCACGAATGACAGCATGGAAGCAAAAGATGTTAAAAAGCAGCATAAAAGCCCGTCCAACAGCCCCCCGCAGAGTGTAATTACAGACAGAAGCTTTATACCAGATTATAAGATTTCCATCCTCGATAATCTGATATTAAACATTATGACGCAGCACGTGGCGAGTTAAGGTTTCCCCGAACACAACAGGAGAATGAAATGAGGGCTCTGAGTGGCGATGTGCCCTTATCTGTAAGCTAGATGCAATATAGTAATTGTGTTTAACAGATTGCAAAGTGCTGTCTTTATGCCGAAGACAAACAGGGTGTTACTGACAGACTGAAGAAAATGTTAAATAGAAAAAAATTTCCTCCAAATAGCCATCACTGCCGACTGGTCTGCTTTCCCAATCGAAATCTCTGCCACTTTTACAGCATCACAAAGCAACCAGAAGCCTGCTGTTGTGTGCCCAAGAATGCCGGGCAGCTCTTTAGATGTTCAGAACTAACAAAGCAAAAACAGTCCATGGGACTTTGAGTGAAGCGAGTACGGGGACAACAAAAGTAGAAATAAACATGGTTACATCATTTATTGAAAACACGGGTAAATACATGGACATAAAAGCCAAGCTATTGAAGTAGCATAATGACAAATTGTTTAAAAACATTTACATGTGTTGTATTAAATATAAAGAGTTATACAAGCATCTAAAACTCAATGCGTTTCACGAGCCACTGCTCGCTTCTTCAGGAGTAGATCTTTGTATGCAATATATCTAAAAAAACAAAGTATCAATTGAACATATATATAAAAAATATATAATTTTGCAAATAGAGGCCATAAAAGAGACCCATACATACAAATCGGCTACCCTGAGGATCCAAAAAGTGATCTCTCTGGAGGTGGCCACTGGATACATCTAGCCCGGGAGCTGAACGGATGGAGCCGACAGAAAACCACAGGGGGAACAAGTGGGGGCAGGCATGGCTCAAGGATGAAAAGGCGTGTCCATTGATGTACCTAAAAGTTTAGGATAGAAAACTGCAATGTAGGTATATCAGTGGCGGTGCGTCCATAAGGGCGCACGCGCGCCGCCCCCTCTCTCCAGCCACCCCCTCTATGACCAATTAATAGATTCATGCATAGCATAAATCTATTCATGGCCTCCGCTACCACCCCCTATTCAAGCATCCTGACCCATTTTGGGCACCGGGCTCCTGAATTACAGCAGCAGGGGTGTTTTTGAAGCACCTGATTAAGGCCATAGGCTCTAATATGCATCAAAAAAAGGTGACCTATGAGCCCCATGTTTGGCACTCGCAGTTCACCCAGGTGTGTTAGAACTAGGGTTGTCCCGATAGCACTTTCTTAGGACCGAGTACAAGTACCGATACTTTTTTGCCTGTACTCGCCGATACCGAATACCGATACTTTTTTTAAATGTGTCCCCCACGAATGCAGCCATGTCCCCCCACAGATGCAGCCATGTCCCCCCATATATGCAGCCATGTCCCCCACAGACGCAGCCATGTCCCCCACATACGCAGCCATGTCCCCCCACATACGCAGCCATGTCCCCCCACATACGCAGCCATGTCCCCCCACATACGCAGCCATGTCCCCCCACATACGCAGCCATGTCCCCCCACATATGCAGCCATGTCCCCCCACATATGCAGCCACAACCCCCACAGATGCAGCCATGTCCCCCACAGATGCCGCCATGTCCCCCCACAGATGCAGCCATGTCCCCCCACAAATGCAGAAATCCACGTCCCCCCACATATGCAGAAATCCATGTCCCCCCACATGAGCAGCCATGTCCCCCACATATGCAGCCATGTTCCCCCACATATGCAGCCATCCATGTCCCCCCACATATGCAGCCATCCATGTGCCCCCACATATGCAGCCATCCATGTCCCCACACATATGCAGCCATGTCCCCCCACAAATGCAGCCATGTCTCCCCATACCGCAGATGCCGCCGCCTAGTTAATCAGCGCGGGGAACATTACAGCTTTCATTTGAATAGCTGTGTGTTCCCCGCCGCGCCGCGTATAGACACTCCCCCTTGCTAGGGCACTTTGATAGACAGATCACCCGTCCATATCGGATCTGGCATCAGGGGCATTTGTGGTAAAACAAGTACTCCCGCAAATGCTCAGTATCGGTCCCGATACCGATACTGGTATCGGTATCGGGACAACCCTAGTTAGAACAGCGAATGAATATTCACTTTCCTAACACTGAACCGCCTCATTACCTGTCACTTGATTGGCTGAAATGACAGGTGCTGTGATTAGACACCTGATGGGACGAGAGGATGGGAGGAGATGCATGGAGGACAGTGCTCGCCGTCACCCGATGCCCCACCGAGACAGGGTAAGTGTAAGGCAGACGGCGAGCGCGGGGGGGGGGGGGGGGGGTCACAGTGGCGGAATTCGATGGGCACAGTGGCTGCGTTTAAAGGCACAGTGGCAGCATTTGATGGGCACAGCGGCAGCCAGGGACTGGCTGTTGGAATATTCAGCACAAGAGAAAAGATCACGCTAAAAATTAATAAAAATGCATGACACAATGGCATTCAAATAAGTGTTGATCACAAATAAACAGTCCACCGAAGGCAAGTTCATGAATAATCTCCACCATGTGCAAGACGGTTTCACACTAGAACAGTGCCAGAAAGGTAAGAACCTCCACCACAATAATGTATATTCTCTTACCAGATAAAAATGATCCCTGGTTAGAGGAGATCATATAGAGCATGGTAAGAGACTGGGATCGAGGGCAGCCAGGATATTCAGTGTCCATGATAGATAAGATTCACTTCCACAAAAAAAAGGGCTCACATAGTGTAAAATCCTTATTTAATCGATAAAAGCAAGTATCCGGGTAGAGAAAAAGCACGGTGACGTCAGAACGCCGCCTCCCTACGTTTCGTCACAACAGGACTTGGTCCCGGGAATATTCAGGCCAGGGTTTCCTCCCCCACCCACTATAGTCCAGACCTCATTGGTATGCAGGGGGAAGTAGTTGATCCTGCACCAGCAGCACCCAGAACAGCCAAAAGCAATTAAGTAATGCCCCCCTGCTACAGGGAAGCCAAAAACGAAATTTAATTTAACTATAGCAACCCAACTAGGAGAGGTTTTACACTAATAAAGCCGTTCATCAGCACAAACTTGGGGGGACCCCAATTAATCAGTGGTGGGAGGCCACTGGACAGATGTTCCAATGTTCAACTCCATATAAAGTAGGGAAGAGCTGCCTGGGTCTTATTTCAATTTGTGATCCCCGCTGGGGAGATTTTCGCACATTTCCTGTCTGTGTTACACCAGGAAAAGGGGGGCAGTCACATGGCAAGGGCAGTGAGACAGTGCCCAGAGAAATTTCTCCTTGTTTCTTGGTTTCTTTGCTATGGGGACCCATACAGGATTGAGAAATGGTGAAGTTTAAAGCCAGCTTCCTCCAACCCCCCTATCCCCACACATTTTATACTTGCCTTTTTATGATTTTCTGAGTGCATGCATACCAATTTATCAGCAGTTAGAAAAGAAAGCTATTGGTTTCATCAAAGGGACCCTGGATCTTAGAAGCAGTGTTAATTTTGCCAGCAAATTTAGATTTAGTTTTAGTCTTATGACTAAAATGGCATTTTAGTCATCTCAATTGATTTAGTCGATTAAATAGTATTAATTTAGTCTACAAAAATGTTTTAGTTGACGTAATTAGCAGTGCTTAGAATCTGAATTAATCAGATGTAGATCTAAGTTCTTAAAATAAGGATAAGGATTTTGAAGGCCCACATATGTCATTGTAACACTTATAGAACCTTAGGTCACACAATCCTATGACCTAGTTGTGGTTGGGTGACACAATTGTGTGACCTAGTTGTCTATATTGATGTTCTATTTCTTTGTTATTGAACATTATCATCCAGACATAGGTAAGCAGACATAGGTAAGCAATAGGCTTGTTATCAACAAATCAAGGGAACATGACATGCTGGAAGCATTCCAAGAGAGTTCCTCATACAGTTTTTGGCAGTGGCTGTGCGTCTATAGAGGGAGCTGGAGCACCGCCCGCTCTGGCTCTCGCACCGCCACTGATACATTAACATAGATTCATGCATTGCATGAATCTATGTTATTGTTGCTGGCCGCTGGTCTATTCAGATGGCCGGACCTTGAGCGCCGGCCATACCGGCAGCTGGTTGGCTGTGCGGAAGTCCCTATCAGAGCCAGTGGCTTTCCGAGTACAGCCCTCAGCCTTTCGGATGCTTATCCAGGGAATGTACAGAGGGTGCGTTCCTTGAATAAGACTGACAGGAGTCTCAGTCTCATCAGGTTCACCGGTTCTGGTTATTGGTAACCTGATTGGCTGAAGCGTCATTGAGGGCGGGAGAAGACATTGATGGACATGGCAGGACTAGGAGGATGGCTGACTTCCAGAAAGGTAAGTGCCGGGCGGGGGGAGGGGCATTTTACAGGGCACAGCGGCGACAATGGGCACAGTGGGGACAATGGGCACAGTGGGGACAATGGGCACAGTGGCGGCAATTAAAGGGCACAGTGGCGACAATGGGCACAGTGGCAGCAATAGGCACAGTGGGGACAATGGACACAGTGGGGACAATGGACACAGTGGGGACAATGGACACAGTGGGGACAATTGGCACAGTGGGGACAATTGGCACAGTGGCGGCAATTAAAGGGCACAGTGACATCAATGGGCACAGTGGCGACAATTAAAGGTCACAGTGGCGACAATTGATGGGCACAATGGCTGCGTTTGATGGCATGGCACAGTGGTGCGAATTGATGGCACAGTGGCTGCGTTTGATGGCATGGCACAGTGGTGCGAATTGATGGCACAGTGGCTGCGTTTGATGGCATGGCATAGTGACTGCATTTGATGGCATGGAAGAGTGATAACAATTGATGGCACAGTGGCTGCGTTTGATGGCATGGCACTGTGGTGCGAATTGATGGCACAGTGGCTGCGTTTGATGGCATGGCACAGTGACTGCATTTGATGGCATGGCACAGTGGTGACAATTGATGGCACAGTGTTTGCATTTGATGGGCACAATGAGGCTGCAATTTTTTTTTCTTTTTTCGTTTGCGCCCCCCCCAAAAACTTTGAGCACCAGCCGCCACTGGTTTTGGTGAACGGCCCCTGAATCACATTAAACACATCTTTCCACAACAGCTACAAATATCACAAAATCTTCATACCATGAAGTATGCCACCTCACCCCCCATCCTAAGCTAGTTCTCTCCAAATGTAGGCATGTTTCGCACAAATGCAGCACAAAACAGACAGAGGAGCAAAAAAAACTACTAATACATGAACTATTTAGTTGTAATGCACCAGATTGGAGAGACCTGCTTCTATTGCACAATCTCTGTATTGATGTTCCACAAGGCACTGATCCCAAAGAAAGCAATCAACAACACTGCCATTATTTGAAGTGCAGCACTGCCACCTAGTGGACAATGAGTAGTAAAACAAGCACTGACATTCCACAGGTACAATGCAACTACTGATAGGTGTCCTTTGGCCCAGCTTTAGGCCTGTTTCACACCTAAAAACATTACAGTTCGCATATCGCAAGTGCATTTCATGTTTTTCAATATACGTTTTTGATCTATTGAAGTTTATGGTACCAAAAACCAGAAAACAAGTCCTTGGCCCTTTCCATAAAGTGCACAGATGTGAACTACATCCATAGAAAACCATTTTAAATGGACTGTACTGTGTTTCTGCAAAACTGAAAACACACTAAAAAATGCAAAGATGTGAACCAGGCCTAAGTCATAAGTAGGAATGCTAATTTAGCTTATGTGCTTCTGTTTTCGTGGAAGGATTAAATACGGTTCTCTGCATGACAGGGCCGCCAACTCCGACACCCTCCTAGACGAGGTGATAGCCATCAGGAAGGCTAGCTTGCGTGACAGCAAGTCTAATGGAATGTCCTCGATAGGTTCAAATGGTTGTATCTGTAATAGAGACAACACCAAGTTCAAGTCCCAAGGACACATAGGTGACCTAATGGGGAGGAAGCAAGCGAGTTACCCCATGCATAAAGCTTCGGATCAGTGAATGGGAGGCTAAAGGCCTTTGGAATAATACTGATAGGGACGAAACTTGACCTCTGATTATCTCAAAGCCAATTTGATTTCTACAGCCAAGTGTAGAAAAGGGAGAATTCTCCCAATCACGTATTTCCGAGAATGCCATTTTTTGGCTTCACGCCAAGCAATACAAGTCTTCCAGACCTAATGATAGCTCTTCCTAGTGACAGCTTTTCTAGCACTTACTAGGGTAGACACTACTGGTCCCGAGATGCTGCGGTCCCTTAACACCATGGCTTCCCTATCCATGCCGTCAAATTTAAAGCATGTAAATTGGGGTGGTATATAGGACCCCAAGACAGTAGGTCGGGGCGTTGTGGAAGCATCCATAGCCCTGTCCACTGTAATTCCGCGTACACATGGTCATTTTTTGCGATGAAAAACAACGTCGTTTTTTAAAACGTCATTTAAATTGATCGCAAAAAACGACCAAAAAAAATTCCAACATGCTTGAATTTTTTGTGTCGTCTTTCAAAACGTCGTTTTTTGTTTCACAAAAAGTCACCGTGTGTAGCAAAAACGTCGTTTAAAACGACGTTTTTCAACCCGCGCATGCCCAGAAGCTAGTTATGAAGCAAACTTCAATGGAAAAGAGTGGTGAACGTAACCTCGCTTTTTGTGAAAAAACGATGGTGTGTATGCAACATCGTCTTTGAAAAGTGACGTTTCAAAAATGTCGTTTTTTACTTCACAGAAAACGTCGTTTTTTTTCATCACAAAAAATGATCGTGTGTATGCGGCATTAGTCTCACTATCTCTGGGAACCAGAGCTTTCTGGGCCAGGCTGGTAACACCAGAATGACTTGAACTCCCTCTTTCCAAATCCTGCACAACAAATGTGGAAGAAGAGGAATCGGAAGGAAAGCATAAACCAGGGAGTATTGGTTCCATGGAACTATCAGAGCATCTGCTCCGATTGCCAGAGGATCTCTTGTTCGGGACACAAACTGCTGTAGCATTTTGTTGAACCTGGATGCGCTAGGTGCAGAGTGCAGGGTTTCAAGGTGTACTACATCCAGAGTAGAGGGTTAGGATTACACTACGTACTGAGTGCAGGGAGTAGAGGAGCGCGAGATACATAGTAGAGGGTTCAGGATTGTGCTACGTACAGAGTGCAGGGTTTAGAGGTGTGCTAAATACAGAGTGCAGGGTTTAGTAGTGCGCTACTTACATAGAGCAGAGTTTTGGAGCTCGCAATGCACAGTATGCAACCCCAAATCCAATCACACCCCCCCCCCCCCCCTCCAAAAGCTTCCTTGCATCTCTTCTCTCTCCCACCTGCCCTGGGCTCTAGTACCTCCCTGTGTAGGCTGCTCTGGCTAGCCTTGCAAGGAGATTGATTTCTCTCTCTCTGTAGATCTGTCCCTGCCGTGAGTGCGTGCAGGGATCTGTTACATCCAGGAGCCACCAAGAACAAATCTGTCCCTTACAGACAACGAAAACTTCAGTGTTTACAATGACAGTGGGGAGCAGAGAGCGAGAATGGAGTTCTGCCACGTTCCAGCTGCAAAACTAAATGTAAAGGCCACATGACAATGCCTGGTGGGACAGATGCGGCCTGCAGGCCCTGTGTTTGACATATGTACTCTATATAGATCTTTAGTTATTATTGGAGGGGTCATCAGCAGGAGAAAAGGGTCCTGATTCCTCTATATAGATCTTTATATCACTAGAGGGATTACCAGCAGGAGGAAGAAAGTCCTGATTCCCCCATCCGACAACAGACCGTTGTCCGGGGAAATTTTTAAAGCCTGCCATCGAACATTTGTCTGCGGAAAATCCGACAACTGTCCGACAGAACGTACAAACAGTCGAATTTTCGGCCAACAGGCTGTCAAAACACAATTCCCGTTGGAAAATCCGATTGTGTGTACAAGGCTTTAGAATCCAGGATCCAGGGCAAAGTCCATAAGGACCACTTGTCTCAGACTTGATGACCTGAAGGACCACTTGGTCTTTTCTTGTCCTCAATCTACTATGTTTCATTTATTTTAAATATATATGTGGCACTGAGTCTAGTTTAGTTTGCAGATAATCCTGTCATGTGAAGCACTGTGCCAAAACTAAATTACAGCAAAAAAGGAGGCGACCCAGCCAACAAAAACATGTACATGAGTTTATTTTTTGTTTGGGGCCAAAATGCACTAGGCTACACCAAAAGATACTCCTTTACCTTTTTAAAAAATTCCACTGCGCCATGTTGCACTGATGTGAGCAGGCATCATAGAGAGAATAATGCGCTTTGTATTGTCACGCATTGCAGCTCAACGACAGAAGCAGGAGATACTGCACTAGTGTGAATAGCACTTATAATAAGACATTGGGGGTTATTTACGAAAGGCAAGTGTACTTTCAGTGCAATTTCAAGTGCACTGTGGATTTGTCTTTCGTAAATAACTCCCATTGTCTCCATTACAAAAGTGAAAATGTTTGTGTTGATATATACAGGCAAACAAGCAATAACTGTAATGCAGAGACAGATGGACAGAAGAGATGTATAGCATGTACTATGTGCTCACCTGATATAGGGCAAGGGAGTGTCCATATCGCTGAAGGGGCCCCCGCAGGACCGGCACTACATTCCAGATACTGCTCTCCACATTGTAGCTGCAGGAAGAGCAGAACATGATGGTGAGATCCACGTCAAAAACAAATGTCTGAGCCACAGTGATCACTGAGCAAGCGATTAATATTTAGCAGCAAGAGCCAATGAAAGATAAAAATAGCAATCACTATCAAATAACACCAAGTAAAGTACTAAACAATTATAACGTTTTGTTGGCATAGAAAGCTGTGAGCAGGCCATTGTTGGCTTACTTGTAATGGTCTCTCTGTGTGTGTGTCATCCTGGATCCTTTACTACACGCTGCGACACTGACCTTGAACAAGCATAGGTACACTAAGCATTGTGGCACTTCATCGGCTGCATGCGGGTTCAGGTTGGTGACTCATTATGTATTAGGAAAGGATAAGCTAGACATACAGGGCCAGATTCAGAAAGAAGTTACGACGGCGTATCTCCAGATACGCCGTCGTAACTCTAAAGTGAGGCGTTGTATCTTGGCGCCTGATTCAAAGAATTACCGTAGATATGCCAGAATTTGTCTAAGATACGACCGAGTTGCATATTTACCCATATTTACGCTGGCCTCTAGGGGCGCTTCCGTAGATTTACGCGTAGAATATGCAAATGAGCTAATACGCCGATTCAGAAACGTACGTGCGCCCGGCGCCTTGATTTACGTTGTTTACGTAAGGCTTTTTTCGGCGTAAAGTTACCCCTGCTATAGCAGGCGTAGCCAATGTTAAGTATGGACGTCGGAACAGCATCGAATTTTCCGTAGTTTCTGTCGTTTGCGTAAGTCGTACGCGAATAGGGTTACGTTCACGTCGAAAGCATTGAGTATTTGCGACGGGATTCGGAGCATGCGCACTGGGATACGTCCACGAGCGGCGCATGCGCCGTTCGCTAGGAGCCTCAATTGCGTGGGGTCACCATTCATTTACATACAACACGCCCACTCCAAGCCTACTTTCAATTACGCGGGCTTACGCCGGCCCATTTACACTACGCTGCCGTAACTTAGAGCGCAAGTTCTTTCTGAATACGGGACCTGCCGATCAAAGAGAATGGCGGCGTAGTGTATCTGAGATACGCTACGCCTGCCGAAACTTACGTGATTCTATCTGAATCTGCCCCACAATGTACACACACTAGTTTCCACATTATAATTAAGGTCAACCTCCAGACAACTTTTTTAATTTTAAAAAGCTTGCAAAAGCCGTAGACTTTGCTTTTATTGCTACCTGTGTCACTAGGACAGGAAGTGAGGGGAAATCTCACTAGAGGTGTCACAGGCAGCAAATAAAAATCAACAGAGTCCTGATTAGAATTAGCCTGCCTATGTTACGCCCCTTGTTACCATAAAAGTACAATCGTAATATGTATGCGATATCAACGTAATCATGTGTATAAAAACCTTCAATTGCGTCAAATAAAACGGAAGTTATTTTGGAAAGATGCGGAGTGTATCGTTTGTGTCTGTTCCTTACTGCAGTAGTTATTATTCATTAGGAACCACTAATCTCAATATGAGGATAGAAGTTGCCCATCTATAAAATATAGAGAACAGCAAAGGGTTCTCTGATTGGAGATGAAAATGATGATGTCACCACCATGCCTCTTTTATCTCGGTAAATCAGAAAATGCTTGGCATTCATTGTGAGAGTGCAAAGTGTTCTCTAAATGGTGCCCATGCCAAGCACTGAGCAGCTGGGCAGCCACTCCGCATGGGACCCAGAAACCAGAGGCAGTCACTGTAGTATTGGTGACAAAAAAATATCATAAAAGGTTATTTGCCTCAATGTTTGCGACACAATATATTCCAAAATTCTCAAGACACTATATTGCTCCACCTAAAAGGTCCATGGAAGTGACTCCACCACCTATTCCTTGGATAACAGCTGAAAAAAAAAAACACTGTGTGCAGTCCAAGACTTAAAACACAACTCCAGGTATTAAAACAAAATCCATAAATAAGGGAACTGTCAAACAGGGAGTCTCCAAAGGTGAGACAAAATCCACCCTTGCAGTGGGGACTAACCCCACTGCAAGGGTTAACAACCTGTGGGAAAAGGGGGAAATAGTAGGTGTTGTTGTGGAAAGACCGGTGGGATTACATGACTGCTTCAAGCATACACAGATTTATAGATATGCAGTGATCATAAAAATAAATTCTATTTAGATGTCTATATCTACCAGTCCATAAAGGGCGCAGGAGCGCCTCCCCCTCTCTCATGCACCGATTCATCACCATAGATAGATAGAGTCATGCATTGCATGACTATCTATGGTCGCTGCTGCCACCCCCTATTCAGGTGTCCGGACCCTTCAGGAATTCGCTTTGCTAACAATCAGGTTACTGGGTCTGTTACCAGTCACCTGATCGGCTGAAACGTTAGGTGCTGTGATTGGACCCCTTGAGAGAGGACGGAAGAAGACATGGAGGACGCGCAGGAGACCACTGATGACACGCTCCGAAACAGATAAGTGCTGTGCAGCATCTGACAGGGCATACTGACAGCATCTGATGGGGCACATTGGCAGCATCTGATGGGGCACAGTAGCCGCAATTGATGGGCACACTGGCAGCATCTGATGGGGCACAGTAGCGGCAATTGATGGGCACAGTGGCTGGGTTTGATGGGCACAGTGGCTGCAATTTATGATTTTTTTTTTTTAGTTTGTTTGCACCCCCCTAAAAAAAATTGAGCACCAGCCGCCACTGATATCTATACCCAATATGGAAGTTAAAATGCACTAATGCATTAGTCTAAAAGGTTCCTAGAAGCTGCAAGCTATAGTATAAACATTTTAACATACCTTAAAAAGAGAATCTGTCACTATCCTAGAAAAATCACTAAGCTATGGGTACCAAACTGCAAGGCCAATCCTGAGCTCCTCGGGAGGTGGACAAAAACCTGGGTGTGAGCTTCATGCAAATTTGGAACTAGGACAATCCCCGCCCCTGCAGAGCCCTGCACAGTAAGAAAGGCTTCAAAGCACACCAGAATTTGCATTCAGCGTGAAGCTAGGTTCAATGGACAAATACAGGCAAAAAGAGCAAAAAGAGGAATTTCGCCCTCCTTCTAGTCTTTCAAAAATCAAAATTTTCTTTAAAGGGGTGTTCCACCCAAAAAAATGACCTTTTCTCATCCCACTCCTCACCCCCATACATGCCACATTTGGCATGTAATTTTTTTGGGGGGGGAGTGGGGGCTTCAGTAGGAGTGGGACTTCCTGTCCCACTTCCTGCTTCCGCCGAGGGGCTGGTTAGGCGATTAAGCTTAATCGCCTACACCAGCCCCCTCCCTGTAGGCGATCACATGGGACACTGACAGGTCCCATGCGATCGCCTCTCCAATCAGCGGCGAGCCGCGCCGCGCACGCATGCGCAGTACGGCTCGCGCATGCGCAGTGGGTGCCCGGCCGTGAAGCCGAAGGCTGTCACGGCTGGGTGCCCACAGTCAGGATGGAGACGCCGGCCGGGGAGGGGGGCAGAGGAGCGGAGCCCCGGTCGGCGCGTCGCTGGAACGTAGGAGCAGGTAAGTGAGTGTTTATTAAAAGCCAGCAGCTACACTTTTTGTAGCTGCTGACTTTTAATAAACACAACTTAGGGCTGGAACACCCCTTTAACTGTTGCCCTGTCCTTTCTCCTTGGCTTTTCAGGATATAACCCCTGTTCTATTCTGGACATGTTGTATGCAGAGTTAGGGGCATTTTAGGCCAGCAAACCCCTCTCTTTGTAGCATCACTTACTTCAGTACCATCTGGAAGGCGCTGTAGTTGAACGAGTAGCCGCCCATCACCCACATAAACTTCCCGTGCATGACCGCCTTGTGCGACGCCCGGCCCACTGAAGGGCTGAAGGGTTTTACATTGGGCAGAATCCAGTACGAGTCGGTTGAGGGAACATTCAGTGAACAATCTGGACCTGTCAATGATAAGAAAATAAAAATGTCAGTCAGGTGGACAACAGAACGGCCAAAAGCCAACATCAAACTATGTCGGCAAGCAGTATGAGCACCACAACACTAGTCAGAGTCCACACGGCTGGTAGTTCAACCTCACTATATACATACATTATTATAACCAACCAGAGCTTTTTTTTCTCAAAGGATAGGTGCAGGACCCCCTCCCCCTTTTGAGTCACCCCTTGTCTCCGCCCCCTACCCACCTCCGACAATCGTCCCTTAGTTCCACCCCCTACCTACTTCCCAGTATCACCCCTTTTAAAGAACACAGAACCCAGTATAATTTTGTGGTGCTAAATAATGTGTATGGAATTTGTTAATAACAATAGAAGCAGTAAAATAGATCTCCTGCAGTCAGCAACAACAGACCCTCCCCAGCAACAATATATCCCACACAACAATAGATTCCCTCAGCAACAATGGGCTCCATCACAGCAACAATAGTTTTCCTGCAGCAACAATAGATCCCACACAAGCAACAATAGACCCCACACAGCAACAAACCACCCACAACAAAGCAACATTAGACCCCCAGTAGCAGAAACAGATCACCTAGCAGCCAGCAAAAGGCAGAAAAAACAGACCTCTCCTGCAACAGTAGATCCCTACCAGCAACATAAGACCCCCCAACAACAACAGATCTTCAACCAGCAAAAATAGACCCTCACACAAAAACATATCCCTGCCAG
This sequence comes from Rana kukunoris, assembly GCA_029574335.1. NCBI lineage: Eukaryota > Metazoa > Chordata > Amphibia > Anura > Ranidae > Rana > Rana kukunoris. The sequence continues at coordinate 23,495,775 of CM056056.1, read as the reverse complement.
TGACAATAGATCCCCCAGCAGCCAGCATCAATAGACCCTCTAGCACACCCCATGCCCTTTACTATTACATACACTCAATGTTGGAGGTGCCGAAACAACCCATTTAAAGCCTCAGAATTCCCATGTGTTATATACGAATCGCACAATCATGTGTATGCTGATGTCACTTCTGTAAAATATAAACTTATATCTGGAGAGCGGTGATGTCACTCCTGTATAATATAACATATCTGGAGAGCGGCGATGTCACTCCTGTATAATATAAATTATATCTGGAGAGCGGTGATGTCACTCCTGTATAATAGAGCGGTGATATCTGGAGTGGTGAAGTCACTCCTCTATAATATAACATATCTGGAGAGTGGTGATGTCACTTCTGTAAAATATAACATATCTGGAGAGTGGTGATGTCACTCCTGTATAATATAAATTATATCTGGAGAGCGGTGATGTCACTCCTGTATAATATAACATTTCTGAAGAGCGATGTTCTCGCTTCTGTATACTCTAACTTACATCTGGAGTGTAGTAAAGTTACTCATGTATAGTTTTACTTATATCTAAAGAGCAGTGATGTCACTCCTGTATAATATAAATTATATCTAGCGTGTGGTATTGTCCCTCATGTATTGTATAACTTATATGCAGAGAATAGTACAGTCACTTCTATATTTTATATATATACACCGTCACACCCCCTGTGCACACCTATATTGTTAATAATATGCCTGCTGACTGCAGTTCACATTGCTGCTTCATACAGTAGGAGGGTTGTAAGAGAAATGTATCATACCTATTCAGTAAGCACTCTCTCTCCTTTCTATAACATTATATATATCATATGCCTGTGATAATCACTGTTGGCCACCAGGGGTCACTTGCACTTGTTGTTCCCATAATAATCACAGAGGAATCCATCTTAAATTCCCATTCTTATAATAAAATAAAATAAAAAAAGGAAACCTGGATCAATGCCTCATTGCCATCTTCTTATCTTGTCTTCACACATAAATACACATATATATGACATGTGTATAATGTGTGTGCGTTAGGGTTGCCACCTGTCCGGTTTTGACCCGGACAGTCCGGGTTTGGACACATGTGCCCGGTTTTGAAGCCTCCTGAAACCCGGGCACATAAAAAAAAAAAAAAAAAAAAAAAATTTTTTTTTTTTTTTTTTTTTTTTTAGCTGTCCATCCTGGCCCGGCCGCAACAGAGCTGCACATCCCCGGCGCGCCTCCGTCTGCATTGTGTGCTGCAGAGTGGAAGAGGACACATGGGACACAGAGTGCTCAGCTCTTCTCTGACTGGCTACAGAATACACATGGAGGTGGGTGGATGGGCGGACCATACACTACCCCCACCATACACTAAACATACAGTTCTGCCCCCCCTGCATATACCATTACCATCCACAGCCGTATATACAGTTCTGCCCCCCCTCCATAACATCCACAGCCATACATACAGTCCTGCCCCCCTCCATATACCATCCACAGCCATACATACAGTCCTGCCCCCCCCTCCATACAGGGCCGGATTAACAGAGGGGATGATGGAGCAGGGGTTGTAGCTCGATGACCAGAGGTCACAGAAACCCCACATTTGGGGGGTAGTCAGTTGAAGACCTACCCCACAACTGGTCAAAATATGGGATGGCTATCATTTATGGTTCCGGAGATACGGGAGGTGCTTGCACAGCCTGTCAGAAGCTACATACAGAGCGGCCATTATAAATACAAGCTGACACACTGCAGCAGACTGAGAAAAAAAAATCATCATTAATTTTTTGCTAGAAAATTACTCTATGGTGGTCTTTGCAACTTTTTATGTTGCACGGCATAGAGCTGCACGATTCTGGCTAAAACGACAACTGCAATTTTTTGCTTAGAAGATAGATGACGATTCTCTCACGATTCGTGCGGCATAACATCATCTTTCACATTAAAATGAAAAAAATAAAAATGGACTAACTTTACTGTTTTGTTTTTATGGTTTTTATTATTCAATGAAGTGGGCAAATGCAGCGTGACATAAAATATTGCAGCAATTCCCATTTTTGTCTCTGCTAATATATATATAATGTTTGGTGGTTCCAAGTAATTTTCTAGCAAAAAATATTGCTTTTTAACAAGTGTTGGACTTTAAGTGGTTACATTTCTTGCATTTACACACAGAAGTTTGATCTAAAAAGGAAGTTGGTTACAATGTTTCATGTTGTTTACAAACTTGGCAGACAGTCGGATATTTTCTTTACACACAGAAGTGTATCCCTTTGTTCTATGAAGAAAGTGTTAGTTACAATGTTTCCTGCTAACTTGGCAGACTGTCCAGATATTTTCTTTTGACAGCTGAAAGTCTCTCCACTTGTTATATGAAAGAATCAGCAAACTCTGCATTGGAGATGTCAGGGGGGTTGAATCGACATCACAATTTTTTAACGATTAATTGTGCAGCTCTAGCAGGGTACTGTATTTGCGCAGCAATTTTTCAAACGTGTTTTTTTTTTTGGAAATAAACTGTTTCATTCATTAAAAAAAAACACTAAAGTTAGCACGATTTTTTTTGGTATCCTAAGCGATGCTTTAAAATTTTTTAGGTTACATGTTTAGAGCTACAGAGGAGATCTAGTGCTAGAATTATTGCTCTCGCTCTAACGATCATGACGTATGTAACCTGTGTGTATCTGGCTCTGATACTAGCCAGTGCCTACCCAGCCACTGACTGGTATCTCTCCCCAGCCTGTCCCCACACACCCTCTCATCTGCTGACCTGTGGATGGGGGAATCACTCCTGTAGTGTTGTTGTGTTCTGCCAGTGAGTACAATGATCAGTGTTGCTATCTATAGCTGGCAGCACTGATTGTTTTTGGAAAAACAGGCTGGTTGTACTCAAGTCAATTAATAGATTGACTCATGTAAAACCAACTAGCCCATACATAGATCGACTATGGCTGGTCTCTGCATAATTGGTGTAATTTCAATTCATGTATGACCCGCTTAACCACTATGCAGTCCCTAAACATCCTTCCACTCCTATACATTGTGCCCACTGTCATACCCTCCACACTCCTCTCCTGTACATAGTGCCCACTGTCATACCCTCCACACTCCTCTCCTGTACATAGTGCCCACTGTCGTACCCTCCACACTCCTCTCCTGTACATAGTGCCCACTGTCATACCCTCCACACTCCTCTCCTGTACATAGTGCCCACTGTCATACCCTCCACACTCCTCTCCTGTTCATACTGCCCCCATCATACCCTCCACACTCCTCTCCTGTACATACTGCCCACTGTCATACCCTCCACACTCCTCTCCTGTACATACTGCCCACTGTCATACCCTCCACACTCCTCTCCTGTACATACTGCCCACTATCATACCCTCCACACTCCTCTCCTGTACATACTGCCCACTATCATACCCTCCACACTCCTCTCCTGTACATACTGCCCACTTTCATACCCTCCACACTCCTCTCCTGTACATACTGCCCACTTTCATACCCTCCACACTCCTCTCCTGTACATAGTGCCCACTGTCATACCCTCCACACTCCTCTCCTGTACATAGTGCTCCCATCATACCCTCCACACTCCTCTACTGCATATACTGGTCACTGTTACACCCTCTTCACTCCTTTCCTGCAAGTAATACCTACCCTCTGCACTCATTTCCTGTACATAATGTCTTACACTTTGCACTCCTTTCCTACACATACCAACATACGCGCCACACTCTTGTATATACTGTTGTAAATTCTGCACTCCCTCCCTGCACATACTGTAATACCCTCTGTACTTAATGAAAATTAAAAGGTGAACTAATGCCCCTGATCTCCACTGCACTTACCTCTGTAGTAATGGAAGAGTTTTATTTTTTTTAATGATTGTGCTAAGGTTTATTCATGTCAGTGAGACTCTTACTTGTGGCACAGCAAAGTAAGCATATTTTATAGGTAAAATAATTATTTTGTTTAATTTAATCATGCCTCGTGAGGCCCCTCCCTCAATATGGCCACACCCACCATATGTAGTGGCGTGTTCGGGTTTGGCTTGAGGAAAAGGTGGCAACCCTAGTGTGCGTGTGTGTCCAGGTTTTCTCTATATATCTTCCTCTGTGATTTATTATGTAAATGAAATTGTAAAGTGACCCCTGGTGGCCAAAAGTGATATATTGACTTAATATTAATATAAAAATACAGGCATTACATTACTTAGCCCTTTAATATACTCTATAAATAGCTAATTTATAGCCATGTTTATTTCTCCAGAGGGAAAAATCCTTATCACTCTTTTGCACATTAAGAAAGATAAAATAAAATAAAAAGGTTAACTTATAAATACGGATCTGGATTCATAATCGCCATTTAGACCCCTTTTAAACTGGCGCGGTTTGCCAGCGCTATTGCGCTAAAAATAGCACCTGCAAACCGACCTGAAGCAGTTTCTCTACTGGAGCAGTGCGCTAACAGAACCTCTCCAAAAGTCCTGCTTGGAGTGGTGAAGAAGCGGTGTGTTTACCACTCCTGCTCATTGAAGGCAATGGAAAACCGTGGCTATACTGCAGAGGCGCATTGGCGGCAATATTAACCCTTTTTCGGCCGCTAGCTGTTTAAGGGTGGATTGCAGGTACTATGTTTAACGCTATAGCGGCTGCAATACTCTCCAGTGTGAAAGGGATCTAATGGTAAATATGAATATAAACCACCCTTAGGTGTTATGTAGCGCTAATCAAAAACTGGAATATTGAGAGCATTATAATTCCTTTATAGGGATTCTTAGTCCGGGTGTCTTGTGCTCTTTTGTCCCCCCTACAGTCCCAAGAGGGGACATTTTCTCGGCTTTTACAGAGATCCATAGAAGACATCTTTGTAAAAATAATCATGGAAATGTTTAAATATTAATATGAACCTGTATATCTGACAATATTTGATGCATGCATATATATTTACTGTATTTATATATTTTAGATCATCATTTCCAATAATTACAGCCATAATCGCAACAAAAGGTGGCGCTACAAAGTATTAACTTAAGGGGTTCAAAATAAATCACGGTGGCCCTTCCCAAAAACCCAGCGCTTCAGGAAGACAGAGAATACTTATAATAAATAAAACTATAAGTTTAGAGCACGATAATAAACCCACAAAGTGAGAGTGTGTAGATCTACAATACACCTCCCTCACTTGTCAAGCAAATAACTGCTGGAGCTGCTACTATAACCTGTCCTAAGGCAGGTAATAAACACTAACAAAACCACATATAAAACAATATGAAGCAGCGCTCCTTAATTGGAATGTCACTTGCTTTGATATGAAAAGTCCAAAGTTCATATAAATAAATGATGGAAAAAGAAGTTAATCCCAAGATGATCCGTGAAAAGGAAAGAGGAGATGTATCTCTCAAACACCATAAGATTCTTTTTGACCACCACCACCACATGCAATAGCTGAATGAAACTCTTACCAGACAGCGCTGGATATAAAGCGTTGTATTGTAACACACAGCCTGAGAGAAAAATCCAAATTCACTCCTCTTATGGATATCAACTCACATGTGAGGAAACAAAAAAAGCAGATGGTGGCACATAGCGTAATTCCGTAGGGTTTATTGTAAAAATCACATAAAATGTAAGAAATACACTTACAATTTCAGTAAAATCATTCGGCATATATCACATACATTGTGATCGTTCATCACCGCAGCTGGTCTTTGGCGGAGGTGTTCAAAACAGCGATCGCCGCCTGACTCAGTTGGTCATACCATCATCCCCACCCCCCCACACCATATGTAAGGGAAGAAGGGGCTGCAGAGCAGGGAGAAGGATCCAGTACAAACACCAAAAAAAGAAGGATGGAATAACAGGAATATACAATCTAAGTTCGGTCCAACTTACTCATAAGGAACTAAACATACTCAATTTAGGCCTTAAATGTGCTCCTAAAAAATCCCTCAATAAATTTGAGGTATACATGGATGTCCATAAATATATACGTAAGTTAAACCTTAAGAAATATTTTTTGAACAGAGGTCCAAGTAATAATTATAGAGTTGATACAAATATGTCAGGAATTGATAGTGGACTGAAAAACAGATCTCTGTTCAATCCCCTCAATCCTGCCAATCAACACATAGACGTTTTTAAGAATTTAATCCTTAAGGACCTGGACAAAGTAAAGATAAAAAAGAATATGAATCCTATGCATATTCAGGATGGTATCGAGTTGCTACAGGAACGTAATAATGTGATTATTCGTCCAGCAGATAAAGGGGGAGGAGTAGTCATATTGGATAAATCCTATTATGACTTACAACTTACTGATATGCTGTCTGATGAAAACACCTATGTTAAGCTAAAGAATAATCCAACAAAGGCTTATCATGCTGAATTACAAAAACTGGTTGATATGGGGAGGGTTAAGAGAGTACTCACTAAAAAAGAGCATACATACCTCTCACCCAGTTTCTGCAGAGTACCAACTGTATACACGCTACCTAAGATACATAAAGATTCTGTTAAACCTCCAGCACGCCCTATAGTGAACTCTATAGGTTCTGTGACTGCAAGATTAGGTCAATATCTAGATACTTTCCTTCAAGCAAGTGTCCTGAAAACTAGGGCCTATTTGAAGGATACTAAGAGTTTTTTACAACTCATTGGGGATATTGACCTAACAGGAAAAACTGACATACATCTGGTAACAGCTGATGTATCATCGCTGTATACAATTATTCAGCACAATGATGCATTACTAGCCCTCAATTGGGCTTTATGCCAGCGAGACGATTTACCGTTTGAACAAAAAGTTTTCCTGGGACAGGCTTTAGATTTTTGTCTGTCCCGGAATTACTTCTGGTACAATCAAGAGTTCTATTCCCAGAAAAGGGGAGTGGCAATGGGAGCTAGATTTGCTCCCAGTATAGCCAACCTCTTCATGGGGGAATGGGAAGATAAATCAGTGTTTCTAAATAAGAAAGATGGCCTCCTATTTTATAGGAGATTCATTGACGATTTATTCCTTATTTGGGAAGGCAGCGAAACATCTCTATTAGCATTTTTGGATGAACTAAACTCCAACAAAAATAACATCAAGCTGGAATATGAATTTAGTAAAGAACATATCCATTTCCTAGATGTCGATGTTAGAGTACAAGGTTCAACCTTGATAACTAGCATTTACTTCAAACCTACTGACAGGAACAGTTATCTGCCACTAATTAGTGGTCATCACCCGAATTGGTTAAAAAATATACCAAAAGGGCAGTTGATGAGGGTCAAGCGAAACTGTACTAACAATGATGAACTTGTCACCCACTCTGAAACTATAAAGAGGAGGTTTATGCAGAAGGGGTACAGTAAGGAAAATCTGGATAAAATTGCTAAAGAACTAGAGGACATGCCGAGAGAGGCGTGTCTCATTAACAAAGACCGCCCTAGAGATTCCAAACAAGAATGGAGCTTTCTCTCAAATTTTCATGGCCAATATAAGGATATTGAGACCATATTCAAACGACATTGGCACATATTATGTATGGATAAAGTTCTCTATCAAGCCTTACCTATAGCCCCTCAGTTTATTTACCGTAAAGCACCCAATTTTGGGGATAAAGTGGTACAAAAGGTGCTAGATCCACCTAAAAAGAAAAATATGTGTTGGCAAATTACAGGGTTCTATTCCTGCAGAAAATGCAGTTCCTGTTTAGTGGTGAATAATCCTATTAGAGGCCTGTCAGAATTTGTTTCAACAGGAAATAATAAAAAGTGTAACATTACTGAATTTATTACGTGTAACTCTACACACGTTGTATATGTTCTGCAATGTCCGTGTAATCTTATGTATGTAGGCCGTACTAAAAGAAAATTAAAAATACGGATAGCAGAACATGTTACCAATATCGAACTTGGATTTAAACATCACAGTGTTTCTTTACATTTTAAAAAATTCCATAATAAAGATCCGTCCTGTTTAAAATTTTGGGGAATTGATTGTATCCACCCTAATTGGAGGGGATCGAATCTTGTAAGAGAAATATCTAAACGAGAAACAAGATGGATATATTTTATGGATACTCTGACTCCTAAGGGTATGAATGTGGAGTTGGACGTAAATTGCTTTATTAGTGATTTTTAGCTTGAGTTTAGTTTGAGTATCATGTTAGGCTGGGTCTCCTTCATTCATATAGAAGATTTATTTTGTCTTATTATGTATAGTTTTGTGTATATGCATTATTATATATATTTTTTTATATATATAGATTTTTTTATTTATATTATATTTTTATATTTTTTTATAGATTTTTATTTAGTTGATGTATTATATACATTTTATAGATATATTTAATGAGAATAATTGATTCAGAATTTATTGGAGTATTTGCTCTATTTGTAATTGCTAATATTGATTCAGATACCATGAAAGTGTCCACTATATTATCTGGAAAGCAATATTCTCTGCATCCACTAGGGGTCAGCAAACTAATAGCTGCATCACCTTCTATATGACATGCCAAATAGAGATGAATGGTCAGGGCGGATGTGAAATTAAACCAGCACACCTGTATATCAATTGGCAACAAGTGGGATGCTATATAAATATCGAGCACTCAGTTGTACAACCACACCCACAGATGAAGTCATTCCTATGACGAAACGCGTCTGGGTTGGTTGAGACAACTGTCAATCTAAGTGACGTCATCACGCTACTAGGCGTTGGCGTGTGAGAACACAGCGGGACCTAACCAACTGAGTCAGGCGGCGATCGCTGTTTTGAACACCTCCGCCAATAACCAGCTGCGGTGATGAACGATCACAATGTATGTGATATATGCCGAATGATTTTACTGAAATTGTAAGTGTATTTCTTACATTTTATGTGATTTTTACAATAAACCCTACGGAATTACGCTATGTGCCACCATCTGCTTTTTTTGTTTCCTCACATGTGAGTTGATATCCATAAGAGGAGTGAATTTGGATTTTTCTCTCAGGCTGTGTGTTACAATACAACGCTTTATATCCAGCGCTGTCTGGTAAGAGTTTCATTCAGCTATTGCACGTGGTGGTGGTGGTCAAAAAGAATCTTATGGTGTTTGAGAGATACATCTCCTCTTTCCTTTTCACGGATCATCTTGGGATTAACTTCTTTTTCCATCATTTATTTATATGAACTTTGGACTTTTCATATCATAGCAAGTGACATTCCAATTAAGGAGCGCTGCTTCATATTGTTTTATATGTGGTTTTGTTAGTATTAACTTAAGGGGGCTGAATAATTTTGCACGCCCAATTTTTCAGTTTTTTATTTGTTAAAAAAGTTTGAAATATCCAATAAATTTCGTTCCACTTCATGATTGTGTCCCACTTGATGTTAATTCTTCAGAAAAAATTACAGTTTTATACCTTTATGTTTGGAGCCTGAAATGTGGCAAAAGGTGGCAAAGTTCAAGGGGGCCGAATACTTTCGCAAGGCACTGTATGTATCTAAATGTATTATATAATTCCTTTAAAAGGATTATTTTTCTATGTGTACAGGGGGTCCCCGACTTACGAACGCCCGAGTTACGAACTTCTCCTACTTATGAACCTCTGCCATTTTCCACGGACCGCCTGCTGTTCTGCGCATGTACGGTCAGACGAAGCCTCAGGAAATTGCGCAAAACGGCATTCGACCGAACATCAGAAAACATCAGAAATGTCGCATGCGTGGCTGACTTACGAACATTTCCGAACATTTCCGAACATCTACAAACAGGAGGAAATTCCCTTATGGGTTTGTAACCCGGGGACCCCCTGTGTAAATTAGGACTGATGAAATTTTTTTTAATATTAAAAAAAGACTTTCATTGTAAATTCATTGATCAACAAAAATATGCCCACGACTTAGTTCTTCCTATTCGTTTTCTGTGTTACATTCGGAGAGCAAATATTTTTAGCCATTATTGCAGCATTTATTTTGTTATATATTTGGATGACAATTGCGCGGTCATGCAAAGCTGTACCCAAACAAAAATATATATTTTTTTTTCCCACCAATAAAGTTTCTTTTGGTGATATTTGATCACCACTGGGGTTTTTATTTTTTGCACTACAAATAAAAAAAGATCGAAAATGTATAAATGAGTACATTTTTCTCCTTCACTGACGGCCCTGATGAGGTAGTACTGATCTGATGAGGTGGCACTGATGATGGGGCACTTATATTCAGCACTCATAGGCAGCACTGATAGGCGGCACTAATGGGCACTCATAGGAGGCACTGAAAAGCAGCACCGATCAGGGGGCACTGGCAGGCATCACTGATGGACACAGTGTGCCATCCCCAATGGCCACTGATTAGTAGCCCAGGTGAGCAGTAGTGGGCTTACCTGGTGGCCATGGGTGGGCATCCCTGGTGGCCATGGGTGGGCATCCCTGGTGGCCATGGGTGGGCATTCTTGAGGGGTCTGCACTAATAATCAATGCGCTATCAGCGCAGACCCCCCTGTCTGGAGAGCAGATTGGACACAGCTGATCACGTGGTAAAGAGCCGACGTCATAGATCATAGACGTAGATCGGAGGTGCGGTGTTTCAGAATGACACACCACCGAGGCTTATACTGCCGGACGTTATATGACATCCAGTCAGGATAACAGAACCACTTTATGGCTGTCATTTTGCTAAATGGCAGGCGGGAGGGGGTTAAAATGATTGTAAACAAGCACCTTGTAAAACAGCCCATTGCGTTCAAAATAGAAATGAACGTTATAGATATAAAAAAAAATCATAACTACCCTTTTTTTTATAAGTGATCACATTCCCTCTTTTCTCAGCTGCATAAGAGCCAGTGGGGGGAGAAGAAGCAGCAGAACACTGATCTTCCTAGTGATTTGCTGTGCAGTGGGGGCATGTCTGATCATTGGAGGAGAGTACACAGAGTTTCCAGCATAGCTATAAAAAAAAACGGTCCACACTGTGCTCTCCAGCTTAGTGTGGTCAGTGTTTAATAGGAAAGCAGACGAACTGCCAGGAACACCAGGGATTTAACATAAAGAGAGCAATACAGCAGGCACATAACAAGAAAATTAAGTGTTGGGGTAACAAACGCTTAAACTTTATTTTTTCATAACATAGGGGATAAATACCCCATGTGATGATTTTTAGGTGACAAATTCTCGTTAATAAGTCATGCAAGGTCTAAAAACCCTGCAGGTCTCTTCTGGGCTCCACTGAACGTATTGCAATTCAGATCCCATTGCTATGCTAGCTGGGGACACTGAGAGGCTGACCCGGAAGTGACCTCATAGACGTTGCTTTCCGGGTCACAGCAAAAAGGGGAGGAGGGTGAACCTGTGTCTGCTCTTCTCTTTCCCCTCCACCCACCACCACCCACCATGTTGGTTCCGGGCCTGCAGATGGGCAAGCAGAGCCCGGAAAACATGGCGGGGGGCACGCAGGGGTGCCAGTACCGAGGGTGTGTGTGAGCAATCGGGCTGTAGTACAGCCGCCTGAATGCTTTCCCCTAACAGACAGGAGTCTGCCTGTCAGTTTTACACACAATCCCAGTGGTCGCAGCCACCAGATTGTGCGCGAAACCCTCCGCTATCAGGTTTCTACGACATATGGACCTGGAAGCAAAAGAGTTAAACCCACGTTTGCGCTCAATGCACGAGATTGTGACACAGTAGTAGGGCAATTAGAGGTTTATATCAGGTGTGAGGATACGACACTGTGCACAGTGATCTTTGACTTCTCCCATGGTGTTCAGGTAGATCTCTATCTCTTTAAGGTTGCCCATCTCTGATATAGACTGTATAGTACAGTACAGATACAATGTTGTCAGCTGACATTGTAGCAATACTGTACTTGCCCACTAGGTGTCACTGTAGCTCTGTAAATCTCAATACTTTCATCGCTGGATGTCAATTCTCTTTTAACAGATCTGTAAAGACAGTCATAAGATAAGACTAGCACACATTCCACGTATTTATGTATCTTTCAGATCCCTCACCTGCCCATTGAACCCATCAATGCAACAGGCAGCTTCTCTAGCCAGGGAGACCCTTGCAGGAACCTTCAAGGAAGTACAACGAGCGGATCTTGTTTTCTAAGGGAGTCAGTAGCTGAGAGAAGAGCAGCACACACCACCTCCAGGCAGACACCTTAGGGCAAAAGCATACCGTGTGGATGGGGGGTAGCTATAGTATCCTTTAGCATTGATGAAATCTCTGCAACAGATGTGTCATTCTGATCCAATGTCTCAGAAGCTGAGGGATCCTCCTGGACTGTTTCCTCCTCGGGCACTGTGTCTGGCTCAAGGGTAAAATCAAAGTCTAGTTCAGGAGAGGAGGTCAAAGGGGCACAGATGTGACCCCTGCTATCTTTGGCCTCATTAAAGCCAGATAGTCTGCCAATAAAATCAGACATTGTGGTTCAAAATTATTTTCTAGATAGAAAAAAGGAAGCTGGTATGGGTGATCGGCCAGCAGAATGCCTAGAGGAAGGGAGGATGTCAGAGGGGGCAACCATCAGAGGTAAGGGTATTATTAGCCCCAAATAAACAAAGAGCTAAGCCTGACCTAGAAAGTCCATCTCACCCTTTTCCCCGAACTTATGATTTGCCTGTGAAATTGTCCCAAGAGGGGTACTGACAACCCCTGTAGTGAGGGGGGAATGCCATGGTTCCAAGAACCTGTAGGCTGCAGTGACCAATATGTTGTGATCAGCCGCTGTAATGTGCTCTTAGCAAAGCGAAAAACTGGGAATGAGGCAGTACAGGCACCTCAAGTGCTCGAGTCATGCAGGTGTAGTGGTGTCTGGTTAGCACAGGCACACTTCGGGGAGGCATGCATACCTTTTTAGAAAATGGCTCCAAGTTTAAATTTCAACTTCAGCAATTCTGGTCCCCCGCTGTGATCACTGAAAGGGTGGTGTGTGGCTCCCACACACCTCAAAGGGGTTTCAGAGACGGAAGGGCACTCTGGGCTAAATGTTTAACGGACTTACACCCTGTACTCACCCCAGTCTATGTAGACAGGATTAGCTTTGCCCTGCACTAAGGGCTTACCCCCGTAGGGGTCTTTAGGGACAGGGCTCTGAACCAGGCAGACTCTGGCTCTGGGCCTGTAAAGCACTCTGTAGCTAACTTCACAAGGTGCACTACATGCCTAGGGGAGAGCCCACAGCAGGATTCAGTGCACAACCATTGGACAAAGCAAGTAAGTATAACATGTTTATATATATATGTGTGTGCGCGCGCGTGTATATATATAACATGTTATACTTACTTGCTTTGTGCAATGGTTTTGCAGAGTGGCCACGAACCTCCTCTTCTGGGATATTATATATATATACACACACACACACTATATATAATATATATATATATATATTTTTTTTTTTTTTTTCATTTTGCTTACTGAGATCTTTTAATCTATTTAATTATTTATTTAGAGGGGGTGTTTTTGGGAGGGATTACTTAGTTTCTTCAGTTTTTATTATATACATTTTTTCCTCTTGTGTATTTGATAACTATTTTTGTACTGTAAAAAAACAAAAAACAAAGATAAATAAGACATGGCCGCCATTAGAAATCTTGGGACCCCATACAGCTCCCTCAGCTGCCAGCTCTGCCTGGGTACCAGGAAGCCAAACAACCTTTCCCCCACACCGGCTTAGACAATAACAATGCCTCTTTATTCCTCTACAAATCAGCGGTCACCTCACTGCCTACGAGAGCAGTGCTTCACAGCACGTTCTAGGCCCTTCTTCTGACCCAATGGGACCCAGGCCTTACAAAGGTGTGATGCTTGTACCTCCCTATTGGTTGCAGACAGTATGTGCTTGAGAAAACACACCTGCACAGCTGTCAAGTGGACATGAATGGGGCAACCTGTGCATCAAAAAATGCACAAATATTCAGATATTTAAAACCCTTATGCCCTGTACACACGATCGGTCCATCCGATGAGAATGGTCTGATGGACCGTTTTTATCGGTTAACCGATGAAGCCGACTGATGGTCCAGTTCAAAAACCGATCGTGTCAGAACGCGGTGACGTAAAACCCAATGACGTGCTGAAAAAAATGAAGTTCAATGCTTCCAAGCATGCGTCGACTTGATTCTGAGCATGCATGGATTTTTAACTGATGGTCGTGCCTACTAATGATCGTTTTTTTTCTATCGGTTAGTTATCGGTTAGTTATCCAACAAGTTCCCTTTTTTTTAACCGATGGATAAATAACTGATGGCGCCCACACACGATCGGTTTGGTCGTGTGTACGCGGCCTTAATTTCACTCCTACAGAAATAGTTTGATTACTGGAATGAAATTTTGTAACTCAGCTTCATGTGTAAATCCAAATCAGCCACTAGGGGTCAGCAGCAGATAAGAGATGGAGGCGACTGTTATTTGTCACACTCCATTCATGAAAAAAAGTAATCAATATTGATAAACAGCAACATTTCTTACAAAAGGTAGTGTTTTATTTGTTAAAAGTAAAGGGGTCATATACAAAACATGCAGAGAGTTACAGATCATATGGGGGAAACGAGTATAATATCAACATCAATGCAGAAGGTGAAGGCAGGGTACATAGTGTAAATATCAGTACAACATCAGGGAGTCCAGGAACCAAAATAATAAAAAATAAATAAAAAATAAATAAAAAAAAACAATAGAAAGAGGCCAGCCGTTCCCACACCCGGAAGGTACATCTTGAACCGAGGGGGGGCACACTAAGGCTGATCAGGCAGGGCATCACACGTATTTGCAGTTCCCACCCAACCTCCCCACACCTTGTCGAATTTAGCTGGACAGCCCCTGTGGGCATAAATTTCCTTCTTGTAAGGTAATACAGCATTAACTGCAGCTATCCACTCCGGAAGGGTCGGGGGGAGGACTTGAAGCCATTTTCTCGCTATTAGCAGTCTGGCTGTGAACAGCGATTCTTGAAGAAAGGTTTTGTGGTGTTTGTCAGAGTCTGGGTCGGGGAATATTCCTAATAAACACTGTTTAGGGCAGAGGGTAAGGGGAGACCCCATCTCATCATGGATGAACTTTACCAAGTGTGACCAGTAGTCTTGTATCACAGGGCAAGACCAGAGGAGGTGGAAGAAGCTGCTGGAGGGGCTACCACACCTGGGGCACAACGGGCTCTGGTCAGGTTTGTATTTAGCCAAACGAAGGGGGGTAAGATAGGACCTATGCAAAATGTACAGGTGTGTGAGGCGGTCAGATAACTTGGGAGAAACCTTCTTAGTGGTATCCAGTGCATCCTCCCATTCATCATCCACAAACTCACCCACGTCCCGGGACCAGCGATCCCTGAGCCCATAGGCCAAGATCACAGCGGGAGGTCGAAGAAGGGAGTAGTATAGCACTGATATCAATTTGCGGGAGTCCTGACCTGTTATGGTGCGGAGCACATCAAGCTTGTCTATACTAGGAGATGTGTCACCAAACTGAGCACGGAGAGCATGTCTGAGCTGGAGGTAACGGAAATGCATAGAATTAGGGAGGGCAAATGTGTCCTTAAGTTGCTGGAATGATTTTAAAATAGTTCCCTGATACATGTCAGACAAATACCGTACTCCCCGGTCCAGCCAGAGGGTCCGTCCAGGGACGGACAACAGCTCTCCCAGACCCGGGTTGTCCCAGAGAGGGGTATAGAAATGAGTAGCAGGTGCCTTTAGTCTACGGCTCACTACATCCCATACCCTACAGTAATGGTATAGCAGGCCTTTGCGATCCCCATGCACCCAGGCTCCCCCCAGGCCCCTAAAGAGGACCTGAAAGGGGTGGGTGAGCCCGGGAGTACCGGGGGAGCACAAACATTCAAGAAAACGGTCCCTGTCAAGTTTATCAAAATAAAAAAAGTGAGACAGCTGCGCCGCTAGGTAGTAAAGATTAAAGTCAGGCACTGCCGCTCCGCCCAATTCGGCCGGATTCTTCAGCGCCTGCCAGGATAGTTTGTGGCGAGCAGAGCCCCACACAAACGAATTAAGGATTGCTTCAATGGCCTTAAAGATTTTTAAAGGGAGGTATACAGGGGAGTGCCATAGGACATATAGGAATTTGGGGAGAAGAATCATTTTTATTAGGTTTATGCGGCCCATTACCCCTAATGACAATTTGGCCCATATTTGTGTTTTGGATTTTAGGAGTGACATTAGAGGTTCTATATTAAGACGAACAAAATCTTCAGGGGACCTGGAAACATGTATCCCGAGGTATTTCAGGGAACTGACCCTAAGGAGAGGGGAAGAGGCTTGTAGTCTCGAGGGAGCGCTCACATCAATGGGAAGGATCTGGGATTTATCCCAATTGATCCTTAGGCCAGAGTGGTGCCCAAAGGTTTCAATAACCATGAGGGCAGTTTGCAGGGATTGACCAGAGTCAGCCAGGTACAGCAGCATATCGTCTGCGTAGAGACTGATCTTTTCCACCAGATCTCCCCGGCTGAGACCTTCAACGCCCGGATGTACTCTGAGGGAGGCGGCCAGAGGCTCCACCGCCAAGGCATATAGCAACGGGGACAAGGGACACCCCTGTCTGGTGCCCCTAGAGAGGGGGAAGGGGGCTGAGACTTGACCATTGACCAAGATCCTGGCACTTGGGTTTTGGTATAGAAGGTGAATCCATTTAATGAAGTTGGGCCCAAAGCCAAAGCGTGACAAGCACTCCCAGAGGTAGACCCACTCAACGGAGTCGAAGGCCTTGGCAGCATCCAAGGACACCACGACTCTGGAGCCCATCTGGTCATGCCGAGCCTGCAAATTCATGTGGAGTCTACGCAGATTATAGGCCGCATTCTTGGCAGGCATGAACCCGACCTGATCCGGATGAATCAGTGTGAGGATCACCGAGTTAAGGCGCAGTGCCAGGATCTTAGCAAGGATCTTAATGTCCAACTGAAGAAGGGATATTGGGCGATAAGATTCAGGAAGTTCTAGGTTTTTGCCGGGTTTGGGTATGAGTACAATGCAAGCCTCGGACATAGAAGCTGGTAGGGAGCCCGACGAAAAAATATAAGAAAAGAGTTCATGGAGCCTAGGCACCAGTGACTCGCCGTACGCTTTAAAAAACTCGATGGGGAGACCGTCCGAGCCCGGCGCCTTGTTAACATTAAGCAGGGAGATCGCTTTTGAGATTTCCTCCATGGTGATAGGGGCCTCTAGACATTCCAATTGGGAAGTCGAGAGAATGGGCAAGTCTATACCAGCCAGCATTGCAGCTGTCTCCTCCCTGCGGGCTGTAGTGTTAGAGGAGTACAAAGAGGTGAAGTAAGAGCGGAACTCCCCAGCCACCGAGTCTGGGTCAGTAAGCAATGTCCCACCAGCATCTCGCAGGGATACCACCGTGGGAGGCTTGTGATCCAGGTGGGCCAGGTAAGCCAGTAGGCGTCCCGCCCGTTCCCCACACTCATATGTCCTCTGTCTACCGTAAAAGATCTTCCTTTCAGCCCGTTCAAACAGAAGACCCGTCACCACCCGGGACTGCAATTTTAAGGTGTCTGCTGTGGCTGAAGAGGGATCCGAAACAAATGCCCTCTCTGCCTCAATCAGGGAGCGCTCCGCCTGTTCAACCACCCGAGTCGAGGCCCTCCGGTATTGGGATATGCGTTGTGATAGCACCATGCGGGCGTGAGATTTAAAGGAGTCCCAAACCATCCCAAAGGGCGCCGAGTCCCTATTGTCTAGGAAAAAGGAATCCCACTCAGCGCCGGCCTCCTCCAAGTCGGGGACGACCGACAGCCAAAAGGGATTGAGTCTCCAATTGTAAGAGGAGGGGGGAGGTCCGACGTGGAGCTCGATCCAATAGGGGGAATGGTCGGAGAGAACCCGGGGGCTGAATCCTACACCACCCAGAATGGGAAGAAGGGTACGAGAGACCAGTATAAGATCGATCCGCGACATGGAGCGGTGTGTCGACGAGAAGCACGAATATGTCCTATCCGTAGGATGACAGTGCCTCCACGTGTCCACAAGCTCCAAGTCGAGGAGAAGTCTACCAAATCTAGTTTGAGAGTGAGCGGGGCGGTCCGGGGGTGCGAGGGATAGCCTATCTAGGTCAATATTAGGGACATTATTGAAATCCCCTAGCCAGATTGCAGGTACATTTGGGTATCGTGACATAAACCCCAGGCCCTCAGTCAAAATAGAGAACTGGAAGGGGGGAGGTATGTAGATAGCTAGGATAAGGACTTCCAACCCATTCACCTTGGCGTGCAGGAATATATACCTACCATGTGGGTCAGATTGGAGTGTGAGCAATGCAAATTGGGTGGATTTGGCGACCAGCACAGCCACACCCCTGGAATTTGCGGTGTGGGGAGCCTGATACACCCATCCCACCCAAGGCTTCTTTAGAGACACTAGGAGTTGGCCTGTTAAGTGGGTCTCAACCAGGACCGCAATATCTGCACGCTGGGCTTTCAGATAGGAGAGAACAGCCGTGCGTTTCGGGCGGGCCCTAAGGCCCCGTACATTCCATGTCAAAAATTTCACCCCGGGCATGACAAACTAGCATCAGCAATGTCTCGGCCGTACCGGGGTCGCGCACAGGCACCCACGGTCACCCCAGAAAAAGAGGGGGGGAAGCCGTGGGTACCGCACGACGAGCCCAGCCCAGCCAGGCCAGGGGGCCACGATGGATAATAGAGGCATAGCGGAGGCACAGCAACAATACATAATACAACGTCCCTGACAATTCCCACCACCCCCTGCACAAACTGACATGCAACACTCTGCAGAATGCTAGACCCAATACAAATAAATACAGAAATAACAACGAAAACAAGAAAAACAGAAAAACAAACATAAAACAGATGAGAACACCAACTTAAAGCACTGGGGTGTCCGGGCAAGTCGCCCACCACACAACTGCGCAGCGTAGCTAACCATACCCGGCCAGACCAGGGAAACCATACTTGAGCCAAGGGGCAGATGTACCAAATTAGAAAAACAGCGGGGTCCACAGGGACACCCACAACTAAGGGGACAATTATTCGCTGGTTAACTAGCAAAGGCAGAAGGAGTGAGGCCCCCGGTTGTAGAGCTCCAGGATATCGACTGCGTGGGGAAAACAAGGATGTCAAAATGTGAGTCCATATTCCGGGTGCCAGCATGAGGGGGGGCAGCTCGCCATGTGGAGCTAATCGAACGGGGCCGCAGCTGGGCAGCAAGCAACAGGGGCAGGAGGATGAGAGCAGGGAGAAAGAGTGCTGGGACTACAGCTGGTCCGGGACCAGAGTGGGGCAGCGTTGAAGGCGGGGGGCGGGAAGAAGTTCAGGATGAAAGGGTTGCAGGGGACACAGAAAGAACAGGGGCCCCAGTCAAAGGAGAGGGGACACAGTACCTGAGGGGGACATGAGTCCTGGGCACCCGGGTATCCGAAGAAGGGGGATTTCCATGGTCACGATCCAGGATAACATCCACAGTAGGGCCTATGCGGGCTGTCAGGGTGGCGGTCCAGCGTTCTCCAGCCAGGTAAGGACAGCCTCAGGGGTATCAAAAAAGTGTGCTCGGTCCTCACCGACGACCCGAAGCCTAGCCGGGAACAGCATAGCGTAGGAGTAGTGGCGGATCCTCAGGCGGCGTTTAGCTTCGGCGAAGAGGGCCCTCTTCTTCTGTACGTCCGCAGAGAAGTCCGGGAACACCCTGATCTCGACGTTCCTGAAGGGGATATTACCCTGTATTCTGGTGAGGCGGAGCACGGCATCTCGATCCCGGAAATTAAGCAGTTTAGCTATGAAGGTCCGTGGTGGTCCACCAGGAGGGGGAGGTTTAGCAGCCAGCCTGTGGGCCCTTTCCACCACAAAGGAGGGGGAGAATTCAGCGCGGCCAAACGTGGATACCAGCAGTTCTTCCAGGAATTTTCGGCGGATTCGTGCCCTCCTCACCCTCCGGCAGGCCAACGAAGCGAAGATTGCACCTCCGAAGGCGGTTCTCCATGTCATCTTGCTTCGCCAGGACCATGGTGAGCTGATGTTGGAGTTGTTCAACCGCCACCTGTAATGGCGGTATATCGTCTTCCACGTGGCCAACGCGGGTCTCTGCCTCCGTGAGCCGGTCCCTGAGCTTCTGCATGTCCTGTCTAATGAGTGAGACATCCGTCTTCACCTCCTCAATCTTGCAGGTCAGGGAGCTCTTACAGTCCGAGATAGCTTCCAGGACTCGCGCCGTGTTATCAGCCGCTGGATCAACGGGAGCGGGGGAGCCGGCGCCATCTTCCTCTGCACTCTCCTTGTCGTGGAGCCGAAATTTAGCCAACTTGGCAGCTGCTTCAGATGTTTTCTTCGATGGCGACATGGTCCCAGCAGGTAGGGGAAACAGTGAGCCCTGTAATCCAGCCAAAATTAAACAATAGAAGCCCCAGGATAGTTAGTAAAGGATTTTCAGCGAGCGGAGCTCCCACAAAACACTCCTCACACCATGCCGTCCAGGCCACGCCCCCAACAGCAACATTTCTAAGAACAAATGTATTCATATGTCATATTTGAAGTAACTCTTCACTGAAGATAAAAGTCCCCAACAAAGATACATAATATAGCGGACCTGCACAAAGGTGCATCTCCAGCTCATTGCCACCACTGAACGTGGGCGGGTCTGTTTTTGGCTCAGATCATAGTCTGTAGTAGGCAATGTGGTCCTGTACATACACAACATCCCTTATGTCATAAGCAGCCTTTGAAATTAGAGGCTGAAATCGAATGTGGATTGTCATCTTTTCTGTCAAGCCCTGCATCCACACAAAAGGCGAACACAAATCAAAATGTATTGCTATTGATTATTAAATTTGGTGTTCCAAAATATGCTTTGATTTGAGTGTTATATTGAGAGTCTACTTGTTCACAGTTAACCAGCCAGCGCCCAATCCAGATTGTGGTTCCAATTGGGGTTCACAGTGCTGGCAGTCTTAGGCCTTGTACACACGATCAGTCCAAACCGATGAAAACGGACTGAAGTTAATTTTCATCGGTTCACAGACTGATGGTCTGCTGTTCAAAAACCGATCGTGTCAGAACACGGTGACGTAAAACACAACGACGTGCGGAAAAAAACGAAGTTCAATGCTTCCAAGTAGGGTTGTCCCCATACCACTTTTTTAGGACCGAGTACAAGTACCGATACTTTTTTCCCATGTACTCGCCGATACCGAATACCGATACTTTTTTTTAAATGTCCCCCCACAAATGCAGCCATGTCCCCCCATAAATCCAGCCATGTCCCCCCATAAATGCAGCCATGTCCCCAAACATATGCAGCCATGTCCCCAAACATATGCAGCCATGTCCCCAAAAATATGCAGCCATGTCCTCAAACATATGCAGCCATGTCCCCCACATATATGCAGCCATCTCCCCCCACATATATGCAGCCATGCCCCCCCCATATATATGCAGCCATGTCCCCCCACATATATGCAGCCATGTCCCCCCACATATATGCAGCCATGTCCCCCCACATATATGCAGCCATGTCCCCCATACCTAATGATGATGCCGCTGCCGTGTTAATCACCGTGCGGCAAACATTACAGGCACCTTTAGTTTGAATAGCTGTTTTGCCCACCACGCCATGTAAAGGACACTCCCCCTTGCTCGGGATTGGACAGATCCATCCAATACCGAGCAAAGGGGAGTGACACGGCGCGGCGGGCAAAACAGCTATTCAAACTAAAGATGCCTGTAAAGGTGCCTGTAATGTTCGCTGCACGGTGATTAACGCGGCGGCCGCAGCGGCGGCTTTGCGATATACGGCGGCGGGGGGGGGGGGGAGTATTCTATTTAGGCATCAGGGGTATTTGCGGGAGTACAAGTACTCCCGCAAATACTCCGTATCGGTCCCGATACCGATACTGGTACCGGTATCGGGATAACCCTACTTCCAAGCATGCGTTGACTTGATTCTGAGCATACGCGGGTTTTGAACCGATGCTTTTGTGTACTAACCATAGGTTTTGACCGATGGTCAGGCGTCCATCAGTCCGATTTTAAAGCAAGTTTTAAAACTTTGGACTGAAGGACAAAAGACCGATGGCCATACACATAGTCGGTTTGGACTGATGAAACTGAACTTCAGTACGTTTTCATCGGTTTGGACTGATCGTGTGTACGCGGCCTTACTGTAGGGGATACTTACTCCTACTTCCCCTAAAGACGTAATTTCTGACGAAACGTGCGCAGGGCGGGGCATACAATCTGTGCACTGTATGGCGGAATGATGAGCTCTATTTCTTTTGCTGCTTTGTGAGCACATTATTTTTACAAAAAAAATTGATTTCTTTTACAAGGTTTTGCCATTTATGGTCCTTTCTTTGACAAGATACATATAATAAAAGCATTACCAGGCGTGAAAGACTAAAAATAAAATGGCATTTAAGTCAAAAGACTACGACTAAAACTAAATCGTAATTTGACGTCAAAATTAACACTGGTTCTATATCACAAGAGATAAATCTGTCTGTAGTGCATGTTCAAACCTTAAAGGGATTGTAAACTCTTACACACCACTTTTACCTACAGGTAACCCTCTAATAAGGCCTACCTGTAGGTACTGTAAATATTTACCATATACGATTGCGCCGACATCGTCGGCACATGTGCACCGAAGAAAGGGCATGGTTGTGCGCCACGCTACTCCAGCCAGTTATAGAGTCCACTGACCCGGAAGAGGGCTGAAGCTGGGACCTCGGGGGCATTGCAGTCTTCGTTTGCAGGTGAGTGCAACATAATGGGCTGCATACTAGCCCTTTATCCTTGGGAATAAAGAGGAAATAAAACCCATCAGGGTTTGCTTCCTCGTTAATACCATAGATAATAAGCCTATTAGATTTTTACTCCGGGAGTATATGATGAGTTTATAAATTGTAGTGAAATGCTTAAAGTGGAAGTTAACTTCCATGCATGACTTTTACCTATACCGTAGGTAAGCCTATAATAGAGCTTATCTATAGGTAATGTAAATTTACCTTATATTTACATTACTGGTGCATGCACTGTGAAGTAACGGCCACCCGTGAATCAAGACGGGTGAAGAAAGAAGCAGCGTGGGGGGGGGGGGCTTCATTTTAAGGTATGGTATGGTAAGTCCAGCGGTTTACAACCCCTTTGAATAATGCATTACAATGTACCTAAACCCATTACATTTATTTTAGTAGACCAAAATGTACTGGGGATTTTAATTAACTAGAATACGACAATTCAGATGACTAAAATATGACCAAAACTAAAATGCCATTTAGTCGAAAGACTAAATCAAAATGTTACTAAAAAAATTAACACGGGTGAAGACTAATAACCTGGGGCTATTGGAGCGATTCCCTTTCTGGCTACCATCTGCTTAACCACTTGCCGTTCGTATAACTTACATATACAGCGGCAAAGTGTCACTGCTGTGCAGGATCACGTACCTGCTATGTGACCCATCACTTTCGGGTCTGAGCGGCCCGCTCCAGCTGAACTGATCGGCAGGTACAGCAGACTCAATTTCTGCTGGCACCCATTGATCCTTTGGTACTGAGGGAGAATGGCGGTCTGCCTATGTAAAACAAGGCAGATGGCTGTTCTGTCAGTAGGGAAGGCATTGATACTGTGTTCCTGCAAAGCAGGGACAAGGACACATGTCTCCCACTAGTGAAAGCGCCTCTCATAGTACACAGAAACACAGTATAGGCACACAGTTAACCCTTTAATCGCCCCTTCCCAGCCAGTCATTAAAACATTTTTAGCGCTGATCACTGTATTAGGCCCTGTACACACGATCAGACATGTCTGATGAGACTTGTCTGACGGACCGTTTTCATCAGACAACTCTGAACTTGTCTGATGTGCGTACACACCATCGGACCAAAATCCGATCAGACCAGAACGCGGTGACGTAGAACACAACCACGTGATGAAAAAAAGAAGTTCAATGCTTCCAAGCATGCGTCGACTTGATTCTGAGCATGCGCGGGTTTTTGGTCCGATGCTTTTGTGTACTAACCATCGAACCTGTCTGACGGACATGTTCCATCGGACAGGTTTTAAAGCATGTTTTAAAACTTTTGTCCGACGGTCAACGGTCCGTACACGCGATCGAACATGTCCGCTGAAACTGGTCTGCGGACCAGTTTCAGCGGACATCTTCGATCGTGTGTACGCGGCCTTAGTGTCACTTGGTCCCCAAAAAGTGTCAAAAGTGTCAGTTAGTGTCCAACTGGCAGCCGCAATAAGGCAGTCCCGCTATAAGGCGTGGATCACCACCATTACTAGTAACAAATAAATAAAAATATCCCATACTTTGCAGGCAAACCAATTATACGCTTATTGGGATTTTTTTTTTACCAAAAACATGTAGCAGATTACATATTGGCCTAAATAAATGAAGAAATCTGATTTATTAAATGTTTTTATTGGATGTGTTTTATAGCAGAAAGTAAAAAATATTGTTGTTTTTCTTTTTTCAAAAATAAAAATACACAGAGGTGATCAAATACCACCAAAAATAAGCCCTATTTGTGGGAATGTTTTTTTTTTATTATTTGGGTTCAGTGTTGCAGTGCCGCTTCGCAAAAAATGGCCTGGTCATGAAAGGGGCATAAAAAGGGACAGACAAGTGGTTAATATTACAAAAGAGCGCTTGTGACTTCCATAATTAGGAGACTCTGGATTCAGCAAAAGGCGTATTTTTAATGGTATTTTTTATGGTGGTGACGGGTTAAGGAGTGTCCCCGATGGTGATTCACTGGGAGTTAAAGAACTTAAGTGGTCAAATGAAGTCATTAGTACATATTATATCATTTTGGTGGATTTTTACATAATATTTCACAATCAGTCTTAAAAGGATAGCGCTACATATTTATTTATGTATATATGTTTGTGGATAGTGGTGGAAGCAGCCATCTTGACCATGATATTGTTTACACATTTTTTAATTTGGATTACAGAACTTTTCTTGATATAGTTTTTCTTGATATTCCTTTGATGTTTTTTGATTGCATCAGCACTAGGATTGAGTGCTGGTATTTTTTGTTAAAGCTCTTGGATTGCAGAGAAAATTATATAATGAAATATGCGAATCCTTGGACCAAAATTTCTACAAACAGCTTAAATTTTGCTCCAACCCAGCGTCATAAAAATGTTTAAAATCTCTACTATTTAACTTCTCTTATTGACTCCCTTTTGGTCTGTTAAAGCGGAGCTCCACCTTAAAGTGGAACTCACACTGATCGGAAGCCTCCCTCCCTCGGGTGTCACATTTGACACCTTTCTAAAGACAGGTATTTGCACCCACTTCCGGCCATAACAGTCTGGGGCAGACTGCAGGCACACTCGGCTCCCAGTACACAGCGGGAGCCAATCAGCAGGCGCAGCGCGATTCGCGCATGCGCCGCAGGGAACCGGGCAGTGAAGCCGGAGCGCTTAACTTCCTGGTTCCCTCACTGAGGATGGCGGGGGGGGGGCAGCAGAGTGATGAGCGATCGCTCGTCCTCTGCTGCGGACGGTGCTGGACTCCAGGACAGGTAAGTGTCCTAATATTAAAAGTCAGCAGCTGCAGTATTTGTAGCTGCTGGCTTTTAATATTTTTTTTTCAGCGGACATCCGCTTTAAGTATACCATTAAAAGGGTTTTGATATATTATTTCTATAAGTACAAATATATATGTGTTGATCTTCCAGAAATCGAGTGAGCTCATAACTTCCTGTTTGCGCCGACAACACTTTGGGGGTTCTTTACGAAAGGCAAATCCACTTGAAATTGTACTGAAAGTGCACTTGGAAGT
Organism: Rana kukunoris; assembly: GCA_029574335.1. Lineage (NCBI taxonomy): Eukaryota > Metazoa > Chordata > Amphibia > Anura > Ranidae > Rana > Rana kukunoris. The sequence goes on along the minus strand of CM056056.1, from coordinate 23,470,023 downwards.
GCAGTCGCTGTAAATCTGAGGGGAAGATCTGAAATTACGGGAAGCTCTGCTGATTTTATCATCCAATCATGTGCAAGCTAAAATTATGTTTGTTATTTTCCTTGCATGTCCCCCTCAGATCTAAAACCACTGCAATTCCAAGTGCACTTTCAGTGCAATTTCAAGTGCACTTTGCACTTGTAGTGCAAAGTGGATTTGCCTTTCGTAAATAACACCCAGTATCTCTGCTTCACTGAAAGGGCCAGAGTTTGAATATTTGTATACCAAAACCGAAGTCTGCTCAACATACACAAGAGAAGACCCGCCCCTGCAGAGCATCAGGGAAGACATACCTTGCCAGCTGTCGTTGCACACACACAGCTTCTCTCCTGTTAGGTCACAGTAGCCATGGTCAGGGCTGCCACAGTTGTTCTTGCAATAGGGAATGTCACAGGCTTCACCCTTCCAGTACTTGTCACATTCACAGTATACTCTTCCAGGGACTGAACTGCTAGTCGTGCACTTGCCATGTCCTGAGCAATTGTTCGGACAGGAGTTAATACTGCACAGAAAGAAGAGAAAAATCAGACAAAAAAAGTCATAAGTGAAAAAAATCATAGTTTTATTATAAATGTAATAGATCATTCTTTCATCAATATCCCTATAGGTAGGGACCCAACCGCATACATACGAGTAGAAGATGTTGAAGCCGGTCAAGTTGTAAGCAGCGTCGCTGAAAAAGTGAAGCAAAGCGTATCCGGACGTGGTGACCACCTCTGGGACCGTCTCATTCCCCGCTGCCTCTGGGACAATCAGACCACTAAGAGGGACAAGGAGAGGGATGGGCAATAGGGAAGGAGGGTAACAGGAGCAAGGGAAAAGAGAAAGGAAGGAGAGGAGACAAAAGAGCAGGAAGAGGAGAAGGTGAGGTGAGAAAAAGGAGAGGAAGTAGACGGGAGAGAAAGAGGGGAGGAAAAAGGGAGGAAGAGGAGGGAAAAAAAAAAGGAAAGGAAGAGATATGGAGAGGGAAAGGACAGGAAGAGGTGAGCAAGACAAAAGGGGATAAAAAAGAAAAAAGAGAGATGAGAGGAGAGAGGAATGAGGAAAGAGAAGAGCAGAGGAAGAGGACAGGAAAAGGGGAGAAAGGAGAGAAGATGTGGAAGAGAATAGACGAGAAGGAGGAGAGGAAAAAGGAAAAAAAGAGAGATGAGAGGAGAGAGGAATGATGAAAGAGAAAAGCAGAGGAAGAGGATAGGAAAAGGGGAGAAAGGAAAGGAGAGAAGAGTAGAGGAGCAGAAGGGGAGAAGAGGAGAATAGAAGAGGTGGAAGAGAATAGACGAGGGGGAAGAGAGGAAAATGAAAGGGATAGGATGAGGAGAAGGAGAGAAAAGGAAGAGGGAGAGGAAGAGGAAAGGATGAGCAGAAGAAGAAAGAGAGGAGAGGGAGAGGGCGAGGAGAGGAGAGCAGGAGAGAAAGGGGAGAAGAAGATGGAGAGGGAGAGAGAGAGGGGAGAAAAAGGAGAGGAAGAGGATGAGGAGATGAAGAGGAGAGGAGAGCAGGAGAGAAAGGGGAGAAGAAGATGGAGAGGGAGAGAGAGAGGAGAGAAAAAGGAGAGGAAGAGGATGAGGAGATGAAGAGGAGAGCAGAAGAACATTACAGCAGAACAATAAAGGTGAGGGTAAAAAGAAAGAAAGGGAAATGTAAAAGTGAAGAAAAGGAAAGGAAAAAGGAAGGGTGTGGAAGCAATAAGAGAAAACAGGGGTGGTCGGAAATAGGAAAAAATAGAAAAGAGACATTATAGTCATTAAGGCATTCTACATGTTCAGATAAAAGCCATAGCACTATTGCACTTTCTTCTATTGCAAGGCTTTCTTCCTTTGGAACTCCCTGCTCAGTAGAATATTTTGAGCTAAAATCCAATCAAATATAATATGCAATTATGTTTTCATAAAAAAAATAAAAATAAAATACACAAATATCAAGGGTTTTATTTTTACCCTCCTCCCACTGTATCTTGTCATCGCCGTTCATATTTTACTACACAACTGTATGTACTTCTCCCTGGAAATGTTTTATGCATTTGTATTATCTATTATTACCCTTGTTATTTCATTTGCGCCATACAGCGCCACAGGAGACAGTGCTATAGATTTCTTTAATTATAACAATAAGAAGAAAATATAATTACACAAGCTGACTCTAGCAAGGAACATTATAATACAAATCTAAATGAGAGAAAAAAAAAAGGCACAAAAGAACAAACTTGGTGGATCGCTTTTTTTTCTTGTGTCTGCCATCATTCTTCCATGTTTCTAATAAGCAAATACTAAGATAAGAGTTTCTAGTGGGTTTGGGGATCTAGGGGTGGGTTGGGAAAGTAGAAGGGTATAGGATTTGCTTATTTTTTTTTCTTTTATGCCGCGTACACACGATTGGAAATTCCAACAACAAAACTGGATTTTTTTCCCCGACGGAATGTTGTCTAAAATTCCGAACGTCAAGAAAGCGGCGACGTACAACACTACGGCGAGCCGAGAAAAATGTAGTTCAATGATTCCGAGCATGCGTCAAATTGATTCTGAGCACGGGTAGGATTATTGTGCGTCGGAATTGCATACAAACGATCGGAATTTCCGACAAGAACATTTGTTGTCGGAAAATTTGAGAACCAGCTCTCCAATTTTTGTTGTCGGAAATTCCGACAGGAAATGTCCGATTGAGCCTACTGTAAACGTTGGGGGTAATTAACTCTTGTGGTAGATGCGTTTTTTGTGCAGTGAGTCAACACCAAACAGGCATATAATGTTAAGGGCCTGGTAGCCCACGTTTATTAAAGGAAAAAAAGAAACAAAAGTCCATTCAGGAATCCCACGCAGGGGTTGAAACGTTATCCAAAAATAAATGAAAATAACAGCCCACCTGGCTACTCTTCAACAGCACTGCTGTTATATGTATTGGTTCCTCAAACCATAAGCTCCTCCAGACCCACAGACCTGGATGCACAAGTTTTGGGCTTCTTAAACGCACACAGCTTGAAGTCCGTTAATGCACACAGCTTTAGGCTTCTTGGGCGCACACAGCTTTGAAGCCCTTCAACGCACACAGCGTTTGTTCTCACACAGAGACACTCACCAGCAGCCACTGCTCCCCCTCCACCTTCCTCTCTCCTTCCTTTAATGAGCTGTCTGCACCTGGGAAGGCAGCTTGCAGGCTATCTTAAAAACCTGGACACAGGTTGGAGATCCAGTCCCACCCAGATCTCTGAAGGATCTCCAAGCCATAGAGCCCCATGAAGTAATAGGAAAAATATGAGAAAACTGCCAGCGCAGTTTTCTCTGTTTTTAAATGTATGCTCTGCAGCTCTGCATATTGGCTGAATGCAGACTCTGTGTCCACTTCATCATCATTTTTATAGTTACAGTAGCGCCTACTGTCACATACCTCCCCCCCTTGTTTCGAACCCGTAGGGGGCGGAACACACCAGCCTGAATCATTGATTGGGGCACCTCTGCGCCAGCTGTAGGCCCAATCTTTTTTCCGTGTGCGTTTCCAGGCACGCTCTACCCTGGATCGCAACAGGGTTCTATAATTCTGTATACTCTGCCTTCCCACTCTTCTATTGGGGTCCCTGAGTATACTCTCCTCTCTTGGGGAAACTCTGCCTTCCCTGATCCTACCTTTCACCACAGGACTTTCAGGTTCAAAAAACTCTCTCTGGTTACCCACGGCAACCACATCACTTTTAACAGCACCACTCATTAGCCAATCAGACATTTCAATGTCACCCAGTCCAACACAATCCGTGCCATCCATCTCAGTGTTTGTTAGAACTAGACCCGAGGAGGGACCACACACAGGTAAGTGACTACAACCCATTGGTCCATAGCACATCTCCACTTCACCTGTTGTCCAACACTCCATGGGCAACTGATCTAACAAATGACACTGATCCACACACAAACTACTTCTTTCTGATGTACACCTTACATTGTTGCAGAAACCAACATTAGTAATTTTTCTCACAGCGTCTCCGGGTACTTTAAGTTGTACCTCTTTCTGAGTGTTAGAAAGCATCTCTGCTAGTGCTGCGTCTATTCTGGGCCCTTCCTTCTCATGAGGTTCAGCTGGTGAGACAGTATCTGCGCCCTCCACTGACCACTGCTCAGCTGCACCTCGGACCACACCAGCAGGGATGTTTCTAGTCACTACACCAACCGGAGAGACCTTTGATGTCTCCAACAGTTCTGAGCACCTTCCATACCACTCAGTAACTAGGGGCATCCTCTTAGAGAACCTCAGGACTATTCGCCACATTGTTAATAAGTATTGGACCCACCAATACAACTCGTGATCAAAGTTTCCCTGCACAGCCTGTACCACTTGGCTCCACCTATTGGTACTACGCAGCACAACCTGGTCCGTCTGTGGTGGAGACACCCAAGTGTACAGCGAGTGCATTTTTACCAACTCCAGCATTTCTAATAAAGTTTGTGTCATCTCTATGCAACCCATGTCTAAACACCAGACCTTTCTAGGGACCTTTTCCCTGTCCAAGACATGGAGGGGCTCATCCACTGAAAGTTGAAAGGTTGAGACATATGAAGAGACCTCCACCTCCTTGGAGGTACCCATCATCACCACCTGTTGCTCCCCTGGAGCGCTATCAGACACATGTCTCACACTTTTCCCTCCTGCACCAGTGTCAACGAGCCTCTGCAGGTCATTACAAGTCACATTGTCACCTTGACACTTGCTACCACTTAATTGCTGGGTTGTGGACAACACATCTGCCATGTCTGTGCCAAGAACCGCTCCTTCAGACTGGAGGGGATCAACCTTCACAGGGGCTGACATGCCATTGAGCACCGGCCACTCTGCAAACCCTCTGTCTGGCATAACAGATGTTGTGTCCACACACTTGTCTCCCATCATTGTTTTATAACTCATGGTTACTTTGTTTAGCGTTGCGACTGTTTCCTTGCACCATGCTTCCCAGTCTGTGGTACTTCCCTGACAGGCATTCTGCAGCGCTGCATCACCTGTCCCAAGAGGCACCAAAGGAACCTGGGAACCACTTGCCACAACATCACCTGGGTCATTTATATACATATCCCCTTGGGATGACACATCTGACAAGGCAGGTTGTAATACATGCTTTTGCCCTACCAGCTCTGGGGGCGCTACTGACACACACAGCTCTGCACTTTCAGCTTTTGCAGGCTGAATTAACCCCTTGACAACTGGGTTACACTTAGGGTTGTGGGGCTCCGCCCACACACACTCACGGTGTGACACAGTCTTCCCTTGTTTCACCAGAGTAGCACCACAACCATCCTGTAAAACCTCTGGCTCCAACCCATGGAGAACCCATGAGACTTTCCTGGACAATCCTGTGCGTCCGGTTGCTATGGGAGATATCCTCCTCCCACCATTGGTAGTAAACACATTTTCAACCTTTGCAGACCTGACATTAAAGGAAACACATTTTTCAACGTCATCATCACCAATACCATCACATTTGCCAACATTTACCCTTTTATCAGCATAACAATCAAAATTTTCATTACGCTTAGACATAAGTTCTACTTTTGCGTATTGTCCATTACCCACAACAGTCTGTGAGCCTCTCCTCACAGCACTCTCTATTTTTAAAGGGAAACTCTTTGCTCCTTGAGCAGCTCCATAGCTGACCTGGGAAACGCCCTGCTTAGCCACTGCAAGCTCCTTGGAGGTTTCCCTGGGCAACTCTGCAACACCTGTCACTAGGGAACATGGCACAAAGACACTTTTGGTCACCCCTAGTTCAACTTTCCCAGTACTCTGCTGGATTATAGCAGGCGCATGCACAGTCCCCATGTCCATTTGAATCTTTAACCTTGCGGTCAGCTGGGCTTCCCCATATGCCATCCCACTGCTCTGCAGCAAGTCCATGTCCATTTGTAGTGCAGATCTCTCTGCTGGACACACTCCCACTTCACTGCGATACATTGAAACAGTCTTACCATTCTCTGTGGCTGGTATCATAGTCTTCACTTGAGTGCGCTGTCTCTGAGCTGCATCTATACCAGCTACTGTCTCTTTGGGGCCACAGGATGACACTGCAGCCTTTCCAGATTCCTCAGCGGTGTTCCAGAACTTTGGGCAAGTAAAGATGCCATGTCCCACTCGGCCACATTCCAGGCACGGTACTGGACGCTGAAATGTCATTTCTTGGCATTTCCTCAATGCCTGGCTCTCTGTTGCCAGGGGAGATCGCACTCTCCCAGCAAAGCATTGTTGCCTCTCTCTAACAGGCTGTATTGGCTCCTCCGGAAGCCACTTGTCATGACGCTTGGCAGGCACAACCCATGGTGCACAGACAGCCCGACTGGCCTCATCTGTGTTGCTATGGGCAACCACTCCCCAACCTGGCCTTTGGTCAGCTTCTCTTCTGGCACAAAACACAGGCTTCCCTCCGCTGGATCCTGTCTTAAGCTGTATCGCTTTCACACTTTTTGCAATAGCTGCTTGTTTAACTGCAGCAGCGTTGCCAGGGGCAACAACACCTCTCTTTGTAGTGATGGTTGGCTTGCCTTCCACTTCAGCTTTGTCCATTCCTGCCAGGTGCCGCTTGCACCAATCCACTGCAGATTCAAATGCTGGTGGATGCTCCACCCTAGCAGTCCCATATGCACTCATTGCAGCCATGTTGCTAGGGGCGACAGCAGCCCTCTTTTCACTTGAAAAACGTTGTTCAGGCATGTATGGGGTTCTATCAGGCGGTAACAACCCCTCCAGCCACAGAGCTCTATCTCTGGCTTCAGCAAGTAACGCCTCCTTTTTCTGTTTTGACCGCCCCATCCTTGCGGTGTTGCACACAGCAACCAGTAACACAGTTCATAGCAGAGAAGAGAGAAAAAATGTGATTCTCCTTTCACAGGTACACAACCTGTATGCAACACAGTCCATCAAATTTCTGTGCAATGCTGTTTGCCTGGCTGCCACACACAGCTAGCAGCAGTTCCTGATGCGACTCACCACTGTAGCAAGGACCCGGATTCCACCGTTTAGATGCCCGCTGAATCCACCACTGTAAACGTTGGGGGTAATTAACTCTTGTGGTAGATGCGTTTTTTGTGCAGTGAGTCAACACCAAACAGGCATATAATGTTAAGGGCCTGGTAGCCCACGTTTATTAAAGGAAAAAAAGAAACAAAAGTCCATTCAGGAATCCCACGCAGGGGTTGAAACGTTATCCAAAAATAAATGAAAATAACAGCCCACCTGGCTACTCTTCAACAGCACTGCTGTTATATGTATTGGTTCCTCAAACCATAAGCTCCTCCAGACCCACAGACCTGGATGCACAAGTTTTGGGCTTCTTAAACGCACACAGCTTGAAGTCCGTTAATGCACACAGCTTTAGGCTTCTTGGGCGCACACAGCTTTGAAGCCCTTCAACGCACACAGCGTTTGTTCTCACACAGAGACACTCACCAGCAGCCACTGCTCCCCCTCCACCTTCCTCTCTCCTTCCTTTAATGAGCTGTCTGCACCTGGGAAGGCAGCTTGCAGGCTATCTTAAAAACCTGGACACAGGTTGGAGATCCAGTCCCACCCAGATCTCTGAAGGATCTCCAAGCCATAGAGCCCCATGAAGTAATAGGAAAAATATGAGAAAACTGCCAGCGCAGTTTTCTCTGTTTTTAAATGTATGCTCTGCAGCTCTGCATATTGGCTGAATGCAGACTCTGTGTCCACTTCATCATCATTTTTATAGTTACAGTAGCGCCTACTGTCACACTACACACAGACGGAATTTCCAACTAAAAGCTCACATCGAAAATTTGTTGTTGGAATTTCGGATCGTGTGTACTCGACATAACACCTGTACAGTTGGGTTTTTTTTTTTCTCTGTATGTACACAATGAAAACTTTCAATAAAAACTATATCATTTAAAAAAGAGAAAAAAAAATCTAAAATGTATAAAAAATAAAATTAAAGACAGAATTTTAGGGCGACAATAAAAAGAAAACGTGGTCAGGAGAGGGAAAGACCAAGTGATCCATAAAAAGGTATTCCTGGGGTACAAGCTGATCTCTAAGTAGCTTCTCTGAGAACTGCGTGTCTGCCGGCTTGTCGTTGCCAGCGCACCCAGCGTAACCCACTCTGGGTATAATTATCCGCCTCCCAGTACATAATGAAGTGCATACCGAGCCGCAGAGAGAATAGCGAGATTTTGTGGCCTACTTAGCAGACACCTGGGGACACATCCATGCTGCACGAATCAATACCGACACGTGGCACCACTTCACTCCTCATTATCTCTAAACCCAGCCGCTGCTCCAACAGACGCCACCAAGCGGGTAACTGGGGAATGACTGCGGGTAGCAGGGCTAGGAGGGATTAAGACTGACACAATGATACCGAGTCACAGTACTGCAGATTGGCCCTTTTATAGAACACAAGAGTTAATCTCTTCTCTCGAATCCCAGCGGTCGGATAATTTGCCTAAAAATCATAACTGACAACACATAAACTGACTCGTGTTTTCCTATTATTGAGCAACTCTGAATGTGTAAAATGCTGATTACATATTACTTAGAGAGTTTTAAATACTTGTCGGTCAATCCAGTGTGATGTCTGATCCACACTAGCTGAAAGATAAAATCAGGTTTGCAGTAGTATGTATAAAGCAGGTTGAAAACCGAATAATTCGGTTCACAGACCCCTTGCCACGTCATACAGCCAGTAAAGTGACCATAGGTGTGTGCGCAGCCTATTGCATTAGGGTATGCCCCCCAAAGCGCAAACACACATGAGCTCTGCAGCCACAGCTGCACTGGACAGGGAATGAATGGGAAGTGCTCTGTGCTGCTCCTGTTCATTTACAAATTGAAGAATAGTAAACACAGTTTACTTTGCTTCAGTTATGAATGAATGCTATGAGTAAGTGTGTTAATTTAGAAAAGGAAGGGGCTGGCAAATGACATATTGATTAGCACCTTCCCCCACTCTCCAACCTGAAACATGCCCCGTAGCAGCCGGGGGAGAGGAGAGGAGGGAAGCCAGCAGCACTGCACAGGGGAAGTCGGGCCAGTGGGGGGAAACTGACACCACAGCAGCCAGGGGGAGAGGAGAGGAGGGGAGCCAGCAGCACTGCACAGGGGAAGTCGGGCCAGTGGGGGGAAACTGACACCAAAGCAGCCAGGGGGAGAGGAGAGGAGGGGAGCCAGCAGAACTGCAAAGGGGAAGCCGGGCCAGTGGAGGGATTGGCACCACACACAGTGTTTAGGGGGGACCAGGCACACCTGGCACAACTTCCGTGCATGCCTATGATAGTGACACCATTATGCAGTGATGTAACTTGCCCAGCATTTAATAATATGTACATTGTAGGCTGAAATTCCGTTAATTCTGTCTGGCCATTCTTATGATTCACAGACCTCTGCCACACCGTAGAGTTAGTCCAGTGACACTACCCTGCACTATAAACACAATAAAAAAAAACTTTTAAGGGACTTTACCCGTTCCAAATAGAGAGACAAATTTACCGATATCGGTAAAAAATTATATTTTACATTTGTGGCTCCATTTGGTACCGGTAAAATCCACTTTATTTATTTTGTGATAATTGAATAATACAGATGTGGTACCTACTGTATTCGGCCCACACCTGCAACATTGTAGTATGACTCCCTAGGTCAACCCTAGGCTGCCCAATGCACTATGAATGAGCAATTTTCCACTACTGAGCTTCTCTTCTTGTAAGATGCTAGGGCACTTTTTCCTTCAACCTCTGATGCTTGAAACGTGTTAGGTTATGTAGCGTCCCCTTGCTTTCAGCATGGGCACTATGCTAAAGTTAGTTGGACTGGGAGAGTTACATTGCTCTCAGTCATGATTTACCTAAATTGTGACTTCTGTTATTCCAGAAAAGGTCCACTGGGTCAGGCTGCATTCTAGGGATGTGGTATCATCTCTGGCCAGCAGTTGACACCAGAGGGGTTTCTGGCAGAGCAAGTTTTCCCCAGCAGCCAATTGGAGGAGTTCCTCCCTCACAGGGCATGCTGGGGAAGGGTATATCTGTGACAGGTGTCATGTGTTCTAAAATCTTCGCCGAGTCCTGGTTCCAGATGCGGCATCCACCTTCAGGGTGCGTGCATCCATGGACACCACCGGCGTGGCCCACCTGGCCAAGCTAACAGGCCTCACCGAGCCTCAACCGGAGGCGAAAGGGGACCCCAGTGACTTACTGGGTTCCCAGTCCTATTAAATGGATCCCAGGCTGAATGCCGTGCGATTGGGGAGTCTGCTCGAGGGGAACCCGGAGGCAGGTTGTCCACAGGGCCCGAACGAACCAATCGGGGATCTGTTGACCGGGATGCTGACAGGTATGCTCCACTGTCTCCCGGTGACCTGTACTAGAATTTACTGGGAGGATTCGCTCTGTTCATTCACCTATCTCATCTAAAGTAATTGACATGTGTCAGAGGCTCTAGAGCCAGGTCTGTGTGAAAATCCTGTTTCTCCCAGACATCCAAAGTGACACCTCGGCTGCCAGGTTAGAGAAAGAAAACCCGTCCGTGGGCACTTCACCCACTCAAGCAGGAGTGGCGACGAGTTTACAAATTGGTACTGCTAAGGGCAGGCTTGCCCGTTCATATCCAGGCCTGACATCGCAATTTCTCCTCTTTCATCAACCTGTCGTTCCTTCCTAACTGAAGTTGATGTTGGCCTGGAAATAAAGCATTGGAAAAAAAACTTTATTGACTGTCTGGACCTTCGCTCACTACTTTGTTCCTGCATCACACCCCTAGACAACGATAGGGTAACTTAATTTGACGATCCCAACAATCAATCAGCGGCTTCTTCGGGGGTAGCGCTACAGTTACAATGCCCATGATGGAATGTTTTAAAGTGAGAAATGTACAGATTCCTGCTCTGAAGCTTTGATATCTGAGAATATCAAGACTCTGTTCCTGTCTGGATTGCAGGATGGAGTTTACCAGACACAACATGTTGGCTTACCTGAGTACTGCAATCAGAGGGGAGTATATGGAGTCTCCGTCATAGACGTACATGTGGTCCCAGCTGCACTCTGTAGCAAAGTGATTGAATCGCAACCGCAGGACGGCGTTGGGGCTGAAAAACAAGAAGAGGGAGTTGAGGTTACAGCTCTACATATCAAAGATCCTCAGAGGGTCCCTATCATTTCAAGGCATGGAAAGACATCGAGAAGGGAATTGCTTCAGTAAAAGCGTATTGTCAGAATCCAGAGACCTTCACTGGGGGGGGGAGAACATTAAAGACTTATTCACACTTGTGCGCTGAGGCACGCCATAAAAGATTGCTGTACTGCATCACAATGAACTTGCTCTATGTACATTGCCATTTATTGTGAATAGCACCCCAATGCACTGTACAGTAGAGTGCATTGCATGATGTACTGCACCATAAAATGTGTTTTCTCATCTATTGTAATGCATTGGAAGTCTTTTGATAAATGGGCTGCCTTAACGCGAATCATAACTCCACGCCTTTGGTTTCCATGACTGTATTCTTCACTGGTTCTCTTCCTACTTACCCAACAGCACCTTTAGCGTTACTTACAATTTTATTTTCACCTCCCTGCTTTCTTTCTCTGTCGGGGTTCCCCAAGGTTCTGTTCTTGGACCTCTCCTATTCTCAATCTACACCTCCCCCTGGGTCAGCTGATAGCTTCCAATGACTTCCAATACCATCTCTGCGCCAATGACACTGACATTTACCTCTCTACCCCTCAGCTCACTCCCTCAGTCTCCTCCCATATCACTAATATACTATCAGATGTATCAGTCTGGATGTCACTCCACTTCCTCAAACTCAATCTATCGAAAACCAAACTCATTATATTTCCTTCCCCGGTGCCCCTTCCCCCGATCTCTCTGTCAAGATTGATGGCACAATTATCAACCCCTCTTCGCATTCTAAGGTTCTAGGTGTTATTTTGGACTCTGATCTATCCTCTATCCAATCACTGTCCAAATCTTGCCACCTCAACCTCTGCAACATCTCCAAAATACATCCCATCTAAACAATGACACCACCAAGCTCCTAGTGGACTCTCTGGTCATCTCTCGCTTTGGCTACTGCAACTCTCTCCTTATTGGCTTACCTACATAGAATATCCCCCTTTCAGTCAATCATGAATGCTGTTGCCAGGCTCATCCAACTTACTATCCGCTCTGTGTCTGCTACACCTCTCTGTCAATCTCTCCGTTGGCTCTGCTCACCCAACAAATTCAAAATACAAAAGAACAACTTACAAAGCGATCCACAATTCAGCCCCCAGCTACATCACTAGCCTAGTCTCAAAATTACAACCAAATCGTTCTTTTTGTTCCTCTAAAACCCTCATTCTCTATAAGCTCCCTCGTCACCTCATCCCAAACTCACCTCCAAGACTTTTCCAGAGCCTCTCCAATCCTATGGAATTCCCAACCCCAATCTGTCTAATTATCTCTTACTCTATTTGCTTTTAGACCCTAAAAACCCTCCTCTTCAAAGAAGCCTATCCTGCCTCCACCTAACAACTGTACTTAGATTTTCTCTATCATTTCATTCCACACAGTTATTACCTTTTGTATCCTTGGCCGTCCCGTCTAGATTGTAAGCTCCAACGAGCAGGGCCCACTGATTCCTCCTGTATTCAATTTTATTGATACTGTACTGTCTGCACTTATGTTGTAAAGAGGTGCAAAAACTGTAGGCACTATATAAATCTTATATAATATTATTAACAATAACACACGTCAATGCAAAGCACTAGATCACCTCTGGCCCCATTCACACTATTAGCTAAGATGTGTTGGTGTGATGCAGTGCTATTCATTCCTGAATGCCACCCCGATGCACCTTGTCAATGAATGTGCATTGCCAGCCAGGCAAATTTAGTTCTGTGGATCTCCTGTATTTAGCAGAGCCGCATGTGATTACTTTAGGCTGCTCGGGGCTCTGCACGCTGCAGGTTTGATTGCTTCCAAATGTCTTCCCGGAGATTTATAGAATACAATGGGTGGGAGAGTCAAATGAGCAATCTGAATGTAGCTCCTGTTGATCCCTGGGAAGGTATTCCCAGATGGTGGTTGGGAAGTAAATAAATAGATTGGAGCCTCAGAGAGCGGGGTTCCTGTTCCAGGAGGAGAGGCACCCAGCCTGGAGGTCTATTGCCCTCCCAGGCTACTTAAAGGGGAAGCTCCGCTTGTTTGCACTTGCCCCCCCTCCACTGCCACATTTGGCACTTTTTGGGGGGATCAAGTAACTGGTTTTGACAGGTACCTGCTCCTACTTCCTGGTAAGATCACCGCAGGGTGATCCATGTCTTATCCGGCCCCTGTTCCAACTACCCCCCCGCCCGCCCTTTGGGACCTGTGTGTGTCCCAGAACACGACGGGACCATCCATAAAGCTCATATGAGTAGTGTCTTTTGCCAACGGTCTCAAAAATGTGTCAAAAGTGTCCGATATGTCCGCCATAATGTCGCAGTCCAAAAAAACTGAGGAAAAAATCTGCTTTTTAAGAAAAAAAAAATGGGGCTATTTATTACAGCAAATAGTACAACATATTGTGTTTTTTTTTCTCTAAATTAAAAATGCAAAAATCCTGCGAGCCACCTCTCCTATCAGCAGTGGCAGTGGTCTCCAAACTGCGGCCCGAGGGCCAGATGTGGCCCTTTGCTTTCCTTTATCTGGCCCTTGGGGCACTATCCGAGACTATACAAGACCCTATGCTGCCATCTGGCACAGACAATGGAGCACCATTTCTCCCACTGACACCACTAATGGGGCACTATTTCTCCCTATGATACCAGCAATGGGGCACTATTCCTCCCCTAATACCAGATATTTACTCCCACTGATGCCAGGAATTTCCACTCCCGCTGGCCAACGTCCGACCCTCCAAGAGTCTGAAGGACAATAAACCGGCCCTTTGTTTAACTTTAGAATGTTTGGAGACCCCTGAGCTAAGGTATAGAAATAAAGCTGCTAGCGTGAAACACGTCTCATAAATTGTGCCAAAGACTAAACAAGATGAACAAAACGCAACTCTAATGAAATGATAGTGCACACACCACTATGGAAAGTACATTTTTTTTCTAAATTGTCGCTCTTTTTTTGTTTATAGCGCAAAAAAATAAAACCGCAGAGGTGATCATATACCACCAAAAGAAAGCTCTATTTGTGGGAAAAAAGGAAATAAATTTTGTTTGGGTGCAACATCGCACGACCGCGCAATTGTCAGTTAAAGTGACGCAGTGCCGAATCGCAAAAAATGCTCTAGTCATTGAGCAGCCAATTCTTCCTGGGCCAAAGTGGTTAAGTCATTTTTTTGGGAAAAATTTAGATTTTTACATGTATGTGAAAAATAAAAAAAAATGCTCTGGAGCCAAACTGGATGTTCATAATGTAATAAAAAAGTATCAAATTCACTGAATCCTCCTCCATCTATCGAGAGCAAACACGGCAAACAACACCCTGCTATTTACATAGTAAATACTTCAATAAGGAGAAATATTTGCTAGGAAAAAAATATTTGAACAACAAAGTCAGAATATAACAAGACATGCTTATCGGAGAATTGTTCCTAAGAGCCATATCTATGCGGCCCCCAATCAAATCTGAATGTTCATTCTCCAGAGTCGGAGATAATTAATCTTATAGCACCTGCAGGTGCTGTAGATGCCCCTGTGGCTAAAGTGGACCTGTACTCTGTTCATATTGAGCACGGGTTGTGCTTGCGGTAATGCCCACTAACACACAGCTCCTTTCTCTATCTGCAATGTAGAGAGTGTCCTGACTCTCCTGTAGTCCAAGGGAGGGGGCGAGCACGACACTCCACACCAGGAAGAAAGCCTTGCATTAGTGGAGTTACAGACAGAAGAACAGGAAGTGAGGATTTCTCAGAATAAATAAGGACATTTAAAAGCAAAATGGAAGGATGAGGTAAGTGAAGGAGCACTGCACTAAGGAAAAGGAAGCTATTTAGGAAAAAAAATGGTACCTTTACAAAACTTTTTTTTTTAGTCCAGTTTACCATAAAAAAAAACAACAACTTTGGGTTGACACCAGAACAGTAAAAAGGGGAAAATCTTCCATGGGGACACTAGTTTTGGTATCACCCCAGGATTCCCTCACTTTGGAGGATTTTCTCTCACTTCCTGTTTTGGTTATGAAACAGGAAGTGAAGGGAAATCTCTCCTATGGTAGAGGTCGCTACCCCCGGTGCCGGTTCGTGGCTCATTGGAGGCCTGGCAGTACGACAGGTGGTGGGCTGCTGCTAGAAAATGCACCTACACCCTCCCACCACCAGAGAGTGCCACTTATCTTCTCTGAGCACCACTTCTCCCCTTCCTCTCTGTGGTGACCTTACCTACAGAGAGGAAGAGGAGATGAAGGAGAAGGGGAGGGAGAAAAGCCAGGCCAGGGTCATAGAGCACTGGCTGAACACACATCGGTCTCCTCTCATCTGACAGGATGTGGATCTGTGTGTTTACACTAGGGTTATACCGATACCAGTATCGGGACCGATACTGAGCATTTGCGGGAGTACTTGTACTCCCGCAAATGCCCCCGATGCCAGATCCGATACTCAGAGCGCCCAACCCCCCCCCGCCACCGCCCCGAATCTCGCAACGCCGCCCCGCATAACGCAACGCCGCCGCATAGTTAATACGCGTGGGGAACATTACAGCTTTCATTTGAATAGCTGTAGTGTTCCCCGCCGCGCCGTGTATAGACACTCCCCCTTGCTGGGGATAGAACGGGTGGTGCGACGGGGAACACTACAGCTATTCAAATGAAAGCTGTATGGTTCCCCGCGCGTATTAACTATGCGGCGGCGGTGGCATCTAGGTATGGGGAGACATGGCTGCATATATGGGGGGCATGGCTGCATATGTGGGGGGACATGGCTGCATATGTGGGGGGACATGGCTGCATATGTGGGGGGACATGGCTGCATATGTGGGGGGACATGGCTGCATATGTGGGGAGACATGGCTGCATATGTGGGGAGACATGGCTGCATATATAGGGGAAATGGCTGCATCTATGGGGGAAAATAGCAAACAAAAAACAATTCTCCTGCGCTCCGGTGTTTTTTCCCCCTCGAAAAGTACTATGGGTTTGTATAGTTCAATTAGAAAATAACTTCCAGAGTCTTGCAGCCCTCCTCAGAATCTTGGGAATTCATAAAACTAAGAAAAAAAGAAAAGAACGGAGGGCGCACCGACTTAGTGTGATACCGCTAAATGAATTTTATTAAAATGTTAAAATCAATCATTGTACTCACAAATTGGAGTTAAAATCAGGCTTTCAAAGGCAATACAGCAGAAGTCCAACAACATCAGCAGAACACGATAATCGCTTGAATCTCGAGTCGATGTTAGGGCTGACGCGTTTCGGGGGCGTACCCCTTTCCTCAGAGCCTGGAGGTCTGCAGTGCTCCCTCGCCGTGGGGCTTGTGGGGGTATAAATACCCATATGCACAATTTAGAGAGCATGTGTTGAATGGACAGGGTCACTCCTCCTACCAGGGGGGAGGGACTTGTCCTAGACCCCCCACACACACACATAAGAAGCCACCCACGCACACGCCCTCCCCCCCACACACACACACACACGTGCACACTTGAGTACTTACTTCCCTTATAGCAGCCTATGCTTCCCGTGGGTAAGGTCCCGTCTCTGGGTTGCACCCAAAAAACAGTATAATAGCAACTACAAAAATGTATATAAAAATATATATATATCTCTTTCACACAAAGATCCACATTGGGCGGGCATTCCCATGTGTAGAAAGGCACTGCATGCTATCTGTATGAGACGTGCATAGCAGATGCATCTTGGTGTCTATACTAGCCCTCACTATGCTAGTATAGACACCAAGATGCATCTGCTATGCACGTCTCATACAGATAGCATGCAGTGCCTTTCTACACATGGGAATGCCCGCCCTATGTGGATCTTTGTGTGAAAGAGATATATATATATTTTTATACACAGATTTTTATATACATTTTTTTAGTTGCTATTATACTGTTTTTTTGGGTGCAACCCAGAGACGGGACCTTACCCACGGGAAGCATAGGCTGCTATAAGGGAAGCAAGTACTCAAGTGTGCACGTGTGTGTGTGTGGGGGGGGGGGGGAGGGCGTGTGCGTGGGTGGCTTCTTATGTGTGTGTGGGGGGGGTCTAGGACAAGTCCCTCCCCCCTGGTAGGAGGAGTGACCCTGTCCATTCAGCACATGCTCTCTAAATTGTGCATATGGGTATTTATACCCCCACAAGCCCCACGGCGAGGGAGCACTGCAGACCTCCAGGCTCTGAGGAAAGGGGTACGCCCCCGAAACGCGTCAGCCCTAACATCGACTCGAGATTCAAGCGATTATCGTGTTCTGCTGATGTTGTTGGACTTCTGCTGTATTGCCTTTGAAAGCCTGATTTTAACTCCAATTTGTGAGTACAATGATTGATTTTAACATTTTAATAAAATTCATTTAGCGGTATCACACTAGGTCGGTGCGCCCTCCGTTCTTTTCTTTTTTTGCATCTATGGGGGGACATGGCTGCATATATAGGGGAAATGGCTGCATCTATGGGGGGACATGGCTGCATTTGTGGGGGGACATGGCTGCATTTGTGGGGGGACATGGCTGCATTTGTGGGGGGACATGGCTGCATTTGTGTGGAGACATGGCTGCATTTGTGGGGGACATGGCTGCATATGGGGGAGACATGGCTGCATTTGTGGGGGACATGGCTGCATTTGGGGACACATTTTAAAAAAAGTATCGGTATTTGGTATTGGCGAGTACTTGAAAAAAATTATCGGTACTTGTACTCCGTATCGGGACAACCCTAGTTTACACACACAGATCCACAGTCCTGCTGTGATTGCGGGCAATCGCGGGTGCCCGGTGGACATCGTGGTCGCCAGGCATGCGCACCAGGTCCCGGGCAATGCGGCGCGCACGCCCCCTAGTGGCCCGAGAGACTCAGGATGTCATATGACGTCCACCCGGAGGGAGGGAGGGTTCCTGCCGACGTCATATTGCTATGACTCGGTTAGGACGTGGTTAAATGCTGTTTGTGTCCTCACTGGGGAGATTTTTCCTTGTTTTTTTTTTCTGACACACCTAACCTGGACAGGAAGCAAGAATCCCTAATGGAGACCCATACAGAAATACTATGGGGTTGATTTACTAAAGGCAAATAAACAGTGAACTTTGCAAGTGCAGTTGCTCCAGAGCTTAGTAAATAAACAGAAGCTCTGCCGACTTCCATCATCCAATCATCTGCAAGTAAAAATTTTTTTTTTTATTTTCCTTGCACGTGATTGGTAACTCTTTGCAAAGTGAAACCTCATTAACTAAGCTCTGGAGCACCTGAACTTTGCAGAGTGAAACTGCCCTTTGCAAAGTGCACAGTCTATTTGCCTTTAGTAAATCAACCCCAATCTGTAAGATCAGTCCCTGCTGCAACCTTGTGACTTGCTGCAAAGTTACAATGTTGCAGTCTGATCATTGGGGGAGAGGAGATTGAGAAAATGTTCACTTCTGCCTGCAGCAGACTAATGACATCATCTCAGCCTAGGGAAAGTCACTTTCCAGAGACCACACAGAACTTACTAATGAACCCAAAGCTTCCATGGACAAGTCTTACTGCTTACTCGCCTTTTATTGCTGCCTTTACTGGTGAGGAATCAGTAAGGAATTTACAAGGTAACAATGATATAAATATAAGTAATAAATCTACAACTCAATATTTGGTGTATTAGAGGAAAGGACGGAGAGGGGAAGGAAGGATAACTAAAGGTTCCGTTCTTTTGTTTAGTTTTTTAACAAACATGTCATACTTGCCTCCTCTGTGCAGTTATGCCTCCTCTTCAGGGGTCCCCCAGTGGTGCTCCTCGCTCCTCCTCTTCTCAAATGCCCCATTGGTGAAGCGCTCTCCCTCGGGACACCCGTGCGGGCGCGTGACCCATGTCCTGATGCTGCGTCCATTAATACAGACAGCAGAACTCGGCTCCACCCCTGGCTTACGCATCATTGGATTTGATTGACAGCAGTGGGAGCCAATGGCTGCACTGCTATCAATCTATCCAATCAGGACCAGAAACACCAGCTGGTGTGCTCATCCCAAGTGCAGGAACGATCGGGCTCAGGTATGTAAAGGGGGGGGGGGGGCTGGTGGACTATAAGAGGTTTTTTACCTCAATGCATAGACTGCATTGAAGTGAAAAACTGTGAGGGTTTAAAACCGCTTTAACAATAATCTGAAACACCCCAATAGGTATGATGCAGCAGCAGAGCAGGGAAATGTTTCATTGCATTTTTTTATATTATGCTGAGGCCACACGAGACAGAAAGTAAAATCCTTCATATGCACCCGACACCCAAAGACCCTCTTTTTTTTTTTTTTTCTTTTATAGAAAGGGTTATGTTCCTCTTCATTGCTGATAAGGTCGTGTCGCGGGCCAGCGGCGGACGTACTCGGAGCTGGCCGTAAAATTACCATCAGGTGACAAGTCCCTCTAAGTCGCAAGGCTGTGATTTTCCAGAGACGACGTGGAGCTGTCAGCAGAGTTTGAAATCAGGCTCCCCGCTGGCCCGGAACCGTTACATAAGTCTTATCCCGATGACAGCTCAACCGTCCTAAACTGCAGTTTCCGTGGAAACCAGATCCAGTGATTTGTAACTCGGCGAGAAGTGTTAATGCAGCAGTTAATGGTCGTTATGTCACGTTTGTGCAAAGATTGCACACTGGTATATGGGAGCATTCTGGTGATTCTGGCTGACCCTCACGGACAGGTGGGCAAGGAGACACAGCAGCATTGATAGGCAGGATGATCACCCACATGGTAGTCGGGTCACCCATGCAGAGAGAGTTGCCACTTATCGCTTGTAGGCAGCTCCACACAACAACTTATTGCAAACCTCTTATAACAATGAAAAGCCCAATTCCCCCAAATTCCCCCCCCCCCCCACTCCCTCCCGTGCAAGGCACACTCCAATCCCAACCATTACTATTAGCGCCACTTTGATTCTTGCCACCATGCAGTTATTTTTGGAGACACCTGTCCGCTTATATTCTTTGTTTTTAAATAGCGCTATTGGAATGTTTTTCCTACGATATCTCCACAAAATATGCGAGTCTACACATAATTTTTTGTTATTGTAATATACATGCTATAAATAATGTTGTTCATTGTACATCTTTGTTTACTCTGTATTTGACTTTTTGTTATTACTACATTATAGATGTGTGATTGACCCTCTCATAAACACCCATAAAGAAGGAGACATAGATACTCTGAAAGGCGTCGGGTGAATTACGAGAACTTTACAGTCAATAATTGTGGTACTTTGCACACAGTAATTGTAACCATTCCAATATATTTTGTTTTTATTGCGCTTATTGTGTTTAATATTTTTTTCCTACAGAATTATGTTGGTGCTTTAAAAGTCCACTTACGGGATACCCTTCTTCCGTCTAGGTAAATTGGATGTGGCACCTTACAGGGACACCCTCATATAACACCCCAGCACTTATGGGTACAGGAATGCAAATGATAATCCTCTGCTTCCTGCAACAAAACCGATAGACTTGCACCGCTATGTATTATGTAAAATGTATAAAGCAGTGTCTCTAAATCTTTTTTCCACTCCAAGGCATCCTTTAAAAATATGCAAAAATCTTGAGGCACCTCGGTCTAAAATGGTGTCCCCCCCATCATAGCACAACGCCCTCTCAGAATCCTCAGGTCCCCCAATCCTTTCACATCAGAGTCCTCAGTCCCCCCCCCCTTCACATCAGAGTCCTCAGTCCCCCCCCCCCATCACATCAGAGTCCTCAGTTCCCCCCCCTTCACATCAGAGTCCTCAGTCCCCCCCTTCACATCAGAGTCCTCAGCCCCCTCTTCACATCAGAGTCCTCAGCCCCCCCTTCACATCAGAGTCCTCAGCCCCCCCCCCCTTCACATCAGAGTCCTCAGCCCCCCCCTTCACATCAGAGTCCTCAGCCCCCCCCCCTTCACATCAGAGTCCTCAGCCCCCCCTTCACATCAGAGTCCTCAGCCCCCCCCTTCACATCAGAGTCCTCAGCCCCCCCTTCACATCAGAGTCCTCAGCCCCCCCCTTCACATCAGAGTCCTCAGCCCCCCCTCCCCTTCACATCAGAGTTCTCATTCCCTCCCCCTTCACATCAGAGTTCTCATTCACTCCCCCCTCCACTTTAGAGTTCTCATTCCCTCCCCCCTCCACATCAAAATCCTCATTCCCTCCCCCATCCCCTTCACATCAGAGTTTTTAGTCCCCCCTTCACATCAGAGTCCTCATTCCCTCCCTCCTTCACATCAGAGTCCTCATTTCCTCCCCCCTCCACATTAGAGTCCTCACCCCCCCCCCCCCTTCACATCAGAGTCCTCATTCCCTCCCCCTAACATCAGAGTCCTCATTCCCTCCCCTTCACATCAGAGTCCTCATTCCATCCCCTCTCCCCTCCTTCTCATCGGAGTCCTCATTTGTCAACCCCCCACCCCACAATCCTTTTGCATAGTTAGTCTGGTTGAAAAAGGACACAAGTCCATCTAGAGAAATTGCCAATTTAAGAGTCAGTTTGGACTTTCATGGTACAGTATGGACTTACACAATTTGAATACAAAAATATAAACCTTTTTAAATTTATATTTTTGTATTGAAATTGTGCACGTCCATACTGTACCATGAAAGTCCAAACTGACTCTCAAATTGGAAATGTCTCTATTCAAATTTAGGACGAAGGTACCTTACTATTTTCTTAATTTAGTAGCATGCCGTATTTTCTTTAAGTCTATCTAGTTCAACCAATAAACAAAAGGGGGGATTATACAATCTTATATAAACAATCCGATACCCACAGACAGTAGCGGTGTGTCCCTAGGGACGCCGGAGCGCCACCCCTCTGGCTCGCTCGCTCACAGCCAGTGGCTGGCTCTCTCACAGCCACTAAAATATACAGATTCATGCATTGTATGAATCTGTATATTTTTGCCGCTGCCGCCCACTATTCAGCTGGCCGGACATCGAGCGCCGGTCAGCTGAATAACGGCAGCTGGCTGGCTGTATGGAAGCTTTCCGAGTACAGCCCTGAGGCTGTATGGGATGAAGGAAAAAATCCTGGATCGCCGCACTCCTCGGAAAACGATGTCTTTATTTAAGCATAAGCACATGATGCGAAACATGTCAGCCCTTTTCTCCTTGTCCACTCACCGTTTTTGACTGCATGCATTTTGGCTGTTTTTTTCTATTGAAATTTTATTGTTTGCTTATGCTTAAATAAAGACATAGTTTTCCGAGGAGTGCGGCGATCCAGGATTTTTTCCTTTATCACATGCTAATTGTGCACAGCCAGCACCCTCTTGGTTTGATTGGGACGGAAGCAACGGGGATTATTTGTTTTATGGAGCGGTACATTTCTCTTAGCCCTGAGGCTGTAGTCGGCTTCCTGAAGCTTATCCTCGGGACGTACCGGCGGTGCGTTCCTTGGATAAGATTAACAGGCGTCTCAGCCAATCAGGTAATCTGATTCTGGTAATCAGTAACCTGATTGGCTGAAGCGTCATCGAGGGCGGGACGAGGGACATAGAAGCCAGAAAGGTAAGTGCTGGGGGGGACATTTTACTGTGGGCACGGTGGCAACAATTGCGGGTCACAGTGGCGACAATTAGGGGCACAGCGGCGACAATTGATGGCACAGTGGTTGCGCTTGATGGCATGGCACAGTGACTGCGTTTGATGGCATGGCACAGTGGCTGCGTTTGATGGCATGGCACAGTGGCTGCGTTTGATGGCATGGCACAGTGGCTGCGTTTGATGGCATGGCACAGTGGCTACGTTTGATGGCATGGCACAGTGGCTGCGTTTGATAGGCACCTTTGATAGGCACCTTTTTAAGGAATACTTAGTGTTCTTGTGACATTTCTTCACTCATTCCCCCAACAACCCCCCTTCCCATCACCCATCCTCGATCCCCGTACCCTCCACATTAGATTCCTTAGTTCCCACACCCTTTTCACATTAGAATGCTCATTCCCACCTCTTCACGCATCTGAATCCTCAGTCCCCCTTTTTCTGACGGGAAAAGTTATTGTCGGAAATTGCGATCATTTGTATGTAATTCCGACGTGCAAAAAAACACGCATGCTCAGAATCATTGAACTTCATTTTTCTTGGCTCGTTGTAGTGTTGTACATCACCGCTTTCTTAACGGTCGGAATTTTGTGTGACCGTGTGTATGCAACACAAGTTTGAACCAAAATTCCGTCGGAAAAAAATCCACGGTTTTCTTGTCGGAATTTCCCATCGTGTGTACGCGGCATTAGTCCCCACATGTTTCCCATTTGAGAGTCCTCAGTAATTTCAAAAGATTACTTATGCTTTCTGTTTGGGTTGGATGGAGGTAGATCCGTCAGAATCTCTGAATCATAACATAACGAAAGGAACAAAAATACACTTTTGATTCATTCGCTATATTATGATTCAGAGATTCTGATGGGTTCACCTCCATCCAACCCAAACACAATAAGTAGGAATCATCATTTCCTTTCACTTTTATACCTTTCCATATTTATTGCAATATGTTTTCATTTCATGTGTATTGCATTTTTATAATAATGGAAAATGTTCATGCAACATAAAAACAAAATGAATCTGAATCAGTTTGGATCCTTCATTATGTTGTTCCGTTATTTTACATGCTTCAAACATTAACAAAAGGCTCAAACTATCGCATCATGTCATCCGAATAAAACAAATGAATGTAAATTAATTTGTTATCGTTTATTTCAGATTTGTTGAAATTTGTTACGATTGTGATTCTGACTTTCAGACACATTAAATCTCTGAAGAAAATGTTGTCCAAATTTTGACTCCTAAAACACGTCTAATCAGCACAGCTGTGGCGGCATGGCAGTGGGCAGGAAGCGGACCAGGTATAAATGGAGACAGACTTATGCCCCCCTTCTAAATGCCTGGCACCCTTGACAAACTAGATGGCACATGCTGTGGCACCCTAGTTGAGAAAGACTGGTATAAACGCCTTTAATAAATCCATAATAAATATAGTAAATGACCCCAGCAGAAATATATGCAAAAAAATGGACATATATTAATGTCATCATAGCAACTCTGCATGGCCACACTGGGGTCTTTGGTTCAAATCCTGAATGGAGTTTGCATGTGCTTGCCCGGATTTCCTCCAATTACCCCCAATTCCTTCCGCACCACAAAGACATGCTGGTGGGTTAACTGACTCCTTTCCAAATTAGTCCTAGTATGTGTATGTATACGCGCCTTTTCCAGCGCTCCTTATTGTATAGACCAGTCATAGGTAGGGGCAGTGACATTTGTTTTTTGTATTGATGTCATTGTGGTCAGGCAACGCACTGGCACTTTTGCTTCTATGTGCTGGGTGTTTAGTGTGCTCCTGCCCCTTTAAGGAGGGCTGGGCTACCTCCAGTCACCTGCCCTTTATTTATCCATCAGCATACATGTGCTTCCATTGAGGAAACTTTACATTTTAGAGTTAGAAATGCAGTACACAGAGAGCCTTGAAGGGGCCTACAGCTTACACATGCATTTGCAAATGCGTGCAACTAAACCTCTGTTTTTAACACATACTGTTAGGCAGATGAATTTGGTTGGTTGCTGATTGGTCGGTAAGTTTGAGCTTAGATATTCTATGTTGTTTTTGTATGTGTATGTATAAGAGGAGAGATGCACCTGCTATTCAATAGACTTGGGGATGCGGTATACAACCATGCTTAATGTTACACCCTATATATGGGTGTAAAATGAAACATAGTTCTTAAGGTCCACAAAGCCTTTAAAGCTCTTCTCCATTTATACATCAGCCTTAATGTCAGCAATTACAGGTGACTCTTTGGGGGTGGGGATTTCAGGTGCAGGGGCGGGACTCTAAACTTAGCCTTACGATTAGGAGAATTCCTAGAGCTCTGCGCCAAGGTTAGTTTTGGCTTTTAATTTGTATGATAGCCTTTGCTTTTTAAATTTGACAAAATATTTTAGAAAGGGAGTTTATGGTGGCCCTGGCCATATGGTGTTTCCACATGTACCAACGCTGCAAATTAAATTGTAGTACATAAGAGCATATCACAGCGCATTTTCAGTGCTATGTAGTAATCATACGTTCCACAGATATACAAAACCAGCCTCTGATTCAATACCCCACCCAAACCAGGAATATTCCTTTTAAATGAATTTCCACATGCAGTGGGTAATTAAGAAATGCAGCAGATACTCACTATCCCTCGATTAGCCACGTGCACTTTGTCTTGTACTTGTAGTTGATTGGTCCATCGGTGAGGAATCCTGAAGGCTCTGTCAATCTGGAAAACAGAGACGTCACAAGATTACTATTACAGAAGGAAGACTGCATCATTGATCGATCTGTACAATATTTTAAGTTCCTCTATTAAATGCTCCACTGAAAAAAAAAAAATAGCACAGGCCTAAAACATTGATCTGCGTTCATGCGCATCGGTGTGGAGTTTATATGGCTCTTCCCAATGTGCTGCCCCAATGCACTTGTAATCACCATTCATATCACAGAAAATAGGCTGAATTCACAAAGCTAAACACAGTAGGATCTTAGGTTTAAAGGAAAAAAAAAGTGACAGTTGTTTTCAGCTGAGTTCAATAAGAAGCTAAAATCACAGAACGTGGTGGAAAATAGAAACATCGAAAAGTGATGGCAGAAAAAGGACCGAGTGGTCAATTGAGTCCGCCACTATTTTCTTTTTTTATAAATGTTTTGTACCGTATTTCTTTTTTTTCTTTTTTGGTAAAATAAGGATAGGCTTTTACACACTATATGCAGTGACGGGTATTTTCCTGCACCTGCAAGGACACACAGAAGACAATTGTTTTCTACAGTGGGGGAAATAATGATTTGATCCTCTGCCCACTTACAAAGACATGAAGGGTCTATAATAGAATATCAATCAAAAATTCAGAAAAAAAAAACACAATACAAATGTTATAAAGTTAGTTGCAGTTCAGTACGTAAAATAAGTATTTGATCCCCAAGCCAAACATTCTTGAAGAAACCCTTCTTGGCAAGCAAGGGTTTCTCCCCATGCAAGCTGGCCCAGCACCCTTCACTACTCAAGAATGAACAATAGGTTCAGACACAGACTCGATTGCCATACTTTCTGACACTAACTGGGGGGACACCGACACCTCACAGACACAGATTCTGACAGGACAGAGGACGTCTAGGATCCCCTGGTACAACCTCAGCCAACCCAGACTCTTCTCTATCCAGACGGAAGAATTCCTCCACTAACTCTGGCTTATTGTGCAAAGCCTCAGGTCACCGGCTATAAAGGTGACCAACCTTATCACATAAGTTACATTTAATGATGTTACAATCCCTCGACAGATGCTCAAGTTTCTGACACAAAGAACACTTCTGCTCTGGATAGGGAGGAGGAGAAATGTCCCTTGACTCCACATTTATGGCGCAGCTTAGGTTGACCAGGGCAGAAGACAGTAATCCTATCTCTACTAATACAGGCAGAGGAGGGCAAATGTTGGACCACATTCTCACACATACTCAACCTCATTGACACCGACCACCCACCCGTCCAGATTCCTCAACCATCCATCATCTTCTTTAAGGGACCCAACGTTTCTCCAAACCCTCTTTTACCAGACCCATAAATCCCTATGGGGAATAGACTCATTCCTAGACAGGATAGTCATACCTCCCAACTTTTGAGATGGGATTGAGGGACACCTATTAGCAAATGTATGTAGACATAGGACACGCCCCTGCCACGCCCCCTTAAAGGAGAATTATGCATGAAAAAAAAAAAAAGATTAGTTAACCCACAAGTGCTTTTTTTTTTACTATTATTCCTTTATAGTGGTTTTGAAATTTACAAATGTAGCAATTAAGATATTGTATGAAAGGTTTAACACAGGTGAAACACATTTTGAAAGATACATTTTTTTACATTTTTTATACATGTAGCGCCCTGCTCCCGATGACTGGGGCGCTATTCTAAATTTAGAGGGTGTCTGAGCCAATAGTGGGAGTTTGTTGAATTCCATTGAAATTAGCCTCTGTTCTGGCTATGGTTGTCTTTGATAGGATTTCCCACTGTTGCCTGTAGGTGGAGTTACCAACCCAGGTCCAGGTTGGAACACAAGCGAACCATAGTGTGTTAAGTGACCCTTGTCGGCAGCAGCCCAGTGGGAGTGGTGACCCGCTGTGCATGCCGGGAAGGGTCACTTAAGGGGCAGACGCCGTTTTTCGGGGGCCTTTGCCTCGTGGCCCTCCTGGCAGGAGACACGTGTGTGTGATCTCGACTTCGGGACCACGTTGGCCCAAGGTCGCATCTCCATGGAGTAGACACAGTTATGCTGGCTGGGGCCTACGATTCAAAGGGGGATCCCAAGCTGTCCATCCAAGTGGGGGAAGCTGCTTAACGAAGGAAACTGGGGGAGGACCTGCCCTGGAGGAGACCAAGCAAAGCAAGCTAGTGTCTCGGGATAGGCATGTTGACTTTGTTATAAGGGAATCCACTACTCTATTTGTCTGACAGTCCGCCGGATCGGCTTAAAGGCCCTTTTACTGTAAGGCTGTGGCAGAGGATCCCTTGCTATCCATGATCATTCACAGACGGTCTGTGGCAGAGACTGTTCTCATACTGTTCGTGCTTCATCCTGGCTGCTAAGCCATGTGAGAGGGGTCTATCCGGGTGAGCAATACCCACTCGGGAGAGTGGTGAATACTGGAACTTTAGACATATTTGTGTGTGCTCTGTACCGCATACCTGAACCTTCCCTCTTCTCTCCTTCTACCTTCTACTTTCTCAACAAGTTTTATGCAGCAAAAATAAAACTTAGCACTTGAAGGTTTACATCTTGTGTGGACATTTCTACAGACTTTCCTGCCCTGACAACGAACTTCGAGGTAACGTGCAAAACCCAAATCTAAACCAGCAGCTCCTACGGGGGTAGTGCTACATACAACTATATGGATCACAACAAAATGAGGGACAAATGAGGAGGAAAGAGGAACAGAGGGACATTGTTGCAAATCAGGGACAGTCGGGATCTATGAGGATAGTCACGTTTTTTAACCAAAGGTTGCCGAGATATTACCTTGGGGACAAGCCCCTCCCAGTCCAGGTGGCTTCTATACACATGCTCATACCGTTCCATTAGATATTAGAGTGTAAGCTCCTCTGATTCAGGGACCTATTGTGATTGGCTTAGTATTCTCTGTACATCATTACGGAATATATTGGAGCTACATAAGCCTATATTAACCACTTAAGACCCGAACCTTAATGCAGGTAAAGGACCTGGCCAGTTTTTTCTATTCGGCACTGCGTTGCTTTAACTGACAATTGCGCGGTCATGCAACGTGGCTCCCAAAAAAAATTGGCGTTGTTTTTTTCCCACAAATAGAGCTTAATTTTGGTGGTATTTGATCACCTCTGCGGTTTTTATTTTTTGCGCTATAAACAAAAATAGAGCAACATTTTTTTAAAAAGTGCAATATTTTTAACTTTTTGCTATAATAAATATCCCCCAAAAGTATATATAAAAAAAAAAAAAAATCCTCAGTTTAGGTCGATACGTATTCTTCTACCTATTTTTGGTAACAAAAAAAATCACTATAAGCGTTTATCGATTGGTTTGCGCAAAATGTGTTTACAAAATAGGAGATAGTTTTATTGCATTTCTATAATTTTTTTTTTTTCACTACTATTGCGTTTTTTTTCCGTAACTGCGACATTATGGCGGACACTTCGGACAATTTTGACACATTTTTGGGACCATTAACATTTTCACAGCAAAAAAATGCTATAAAAATGCATTGTTGACTGTGAAAATGACAATTGCAGTTTGGGACTTAACCACTAGGCGGCGCTGTAGGGGTTATGTGTGACCTCATATGTTTTTCTAACTGCAGGGGGGCAGGGCTGGACGTGTGACATCATTGATCGCCTTTACCTATATCAGGGAACACACGATCAATGAAGCTGCCACTGTGAAGAACGGGGAAGCTGTGTTTACACACAGCTCTCCCCGTTCTTCAGCTCCGGGGACCGATCGCGGGACTCCGGTGGCGATCGGGTCCGCGGGTACCGCGGCCGCGGAGCTTCAGACCGGGTCGCAGGCGCGCACCCACGACCCATGGCTGGGCACGGACGTACAGGTACGTGCTTGTGCCCAGCCGTGCCATTCTGCCGACGTATATCTGCAGGAGGCGGTCCTTACATGGTTAATAATAATATTAATAATAATACTAATAGTGTGTGACCGTGATGAGACATTAGAGTGTAAGCTCCTCTGATTCAGGTACCTATTGTGATTGGCTCAGTATTATCTGTACATCATTACGGAATAAATTGGAGCTATAAAAAC
Source organism: Rana kukunoris (assembly GCA_029574335.1). Lineage (NCBI taxonomy): Eukaryota > Metazoa > Chordata > Amphibia > Anura > Ranidae > Rana > Rana kukunoris. Next base: position 23,440,579 of record CM056056.1, on the reverse strand, counting down.
ATACAGTGCCTTGCGAAAGTATTCGGCCCCCTTGAACTTTGTGACCTTTTTTGTGAAGAATCAACAAGTGGGACACAATCATGAAGTGAACAAAATTTATTGGATATTTCAAACTTTTTTAACAAATAAAAAACTGAAAAATTAGGCGTGCAAAATGATTCAGCCCCTTAACTTTCAGTGCAGCAAACTCTCTCCAGAAGTTCAGTGAGGATCTCTGAATGATCCAATGTTGACTAATGATAATAAATAGAATCCACATGTGTGTAATCAAGTCTCTGTATAAATGCACCTGCACTATGATAGTCTCAGAGGTCCGTTTAAAGCGCAGAGAGCATCATGAAGAACAAGGAACACACCAGGCAGGTCCGAGATACTGTTGTGGAGAAGTTTAAAGACGGATTTGGATACAAAAAGATTTCCCAAGCTTTAAACATCCCAAGGAGCACTGTGCAAGCGATAATATTGAAATGGAAGGAGTATCAGACCACTGCAAATCTACGAAGACCTGGCCGTCCCTCTAAACTTTCAGCTCATACAAGGAGAAGACTGATCAGAGATGCAGCCAAGAGGCCCATGATCACTTTGGATGAACTGCAGAGATCTACAGCTGAGGTGGGAGACTCTGTCCATAGGACAACAATCAGTCGTATACTGCACAAATATGGCCTTTATGGAAGAGTGGCAAGAAGAAAGCCATTTCTTAAAGATATCCATAAAAAGTGTTGTTTAAAGTTTGCCACAAGCCACCTGGGAGACACACCAAACATGTGGAAGAAGGTGCTCTGGTCAGACGAAACCAAAATCAAACTTTTTGGCAACAATGCAAAACTTTATGTTTGGCGTAAAAGCAACACAGCTCATCACCCTGAACACACCATCCCCACTGTGAAACATGGTGGTGGCAGCATCATGGTTTGGGCCTGCTTTTCTTCAGCACAGACAGGGAAGATGGTTAAAATGTATGGGAAGGTGGATGGAGCCAAATACAGGACCATTCTGGAAGAAAACCTGACGGAGTCTGCAAAAGACCTGAGACTGGGATGGAGATTTGTCTTCCAACAAGACAATGATCCAAAACATAAAGCAAAATCTACAATGGAATGGTTCACAAATAAACATATCCAGGTGTTAGAATGGCCAAGTCAAAGTCCAGACCTGAATCCAATTGAGAATCTGTAGAAAGAACTGAAAACTGATGTTCACAAACGCTCTCCATCCAACTCACTGAGCTCGAGCTGTTTTGCAAGGAGGAATGGGCAAAAATTTCAGTCTCTCGATGTGCAAAACTGATAGAGACATACCCCAAGCTACTTACAGCTGTAATCGCAGCAAAAGGTGGCGCTACAAAGTATTAACTTACGGGGGCTGAATAATTTTGCACGCCCAATTTTTCAGTTTTTTATTTGTTAACCACTTAAGACCCGGACCAAAATGCTGCTAAAGGACCTTGCTACTTTTTGCGATTTGGCACTGCGTCGTTTTAACTGACAATTGCGCGGTCATGCGACGTGGCTCCCAAACAAAATTGGGGTCCTTTTTTCCCCACAAATAGAGCTTTCTTTTGGTGGTATTTGATTACCTCTGTGGTTTTTATTTTTTGCGCTATGAACAAAAATAGAGCGACAATTTTGAAAAGAATTCAATATTTTTTACTTTTTGCTATAATAAATATCCCCCCAAAATATATATATATTTTTTTTCCTCAGTTTAGGCCGATACGTATTCTTCTACCTATTTTTGGTAAAAAAAAATCGCAATAAGAGTTTATCGGTTGGTTTTCGCAAAATTTATAGCGTTTACAAAATAAGGGATAGTTTTATTGCATTTTTATGAATTTTTTTTTTTTTACTACTAATAGCGGCGATCAGCGATTTTTTTCGTGACTGCGACATTATGGCGGACACTTCGGACAATTTTGACATATTTTTGGGACAATTGTCATTTTCACAGCAAAAAATGCATTTAAATTGCATTGTTTACTGTGAAAATGACAGTTGCAGTTTGGGAGTTAACCACAAGGGGGCGCTGTAGGATTTGTGTGTTCCCTGTGTGTGTTTACAACTGTAGGGGGGTGTGGCTGCAGGTGTGACGTCATCGATCACGTCCCCCTATAACAGGGATGACGTGATCGATGCTGCAGGCCACAGTGAAGCACGGGGAAGCCGTGTTTACACATGGCTCTCCTCGTTCTCCAGCTCCGGGGACCGATCCCCGCACTCCAGCGGCGATCGGGTCCGCGAGTCCCGTGGTCCCGGAGCTTCGGACCGTGTCACGGGAGCGCACCACGGGCGCGCGCCCGTGACCCGCGGCTGGGTGCTAGAACCAACGTATATATATGTTGATGTGCCCAGCCGTGCCATTCTGCCGACGTAAATGTACAGTAGGCGGTCCTTAAGTGGTTAAAATAGTTTGAAATAACCAGTAAATTTAGTTCCACTTCATGATTGTGTCCCATTTATTGTTGATTCTTCACAACAAATTACAGTTTTATATCTTTATGTTTGAAGCCTGAAATGTGGCAAAAGGTCGCAAAGTTCAAGGGGGGCAAATACTTTCGCAAGTCACTGTATAATAATAAGAAGAAGAGTGTGTGATTGTAATGGGACATTAGAGTGAAAGCTCCTCTGGTTCAGGGACCTATTATGATTGGCTCAGTTTTCTCTCTACACCACCATGGAATATATTGTAGTTATATAAATGTATAACATTAATAATAGTGTGTGACTGTGATGGGACATTAGAGTGTAAGCTCCTTTGGTGCAGGCCCTATTGTGATTGGCTCATTGTTCTCTGTACAGAACCATGGAATATATCAGAGCTATATAAATATAATAAATACTAATGGCGTGTGACCGTGGTGAGACATTACAGTGTAAGCTCCTACTGAAGAGACGGATGTGGTTCTCTGTTGATGAGGAACGTATTTTCAGGACATCAATCAGTAACATAAAGCAATGGAGAGGTTTCCTTCATTGTTTCCTCCAGGAAATCCTTCTCTCGTGTGGGATCCTGATGCCGCACACACACATAATCAATTAAGTGACTTTAATTAGATTTTTGGTAAATCATCCAGTGAGAGGCAGCACAATATTTTGGCAAGTCACCAAACACCGAATTTCTTAACGACCACTTTCACCCCGGCTGTGTGCGTCAAATCTACGGAGAGGAGGAGTGAACAATAGCGGGGGATCTAGGCCGCATTACGGCAGTGGTGTCCAGGCGCGGCGCACGTGTGCGGTTTAATGAAAGCATTCACAGCGTGAAAAAGGGTCAGAGTTGGCTCCCTGCCACGTCTGACATCTGACGGGAGAGCGTCTACTATACCGACTCAGAAGGTCTCCCCGCGCGGCACTTAGAAATGACAGAAAATGAGATGAAGGGAGAATGGAGGTGCACAGCTGGCACTGGTGTGCGGCTCTGGAACCGGCAGTGAAGCTGAAAAGCACTTATAGTCCCTGCAGGGGGTGGAAAGCTGCGGCTGTTGGAGGGAGAAAGAAAAAGGAAACCGCCATCTAATGCAGTTATATATTGCAAAGAAAATGATGAAATACCACTTTTCATATTGCTTGAGCACCCTGATCTGTTTTTATATCAGCTCCCTGCAATCCTGTGCACAGCAGAATTCAGAAAGGGAGCACTCTGCATTAATGAGGGTTCTGCTGCTCTGTACAATATAAGGCAGCACTGATGGGCACTGATAAGGTGGCAGTAATGATGGTCACTGATAGGCGGCGCTGGTATGCGGCACTGATGGGCACTCATAGGAGGCACTGATGGCCACCCATATGAGGCACTGATGGGCACTTATGGGTGGCACAGATGGGCATGGATGGGCACTGAGAGGTGGCACTGATGGACACTGAGAGGTGGCACTGATGGACACTGAGGGGTGGCACTGATGGTGCCATTGCTGGGCATCACTTTTTTATATGCTGTGCCCATGTTGCCAGTCAGTGCCCATTTGTGACCACTGGCATCTATTGCGAGTATTTTTAAACATGTGGATGGCCATGGGGTACATACCTGGCCATAAGCATGTTGCCCCCTTCCCTGGTGGCCCAGTGTGGGTATGCACGGGGGGGGGTATAGCCCCCCCCCCCCCCGCCCGTCAGGCGAGCCGCCGCGTTTACCCCCGTCAGACGCTGGAGAGGAAGAGTCGATCAACGGCTCTTCCTGTTTACATTGTGATCAGCCGTGATTGGACAAGGCTGATCACATGGTAAAGAGCCTCCGCCCAAATCTCTCATTTACCTTTAAAAGCAAAATACATTTTTATTTTTTTACTTTTGTTAAAAAGAAAAAAAAATGATGGGCCAAGAACCGGAAGTGACATCCGATGGCACGGTTCTCCAAGGGCAAAGAGACGAGTAGCGGCCATCTTGGCCTCTTACAGCCCAGCCAACGACCACATTTGATTGCTCCTGGGCTTTACTGATGGGTGAGGAAAGCCTGGGAACAACCAGGCACCAGCGGGAGGGGTTGGGAGGGGCCGAGCCCACCGTTTATTAAAGCGATTTTGCGGTGAATCCACCCATGGGAATACTTTTATGTGAAATAGAACCAGCCATAGTAAAAAGCAATACCGCTAGCTGCTGCCATAACACCGGGATTTAACGCCAAAAGTAACGACTGCAGTCAGGTATAGGAAATGCAATTTGATATTGTAATTACATTTCTCATTCTATCTCTCTATCATTTACAAGCTGTCCTTTATCTGCACTCAGTGACTTTGCCTAGGCTGAGATGATGTCATCAGTCTGTTGCAGGCAGGAGGAAGCATTTCCTCAGTCTCCTCTCCCTCAGGTGATCGGACTGCAACATTGTACCTCTGTAGCAAATCACAAGATGAGAGGCTGCAGCAGGGGCTGATATGTGTCAGACATTAGTGAACACAGCCAAGGACTACACAAGAAGCAGGATTTACATGATTGCGTCTTGGGATGTACATTGAGGTCATCTACGTGTCTAGCAGGGTTGTCTGAATCATTAGACTGACTGTACAGAATAGTGGTTTACAAATGTGTATTCAGCTGTCTGCTGTCTGCTTCAAGTTAAGTGGAAGAGTAACCACTATGATGAAGTCCAGCCTTTGTGGGTGAAACGCATCAGTCCCAGGCAGGGGCTTTCTGTTCATGTTGTCCTGATAAATAAAGTTACCAGGGTTTTAATTTTCTTCTGAGTGCAGCCTTTGGATAATTGCACTTCCTAATGAAAATCTAAATACAATGTTACTCGGTTATTAAATCCCAGATTGTATCTGCACTTACAGTGAAAGTCTGAATACAATGTGAGCGGATATGAATATACCATACAGAGCCATGATGGTGTGGGCAGAGGCACCATCCTGTCCTGAGCAGTGAGGAGGATGCCAGGCTGCTCTGAGATTTACAAGACCCGGGGGGGGGGGGGGGGGCATAATAATGTACACAGGAGGGGTGAGAGGAGCCCACACACAGGACTGCTAATGTTGGCGGAGATCCTAAACAACTGTTCCACCCACACTGGAGGCCCACGGGGCAGGATCCGGCTATGAGGAGGCTGGCAGAGAGCCTGGGTGATGCCCCTTCTTCATACCGACCGACACACAACACAGGAGACTGACATACAGATAGAAGATACTGCACTACAACTCCCAGCATGTCCACCCAACCAGACACAGTGCATAAAACTGATGTTTCCAGAACGTCTACTTAATGCTGGAGGACTCTGCTCCTTCCTCTAATCCCACGTACACACGATCTGAATTTCCGATGGACTTTTTTCATCGGAAATTCCGTTCATGTGGGGGCCCCATCGGACATGTTTTATTTTTTTTCTGAAAAAAACATGCATGCTCAGAATCAAATCGACGCATGCTCAGAAGCATTGAACTTAATTTTTCTCAGCTAGTCGTAGTGTTTTACATTACCGTGTTTTGGACGGTCGGAAATTGATCCGACAGTATGTATGCAAGACAGCTTGAATGGAATTCCGACAAAAAATCGGATTTTAGGCCATTGGAAATTCCGATCGTGTGTACGGGGCATAACTCTCCACTGCTGGAGGACTCTACTCCTCCCTCTATCCATCTCTCCTCCCCTAAAATACTCTGCTCTGCTGGAGGACTCTGCTCCTTCCTCTATCCATCTCTCCTCCCCTAAAATACTCTGCTCTGCTGGAGGACTCTGTTCCTTCCTGTAACTCTCCTCCCCTAAAATACTCTGCTCTGCTGGAGGACTCTGCTCCTTCCTCTATCCATCTCTCCTCCCCTAAAATACTCTGCGCTGCTGGAGGACTCTGCTCCCTCCTCTATCCATCTCTCCTCCCCTAAAATACTCTGCTCTGCTGGAGGACTCTGCTCCTTCCTGTAACTCTCCTCTCCTGAAATACTCTGCTCTGCTGGAGGACTCTGCTCCTTCCTGTAACTCTCCTCCCCTAAAATACTCTGCTCTGCTGGAGGACTTTGCTTCTTCTTCTTCTTCTTCTTAAATATAACTCTCCTCTCCTGAAATATTCTGCGCTGCTGGAGGACTCTGCTCCTTCCACCAACTCTCCTCTCTTGAAATACTCTGCTCTGCTGGAGGACTTTGCTTCTTCTTCTTAAATATAACTCTCCTCTACTGAAATATTCTGCGCTGCTGGAGGACTCTGCTCCTTCCTGTAACTCTCCTCTACTGAAATATTCTGCGCTGCTGGAGGACTCTGCTCCTTCCTGTAACGTTCCTCTCCTGAAATACTCTGTTCTGCTGGAGGACTCTGCTCCTTCCCCTAACTCTCCTCTCCTGAAATACTCTGTTCTGCTGAAGGACTCTGCTCCTTCCCCTAACTCTCCTCTCCTGAAATATTCTGCGCTGCCGGAGGACTCTGCTCCCTCCTGTAACTCTCCTCTCCTGAAATACTCTGCGCTGCCGGAGGACTCTGCTCCTTCCTGTAACTCTCCTCTCCTGAAATACTCTGCACTGCTGGAGGACTCTGATTCTTCCTCTATCCAACTCTCCTCTCTTGAAATACTCTGCACTGATGGAGGACTCTGCTCCTTCCTCTATCCAACTCTCCTCTCCTGAGGTGATCAAATACCACCAAAAGAAAGAAAGACAAACATTTAATTTGGGTACAACGTTGATGTCGCTGTCAGTTAAAGTAACCTAGTGCCGTAAAGCAAACGAACGGCCTGCTCAGGAGACCAAAGTGGTTAACAATAATAACCTTGAATTGTTCGCCATCACAATCTACAACCCTCTAAAATTGTATTTCCTCTCCTGAGACAAGTGAGCAGATCAGGGTGACCATAGGGTGAGTTTAAACTTCTAATAAATGGGGACTTTCTAAAAGTCTGAAAGGGCAGCATCCAATCAGAGCACAGGGAAATTCCCTGGCTGGTTTTACAGACTGGTAGAGCCAAGATGAAGAAGGCACATCACTTTCAGCATTGGGCGAGGACTGTAGCAAATCCCGAAGCTTGTACAGTTCATACAAGGACAGGCAATTGTTTGTTTGTTATGTTTATCAGGTTTTAGAAATAGAGAAAAAAAATAAAGGAATACAACAGAGAAGACAAAATAAGCAGGAGAACCCTGCAGAGATCTAAAAGGACCATACAAAACATAAATAAAAGGGTAAAGTACTTTATATAGAAAAACTCAAATTGTACTAAATAAGAAGAGAAAAAGAAGACTCAGAACACAACAAAAGACAACAAAGTCTAATGCCGCGTACACACGATCACTTTTTGTGATGTAAAAAAACGTTTTATCTCACGAAACAAAACGACTTTTTCAAACTTCATTTTAAAAAAACGACGTTGCCCACACACCATAGTTTTCTGAAAATGCTCTTGCAAAGCGCGGTTACGTACACCACGTTCGACGGCACTCTGTTCCATTCAAGCTCGCGTCATAACTTGCTTCTGAACATGCGCAGGTTTAAAAATGTCGTTTTAGCCCACACACAATCATTTTTTATGACACAAGAAACGACATTTTGAAAAACGACATAAAAAAATCGTGTGTACCTCCATGCACACAGAAGCTAAAAAAAAAAAGCTATAAAAAATGCCAGTAGCTTTGCAGGGAGCCTTTCAACGTTTTTTAGCGTTTTTGCAATAGCGTTTATTAGTGTTTTTTTATTGTAGCGTTTTTTACCTCTTTTTTTTTTTTTTTAATGGATAAAAAAACGCTGGTGTCTGTGGTTTTGAGCGTTTTTTCAGGTGGATCCTGACATTATTAGCGGGATCCCTGCAGAGTATGGACTGTCTTTTTTACATCAGCCGAGAGCAGACTTTAGCCTGCTAAATAAAGTGCATGTCTGTGACCCGCAGGAGAAGTAGGTCCTCTCCTTTAAATCTTAATACCATTCGTACCTACCCATATACCGTATTTATCAGCGTATATCGCGCACTTTTTTGCCCTGAAAATCAGGGAAAAATCGTGGGTGCGCGATATACGCCGAGTCTTGAATACTGCGCCGACATGTACCCAGCGCAGTACACTCGCGTATATTCGGCCAGTCTCGGCTTCTTCCGCGGTCACGTCCTGGACGTACAGGAGTGCCGGAGTGTACTGCGCTGGGTATATGCTGGCGCAGTATTCAAAACTCGGCGTGGGAAACGAACGGGGAGGACGCGAGGACGCCGGACCCGCCGAAGAGGACACCGGACCCGCCGAAGAGGACACCGAAGCCGCAGAAGGACGCCGGACCTGCCGAAGAGGACACCGGACTCGCGGAAGAGGACACCGGACCCGCCGAAGAGGACACCGAAGCCGCAGAAGGACGCCGGACCCGCCGAAGAGGACACCCGAAGCCGCAGAAGGACGCCGGACCCGCCGATGGACGCCGCGCAAGACACCAAAACTGTAAGTACAAAAAACTTTTTTTCCACAGGATTGGGGGTCACTTTAGGGGTGCGCGGTATACGCGGGAGCGCGTTATACCGCGATAAATATGGTATATATATATACCCACTGATCCAGACGTAAAGTGGACCTGTCATCTGATAATTCTTCATGGCAAATTCAATGTAGGATTTCCAGATATTCATTACCTCTCACAAAGATCACAGTCCTTCCCTTCTCAATGACTTCATGCTTTTCTCTCAAGAAGGACATTTTCATCTTTGTTCAACCGTCATCTAGGGTCACCGTCTACTTCCTGCACGGAGATGGTGGCCTGTATATTGTGACATGTCAGGAATGAATTATTGCCCACATGTAAAGTTGCAGACGGGTTTATTATACTAATGGAGGTTGATTTACTAAAACTGGTGCAACCAATCAGCTTCCAGGTTTTTTTTTTAGCTCCGTTCACATCTTGGCATTCTGAATCATGGGCTGAAGTGCCGCGATTCTGCCAGCGATTCGAAATAGCGGCAAATCGCAGGATTTTTATCTCAGCAGGTGAACAAAATCAAGGTTAAATCACACTCCCTGATGAAAAAACAGCCAATAGACGAAAATCTGATGCCCTGTACACACGGCCATTTTTCTCGGCAGGAAGTTTTTACAGACGGGATTCCTCTCAAGCCTGCCTTGCATACACACTTTCAGGCCAAATACCGCCAGTTAAAAGCGCGGTGACGTACATCATGTACGACGGGACTAAAAGGGGAAGTTCCATTCAAACTGCACCACCCTTTGGGCTGCTTTTGCTGATCCTCAAGTTAGTAAAAGTTTGGTGAGAGACGATTCGCGCTTTTCAGCTTTGTGCTTTTCAGTCTGTTACCGTGTGATAAATGTGCTATCTCCATTACAAACGCTAGTTTTACCAGAAAGAGCGTGCCTGTCTCATACTTGATTCTGAGCATACACACGACCGGTTTTCCCGATGGGAAAAGGTCAGCCAGGAATCCCGGCGAGAAAAAAGAAAATATGTTCCCTGTCGGGAAAACTGCGATGGAGCATACGCACGGCCAGGATACCCAGCCAAAAGCTCTAATGGCAGTTTTCCTGCCGGGTAAACCGGTCTTGTGTACGAGGCATTAGGCTGGATTCACACCTGTGCAGTTTTAGTGCTTTTTGCATTTTGCAGATTTGCACTACAGTCCATTTATCATGGTTTCCTATGGAACACGTTCTGTAGTGCAAATCTGAAAAATGCAAAAAGCACAAAAAATGCCATAGATGTGAATCCAGCCTTAAAGCAGAGCTCCACCCTAAAGTGAAGTCGCGCTGATCGGCACCCTCCCCCCTCCGGTGTCACATTTGACACCTTTCAGTGGGAGGGGGGTGCAGATACCTGTCTAAAGACAGGTATTTGCACCCACTTCCGGCCACAGGTCTCGGGCAAAAGACAGGCATTTCCTGACATCCTGTCCGTCCCCCGCTGTGTACTGGGAACACTCAGTTCCCAGTACACAGCGGGAGCCAATCGGCGGGCGCAGCACGACTCGTGCATGCGCCGTAGGGAACCGGGCAGTGAAGCCGGAGCGCTTCACTTCCTGGTTCCCTCACCATGGATGGAGGGGGGGAGCAGGAGAGTGAGGAGTGATCGCTCGTCCTCTGCTGCGGACGCCGCTGGACTCCAGGACAGGTAAGTGTCCTAATGTTAAAAGTCAGCAGCTGCAGTATTTGTAGCTGCTGGCTTTTAATATTTTTTTATTGAGCGGACATCCGCTTTAATAATGGCACAGGCTGCCTGCAGAAGATTACACACGACTCTGACCATATGGAGAGTAGAAGACACAGCGGCTGAAATAAAGCCGCCACTTCAGGATTAACCCTTCACGCCCTCGCTTTATCCGCCCAGGAGTAGACTAAACTCTGACTCAGACACGACCAGCCACCCTCTCTGGGATCCATCCTTGTGCCTCCTCTTGACACAGCGGCTTGCGTCCAGTGTAATGCGCAGTGACAGCGCCGCTCCTGCAGAAGAACTGGCCCCAGGCACAGAGGCGGCACTGAAGCGTACATGACAAGCGCTCGCCTCTCCCACTGCGTCTGCCGGGTCACGCAAGGAAAGCGGAGAAGGCAAATCCAGTCACTGCACAAACCACAACACTTCCCAGCGGCATCAGTACCAACCAGAGCCTCGGACTGGTTATTTCACAGCAGATTCTTCACCGACTCCACAACAACCTACCAGACTCCATGACTCTACTAAAAGTGGAGAGTGCAAAATCTGGTGCAGCTCTGCATAGAAACCAATCAGCTTCCAGGTTTTAGCCCAATTTCACACTGCTGCGGGTTAGAAATCGTGCGACTTTAGCAATTTCAAACCCGCCTGTTATTCCAACTTCAGGAGCGATTTCAGAGACATCTGTCTCCGTCTTTATTTCTTCTGAGAAATCCTCACTTCCTGTTCTTCTGTCTGTAACTCCACACAGTAATGCAAGGCTTTCTCCCTGGTGTGGAGAAAGCCTCTTGAGGGGGCGAGCAGGAGTGTCAGGACGCCCACTAAGACACAGCTCCTTTATCTGCAAAGTAGAGAGTGTCCCGACTCTCCTGCTCGTCCCCTCCCACCTCAAGAGGCTTTCTCCACACCAGGGAGAAAGCCTTGCATTACTGTGTGGAGTTACAGACAGAAGAACAGGAAGTGAGGATTTCTCAGAAGAAATAAGGACATTTAAAAGCAAAATGGAAGGATGAGGTAAGTGAAGGAGGACTGCACTGAGGTAAAGGAAGCTATTTAGGGGGGAAAAAAAATCCTTTACAACCCCTTTAACCACTTCCATACCACACTAATTCCAGCACTTCTCTCCTACATGTAAAAATCATCATTTTTTTGCTAGACAATTACTCAAAACCCCCAAACATTATAAATATTTTGTTTCCTGAATAAAAAATAAAAAACAGTAAAGTTAGCCCAGTTTTTTTGTATAATGTGACAGATGATATTACACCGAGTAAATAGATACTTAACATGTCACGCTTTAAATTTGCGCACACTCACGGAATGGCGTCAAACTTCGGTACTTAAAAGTCTCCATAGGCGACACTTGAATTTTTTTTACAGGTTACCAGTTTAGAGTTACAGAGGAGGTCTTGGGCTAGAATTATTGCTCTCGCTCTAACGTTTGCAGTGATACCACATGTGTGGTTCGAACATCGTTTACATATGCGGACGTGTCTTACATATGCTTTCGCTTCTTACGAGCATGTGGGGACGGGCCGCCACTGCTGTTATGGAGATTTCCTTTTCAGGCCTTAGTGCTTTTAAAGTTGTCTGACTTCAGAACCAGTTCAGGCTGGGGCAAGACCGTGACAATAAAGTCGGGGTGCACCCACAACCCTGGACCATCACCCAGCTCAGCCTCTATGCGAGCCACTGAGAGCCTGAGCCGGCTGCTCCCGCCCCTTCCACAGCCCAGCGCTCCAGTGAGCTCGGAGGGCGGTGGGTGGTCAGAGCAGAGAGTGAGAGCGGTGACTGACAGTCACCATCTCTCTGCTCAGAGAGCTCTCAGAACAAAGCGATCAGCCACTTATGATCGCTCAGTTTTCAGTGTAGAGGTGTCGGGGGGCCCAAATGCAGCATCACACCAATGCTGCATCCACCCAGGTTAGTATGAATTAAAAAAAAAAAAAAACGAACTTCTCTTTTAAAAAGCTGGAGTTCCACTATTAGGCCTCATTTCCACTGGCGTTTTTACAGCCACTTTTCTGAGCGTTTTTTGCAGCTTAAAAACGCCTGTCTATGTTAGTCTATGGCCTCATGCCCACCATGACGTTTTTGAGCTGTAGATGGCTAAGCAGCAAAAAAAACGCGGGACCAGTGCGTTCTGAAGCTCCAGCAATAGAGCTGTAAAAACGCCAGACATTAAAAAACGCTCAAAAACGCGCACAAACGCGCAAAAACGCTCAAAAACGCAGCCGCGGCGTTTTTAAAGCTCCAGCTCCAAAAAAATAAAAACATTTTTTTTTTTTTTTTTTTTTCTAAAATAAACATGGACAGGCGTTTTTAAGCTGTAAAAAACGTGGCTGTAAAAACGCCAGTGGAAATGAGGCCTAAAAAGCCGGTCATAGACAAATACAAATTTGGCACATTTAACAGGAACCAGACAAAATTCTTTCCATCTATCTATCTGTACTCTATCAATCGACTTCAGTACAACCAGCCAGTCAGGTTTTTTTTTTTTTTAGATCACTTGCTGTGGCAGCTATAGACACCAGCAGCAATCATTGTATTCTGACGGCTGGGAACCCGCCCACTGCAGTGCGGGAAGGATTTTCTCAATCAACACTGACTGTTGATGGGGGAATCAAGCAATTTTCTTTCCTTCAATCCGTGGTTGGATGAAAGAAAATTGCATAATCTATGGCCTGCCTTACCTTCTATGGAAGAACAGGACAGGAAGTTCACTGTGCATCTGAAATTACCTTCCCCACTATAATGTCTATCTTCATTTTTAACCCCTTAGGGCTCAATTACACTTGCTTCAACTTTAACACACATTAAAACGACTATCACTTCAACATTTTTTGATGTGTTTTTGATGCTTCTGTGGTGTTTTATTGAATCTTGCCAGATGCCGTGTGTGTGTGTGTGTGTGTGTCATACCTGCAATACTTTCAAAACAAAACAAAGCAAAGCTGAATAAAAGACTCTCAAAAGCTGCAGGTGATTCAAGCAAGCTTTGTTATAGACTTCTATGGGGGCTTTGAAGACACTTTGAAGCACCGCTAAAGCGACATGGGGTATAATTTTTGAAGCAAAGCCAAAGCAAAGCAAGGAAAACACAAGGTGTAAACAAGTTGAAATCGAACCATTAAAGCGGGGTTCCACCCCCATTTTGTTTATTTTTTTAATAGTCAGCAGCTACAAACACTTACCTGTCCTAGGCGCCCCCCCCCCCCCCCGAGGCCGATCGCTCGATCCTGGCAGCTCCCGGCGCCTCCATCCTTACTGAGGGAAACAGGCAGTGGAGCCTTGCGGCTTGGCTGCCCGTTTCCTACTACGCGAGTCGTGCAGCGCGTTTGTGAATGGGCAGCTGCTTTCTGGCATACACACAGTTCCCAGAAGGCAGGGCACCCCATTCCCCAGAAGACACCGTGGAATCGGACGAGGAAGAAGAGGTGCCACGGTATGGGAAGAGGCAGATTAGGAACTTCCGCACTTTTTTTTTTTTTTTTGATTTGTAGCAAGATTTTGTTTTTTTGTTGTTGTTTTTTTAGGGTGGAACTCCATTTTACGTGACAGGAGCTTTGGCTGTATTCAGAGAGCTTTAACAAAGCGTGTCCGAAGCCTTGTTTTGAAGGGTAAGTGTAAACGAGCCATTACTTGCTTGTGCTTTGTTTGTAATTATAATGAATGTGATTACTCACAGTGATTGCACTTTAGTGTTCTTCAATCTCACTGGGCGGTTGAGAAACAGTAGGCACTAACTGATTTTATCTCAGCAGTAATTTAAAGAGGAAGTAAACTTCCTCTGCAAACTTTTACCCATTGCCGGTGTTCTGGCGAAATGTGTCCCCCTGGTGTATAATGCCCGCCCTAGACTGCGCCTGCGCAATGAACAGGGCATAGTGACAATCGTTGCTGCACGCTGCCGATGCTCGCTCCACTCTGCAAGGGGGAGTGTATATTACAATTATATCGTGTATGGGGCGGATGCCACAAAGTCGCCCATGAACTCGCCCTTCTTTTCATACACCCGCCCCACCCTATCAGACGATATAATAGTAATACACAGGCCACGGGGAGGCGTGGCCTGTGTACTACTATTATGTCGTCTGATAGGGTGGGTCGGGTGTATGAAAAGGGCGAGTTTTGCACTGTTCATGGGCGACTTTGTGGCATCCGCCCCTTACACGATATAATTGTAATATACACTCCCCCTTGCAGAGTGGAGCGAGCATCGGCAGCGTGTGGCACAATATTGTGCTCCATGCGCATGCGCCGTGTCTAGGTCGATTGAGAGGTGTGTTGAGGTTCAGTAATTTTCGTATGTTCCGCTGCGCCCGCGCAGGACAGATCGGGCAAAATCCACCGGGGCACAATTCTCGGCAGGACACCAGGACAAGGTTATCTAGAGCCCAGGGCGAACATGCCAAATTGCCCCCTCCCCCCCAAGATGCGGGTGTCAGCAAACCCCCCCCCAATAAAATGTGAGCGCTAATCAGCGTGGTTAGCTCAAATCCTCTCATTCCACATAAGCTCCTAGCAAAAGTCCCCTTCCTAGTACAAATCCTCTACCCCTTAAATTTCCTTTCCGAGAACAAATACCCCCCCCCCCCCTCCCTACTCCAAATACCCCCCTCACAGCACAAACCTCTCCCCCATTTCCCCTCCTAGCACAAATGCCCATCAAATCATCCCTACCCCCAAAATATTCCCCTCCTAGCACAAATCCCCCCCCCCCCCCCTCCATTATCTTTTTTAGTCACTAATGGCCCCCAATCAATTATATGATGATTATGTGGGGAGAAAAGGTTGAAAACATAAAAAAAAAAGAAAAAAAGCCGGATCACTCTGCAGTGATAATCTGCGTGTATTGTGGAAGCGCCTGTTTATCCAGCAATAACATTCCCTGCAGGATCCCTGAAGACCCCATAACCACTTACTGACCCCTCTGTCCCCCCTCCCCCGCAGGGCGATCAGTCCAACCAGGCATAAACATTGCACTTACCCCCTTCTCTGCTGATCCTGGATGACAATAATACCACCCGCCACCCGCCCACCCAAAACCATCTCCATCCGAGCGGAGAGAAGCTGCCGGCTTGTTAAAGGGGACCTCCTCTCAGAGAGATTCAAAGTGAAATTGTTCCTTAAAGCGGACCTTCAGTCATGTTTTCATCTTTCCATCTATTAAATCTTCTGCCCTTGTTATTTTAATTTTGGATAGTAAACCATTTTTTTCTGCTAGTAAAATACCTTATACAGCCCACTTCCCCTTTCTTGTCTGGTAATTAGCCTAGGCTTATGACATCACGTGCACAGCTCTCTATCTTACTCTCCTGAGAATTTGACAGAAAGGGAAGTGGATAAGTCATAAGAGGGCCAATGAGAGCTGCAGAACTGAGATGTGCCTCTGTGTGTCTGTAAATCCAGGAAGTGAAAAGGCACAGTTAAACAGTTAAAATGGTTGTAGCCAGACTCAGTGGAGGGATAACATCTAAACAGTCCGTCAGATTTCCAAATACTGTATTTAAGCATATATGCTGTTTCCAATTAAAAAATAAATGTGAAATGCAAAAACTCTGGTGGGTGTAACAAGATGTCCGCTTGCCCCCTTCTTAGTGTATCATTACTATGAAGGAGTGTGGGGGTGTAACAAGATTTGTGGCGACGGAACGTCACTTCCGTTACCAAATCTGACGGGTCACCATATTTAAACGGAACACAAGAGCAGTGACATCATCACAAAGGGCCTTTACCTTCATATGGTCCTGAGGCTGGGGGTAGGCATTACCTGTGTACTGCACACACACACACAACACACTGATTCAATTTTTTGTATGTGGGTGCACATGCTCTTATGCCGCGCGCACACGACCGTTTTTCATGATGCGAAAAATGCAATTTTTTAAACTGGTTGTTAAAAATGGTCGTGTGTGGGCTCCAGAGCATTTTTCTCAACAAAAAAAATGGCCATTTAAATTTAGAACCGGTGATGTAAAATTTCATCGGACCTATGAAAAAATCGGACCACGTCACTTCCGGTGCTCGTACGTCAGAGCACAGCTGATCGCGGGTCCACAGAGCATGCGCCGCGCATGCGCAGACGTCTTTTTCGTCTATGAAAATCCTCGACTCGGGTGGGCGGGCGGAGGCGGAGCTGGATTCTCAATTACATCACCGCCAGCACCGCCTCCAGCCCCCTCCCTAAGCATAGGCTTATTCAGGTCCGAGAAAAATATAGACTCGGATGGGCGGGCGGAGGCGGAGCAACATTCTGAATGACATTATCTCCAGCACCGCCTCCAGCCCCGTCCCTAAGCACAGGATTTTTGAAATCCATGAAAAACATAGACTCGGGTGGGCGGGTGGAGGCTTTTAAAGCATCAATAGCCATCCATGTATAATAACATGTTACATTAATATTGCGCACACCCTCGCAACGTCGAAAAACAATGTAACATGTTATTATACATGGATGGCTATTGATGCTTTAAAAGCCTCCACCCGCCCACCCGAGTCTATGTTTTTCATGGATTTCAAAAATCCTGTGCTTAGGGACGGGGCTGGAGGCGGTGCTGGAGATAATGTCATTCAGAATGTTGCTCCGCCTCCGCCCGCCCATCCGAGTCTATATTTTTCTCGGACCTGAATAAGCCTATGCTTAGGGACGGGGGCTGGAGGCGGTGCTGGCGGTGATGTAATTGAGAATCCAGCTCCGCCTCCGCCCGCCCACCCGAGTCGAGGATTTTCATAGACGAAAAAGACGTCTGCGCATGCGCGGCGCATGCTCTGTGGACCCGCGATCAGCTGTGCTCTGACGTACGAGCACCGGAAGTGATGCGGTCCGATTTTTTCATAGGTCCGATGAAATTTTACATCACCGGCTCTATTTTTTCTCGAAAGCCCCGTACACACGGCCAAGGTTCTCGGCAGAAACCAGCGAGAACCTCGCTGGGAGCCGCATTCTGACGAGAACCTCGGCCGTGTGTACGCTCTTGGCGAGCCCCGCCCGTCGGGAAACAGGTTCTCTATTTGCTCGACGGCCCGTCGGGATGAATGGCTGGTTGCCTTTCCCGACGGGCAGATCGCCGATTCTGACGGCCGGCAGAGAACCTCGACGGGCGGAACGATGTGTTCTGCCCGTCGAGGTTCTCTGCCGTGTGTATGGGGCCTAAGTTTTTCACGTCGTTGTTTTTCTCGTCGTGAAAAATGGCCGTGTGTAGGCTTTAACGACGGGGGAAAAAAACGTGTATGCTCAGAAGCAAGTTATAAGAAGGGAAATTGGCATAATCAAGCCCAAAGGGTGGCACCATTCCAATGGAACTTCCCCTTTATAGTGCCGTCGTACGTGTTGTACGTCACTGCGCTTTACTCAAGCATTTTTTATTACAATTGTGTGTATGCAAGGCAGGCTTGAGAGGAAGCACGTCGAGGAAAACATTTTTTTTCCCCCATGACATGAAAAACGCTTGTGTGTACGCGGCATTAGGCCCTGTACACATGGCGGGGAATCCCTTCAGGAAAAAAAAAATTGGGATTCCTGGGAAGCTTTTCTTGCCAAGCCGTGCATACAGACTGCTGTTTGAATGGCAAGAATGCGGTGATGTCATCAACTACGACGAGCCGGTGCTCGTCACATTCGATGCTGTCGCTGCCATCCTGCTACACCCTACACTATGCCGTGTATGCTACCGTGCATGCGTCGAAGGCTTGTGAAGCATGCGCGGGTTTACCTTCTGTAAGCATACAGACGACCGGTTTTCTCAGCAGCAAACACTCTGCCAGGAAACCCGACGAGAAGAGAGCAGGGTTCTCCATTTTCCCATCGGGTTTCCCGGCCAAATGCTCTCCTGGCAGTTTT
Organism: Rana kukunoris; assembly: GCA_029574335.1. Taxonomy (NCBI): domain Eukaryota; kingdom Metazoa; phylum Chordata; class Amphibia; order Anura; family Ranidae; genus Rana; species Rana kukunoris. The sequence goes on along the minus strand of CM056056.1, from coordinate 23,422,191 downwards.
ACTGCCGGGAAAACAGGTCGTGTGTACGAGGCTTTACTGTGCTAATTGCAAAAAGTAGACTTTGCCTTTAAATAGTGAGCAGTTTAGTGGTTTTGCTGATCATATTTCTCTACTGACCACTATGGTAAAGGGATCATATAATTTTCACTGTCTGCATTCCTATTTGCCCATTAATATTCCCTTCTATTGCAGCAAAAAGCAAGCACAGCTTTCACATTGCAGAAGGGAATTTTTTAGATTAATTTCCATATCACACTAACGTACTCCAAGCTGTAGATATAATTATTTTTTCTAGGGGACCTAAAAACAATTTCAAGGGTTCTTCCATGGTAAAAAAGGTGAAGAGATGCAGTTGTAGAGATCTGATACAATGTAATAAGGAAGTCAGAGAGTTAATCCCCTTCCTTCCCAGGAAAACAACTCCGGCTGTATAGAGCAGGCGGCTGACAAGTGATCCCGTTCAGTGCGGCGGTCTGCCGCACATCCTGTTCCTGCGCAGGGACTGGTTGCTACGATACACAACGGAGAATTTAAAAAACATCTCTGGACCCTCTTTTCCCGAGGAACCGCATATTGTACCCACAAACTGACGTCTGGGAGGAACTTCTAGGTATTCGCAAACTAGGGGGCCCACCGAGACATCCGCCAGCATCACTCAAGCAGTACAAGAGAAAGTATATGTCACCAGCACACCTTGGATCAATATCATATAGTCCTCAGATTTATTAAAGTGATGACAATTAGTGTCACTGCAACAGTTTTAGCCCACACAGGACATCTTCCCCAGGTATGTACACACAATTCCTAATGTGGACAAGGGCCCAGCAACATCTCTTCACTATTACAAATAGAAAATAGAAAATCCTATATAAATGATAATCTATATATATATATATATATATATATATATAAGCGCTCTCCAAACTATGGCCCAGATGCCCTTTGCTTGCCCTCAGGGCACCATTCCTCCCACTAACACCAAAGATGGGGCACCATTCCTCCCACTGACACCAAAGATGGGGCACCATTCCTCCCATGGGCACAAATGATGGAGCACAATTCCTTCAACTGACATCAATGATGGGATACTATTCTTCCCACTGACAGAAAGAATGGGTCTCTATACCTCCCACTGACACCAAAGAAGGGACACTATTCCTTCCACTGACACCAAAGAAGGGACACTATTCCTTCCACTGACACCAAAGAAGGGACACGATTCCTTCCACTGACACCAAAGGAGGAACACTATTCCTTCCACTGACACCAAAGAAGGGACACTATTCCTTCCATTGACACCAAAGAAGGGACACTATTCCTTCCATTGACACCAAAGAAGGGACACTATTTTGTTGTAGTATACGTAGTAATATGTTGGGTGTTACATATAAATATAAATATATATTATATTATATAAGTCCAAAATTGACCAGGCCAGATTTCAGTAACCTGTAATTACAAGTTACAAGTCGAAAAACACTTGTCCATTGTCAAATAGTAGAAGAGACAGGCATGCAAGGATGTATACTAGTTAGCTCCCTAATACTAATCAGTGACTCCTGCTGGGAGTGACAATTACCTGGCACTCTGGAAGACAGGACATAGATCCTGTCTTTCAGATCAAAGACGACCAATCAAATTGCTCAGCTATTCAGTGAATAGGAAATATAATCTGAGAGTTCTTGTTGTCATTTAGAGAATGTAGTCCCGGTAGATTCTCTGTATGAATTTGGCACAGGTCTAGAAGTGGAGAGAATATACCTCTATGTATTCTCTGCATGAATATATGTTGGTCTGGAAGTGGTCAGAATATATATATTCTCTAAGATGAGACTTTGAATTACTCTGTTGGATTTTTGTATCATCTGTGGAATTTGGACTTTATTCTGTATTGGAAGACAGTTGAATTAAATTTTGCGTTCTCTGGAGAGCCTGGTGTGTTGCTGCGAAACAACGTAATTTATAGTACATTGGATCTTATGGTTCTGTATTGGACATGTTATCACTACATTCCTTCCATTAACACCAAAGAAGGGACACTATTCCTTCCATTGACACCAAAGAAGGGACACTATTCCTTCCAATGACACCAAAGAAGGGACACTATTCCTTCCATCGACACCAAAGAAGGGACGAAAAACGAAAGTTCTTTCTTGAGTGCAAACGATAGTGCCATCATGTAATGGCCGATAAATCGTTCAGTGGACATAAAAAAAAAAAAATGGTTCGTTTTTTTTACATATACCTAGTGCAGAAGGTTCGGACGGGAAACACATTAACCTTCCGATTTATCGTTCGTTCGGCAGAAAATTTCCAAAACTTGCCCTTCGTTTTTTCGGCTCAAAAACGTCCAAACGATTTTCGATTTTGTGCCCATTAACTGGCCGAAAAACGAAAGATCTTTCTTTACGACCGATTTTCGGCCGAATTTTCGTATAGTGTATGGCCAGCATTAGAATAAAGATAACGATTCTTGTCAGTGCTTTAACTGGGCCGGAACGCGGCGGTACTCAGTACCGCCACTTCCAAAAATGGCCCTGGAGAGTACCAGCACCTCTCAGTGCCCCCAGTACGTGCGTTTCCCGTACCGGAACGGCACTTTCAGGGGAGCGGCAGCCCGCGGCCATGGAAAAAAAAGGGCACGCCGCGCTGTGATACATGTCCCGCCCTCCTCCTCCTCCTAGCTCGTGTGATAGAGCCAGTGTGCTGTCTGTCACACAAGCTGGACTAGAGGAGGGGGGCGGGACATGTATCAGCGCGCGCGCCAGAACTGTTACCGTGGAGAGAGGAGAGGAGAGGAAGAACTGCCTTCAGAATCAGAACTGCCTTCAGAACTGTGAGTACTACTGCAATGAGTACACACTACACTGTACACGTGTGAGGGGGAGGAGAGGGAAGACAGGGAAGAGGGCTGCTGATGGGGACACACACTCTGGTCTGATGTAAGGAGGTGCTGATGGGGGACACTCTGATGTAAGGAGGTGCTGATGGGGACACTCTGATGTAAGGAGGTGCTGATGGGGACACTGATGTAAGGAGGTGCTGATGGGGGACACTCTGATGTAAGGAGGTGCTGATGGGGACACTCTGATGTAAGGAGGTGCTGATGGGGACACTCTGATGTAAGGAGGTGCTGATGGGGACACTCTGATGTAAGGAGGTGCTGATGGGGACACTCTGATGTAAGGAGGTGCTGATGGGGACACTCTGATGTAAGGAGGTGCTGATGGGGACACTCTGATGTAAGGAGGTGCTGATGGGGACACTCTGATGTAAGGAGGTGCTGATGGGGACACTCTGATGTAAGGAGGTGCTGATGGGGACACTCTGATGTAAGGAGGTGCTGATGGCGGACACTCTGATGTAAGGAGGTGCTGATGGGGGGGACACTCTGATATAAGTAGGTGCTGATAGCGGACACTCTGATGTAAGGAGGTGCTGATGGCGGACACTCTGATGTAAGGAGGTGCTGATGGCGGACACTCTGATGTAAGGAGGTGCTGATGGCGGACACTCTGATGTAAGGAGGTGCTGATGGGGGACACTCTGATGTAAGGAGGTGCTGATGGGGGACACTCTGATGTAAGGAGGTGCTGATGGGGGACACTCTGATGTAAGGAGGTGCTGATGGGGGACACTCTGATGTAAGGAGGTGCTGATGGGGACACTCTGATGTAAGGAGGTGCTGATGGGGGACACTCTGATGTAAGGAGGTGCTGATGGCGGACACTCTGATGTAAGGAGGTGCTGATGGGGGACACTCTGATGTAAGGAGGTGCTGATGGGGGACACTCTGATGTAAGGAGGTGCTGATGGGGACACTCTGATGTAAGGAGGTGCTGATGGGGGACACTCTGATGTAAGGAGGTGCTGATGGCGGACACTCTGATGTAAGGAGGTGCTGATGGCGGACACTCTGATGATCAGAGTGTCCGCCATCAGCACCTCCTTACATCAGAGTGTCTGCCATCAGCACCTCCTTACATCAGAGTGTCCCCATCAGCACCTCCTTACATCAGAGTGTCCCCCATCAGCACCTCCTTACATCAGAGTGTCCGCCATCAGCACCTCCTTACATCAGAGTGTCCCCATCAGCACCTCCTTACATCAGAGTGTCCCCCATCAGCACCTCCTTACATCAGAGTGTCCGCCATCAGCACCTCCTTACATCAGAGTGTCTGCCATCAGCACCTCCTTACATCAGAGTGTCCCCATCAGCACCTCCTTACATCAGAGTGTCCCCCATCAGCACCTCCTTACATCAGAGTGTCCGCCATCAGCACCTCCTTACATCAGAGTGTCCCCCATCAGCACCTCCTTACATCAGAGTGTCCCCATCAGCACCTCCTTACATCAGAGTGTCCCCCATCAGCACCTCCTTACATCAGAGTGTCCGCCATCAGCACCTCCTTACATCAGAGTGTCCCCATCAGCACCTCCTTACATCAGAGTGTCCCCCATCAGCACCTCCTTACATCAGAGTGTCCGCCATCAGCACCTCCTTACATCAGAGTGTCTGCCATCAGCACCTCCTTACATCAGAGTGTCCCCCATCAGCACCTCCTTACATCAGAGTGTCCGCCATCAGCACCTCCTTACATCAGAGTGTCTGCCATCAGCACCTCCTTACATCAGAGTGTCCCCATCAGCACCTCCTTACATCAGAGTGTCCCCCATCAGCACCTCCTTACATCAGAGTGTCCGCCATCAGCACCTCCTTACATCAGAGTGTCCCCATCAGCACCTCCTTACATCAGAGTGTCCCCCATCAGCACCTCCTTACATCAGAGTGTCCGCCATCAGCACCTCCTTACATCAGAGTGTCCCCATCAGCACCTCCTTACATCAGAGTGTCCCCCATCAGCACCTCCTTACATCAGAGTGTCCGCCATCAGCACCTCCTTACATCAGAGTGTCCCCCATCAGCACCTCCTTACATCAGAGTGTCCCCATCAGCACCTCCTTACATCAGAGTGTCCCCCATCAGCACCTCCTTACATCAGAGTGTCCGCCATCAGCACCTCCTTACATCAGAGTGTCCCCATCAGCACCTCCTTACATCAGAGTGTCCCCCATCAGCACCTCCTTACATCAGAGTGTCCGCCATCAGCACCTCCTTACATCAGAGTGTCTGCCATCAGCACCTCCTTACATCAGAGTGTCCCCATCAGCACCTCCTTACATCAGAGTGTCCCCCATCAGCACCTCCTTACATCAGAGTGTCCGCCATCAGCACCTCCTTACATCAGAGTGTCCCCCATCAGCACCTCCTTACATCAGAGTGTCCCCATCAGCACCTCCTTACATCAGAGTGTCCCCCATCAGCACCTCCTTACATCAGAGTGTCCGCCATCAGCACCCATCCACCTCAGAGCCTTATTGTATGTATAACCTGCTGGGACTTGTAGTTCTCCAATCTCCATGAGCCCCAGGAGAAGATTGAGAACTACAAGTCCCAGCAGTCTTACTAAAATGACAGGCTCTGAGGTGGATAGATGTCTGGACAGTGACAATTGGTGACACAGTGGTGACAATTGGTGGCACAGTGGTGACAATTGGCATGGTACAGTGACTGCATTTAAAGGCATGGCACAGTGGTTGCGTTTGTTGGCATGGCACAGTGGTGACAATTGATGACACAGTGGCTGCATTTGATGGCATGGCGCCCTGTAATTGGGCATATGTGTTCATGCGTTAGAGCCGGGGGGGGGGGGGGGGGCGAAAAAAAACGTTCTGCCCCGCGGGGGGGGGGGGGGGGGGGAACCGGCGCCTAATAGAGTACCGGCACCTCTTTTGGTCCACTTAAAGCACTGATTCTTGTGAACTAAAATCTTTCACATTATACAAAAAAAATTTGGGCTAACTTTACTGGTTAGTTTTTTTTTTATTCATTAAAGTAATTTTTCAACAAAAAATTGTGTTTGAAAGACCGCTGCGCAAATACAATGTGACATAAAATATTGCAACAACCATTATTTTATTTTCTAAAAAAAAAACAAATTATATATATATATATAGTTTGGGGGTTCCAGTTAATTCTAGGGAAAAAAAGATTTTAACTTGAAAACAACAAATGTCATAAAAAGGTTTAGTGTTTAAACTTTCCTAATTTACATACAGAAGTCTATTCCTTAAAGTTTCACTGATATGGAATGTTGTAAAACTTCGACTGCCCGGACGTTTGAGTATTCTCTGCATACAAAAGATCGGGAAATACTTCAAGAGCGCAACGGGAAAAAAAAAATTGCGATAACGATTCTTGACGATTAATTGTGCAGCTCTAACTCCCAGTGACACTAACAAAGGGGCACTATTCCTCCCAACAACAAAGGGACACTATTCCTTCCACTGACACCAATAATGGGAAACTTTTACTCCCATTGACTTTGGGGATGGCCCCTTCCTGTTCCAACATGACTGCACACCAGTGCACAAAGCAAGGTCCATAAAGACATGGATGAGCGAGTTTGGGGTGGAGGAACTTGACTGGCCTGACCTCAACCCGATAGAACATCTTTGGGATGAATTAAACATCAGCGCCTGACCTCACAAATGAACTTCTGGAAGAAAGGTCAAACATTCCCATAGACGCACTCCTGAACCTTGTGGACAGCCATATATATATATATTTATAAAATATCGACCATCTTCTATGGTGAATAAAATACAGGTTTATGAAATTGCAAATCATTAGGGTTGTGAAAGAAAATAAAAATAACTAAAACTGCTTGAAAGTTTTTTTTTCTTATTTTTTATGTTTTTGGGCAATATGTAAAAAAATATGTATTCCATGTTTCAGAATAATTTATATACACTGTGTTGCTGCAGAGAAAAATACTTCAAACACTGAGGTCTGAAGGGAGTCACCAGAGTGAAATCACAGCCCCCCTGTAGAGTAACACAACCTGCTTTCCACTTCGGTTAGCTCTGCGCAGTTTTAAAAAATTCATTCTGCCATGACCTGCTCACTCTTAGATGTCGGTGAACCGTCCATAACAGCCAATGTGATTAAGCCAAGGGATTCTTAGAGGGACGTATGGCAAGAGAGAGATTGTGAATGGGAAGTGTAACATTCAGCGCCATGTTCCCCATACTGAATACTGACAAGGATCAAACAATGGAGCAGGCAGAGAAGCAGAAGACATAAAGCGGACTTCCAGCTTATTTTTTCGTAAAAAAAAAACATCCCTGTGATGGTCACAACTAATCCTATGCATATGTTATTAGTAATAAATGTAGGTTTTATAATTAATTTTCTTTTTTAAAAACTCAATCTCCCATCTTCAGTGTGGGCATCTGAAGCCCACTCGTCACTCCTTCCGAGATACCGCGCTGCTGGCTACCCAGCATGCACATCCCGATCTCTCGCATTCGCATATCGTACAAAGCTACAAGCGGCGGATGCCCACTGGCTCCAGGGATTGATGACACTCCTATCCCAGGAGCCAATGGGTGGCCGGACATGATGTGAGGTACGGGAGAATGTAAGAGAATGAACCTGCCCCGAAAAGAGTATTAGGAAAGTAGAATCACTATGCAGTACGGTGCAGGAATAGGGTGACCACATTTCCAGACTACCATTCAGGGACACCCTCCCTTCCAACAAAACAGCTTGTGCTTTAACGAATTACAGCACAGTGATTGGACACAAGAGGAGGGATTTATGATTTCTCCAATCACAAGCAGGGAGCGGGGATTGTGCTCCTCCAGTCACAAGCAGGGAGCGGGGATTGTGCTCCTCCAGTCACAAGCAGGGAGCGGGGATTGTGCTCCTCCAGTCACAAGCAGGGAGCGGGGATTGTGCTCCTCCAGTCACAAGCAGGGAGCGGGGATTGTGCTTCTCCAGTCACAAGCAGGGAGCGGGGATTGTGCTCCTCCAGTCACAAGCAGGGATCGGGGATTGTGCTTCTCCAGTCACAAGCAGGGAGCGGGGATTGTGCTCCTCCAGTCACAAGCAGGGAGCGGGGATTGTGCTCCTCCAGTCACAAGCAGGGAGCGGGGATTGTGCTCCTCCAGTCACAAGCAGGGAGCGGGGATTGTGCTTCTCCAGTCACAAGCAGGAAGCGGGGATTGTGCTCCTCCAGTCACAAGCAGGGAGCGGGGATTGTGCTCCTCCAGTCACAAGCAGGGAGCGGGGATTGTGCTCCTCCAGTCACAAGCAGGGAGCGGGGATTGTGCTCCCCCAGTCACAAGCAGGGATCGGGGATTGTGCTTCTCCAGTCACAAGCAGGGAGCGGGGATTGTGCTCCTCCAGTCACAAGCAGGGAGCGGGGATTGTGCTCCTCCAGTCACAAGCAGGGAGCGGGGATTGTGCTCCTCCAGTCACAAGCAGGGAGCGGGGATTGTGCTCCTCCAGTCACAAGCAGGGAGCGGGGATTGTGCTTCTCCAGTCACAAGCAGGAAGCGGGGATTGTGCTCCTCCAGTCACAAGCAGGGAGCGGGGATTGTGCTCCTCCAGTCACAAGAAGGGAGTGGGGATTGTGCTCCTCCAGTCACAAGCAGGGAGCGGGGATTGTGCTCCTGCAGACATTTCCAGGACAAGTACTGTCAGTGAGTAAAGCGGTGATGTGGCAGCCATTTTTGGGGGCATCAGATTGGCCCGGGGGGGGGGGGGCGGTGTCAGTTTCATTCTGGGACACTGTATTGTCCTGGAATGAATGTGCCCGGGACAAACCTGCAAAATGCGGGACTGTCCCGGGACACGTGGTCACCCTATGCAGGAAGCATTGTTTGCATATGTAATACACACTTGTTACAACGATACGCAGAAAACGTTTAACTGATCACATTATTTATGCTCGTTTGAGTCTAATTTGATTTATTTGCTGACCCCCCCTTCACAGGAAGACCCCATCAATATTTCCTGCTTCTAATGCATTTCATGTGACTCTGATGAGACAAACAAGTCCAGGAATCGTGAAGCAATAATTCCCGGAGCCGGATTCCACGGACAATTTATCCCAATCACAAATAAAACAGTGTGCGGAATTTATCCTATCACTCACAAAAATATTCCAGCTATTCCTCGGACCTCCACCCAGATCCAACAAAAGGTCCTCGTACACAACAACATACCACACGCCAGCCAGAAACAGAGAATTCAGCTTTTCTGTTTCTCATTAACGTCTTACAGATCGTGTTGAATTTGAGTTGGATTCGAACCAAGGCCGACTTTCCTGCCCACAACCCGTGCTTGTATTGCTGGTGGGTAGTGAAGTATAACTGATCTGTAATGTGAATGCCAAAAGAGCTCCTCTCACCGTAAGATGGCCATACACATGGGAAGCACCATGTGATCTCTGTTCATATCCAACCTACGGAATGATCAGCAGAATATCGGGAAATTAACCAAATCACATTATTGGAATCGCCATGAGAAGCAGCTAAAAATACTTATAATGCCCAAAATGAGGAATTAGACACTAGAATTTTTATGGATAAACAAAGAAAAAAATTTATGAACAAATGAGACCAAAAATCTTGAAAAAAGGTTCTCTTAGTTTCTTTTATGAAATTTAGCAAACAGGTAATTTTTCTCATTCACTGATGGGCACTGATAGGCAGCAGTGATGGGCACTGATAGGCTGAACTGCTGGGCACTGATGAGGAAGCACTGATATGCGACCCTGAAAGGCACTGTGAGGCAGTGCTGATAGGTGGCACTGATAGGCAGCACTAATGCACACTGCTTTGCAGCACTGATCGACAATGATTGGCAGCACTGATTGTCAGCATTGATGGGGACCGATTGTATACAGCGCTCCCAAAACGTCCCTGCCCATTGCAAGGAATGCCTGAAAATCACTTTGGAAGCGCCGCAACATGGGTTTTTAACCCCTTCTTAGGCCATTAGCGGGGGTTTAAAGCGCCTTGTTAGCACCCAAAAAGCGTCGCTTAAACAGCGCTAAACCAACGCTTAAACGAACAGTGCTTTAGGCTGCATTCACATCTAGGCGGCAAGTAACGCCGCATACGCGGCTTTACTTGCCGCGCTTCGATAAAATTTTTTTTTACAAAGTCTCCCCATTGATGTCTATGGCCGAACGCCAATGTCGCCTGAAAAAAAGGGTCCGGGACTTTTTTTCGGGCGACAGGCGTTTCAGAGATGTGAACCATCTCTATAGACATGCATGGGAATTTTCCCCTCCAGCGGCACGAGCGTCGGGCGACAGGTGTTTTGTCGCCTAGATGTGAATGCAGCCTTAGCGCTAACACGCGGCCGGGCCCCTGTGTGAAGTGGGTCTGATGGGCACTGTTGGGGCTGCACTAATAATCAGGACACCGATGATCAGTGTAGATTTCCCCTTTCACAGTGGCCAGTTACCAGCCAATAACCATCAAGTGTTATTACATTGCGATCAGCTGTGATTGGCCCTTTATCCCAATCTGTGATCAGCTGTGTCCAAAGGACGCATTGATCACAGAGCGCACAAGAGGTGCGTGTCACAGTGGGCACACGATGAGCGCGGTTCTGGGTGGACATCAATAGACTCCCTCCCAGAACTGGACAACCGTGCTGTTGCCATCATTTGACTTCTCATCCAACATCAGTGCCTGACCTCACAAATGCGCTTCTGGAAGAATGGTCAAACATTCCCATAGACACACTCCTAAACCTTGTGGACAGCCTTCCCAGAAAAGTTGAAGCTGTTATAGCTGCAAAGGGCAGGCCAGCTCAATATTGAACCCTGCGGACTAAGACTGGGATGCTTTTAAGGCTACGTTTCCACTATTGAGACCCCAAAGTTGCACGATTTAGAGAATGACTTTGATGCAGCTTTGATCCAACTTTACAGTCTCTGCCTCAAAAGTCGCATCAAAGTAGTACAGGAACCTTTTTAAAGTAGCTGCAACTTTTAGTCATATAGATGGAAACGGGTGCCATTGAAATCAATAGGCCGTGACTTGTCATGCAACTTTATGTGTCCAAATTTTCACGACAAGTCACACTAGTGGAAACGGAGCCTAAACTTCATGTGTGTAAAGGCAGGTGTCCCAATACTTTTGGTGTATCATCATTCAGCTGGGTGGGTTGGAAAGGAGGGGAGTGAAGAGACCCGAATAGTAAAAGATCAAGTTATACAAGCTATTCACAGCATAGTAATAAATCCCCACAAATAGCAAACACAAGTATTTATAAGCAATACTTCATATTTATTTGACCAAAAAAGAGAAAAATATAAAACTATATATTTGTTGTTTTCGGGGAAAATAAGAAATCTCTACAAACACAATCTATATTCCCTTTAAGTCTGAATGTATAAATGGTATTGCAGTGACAAAATCTTCTTCCGCCATCATTCACAGCAATATGACAAAAGATGTGACAGAAATGTTTTCATAATCCTTTCCCTCTGTGCGCCTCGAGGGACGGCGCTATTAATATACCGGGAACGCACAGAACTGAATTTTATACAGACATAATAATAACTGTTTACCCTTCTTCATGTCACACACAGAATCAGGGAAAAAATATCCAGGAGGATAGAAAATGTGACTGTAGGGAAGGTGGGTGTAAAATAAAATCAAGACATACAAACTGCTGGAAGTAACCAAGAAAAAAAAACAATTACAGTAAAACCTTGGTTTGAGAGTAACTTGGTTTGAGAGCGTTTTGCAAGACAAGCAAAATGTTTTAATAAATGTCGTCTTGATATAAGAGTAGTCTTGATATGATGTAATAGTGTCACAACTGAGTATAAAAAAGAAAAGGGGGGCCTCTAATGCTAGCCATACACGGGGCAAAGAAAAATGTATGCTTTTTGTTATCCGATGGCGCCACCATTGATTTCGAAATTCGACCCACCAAACCTTCAATTTCACCTCCAATTTCTCCTTTCAATTACCTACAGAAAATTATTTTTGTGTCTGGGAATCTTCTTTTTCTTTACGGGAATTTTCTTTTCTTGCAGATGCGCATTTTTTGATTACATTTCATTGATTAGAAAATCGTAAATTTTTCAAAAAATATCCAAAATGTTGGATTATTAAAGCGGAGTTCCACCCAAAAATTGAACTTCCGCTAATCCCACTCCTCACCCCCATACATTTGGCATGCAATTTTTTGGGGGGGGGAGTGGGGGCTTCAGGAGGAGTGGGACTTCCTGTCCCACTTCCTCCTTCCGCCGAGGGGCTGGTTAGGCGATTAAGCTTAATCGCCTACAGCAGCCCCCCCCCTGTAGGCGATCGCATGGGACACATGACAGGTCCCATGCGATCGCCTGTCCAATCAGCGGCGGGCCGCGCCGTTCGCGCATTCGCAGTGCCGCTCGCGCATGAGCAGTCGGTGCCCGGCCGTGAAGCCAAAGGCTGTCACGGCTGGGTGCCCACAGTTGTGATTAGGGGTGCAACGGATCACTGCCGATCCGTGATCCGAACGGGTCACCCCCTTCGGATCGGATCGATATGCGATCCGCGGATCGCATCCGCGGGCATAGAATTAGGAAAGGCCGCGGCTTCGGCCTAGCTCCGGAGCCGCGGCCATCTTGGTACACCCGGCGGCGTGTGTGCGCCTCGAGCGCGGGCTCCTCCTCTGTTGGTGTAAACAGAGGAGGAGCCCGCGCTCGAGGCGCACACACACGCCGCTAACGGGGTAACTGCAAGTACTACGGGGGTGACTGTGCTGTACTACGGGGGTGACTGTGCTGTACTACGGGGGTGACTGTGCTGTACTATGGGGCTCACTGTGCTGTACTAGGGGGGGGTGACCGACTGTGCTGTACTGGGGGGGGGGTCACTGTGCTGTACTGGGGGGGGGGTCACTGTGCTGTACTAGGGGGGTCACTGTGCTGTACTGGGGGGGGTCACTGTGCCTGTACTACGGGGGGGGGGGTCACTGTCTGCCTGTACTACGGGGGGAGAGAGATGTGGATATTACAGTGGGGGAGATTTTTTATTTTTTTTGCTGATCCGAAAATTATCCGATCCGTGACTCCCGATCCGAGGATCGATCCGATCCGTGAGTTTTTTGATCCGTTGCACCCCTAGTTGTGATGAGGATGCCGGCCGGGGAGGGGGGAGAGGAGCGGAGCCCCGGTCGGCACGTCGCTGGAACGCTGGAGCAGGTAAGTGTCTGTTTATTAAAAGCCAGCAGCTACAGTTTTTGTAGCTGCTGACTTTTAATAAACACAAATATTGGCTGGAACACCCCTTTAAAATTTGATGGCAGCTTGAAAATCGGCTGTTGCTGCAGCCCACTAACGGTGCGAAATACGAACGGAAATTCTTCGATAAGATTTTGGACCGGTGCATGTCCAGTATTAATGTAGCAATAAGGTTACATTTAATGAAGGTACAACATTTGGCAACGTATTACTACACTTAGTGCCGGTGATTTGCCGATATGGTTCCTCCTATAGATATGGTTCCCCCCTTGACTGCACAGGCGCAATCCGAGCCGACGGAAATCACCAACCATTGCTTCAGTGCGCAGGGGGATACAGGGGATATCCACGGTATATACAGGTAAGCCTTATTATAGGCTTACCTGTAGTGAAATGTGGTTTGTAAGGGCTTACAACCACTTTAAACTTGCAATTGCCTGGTCATGCAACACTGTACCCAAATAAAATTTGGTTATAATTTTTTTCACACAAATAGAGCTTTCTTTTGGTGGTACTGGGTTTTTTATTATATGAACAAATATAAAAAAAAATGAAAAAAAAATATATATTTTCTACTTTGTTATAATACATATCTATTAAAAAAAAAAATCTTCATAAATTTAAACGTATTCTGGTATATGTCTTTGGTAAAAAAAGAAAAACAATAAGTATATAGGAATTGGTTTGTGTGAAAGTTATAGCATCTACAAACGACAGTGTGTAAACTGGAATTTACGCTGCTGGAGACGCTATACGGTAATGGTGGTGATCAGCGACTTCTAGTGTGACTGTGATAGGGTGGCGGACAATCTGGCGCTAACAGGAGTATCACTAACTAACTGACACTGACATCAATAGTGACACTAATACAGTGATAATACTATACACTGACACTGGCTGGGAAGGGGTTTATATTTATGGGCAATTAAAGGGTTAACTGTGTGGCTAACAATGTGTAATGTGTGCTGCTTTTGCTTTACTATCTGGCTGCTTTTTCTCCCTGTTTTTCAGGGAGAAGAAACAGTCAGATCGCTGTTGTGTGTGTTTGGACACAGCTGATTTCAGCTCAAATCATTGGCTGAAATCTACTGCTGTCCAATCACAGCACGGGTTGGAAAGGAAACGATTCAAGACCTTTAGATTTCCTCAGTCTTCTGGACTTGTCTAGTAGTCTTGGCTCTCAGACTCCCTAAACCATCTCTACTCTCTCAGCACCCTGGACAAGGAATCTCCAGTCTCCAGCATGGAGTACTGTCTCCTGAGCAGAGCACACCTGTCTCCTAATTAGAGCCCTAAACCAGTGTTTCTCAACTCCAGTCCCCAAGGCGCCCCAACAGCAGTTTCCTCTGAGGGAAATCCTGAAACCATGACCAGTTGAGAAACACTGCCGTAAGACCCCTTTCATACTGGGGCGTTGGGGGCGTCGGCGGTAAAGCGCCGCTATACTGTCAATTTCGCAGCTATTCGGCCGCTAGCGGGATGCTTTAACTCCCCGCTAGAGGCAGAGAAAGGTTTAAGACCACCACAAAGCACCTCTGCAGGGGCGTTTTGTCGGCAGTATAGCCACAGTGCCCCATTCATTTCAATGAGCAGGAGCGGTGGAGGAGCGGTATACACATCGCTCCAAAGATGCTGCTAGCAGTACTTTTATTTTTACCGTCCAGCTAGCCCTCGGGGCTTTCACACTGGAGAGACAGCAGCAGCTGTTTCAGGTCGCTCTGCGGGCGCTATTTTTAGTGTTATAGCACCTGCAAAGCGCCCAAGTGTGAAAGGGATCTAAACCAGTGTTTCTCAACTCCAGTCCTCAAGGCGCCCCAACAGGCTTTCCATTATTTTGCAAAGGTGATTTGATTAGTTTCACTGCTTTAGTAATTACCACAGCTGTTTCATCTGAGGGAAATCCTAAAAACATGACCTGTTGGGGTGCCTTGAGGACTGGAGTTGAGAAACACTGGTCTAACTCTAAACTATGCCCAAACCTGTCATTATAAGGGCTGTGCACACCTGGACACACACCCTGCTGGTCTTCAACAAAACCTGGACACGGGATTGGAGTCTTCTTCCTTCCCGAAGCTCTTCAAAGCCTCCAAACTCCAGAACCCAATTGGGGAATACCAAAACCTGGAGAAATCCAAAATATCAGTTTTCTCCACTCTAAATCAATATTCTTGGGCCATATACGCTACATACATGAGAACCCAGTGGCCCTTCTACTTCCATTCACACTGTGCCAGGGCCTCGCACCATCACAAGGGTCAGAGTGAATCATTCACTGTATGCTGCTCAAGACCTGATTGAGACCGCCACCCTCCCCTTCGAAGAAAAAATTTGTCGTAATAAAAATTAAGAAAGAATTTTCCATGTAGAACATAAATTGAAAAAAAAAAAAGACACATGTCCATCAAGTCCAACAGAGGAAAAACCTGCATCTCCAAAACCCTAACCCCGCAGTCCTAAGAACTGACCGTACAGAGAACGCAGGCAATAAAGTAACAAACGCGCGGCGCAGCTGAAACAATATAACACAGAACTGTTACCAGCACACCTTGTAGAACTTCAGCGTGATAATTTATTGAGTCACAAATAATGAAGTGAAAAAGTAACTTCAGTCGTCGGGGCGAAGCTGTCATATAGCATGGAGGACAGACGGGACAGGGACTGTCTACAGAACAGGAAAAAGATTTTACAATCGGTTAGAAGTGCCAGAAAAGAGATTTAAGGCGGCTCCTAAGGGCCGCTTACAGTAACAATGAAAGTCTATTTATCTAAACTGTCACATGTAATAAAAAACCTTACAAGAGTTTTGGCTTTTTTTAAAGCCGTGTCCAATGATAGATTGCAGCCTGATACAGCTACTGTATCTATCTGGGGGAAGATGCCCAGGGCCACAAATCCAGGAGCCCACCAGACCAGGAAGGCTTCTGGACCTGGGTGGGCTGTCATTAGCCTGAGGGCTCCAGGTTTGGGAGGTCAAAAAATATTAATTACAGTATTTGATTAATTTGTGTTCTAGCTTTTTTATATTTTTGTAGGATTGTAGTAACCCCTTGACCAGTGTGACACCTCCCACGTGATCGTGCAAAGCATACTAAGGCTGGGTTCACACTACGATTTTCCCGTCCGTCCGCTACATACGATTTATATGAAAAAAATGTATGCGGCTGAAACGGATTTATACGTATGGAACCGCACATATGTGCGTTTTCCATTGACTTTAATGTTAAAAAAAAACGTATGCGTTTGCCATACGTTTTCAAAAACGGCCTCAAAACCGTGGTTAGAAAACGTTTTGCCAGCAAATCGTACGCACCCGGATGCATCTGAGTGCATACGATTTGCAATGCATTGTCTATGTATGCGTTTTCCCGTACGGGCCCGTACGTTTTCAAAACTGAAATCGTATGCGGCTGACGGACGGGAAAATCGTAGTGTGAACCCAGCCTAACTAAGAGTAACCCCATTCGTTCAGTCTCTTTAGTATAAGTGCGACACGTGTCATGCGACTGTTACACCTAAAGGAGGAATATTTATAAAGCAAGGCATTTGACATTGAACAAACATTCACTGCAGATCAATCTTTCTGGTGTAGGCATTTTAAAGGAGAGCGATTGATTCACTACCAGTGAACGTTTGGTGAAAATCACATTGATTTATAACAGGGGTCTCCAAACTTTCCAAACAAAGGGCTAGTTTACTGTTTTTCAGGCTTTGGTGGAGGGGGGCGGACTGTCAGTGCATAGAAAATGCCCTGGCTTCAATGGGGGGGGGGGGTAAACAATGCCCCACCACTAGTGTCAGTGGGAGGAATAGTGCCCCATCGTTGGCATCAAGGGAAGGAATAATGCCCTATCATTGGTGTCAGTGGGAGGGATAGTGCCCAGTCGTTGGTATCAGGGCAAGGAATAAAGCCCTGTTGTTGGTGTCAGTGGAAAGAATAATGCCCCATTGTTGGTATCAGTGGAAAGAATAATGCCCCATCACTGGTGTCAGCGAGAGAAATAGTGTCCCATCATTATACAGAAAACCAAAAAGGAAAAGTACCCCCTGTGGGACTTTACGGGCAAACTGTTGTGCACAATGTATTGTATAACATGAAATGTATTAATATTTAGAGATTAAAAAATGTAGTGGTGTAACACATCACCATACATAATATACTGTATGCTTTCTTTTAGAGTACCTCTGAGAAACCCCTCAGAAATCACTGTGAATTCTGCACTACATCACTGTGAACTGGGCATTAATGCCCACACCTCACACAAATGCATTGCTCTGCGGCCACATTTTCTGTGCTGAGAGTATGCTCACTGTCGGTCCACTCTAACGATTTCGTAGGCGTTGGGCAATACACCTGTAAGAGGCCTGGATGGCTACCCCCCTTTTTTTTATCATTTCTTTTTTTTGTAAGGGACCCAGAGGTCCCCAGGGCAACCCCCCTTTTTTCACCAGCAGCCAAAGCCCCCTGACCACAATTTGCGGCGGCAGCACCAACCGCTTCTCAATTAGTGGCGGCACCCCCCCCCCCCCCCACCCGGTTCTCTGCTCCAGGGGGGCCATGCCTGAAGCTGTGTATGGGGCCCCATAATCCCTGCTCCGATCACTGTGAAAAACAAAGACAGGTAACTCCGGGGGCATTTGGAACTCCTTAAACGGATGCTGGGGCGTACGTGAAAGGGTTAACATTCGATTTAGGGGACGTATGGATAATACTGAATCAAAACCACGTACAATGCTGGAAGTAAGTTAATTACAAAATATATATATATATTTTCTCATGACTGCACAAGGTCGGAATATCCGACCAAAAGCTTACATAGAACATTTGTTGTCGGAAATTCAGATTGTATGTACGCCGCATAAGGGATAGATTCAGCCTATGTTGTACCTTGGACTTCAACAAAGCCATATCCATATTCAGTGCCGCCATATTTTTGTTGTGTTGTAGGAATAAAAAGAAAAAAAAATAGATGGGGGCCCACCAATGGGAAGTTGCCCCTGGACCCACTAATGTATTAAAACAACCAGAGGATAGTTCTTAGTGTCTCTTGCCTTTAGCACCACTGATGTCCAGATCCCACCATGTCCTACTAATTGACAAGATCTGGGAAGAGATGAAAGTCATAAAATGGCACCTTTTACTGGCTAGTTCACTTGCCCATCACACAGGTGATATTTGAATGTCGAATGCCAGCACTCTATGGCAACCACTTTTCCTGCTGACACCCAGTCACTCAAGCTCACCCAATAAATAGACGTCAGGTCAGCCTGACCTGCTGGATGGAGCCACAAAGACGGTCCCTTGAAAACCAACCAGTAGGGCACTATATCTATCATTCACATTTCTATAAGACCCTTATATTTATTTCTGACTTGAGCTCTGTTTTAATTGTGCTGCAAAGCGTGAATTGTGTGGATGATGTTAATGAGATCCTCCAGGAGAGCCGCGAAGGTCAAGCGCTTAAAGACTGGCAAGGCTAGATAGACGGCACTTCATGGAGGCTCAGCAGAATGGGCTTTGTACAGGGGACGCCCTCTGGACAGCTGGCTGTCAGCTCCCCGACAAAGCTGGTTTTGTGCGGGGGAAGAGACAGATGCAGCATCCTGTGAATGTCAATAGCTGCGATCTACAGAGGAAACAAGGAGAGCCAGGCACGGTGCCAGAGGCCTTTGTGTTATAGACACTGGGGCCACTTCATTAAGGAGTTCATTGCTGACTGATACTACATAGGACAGCAAAGGAGAGTCATCCTTCTGTGTACAGGACAGCAAAGGAGAGCCATCCTTCTGTGTACAGGACAGCAAAGGAGAGCCATCCTTCTGTGTACAGGACAGCAAAGGAGAGCCATCCTTCTGTGTACAGGACAGCAAAGGAGAGCCATCCTTCTGTGTGGAGGAAAGAGAGGGAGGGCTGAACAATAAATATATCATAATATAGGATAGATAGGGATAGATAGGATAGATAGATAGATAGATAGATAGATAGATAGATAGATAGATAGATAGATAGATAGATAGATAGATAGATAGATAGATAGATAGATAGATAGAACATAATAATAATAAAAATAAAACACAATTAGAAAACCTCCATATACACAATCCTATACCCAGAGTTGATCCAGAGGAAGGCAAAAAAAGAAAAATCCCAATAAAGCATGGTCCAATTCGATCCAGTAGGAGAAAAAAAATCCTTCCTAAACCCCTAGGAGGCATTTGGATATTCCCTGGATCAACTACCCCTGGCAGTCCTCCTTTACTTACCTCATCCATGGATTTTGCTTTTAAATGTCCTTATTTCTTCTGAGAAATCCTCACTTCCTGTTCTTCTGTCTGTAATGCAAGGCTTTCTCCCTGGTGTGGAGTGTCGTGCTCGCCCCCTCTTTTTGACTACAGGAGAGTCAGGACACCCACTAACACACAGCTCCTTTTTCTATCTGCAACGTAGAGGGTGTCCTGATTCCCTTGAGGGGGCGAGCATGACACTTCACACCAGGGAGAAAGCCTTGCATTACTGTGTGGAGTTACAGACAGAAGAACAGGAAGTGAGGATTTCAAAAGCAAAAATGGAAGGATGAGGTAAGTGAAGGAGGACTGCACTAAGGTAAAGGAAGCTATTTAGGGGGGGGGGGGAATTACCTTTACAACCCCTTTAATACCCCTAAAAATTTGAATTAAGATATACACTATTTAGCGCACTTAGGACTGCACATTTAGGATTTTGCACATTTTAGAAAATGCAGCTTGGCATTGCATGCCATCATTAAGCTTATGATCTACCAGAACACCCAGATCCTTCTCCACCATCGATCCCCCAGCTGTTATCCTCCTAGTATGTATGATGCATGCTTTTAGCTAGATAGAGATATGATACAGATAAGGAGACAGAGATATAACATGATATAGATAAATCAATATGATACAGGAAATAGACGAATACCATTTTTCCCCCATTCACAAATGTAAACGCACTTTCATTAGGCAAATTGCTATGGGAATTGTTCTATAAATACACCCCATGCAGTTGTTACAGATTCTCAATTGGCTCCTAATCTTTAATCTAATCTGACATTGCATTTTCCCTAGCCATACATATCCAATTTTTTTAAGTAAAATTGTTAATGAAAAAAAAAAAAGAAGAAAAAAGGAAAGCAAATTATTGCTGCAATAAAATGTTATATTCCAATCTTTTTATTCTTTTTTTTCTTACGTATTTAACAAAACAAAGCCCCCACGAGAGGGAAACGTAGACAGACACTTGGGTACAGATTCCCTTCATGGGGTAACCAATATAGCGAAGACAAAGAGTTCAATTAGGGTAAAGAAGAGAAATACCGTTTACATCTCCGCATTTGCTAGAACACTAGAGGAAAGAGCAGGTTCAAAAGATGTCATCTTCCATATTCGCCTGCTGTCTTAGAACCCTTTCACATGATTGGACCATTCAGGTCTGCCTGTCAGTTTTGATGACGGACCTGAACGGGCGCTCCATGCAATCCTATGAAGCGTTGGATGTCAGCGGAGACGTGTCCGCTGACATCCGACCCGATCCGCCAAAATCGGATGGGTGGCGATACGGATCGGATCGGGTGAGATCTGATGAAAACGGACATGCTGTCCGTTTTCATCAGATCTCCCCATAGGAGACAGTGGCGCTGCACAAGCCCCTCCCCGCTCAGTGAGCAGAGAGGAACTTGTCATCCACCAGCTTAGTGGAGATCAGAGGAGAGATCGCCCGCTGAGCTGGCGGACTCCACTGAGACGGAGTCCGCCTCGTGTGAAAGGGGCCTTACTTGTATCAAGTGTCTAAAGGGAAAGAAGTTACCATAAAATAGAAATATAAAACTTATGTCGCGTACACACAGTCGGAATTCCCGACAAGAAAAGTTCGATGTGAGCTCTTGGTCGACCGTGTGGCCCCATCAGACTTTTTCTGTCGGAATTTGCGACAGCAAAAATTAAAGATCTGTTCGCCAAGTTCTTGTCGAAAATTCCTATTGTCTGTACGCAATTCCAACGCGCAAAAAAAACATGCATACTCAGAATCATTTGATGCATGCTTGGAATCATTAAACTTCATTTTTCTCGGCTCGTTGTACGTCAACGTGTTCTTGAAGGTTGGAATTTTGTGTGACCGTGTGTATGCACAAGTTTGAGCCCAAAATTCCATCTGAAAAAAAATCCATGGTTTTCTGGTCGCAAACGTGTGTACGTGACATTAGTCATTCAAAAGAAGGAGACAGGGCAAGGAGGAGAGAAGAAGGTTTAGAAAGGACTGCAACAGAACTGTGACTTTCTGCTATAAAGCCTATCCAATAAAAAAAAAAAAAAAGATAAAATGTCTTCATAAATGTAGACTAAGATGTACATGCTACATGCCTTTGGTAAACAAAATCTCAATAAGTGTATATTAATTGGGTTACGTGAAAGTTATAGCGTCTACAAACAATGGGACTGACAGTATACTGAAATGTTTCTTTTTTTATACTAGTAATGTTGGTGATCGGTGACTAAAGCCGCGTACACACGACCATTTTTAATGTCCTAGAAAAAAAACGATGTTTTTGTCGATGTGATTCTTGTCAAGCCTGCCTTGCATACACACAATCGTGAAAAAAAAAAATGCTCAAGCAAAGCACGGTAATGTACAACACGTACGATGGCACTATAAAGGGGAAGTTCCATTCGGATGGCACCACCCTTGGGGCTGCTTTTGCTGATTTCGTGTTCGTAAAAGCTTGGTGAGAGACGATTCGTGCTTTTCAGTCTGTTACAGCGTGATGAATGTGCTATCTCCATTACGAACGCTGTTTTACCAGAACGAGCGCTCCCGTCTCATAACTTGCTTCTGAGCATGCATGTTTTTTTCACGTCATTAAAGCCTACACACGACCGTTTTTACGACGTGAAAAATGACGAAAAAATTTAGAGCATGTTCTAAATTTTTAATGCCTATTTTTCACATAGAGAAAAATGTTCTGAAGCCAACACACGATCGTTTTTAAATGGCATTTTTCACGTCATGAAAAATGGTTGTGTGTACGCAGCATTATAGTGGGACTGTGATAGTGCGGCAGGCAATCTGACACGACATCTTGCCTTCAGCTAGCTCTAAGGTCATTTCCAAATCACATTCCCATTGGGTCATAGTAATACCATTCTAATCAGGTGTTTGAGTTACAAAAAAAAAAAAAACAGCACACACTTTCAAACAGTATATGTAAATTATGGGAAACTTGCTGTCCATTCACCAACCCTCTTCCAGAGCACAGATGAATCTGGCAGCCCCCTGTACACTTTATGGCATTTCACCCCCATCATCTGCAAATAATAAAACTCTCAGGAACGTCACAACTTCCTGAACTTGCAGCACTGAAATCAGAGACACGCAGAGCCCAACACTGTGTTTTGGAAGTGATGTCATCACAGCTGATTCTTTACATCTGGTGGGATTCTCCTTGAGGACAGAAATGGGAACAACCAAACTAGTCCAACAGATTCACAGAGCACTGAACACACAGGGAATGTAACATGAGTCCTTCCAAAATCAACTTATTGGTCTTGGGTGGCTAATGTCTGCCTGAATTCACTGCTAATATCTCAAATAAAGCAATTTCCCAGCTTTGTGTCTCTGCCCCTCCCACATTGGGGAGATTGCTCTGCAGTAGTTTGTGCCTCTGCCCCTCCCACAATGGTGAGATTTTCTTTCAGTGGTTTGTGTCTCTGCCCCTCCCACATTGGGGGAATTTCTCTGCAGTAGTGTCTCTGCCCCTCCCATAATTGGGAGATTTCCCTGCAGTAGTTTGTGTCCCTGCCCCTCCCACAATTGTAAGATTTCCCTGCAGTAGTTTGTCTCTGCCCCTCCCACAATGGTGAGATTTCCTGCAGTAGTTTGTGTCTCTGCCCCTCCCACAATGGTGAGATTTCTTGCACTAGTTTGTTTCTCTGCCCTCCCACAATGGGGAGATTTCCTGCAGTAGACTGTGTCTCTGCCCCTCCCACAATGGTGAGTTTTCCCCCAGTAGTTTGTGTCTCTGCCCCTCCCACAATGGTGAGATTTCCTGCAGTATTTTGTGTCTCTGCCCCTCCCACAATGGTGAAATTTCCTGCAGTAGATTGTGTCTCTGCCCCTCCCACAATGGGGAGATTTCCCTGCAGTAGTTTGTGTCTCTGCCCCTCCCACATTGGTGAGATTTCCTGCAGTAGTTTGTATGTTGGAAGAAGAAAAGTTCTAAATGACTTTGAGAGATTACAACTGTGCCAGGAATGATGAGTTTTAATCAGATGATGGTTCTGTACAAAGGATACAATTGTATAATACAACACAGACAAATAACATAATAACATTTTCAATGGAAGGAAATTAGATTTGTAAATATATTATTTTGCTGATCTTCCCTATAACAGTCCTTGTATCTCCAGTATAACTCTCCTGGGAAAAATATAAACTTTTCTCCCCGTCCCTGGAATAGAAGTGTAAATACTTTCAACATATTTGCCAATGGGCCAAATACATAACGCCGCGCTGTCAGCGAACGCGTACAACGGACTCAATTCTTTCCAAGCT
The DNA here is from genome assembly GCA_029574335.1 of Rana kukunoris. Lineage (NCBI taxonomy): Eukaryota > Metazoa > Chordata > Amphibia > Anura > Ranidae > Rana > Rana kukunoris. The sequence goes on along the minus strand of CM056056.1, from coordinate 23,398,524 downwards.
TTCAGAGAAGTGTCAATGTGCAAGGCAGGCGGGCAAACTCAACACGTTGGCATCCCACTACGCACCGCTATTGAACGACCGCATGCTGGCATGTGCTACTAAACCAGACTGGCGCGGGTGATTCACTCTGGAGGGAAGGCTCGTAAAATGATCCTCTGATGACATTATATTTAATAAGGACCATATGAATAAAACACTAACCGAGCGAACGAAAAATGTGCCACATTCCTATGAGGTCCAACACCGGGGTCACCCTGTCTGTGCAAAGACACAGCAAGATGGGTTCTGACCTATAGTCAACGTAAGCTTTAACCCCTTCAGCTCTGGAAGATTTACACCGCTTTCCTCACTAGGCCATTTTTTGCAATACGGCACTGCGTTACTTTGACAATTGCGTGGTCATGCGACGCTGTACCCAAATACAATGTATGTCCTCTTTTCCTACAAATAGAGCTCTCTTTTGGGTGGTAAATGATCACCTCTGTGGTTTTTATTTTTTGCGCTATAAACAAAAAAATCAATTTAGACCAATATGTATTTTGCTGGATATTTTTTGTAAAAAAAAAAGCCAATAAGTTTATATTGATTGGTTTGCGCAAAAGTTATAGAGTTTACAAACTATGGGATATTTTTATTTAATTTTTTTTTACTAGTAATCAGCAACTTATAGCGGGACTGTGATATTGCAGCGGGCAAATCGGACACTAACTGACACTTTTGACACTTTGGGGGAACCAGTGGCACTAAAACAGTGATCAGTGCTAAAAGATATGTACTGTCACTGTACTATTGACACTAACTGGGAAGGGGTTGACATCAGGGGCGATCAAAGGGTTAGAAAAGAGAATAGAAAAAAAAAGACTGTGTGCCAGCCTTGTGCATTATTCGTTTTTATTTTAAACCCCTTCAGATCCCCGCTGTAACCGTCATTCGGTCAATAGACTTCCTTCCCTTTGCACGCTCCCCGTGCGCCCCCTACAGGGCGCGCAATGTGATCAACGAGTCACTGAGACTCAGGTGATCACAGATCCGAGTAAGTGGTTGATGCCGGCCCCTTACCACGTGATCAGCTGTCAGCCAATGACAGCTGATCATGTGATATAAACAAAAGCTCGGTAATCGATATTTTTCCCCCTCACACTGACAGTGTGAGAAGAAAAAAAAGCCGATCACCGACTCTTGTGCAGGGGACATCGATCCCGAAAAGGAAGGTACACAGGCACCCGATCTGTGCCCACCAGAGCCACATGCCAGTGCCCACCAGTGCCGCCTATCAGTGTCACCTACCAGTGCCACATATCAGTGCCCATCACTGCCACCTATCAGTGCCACTTCTCAGTACCTATCAGTGCCACTTCTCAGTACCCACCAGTGCCCCCTATCAATGCCCTTCAGTGCCACCTCTCAGTGCCCACCAGTGCCGCCTATCAGTGCCACCTTATTGGTGCCCATCAATGCAGCCCATCGGTGCCCATCAGCGCAGCCCATTAGCGCAGCCTCATCAGTGTACATTAATGAAGGATAAAAATTACCTGTTTGCAAAATGTTATAACAGAATATAAAAGGTGTTTCCATTTTTTTTTTGTTATGGTCTTTAATTTTTTTAACAAAAAACTGCAGAGGTGATAAAATACCACCAAAAGAAAGCTCTATTTGTGGGAAAAAAATATAAAAATGTAATTTGGGTACAGCGTTGTATGACCGCACAATTGTCATTCAAAATGCTGAAAGCTGAAAATTGGCCTGGGCAGAAGGGGAGATTAAGTGCCCAGTAAGCCAATGGTTAAAAGAAGAAATATTCAAAAACTACTCACAAGCATAGAAAAGGAACCACAATATGAAAACCTTTAACTTGTGGCAATCCGTCTACTGATACTCCAAATCACAAAAGAGGACGTGCAAACCACTGCTGGCTGACGCGTTTCGAAGGAATACCTTCTTCCTCAGAGCCTAGCAGAGTTACCTCCTACAGCTACTTATATAGGTATGTTCATCTATAGGGCACATCCCAGAGAAGTTCCAGTGCCCCACCCACAGCCGTATGCGGTCTAATGAGAGGCAAAGCTTAAAGCAGAGTTCCACCCAAAAGTGGAACTTCCACTCATCGGATTCCTCCTCCCCCCTCCGGTTCCACAAATGACACCTTTCAGGGGGGACAGGATACCGGTCTTTGACAGGTATCCTTTCCCACTTCCAGGAGTCCATGCCGCTGGAAGCATGGGGCTCCCTACTCCTCCCTCCCTCGGCCACCGGGCCTGTAGGAGAGAGAGGAGCGGGCCTTGCGCATGCACAGTAGGGTTCCCGGCGCGAAGCCGAAAAGGCTACACTGCCGGGTACCCTTACCCGCAATGGTGGTGGCAGCACCCGACAGCTGATGGAAACATCAGCTACGGGTGCCGACATCGCTGTACTCCAGTGTCCATTAAGTGTCCATTTATTAAAAAAGCCAGCAACGGCAGTATGTGTAGCTGCAGGTTATTTTTGGGGTGGAACCCCGCTTTAGTTAAAGGCTCCAAAAATAACCATGTACATATATACACACACTTACATACATACATACACGCACACACAAGCACATACACATAATATATCTCAAATTTCCACGAGTATATTGATAATGATAATATATTGATATTGCAAATTGGCAGAATACAGCCGTGTACAGCAGCCACGTATTTCGGCCTGTCATTGATTTTGATAGGATGCTGGCAGCCGGCTGTACGCTGCCTCTGTCTCCTGGACCCCGGAATGGAAAGCTCTCAGTTCTTACACTATACAGGTAAAATCACCCGTGAATCGCCCGTGTGCATGAGCGCCAGGGCTCGTGGTCCTGAAGTTGCAATGATAAAAGTATAAACAGTCAGTAGATGCGCACATCACTATCTGCTTGTGGAGTTTGGCGTGGAAAATCGCGCGGTCTCCTGGGGAAGCTCCAAACTGTCTCTGTGTTTTACGGTGGGGCGATCGCAGTCTCGCAGTCCCAGGGGTAACCCCGCAGAGAGTCAGCGAGTCCCTGTATGGTGTAATTAATGAACTGTTTATTTTGTACAGTATCATCTTCCCTTAATGAGGAGTCCTCACCGGGACGGCACTGTGCCATTACTGGAATAAAGTAATCCTGTCACCAGAGTGCAGCGGAAAAAATGTCTGCAACAACTGGCAGATGTCGAATGCTGCTGTGACACATATCGGGTGAACTCCACTCCGCCACTGAGAGGGAGGAAGTCTGCTGCATGCAGGAGAAAACTGGCCGCCCATAGCATGACTGCGGACCGGTCAGATTTATTTGTGTGTAACAGTTCGTAGAGATCACAGTACTCTCCCTGACAATACCTCCACCTGCTTATCTCTTCAGAAGGACGGCACCATCTTTTTCAGGCATCCAGCAGGGTCACCAACGGCTTGCTGAACTGAGAGGCTGGCTCCAAAATTATACAATCATGTAAATCCTGGTGCCTTTGCAGTTCTTGGCTGACACAGGTCAGCCCCTGGCTGTAGCCTTGTGACTTTCTACAAAAGTTACAACGTACAGTCTGATCACTAAGGGAAAGAAGACTGAGGAAATGCTTCCTCATGCCTGCAGCAGACTGTTGACATTATCTTTTTGGCCTAGGCAACGTCACCCACTAGAGCACAGGTGTCGAACACAATCCAATTTAATGTAGTGATCTCAATGTATAGTGTAGTCCAGTTAGATATTTGATATTTAGGTGTTAGTATAATGACTATAAATGATGTTGTTCCGCAGCGACACACAGGTTCTCCAGAGAATGCATTTTATTTAACTTCCAATAACGAACAATGTCCAAAGTCCACAGACGATACAAAATCCAACAGAGTATATAATTCAAATCTCTTTCTAGACCTGTGCCTTCATATTAGAGAATATACAGAGAATAATCTGAGAGACAAGACTGACCTCCAGAACTATATTCCCTATCCACTGAATAGCTGAGCAATTTGATTGGCCGTCTTTGATCTACATCCTCTCTTTCAGAGTGACAGATAATGACCCCAGTCGGAGACGGCTTCAATCATCACCTATTCCTATTTTGCATTCTTGCATAGTAATAAGCTTCCTCTAATATGTAATGAGATTACATGTGGCTTGAGTAATGGTTTGATTGGTTTGATGTGTAAAATAGGCCCATCCTGTCTCTTTGCATATTGACAATAGACAAGCCTCTTTTTTATGTGTAACATGTAATTATCTTAACAGGTACCAAATGTCAACTGGCCTGGACTTTTGGACTTATAATACAATGATACAATAAAATACTCCAGAGAGTTGCCCAAAATCAATGGGATTATGGTTTAAAATAAATCCGGCCCTCAAGGCCATTTTATGTGGCCCTCACACCTCTCCTGCAGTTGCAGGAGAGCTCCAGCCCTTCTCTGGTCCTCCTCCAGACCCTTACTTTCTGCTTTCAAGCAACGCATCCAGCTTCTTCCCAGCAACAGCATAAGGAAAGGGGGTGCACTGTGATGTAAGGGAGTGTAGGGGACTCAACTTCCGATGGTGGGGTGGCTCTTGACATCTAATGTAAGGGGAGGGGATGCACTGGACATCTAATCTTACAGATACAATTACAGATACAACCGGCCCTTTTGAGGGCAATCATAATGCTGTTGTGGCCAACAATGAAACTAAGTCTGACACCCCTGCACTAGAGGTTAAAGGGGTTGTAAAGGTAAAAAAAATGTTTTCCTAAATAGCTTCCTTTACCTCAGTGCAGTCCTCCTTCACTTACCTCATCCTTCCATTTTGCTTTTAAATGTCCTTATTTCTTCTGAGATACTTCCTGTTCTTCTGTCTGTAACTCCACACAGTAATGCAACGCTTTCTCCCTGGTGTGTAGTGTCATACTCGCCCCCTCCTTTGGACTACGGGAGAGTCAGGACGCTCTCTACATTGCAGATAGAGAAAGAACCTGTGTGTTAGTGGGCATCCTGACTCTCGTGTAGTCCAAGGGAAGGGGCGAGCACGACACTCCGCACCAGGGAGAAAGCCTTGCATTACAGTGTGGAGTTACAGACAGAAGAACAGGAAGTGAGGATTTCTCAGAAGAAATAAGGTCATTTAAAAGCAAAATGGAAGGATGAAGTAAGTGAAGGAGGACTGCACTAAGGTAAAGGAAGCTAAAAAAAAAATTGTACCTTTACAACCCCTTAAAAGGGGTTGTAAACCTTTGTGTTTTTTCTCCTTAATGCATCCTATGTGACCCAACCTCGGGTGCAGGCTCTGGCATCTTAAGCCCTGCGACTTCACAGCCGGTTTTCTACTGTGCATGCGCAAAGCAGGTCCCAGAAAGCTGCAGGAGAAAGAGGGGACAAAATTTCTGGCTCAGATCACTGTGGTAAATCCTATCGGACGTGGGAGTGGGTACCTGTCAAAACCTTGTCAAAACCAGGTACCCACTCTCCCCCAAAAAGTGCCATCCAAGCCGCACAAGTGGTATAATCTGAGGTGGCTTAGGAGGTCAGGCCTGCCCTCGAGCAAGGTGAGAACAGGGGACCCAACACTCTTAGCAGTTTCTGCAGAGGCAGTGCCACATACTACTAAAGGCACTGGAGCACAGCAGCCAGGAAATCAGCATTTTCCAAAGCAGAGTTAATTAATGGAAGTCAGCGTGAATTCTCAGGCTTTGTATGAGGCTCTATGTGACACCACATACTACAGACACAGTAAACAACGTGGGAAGGTAAAAACAACTGCTAACTGGCCTGTGTTTCGCCATTAATAAGTTAGGGACAGATTTAGCAGCTCTTAAGGATTTAAGACGGGAAGGAGGTGTAAATTCGACACTCTTAATTGCCAAACAAGCAGGCGTTCAGCGGGCAGACTGGCAGGAATCTGGGGTGATGCCCAGACACAATTCAGCAGAGTCTCTGTATTGATGGCCCATGGAAGGCGACTTTCTTCAGACATCACAAGAGCCGAATTTACTGGAGCGCAGCCGAGGCGCAGAGCTGGCAGGGACTCCACTTCTACAACTTTTAATGTGCATGTTCAGCCAAAAATTTCCTTCTTCGTTTTACATGCAGTGGAGAAGAATTAGAACCTCTGTCAGGTTTTTATTGATTTCTAGGCAGCACAGTGGTATTTAATAGTAAGCATGTCTGCCTTGCAGCACTGGGGTGGTCAGTTTAAATTCCAGCAAGGACACAATGGAGTTTGCATGTTCTCCCTGTGCTTGTATGATGAGTTTCCTGCCACACTTCAAAGACATACTGGTGGGATAGTTGGCTGATGTAAATGAGCCCTTGTGTGTTTATGTATGAATGTGTGATAGGGACCTTAGATTGTAAGCTCTTTGAGAAGCAGGAACTAATGTGAATGTGCAATACGTAAAGCGATGCGTAAATTGTCAGCACTATATAAATGTCTGTAAAATGACAAAGAAATACCCAGTAGTTGTATCCTAGGGTGACAACACTACTAATACAGCGAGTGAGTGTTGGTGTGATACTGGTAGGAAAACCCCTGATGTAGGGGGGAAAAAAATCCTAGGAAAAGAAAACGAAGGCAGCCATCACATTTAAGGACTGGTAAACTGCAATATACCACATTTTTGTTCTTAGGTTTAGATACCCTTTGTTACAAATATTAATATTAATGTGTTTAACTGCTTCCCGCCTGACGTATAGTGAAATGACAAACGGGCAGGAGCACTCTTATTCTAGGGGCACGCAGCGCAGCGACGCGCATCACCAATCATGGCAAAAACAAAAAAGAAAAAAAGTGCAGCGCTAAATAATATCTGGAGTGAAACCAAATATGTGATCAAGGTATTCAAATCAGGTGCCCCAATTATGGAGCAAATATAAGAATATATAAAATTGCACTAGATCAATACGTGTAAATATCAAATAATGTGCACAATTTTTTTTCGAGTGGATCCAAATGTGAGGGAAAATCCTTCAGGGGAAACTTATGGATAATGGCATTGTGGCAGGTAGACCCATCATAGAATCATGTAAGGAAAGAAAACACACACAACTACGCATAGTGTGGTTACTTCCAGTAAAAAAAAAGGCCTTTATTAGGCATAAAATGGTATACAGAAAAATAGGCAAAAAATAAATAAAAAATAGGCTAAAAAGTACAAGACTGCGGAAAGACCAGTACAGGTGATCACATGGATAGATAGCGTGGTAGGCAAATAGCGTATGTGCTTATGTACCCAATGACAATTAGGGCACTGATCATCAGTGTCCTGATCATCAGTGCATCCCCAACAGTGCCCACCCGTGCTGCCAATCAGTGCACACCAGTGATGCATGTCAGTGCCCATCAGTGCCGCTTAGTGTCTATAAGTGCTGCCTATCAGTGCCTAACAGTGTTGCATATCAGTGCTGCTTATCAGTGCTCATCAGGGCTACATATTAGTGCCTCTTCTTCAGTGCCACCTCATCATAATGGCTTGCAGTCTTAACACAGTGCATCCTGTAGTACGTCACAACGTGCTGCAAAATATGCCTGCCTCATTTCTTTTCAGTGTGCTCTAATGCGGTGCATTGCTGTAAGCTGACACAATAGACAGCAAGACCATGCATTTGGAATTGAATTGACCAATGCACGTGGTATACACAAGCCCTAAAGTGCCGAGCTGTACAAACTTGGCACAGAAAGCAAAAAACAGAAATGAAATAGACAAGAAGAAACAAAAGATGAAGCAAAAGTCGTATTTCACATTGCAGGTAGCTCGCTCTTCCTCGTAGGGGTTCTGGCCACTCTTATACCCCACAAATACCGACAAGGCAGCACGGGATGTCCTGCGCTCTCCGCTGGAAATTGGACGCGCTCCACCAAATCACATGCTCTACTCTCGCTCTCTTCTTTCTTTCTTAGCTGGCTGAAAGTTCTGGGAATCGGAAAAATATTTTTTTCCGACATCATGGGAGGCGCAGATACATTTTAAGGCAGCAGGCCATCGCTGAATACTTCTCAGTGAAACGAAAAAGAAAAACAAACACTTAGTCAGAGAGGAAGCATTAATAAAGAGGGGAGGAAGCCGGTCGCAGGAATCTCCCCGCTACAGGCAACAGGTTAAACGCGGCCTCCGTTGCCATCAATAATTCACACACCATTACAAGTGTTTGTATCTCTCATTTCAATTGACTGTAATGCCCTACATCAATTGCTGGGAAGAGGAACGCGACGCAGCGACGCCCTGGCCTGCGACACCCTGAACATATGCGATTTGGTCATCAGCTTATAAGAAGTCGTTGGACAGTCTGGAAAGATGCCAAACAAAAAATTTTACAAAAAAAAAGAATGTTTTTAAATGACCAATAACATTTTCCTAATTTTTGGGATTAACCAATGGCGAAGCTTCTCCACTATTTTTTTCAGATTTTAGGATTGAATATTTTCTATTTTGAGTATTATGGAGAGACACCAAGCTGACCAAAATGGCTTCTACTGCAAACAATAGTTAATTGTTAAAGTGGACCTGTCATTTCACACAGTTGGGTAGATGTCAGAGCGATCAAATCACATCTCTTTTGTTTTAGCCAAATGTTTTTTCTCCAGTTACCTCATATGAACTAATACTGTAGTTAGGTAAAGTTCACATGGTTTTTGGCTGCCTGTGCATTGTGGGTGTTTCAGGTTATAAATGACAGCTGCTTTCAGTGAGCCAAGTAACATTGTTATTTAGGCCCATCCCACACTTGGCGATTTGGAATCGCTGCGATCCTGCCCATGATTCCAAGTCATGATAAAATGTGTGGTGCACGTTTGGGTACCATTATTCTCATGGCCCCCCGTTGGCAGTAATCACTGTTAAGGGAGGGGGCGCCGCCGCCACCCCCCCCCCCCCCCCCAAAAAAAAAACTGGATCGTTGCTGCAACCACCAGGTGAGTATTAATGTTTTTTTTTATTTTTGCCTTTTTTTTTGTTTGTTTTTACAAGCCCACACTTCTCTTTTAATCCTTCCACAGACAAAACAAAAGTTGGCTTTACATACACTGTAAAGTAGATCTCAAAGTGACAGACTGGCAGCAAATATGGGGAGAATGTGCAACGGAATCGTCCAATCCTGACAAGTTGCAGGTTTTTTGATTGGGTAGGTTATTGGCTTCTGTCTAAAATTGGCCATAGTATATGAATGTGTGTTTAGGGACCTTAGATTGTAAGCTCCTTTAGGGTAGGGACTCATGTGAATGTACAATATATACGTAAAGCGCTGTGTAAATTGGCAGCGCTATACAAGTACCTGAAATAATAATAATTTACCTAGAACAGCATTTTTTGGCAACTCCAGTATACAATGATGGCAGAAAAAGTGTACGATTAGCAATTTTTAGTGATCCGGCCAATTAGTATCAAACAATTAATAACTTTCCTCATTTCCCCCTTTATCCTGAGCTGAGAATGTCCAGGAGACATCGGCCCTTCCCCCCTCCTGTTCTGTCATGCTCATCCCAAGGTGATTAATGAGCGGATTCAGCGGACCAAGAAAAGGCTCAGAGCAGGCAGGTGATGCTGGAAGAAAGTGGTGACAATTCCTGAACTGCTGACAACATCTTTCCTGCTCAGGCAGAGGACAAAGTGACGGCCTTTTCGGAGGCAGCGAGAGGGAGCTGCAATCTCTCCTCAGCAGCAGGGAAAACGCTAATCGTCTGGCACAGCGACTTCTCCACCGTAATTTCCTTGGTTTGCTGCCCAAACCTGAATTCCAGAGAGCAGAGAGGCCAGCGTGGCACAGAGGACTCTCTCAGAGGACCCTGAGCTGGCCACTGCTCAAAAGGGCAATCATAGTGTTGGATAAACATTGGGGGGGGTTACTAAAACTGGAGCACACAGAATCTGGTGCAGTTGTGCCTAGTAACCAATCAGCTTCCAGGTTTTAGGCTGGGTTCACACTTGTCCAACAAACGCTCCAACATTGGGAGCTCATGACATGTGAAAATCAATGTTTTCCTATGAGAGCCGTCTTAACTGGTCCGACACAAGTCAGTCCGACTTTGAAAAAAGTTCCTGCACTACTTTGGTCCGACTTTTCTCCTACTTCAGCCCACTGAATATCATTGAAGTCGGATCAAAGTAGGACTCTTGTCCTTACCATTGACTTTTGACATCAGACATGTGATTACAGCAGCAGTAAAAATAATTTATTTCACACTGGGATTGTTTTGATTGGTCAAACTATCACAAAGTCGGATCAAAGTAGTATTCTGTTCATTCAAGTCAGATGGATGTCAGACCAATGTAGGATCGTTGTAGGACTGATGTAGGACCGGTGTAGGACTGATGTAGGACCGGTGTAGGACTGATGTAGGACTGATGTAGGACCGGTGTAGGACCGATGTAGAACCGATGTAGGACTGATGTAGGACTGATGTCGCAAAGCAAAGTAGGATGCCTGGGCAGCATTCAGCAAAAAGCTTGGAGACTTGAGGGAGCCCCACCAAAAAATGTAAAGTCAGCAGCTACAAATACTGTAACTGCTGACTTTTAATATTATGAAACTTACCTGTCCAGGGATCCCATGATGTCGGCACCCCAGCCGATTTTCCGATTGGCTCTCGGGTACTGCTTCCACCATTCATAGTAAGGGAAACCGTCAGTGAAGGCTTTCGGCTTTACAGCCAGTTCCCTACTGCGCATGGGCCCTGGTCCGGCGGCGGCGGAGGAGGGGGGGTGTGTACCTGTCAAAAACACCACAAGGTGGGAAATGTGGCACCGGTGAGGGGGAGGAAGCAAACACGCGGAGCTTCCACTTTTAGTAACACAGGACCCTATACCATGGTTGAAGGTTGAAGCCCTGTTTAGTTCTGTTTTAAGTGCCCGGAGTTCAGCTTTAAGACCCCTTTCACACTGATGCGTTTCTACAGCACTTTAGCATTAAAAATAGCACTATTAAAATGCTCATAAAACGCTATCCATGCATCTCAATGGACCATTTTACACTGAGTCCTGCAAGCAGCATCTTTGGAGCAGCTTTTGGGCGCTAAAAAAAACGCTCCAAAAACGCCCCTCTCCATTGAAATGAATTGAAAGCGCTGTAAAAACGCCTTGACCTTTCACACTAAGGCGTTGCACTGGCGGGGCGTTGAGAAAAGTCCTGCAAGCAGCATCTTTGGAGCAGCTTTTGGGCGCTGAAAAAACGCTTAAAAAACGCCCCTCTCCATTGGAATGAATTGAAAGCGCTGTAAAAACGCCTTAGGCCTCTTTCACACTGAGCGGTCCGTTTTTCGATCCACTCCGTGTGTGTACGTCGGCTCACTGGGGGGTCCACTGTGCAGGGACCTCCTCCGCTCTCCTCCGCTATCCCCTATGGGGAATCGGATGAAAACGGACCGTCTGTCCGTTTGCATCCGATCCGCCGGACGGAAGAAAAATAGGGTTTTCTTCCGTCCGAAAAACGGATCCAGACGGACGCGGATCTTAGGCGGACGTTAGCGGATGCATCATCCGCTAACGGACGCGATCCCATAGGGGCCCATTACAAGTCTGTAAACTGACTTGTAATAAGCGGACGAACGGTCCGCTCATGTGAAAGGGGCCTTACCCTTTTCACACCGAGGCACTGCAAAAATGCCCTAAAACATTGTGGTCTTAGCGGTGCTTTACCAGCGTTTTTCAGGCGCTGGCAGTGTGAAAGGGCTCTGAAAGCACCCAGGCTTTAACATTGGAATTGCAGATGAGACTTTGCTCAAATAACACTCGAAAAACGCCCCAGTGTGAAAGGGGCGTAAATGAACCTACTAAGATCTGTTTTTGTACATTTCTAGCGCCAGTTCACACCACATGCAGTCCAGTGCATTTTTGTTCTGAATCAAAAACGCATGGAAAGTAGGTTAAATGGTTTCCAATTGCATAGTTTAGATCAATGCAGTCAGTTCCATGGCTTTTCAGTTCCAGAAAAAAAAGTAGAACAGTCATGCTGCATTTTTCCTGCACTGGAATGCAGAAAAACTCATCAAAAACTCACTGACCCCTAGTATAGTGGGAAAAAAAAGAAAAAGGCACCTGGAATGCATCCAGAAACGAATCAAAAACGCACACGCAGAAATGCATCCGGAACAGATCTGGAACGCGTTTTTGTGGTGTGAGCCGACCCCGAGACCAATCATGAACACCCAGGTCTGCCCACTGATAGCCAGGAAATGCCGTAGTCATGGAAATACAGTTGCAGATTTTTGAAAATCTTTTGTTGCCAAAATGCCTCTCTAGCTCACCCTATGCCGACAATAACCAGTCTCTATTTTAGGAATATTACTCACCAGTTTGTAAATACTTTTGGAAATGTTTTCCTTCTCTTTTCCTTTTTGCCAAGATGACGTGTTTTCCATGGGGAGATGACAAAGGACATTTGTTTCAGATGGTGTAGCTTCTTTTTTTTTTTTCTCTCCTTTTCTTTTGATGTTTTATTTTTCTGCTCCTCTTGAAATATTAGTTTCTACTTTGACATCACAAATTTTAAAGGGTTACTAAAAAGGAAAAAAAAATGTTTTCTTTAAAAAAAAAAAACATGTGATACATACCTCCACTGTGCAGTTCGTTTTGCACAGAGTGACCCTGATCCACGTTTTGTGGGGTCCCTCGGCGGCTGTCTCTAGTCCTCCCCGCTAGAACTCATCACTTTTATGCGAGAGAGCTTGCATGGTGATGAGTCCTTGCGGGCGCGCTCCCGTGGCAATCAATGCAAAATGCGTGACGTGTGTTTGGGTACCATTAACCTTTAATGCCACCCAAACATAATGTGATTGTCATGCGAAAGGATTGTGCAGCAGACGTGAAAAAACGTGTCTTTAACCACTTAAGGACCACCTCCTGCACATATACGTGAGCAGAATGGCACGGCTGGGCACAAGCACGTACCTGTACGTCCTCTTTAAGTACCCACGTGACCGCGGACCCGATCGCCGCCGGAGCTAAAGAACGGGGAGAGCTGTGTGTAAACAAAGCTTCCACGTTCTTCACTGTGGCGGTGTCATTGATCGTCTGTTCCCTGATATAGGGAAAGGCGATCAATGATGTCACACGTCCAGCCCCGCCCCCCTACAGTTAGAAACACATATGAGGTCACACTTAACCCCTTCAGCGCCCCTTAGTGGTTAACTCCCAAACTGCAATTGTCATTTTCACAGTAATCAGTAGATATGTGCATTCCCGTTCGTACGAATGTCATTTTCGTATCCGCGGGATAATGTGTACATACGAAAATATTAAAGCACCAAAATACGAAAACGACGGGATAACGGATTAGCCGCATAACGAACGACCGCAATTACGAACGATCCGACGGGAAAAAACGACAAAACGAAAATGGCAAAATAACGAAAATTAAATCTGTATCAAGAGGTTTGCATTGTGTATTTTGTTTGAATCCGTTTTGTGTTCGTTTTCAGTTGTATGTTCATTGTTCAATGACATCTATAACAAAAGAATTTCATTATGTATATTGAATGAATTCCTTTTTCTTTTTTCTGTGTATTCAAAATACTGAAGGCAATTTTTTTGTTATAGGTGTCATATCAACATACGAAAATAACAAAAGAAACGTGTTCAAATGCAAATCTTTTGTTTATGTTTTTTTTAATGGCCAGAGAGTTAGGCTGGCCATACATGATACAATTTTCTGTGCAATTTTCTTTAGATTTACCTTCAACTATGTAGTGCAAGGGCCTGCCTGATTGCATACAATTGAAAGTGTTGTTTAGTTTGACCTCATATATGGTTTTTGGTAAATCTAAAAGAAAATTGTACAAGAAAATTGAACATGTATGGCCAGCCTCAGTGACTGAAAGCAGCTTCTCTTTTGTGCTGAGTACTAGAGTAGTGAGTACACTTGTACAGTAAAGCCTAATAAACTTTTCTGTGGATTTTCATCTGAAGGGAGATCAGTTGGCCAGACTTCTGAACCCAAAAATGGTTTTCTGATGCAGTTTAAAAACGAACAACTTTTCTGAGAACGATCGGAAAACGATCGTTTTTATGTTTGTTGTTAAAATAGTCTGACCAAGTGTATGGGGCTGTGTAATAGTATTGTTAAGCCCCATACACTTGGTCAGACTATTTTAACAACAAACATAAAAACGATTGTTTTCCGATCGTTCTCAGAAAATTTGTTCGTTTTTAAACTGCATCAGAAAACCATTTTTGGGTTCAGAAGTCTGGCCAACTGATGTCCCTTCAGATGAAAATCCATAGAAAAGTTTATTAGGCTTTACTGTACAAGTGTACTCACTACTCTAGTACTCAGCACAAAAGAGAAGCTGCTTTCAGTCACTGAGGCTGGCCATACATGTTCAATTTTCTTGTACAATTTTCTTTTAGATTTACCAAAAACCATATATGAGGTCAAACTAAACAACACTTTCAATTGTATGCAATCAGGCAGGCCCTTGCACTACATAGTTGAAGGTAAATCTAAAGAAAATTGCACAGAAAATTGTATCATGTATGGCCAGCCTAACTCTCTGGCCATGCAAAAAAAACATAAACAAAAGATTTGCATTTGAACCTGTTTCTTTTGTTATTTTCGTATGTTGATATGACACCTATAACAGAAAAAGGAATTCATTCAATATACATAATGAAATTCTTTTGTTATAGATGTCATTGAACAATGAACATACAACTGACACTAACAAAAGAAAAGCATTCAAGATACACAGAATGCAAATTGACGAAAATTCACGATAATTATTGTCTAACAAGAAACAAACATGAATTAAACAGAATAACGAATCATCCCGCATGTACGAAAATAAAACGGTAACGGAAATACGAAACGATCGGAATACGAAAAAATCACGTCGTACGACAAACGAACGGGAACGAACGGGAAAACGGGCATCTTACGAAAAACGAACAGAAACGAACAGACGGGACCATACGAAACGGAACAAAAAAAAACGATTTTTTTTTCTGTGCACATGTCTAGTAATCAGTACATTTTTATAGCATTTTTCGCTGTCAAAATGTGTCAAAATTGTCCGATGTATCCGCCATAATGTGGCAGTCATGAAAAAAATCGCCGCCATTAGTAGTAGAAAAAAATATATTTTTTATAAAAATGCAATAAAACTATCCCCTATTTTGTAAACGCTATAAATTTTGCGCAAACCAATCGATCAAAAACGCTTATTTGCGATTTTTTTTACCAAAAATAGGTAGAAGAATACGTATCAGCCTAAACTGAGGAAAAACATTTTTTTTATATATTTTTGGGAGATTTTTATTATAGTGATTTGCGATTCGGCATTGCGTCGCTTTGACAATTGCGCGGTCGTGCGACGTGGCTCCCAAACAAAATTGACGTCCTTTTTTTCCCCACAAATAGAGCTTTCTTTTGGTGGTATTTGATCACCTCTGCAGTTTTTATTTTTTACGCTATAAACAAAAATAGAGCGACAATTTTGAAAAAAAAAAGCAATGTTTTTTACTTTTTGTTATAATATATTAAAAAATATTTTTTTTTTCCTCAGTTTAGGTCGATACGTATTCTACCTATTTTTGGTAAAAAAAAAAAATCGCCATAAGCGTTTATCGGTTGGTTTGCGCAAAATTTATAGCGTTTACAAAATAGGGGATAGTTTTATTGCATTTCCATAAAAAAATAAATGTTTTACTACTAATGGCGGCGATCAGCGATTTTTTTTCGTGACTGCGACATTATGGCGGACACGTCGGACAATTTTGACACATTTTTGGGACAATCGTAATTTTCACAGAAAAGAATGCATTTAAATTGCATTGTTTATTGTGAAAATGACATTTGCAGTTTGGGAGTTAACCACAAGGGGGCGCTGTAGGGGTTATGTGTTCCCTTATGTGTGTTTACAACTGTAGGGGGGTGTGGCTGTAGGTGTGACGTCATCGATTGTGTATCCCTGTATAAGGGATCACGCGATCGATGACGCCGCCACAGTGAAGGACGGGGAAGCCGTGTTTACACATGGCTCTCCCCGTTCTTCAGCTTTAGGGACCGATCACCGGACTCTAGTGGCGATCAGATCCACGAGTCCTGCAGCTTTGGAGCGGGTCGCAGGAGCGCGCCGTGGGCGTGTGTGTGCCCGCGACCCACGGCTGGGCACTAGTACAGGATGTACCTGTACATGGATGTGCCTAGCCGTGCACATGGTGGTTAATCGTGATTACATTTCACTTGTAGTGCAAAGTGGATTTTCCTTTCGTAGATAACCCCCTATATGTATGGCTGAATTTGCATCACACAGACATCGCATGCGATTTGCACAAGAGTGCGGTGCGAATCACACGCGATGTTGTGCAGCGCACGAATGCAAATTCAGCCTCATAGGTCAGAAAAGAACAGAGAGTAAATATTTATACACCGCATTGCTGCGTGTTTTTATTTCAGCATTCTAGAAGGGTGTTTTGTAGCTCGCCACAATAAACAGATTGAAGAAATCGGGAAATCACAAAATAAACAGATCTCTCCGCTTTATTGGCAGCCGGTCTGTTTACAGCCAATCTCAGTTTATGTGAAAAAGTAACAGATATAAAATAGTATAAGCGTCTTTATTTTGCTTAACACATAAAATAAATATCCCGCATCAGTACCTGTCCTCACAAATGGGCACAAATTCTGGGACACGCTCCGAAATCTCGTAGAAAGTCTTCCCAGAGAAGTGGAGGTTGTTCTAGACACAAGGGGGGCAACTCCATAGTGATCCAATATATACTATCTGTGGGGAACAAAGCGCTAAATTGACAAAATATACTATCTGCACTCCGTGTGAAAAGAAAAATTCAATTCAATTACTAATATTGACAGCTGCTCTTAAACATATTGCACAAAACAATAAAAAATTACAAATAAAGAAGGAAAAATTACAGCGCAACGTTCTTCCCTTTTTACTGTAACTCTATAATAATGCTAATAGTGTTAAACCCCAAAGCAAACAGCGCAACGTACCAATTCTTAGGTGTGATGGCTGCATTTGTTTGTTTGTTTTTACCCTTTATTTTCATCTAGTGACCCAGCCAGTAAGTCTGTTTTCAATATAACAAGCTGTCCTACAAATGTAGCAGTTAGAGTGTTGAGACAAACCATTTTCCTCTGACAGGGGTGCATATAATGATTTGCTTTCATTTATAAGATTCATAAAAAAAAACTCTATCCCAAAAGGAGGGGAAAAAATAGCTGTTACTGCAGTGTGAGCTGGGATTTGGCTTAATTTTGTTAGTGTATCTAAATCTGCTAGATACACCTGCTGTACCCATTGAGGGATTTCCATTATCCCTTTGCTGAGTTCTTTGGTCTGCATACCTGTTGTGCCCAATAATGAGGCATTCCCATAATACCAGTACAGAGTTCTACGAGTCTACACATCTACTACTCCCATTATGAGGGGTTCCTATCATCCCAGTACTGAGTTCTCGAGTCTACACAACTACTATTCCTATTATGAGGGGTTCCCATCATCCCAGTACTGAGTTCTCGAGTCTACACAACTACTATTCCTATTATGAGGGGTTCCCATCATCCCAGTACTGAGTTCTCGAGTCTACACAACTACTATTCCTACTATGAGGGGTTCCCATCATCCCAGTACTGAGTTCTCGAGTCTACACAACTACTATTCCTATTATGAGGGGTTCCCATCATCCCAGTACCGAGTTCCTGAGTTTGCACAACTACTATTCCTACTATGAGGGGTTCCCACCATCCCAGTACCGAGTTCCTGAGTTTGCACAACTACTATGAGGGATTCCCATCATCCCAGTACTGAGTTCTCGAGTCTACACAACTCCTACTCTCATTATGAGGGGTTCCCACCATCCCAGTACCGAGTTCTCAAGTCTACACAACTACTACTCTCATTATGAGGGGTTCCCACCATCCCAGTACTGAGTTCTCAAGTCTACACAACTACTATTACCATTATGAGGGGTTCCAACCATCCCAGCACCTGAATTTTCCACTATGCCTGTACTGAGTTCCTGTGTTTGCACACATACTGTGCCCACCATCCATGTAGTGAGATCCCGAGTTTGCCATGCCTGTTTGATTTGAATGCATTTGATTTATTTTATCTTTTTTCTATATTTTATACAATGAGGAGAGGAAGAAGATTAGAAAAAGCTGGGAACTATGATGGGAAATCTCTCCACTAAAGATGCCAAGAACTACAAGAATGAATGAATGAATGAAAAACTTATATAGCGCGACACATGCAAACTAAATCGCCTCTGGGCGCTCGTTGTTCCAGTATCTCATAACCTCAAAAGAGCAGAGTTTTAATCCGTCTTCTGAAGGTCAGGTGGTTTTCCTCCAACGGAATGCTGGTTGGTAAAGCGTTCCATAGTCTGGGACCTTGGAAAGCAAACCTTCTTTCTCCTTTGGACTTAAATCTGGCTTTGGGTACAAGAAAGTGGTACACTCCTGCAGACACCACAAACTAAAACATTAATTTTTATTGGATTGATCTTTGTTGTACATTTACTATACTTATTGATGTGTAAAGTACATCCAGCTGTAGCGGAAGCTGAACTATCAGTTTTTGAATGTGAGGAAAACTTTGAAGATTTTCACTTGGCTCCAGCTCCGGCCCCCACTGCTGCATTGCCGGCTAATGTTGGCAGTATGAAAATCCCTGGCGCAAGGAGTTTTTTGTAAAGCATGCCCAGCTTTTATTGATTTTCTGTCCTTCTCCCCCACGCAGTACTAGCTTGGCGGCCGGTGCAGTGGTGCTGTACCAGACTCCGACGGTCAAAGTCTGTCATCATCAGTTCTGAGGAAAGTCTAGCTGTAAGGTCTCGTTCACAGGAATCTGAACCCTGCGTGAGGGCCGTGTTTTCCTGCACTGTGTATCCTCCATGCAGGTAGCCCCATTGCTGTCAAGTGGGACACAGCCACTGCTCCTAATGCGACATCTGTATGGTTGCAGGTGGAAAGCCCCTTGAAGGCACCCAGGGTGCTTTATGGGGCCATACACCTGCATGGGTGTCACGTGTGTGAATGAGGCCTAAAACCTAGTACACTCTATTCTTTTTTTTCCTGTTCAACCCAGTGGGCTGAACGAAAAAAAAAACTAAAGGGCTCCGAAGGAGATCTTGCACTAACTATCGGATATTAGTGCAGCTATCTCCCCTGCTGGGCTATTGTGTTCTGACAGGGGAACCCCCCCTCCAGCAGAACACACTGGTCAGCAATCTCTGCTATTGGCCTTTTTCGGTCATGACCCTTCAAAAGAAGCCAGACGGGCTGCCATACACACGGGCCGAATGTTGGCCAGTTTCTATTGAACTAGCCAATACCGCCCAATATTAGGTGTATTGGCTAGTTGTGTACGGCCCTTAAAATTGGCCCCATCACCAGACTTTACAGCTCTTTGTAGTGTTTCAGACAGAGAAACAACCACATGGGCATGTTGGACATCTTATTCTGAAACCACAACAAAGAATATGGAGCTAGAAACCTCTTTGTGGCTGTATCAACCTCTTCTGGGAATGCTTTTGGCAAGGTTTTGGAGATCGTCTATTGGAATTGGTGCCTATTTTTGAGGTCAGGTACTGATGCTGAATGAGAAGACCTGGCTCACGGCTGGCATTCCAATGCATTCCAAAGGTTGAGTAGGGTTGAGGGTCGACCACGTCTTTATGGCTGTTTTTTGTCACTCAACATAAAAAATGAAGAGTAAAAAAATAAATAAATGGAAAATATAGTGGAATAGTATTACTAATATCTGGATGGGTTTCACTCAATGAATTGGAAAAACCAGACCATCATCCCTCGGGATGGACTGTATCAGGAGCGGTTGGTAGAATAGGAGCTGTGCAAGAAAAGGTCTAAAAGAAATGCTCGTGGCACCCACCTGATATCGGCGGATTTTTCATATGGAGCAGATCTTGTATCCAGAGTAAAATCAACTTTTTCGTAATTAGACAACAAAACCGGGGATTTTTTTTGGACGGAATGTTGGCTAAAACTTGTGTTGCATACACACGGTCACAAAAATGTTGTCGGAAATTCTGAACGTCAAGAAAACTGTGACGTACAACATATAAGACAAACTGAGAAAAATTAAGTTCAATAGGCAGTGCGGCTCTTCTGCTTGATTCCGAGCATGCATGGATTTTTGTGCGTAGGAATTGGCTACAGACGATCGAAATTTCCAACAAGAACTTCTTGTCGTAAAAATTGAGAACCAGCTCTCAAACTTTCGTTGTCGAAAATTCCGACAGCAAATGTCTGATGGAGCATACACACGTTCAGATTTTCCGACAACAAGCTCACATCTAACATTTGTTGTCGGAAATTCAGACCGTGTGTACGGGGCATTACAGTGTTTGCTTCATAAGGATAATTCACCAATACCAGGCATCACTACGATACAAGAATCTCAGGACCTTTTATTGCAGAACTAATGTCTTTATTGAGATAGCTTCATACACAAGGTAATGCAGGACAGTGGTGTAGTGGTTAGCAGCACTTTCACCTAGCAGCAAAAGGGTTGCTGGTTCAAATCCTGACCATGACACCATCTACCTGGAAATTACATGTTCTCCTTGTGGCTGCATGGGTTTCTTCCCACACTCCAAAGACATGCTGGTAAGTTAATTGGATCCTGTCTAAATTGGCCCTAGTCAAGCGCGTCAAGACCCTTCGGGGGTAAGACCGTGCTATATCAAGATACCTCCTAACTCAATGCTTTTGTCAAGGTTTTGGAGACTGTCTTTTGGAATTGGTGCCCATTTTTGAGGTCAGGTACGGATGCAGAATGGGAAGACCTGGCTTGCGACTGGCATTCCAATTCATTCCAAAGATTAAGTAGAGTTGAGGGTCAAATTCTTCAACACCATAATGGTTAAACCACATCTTTGTGGCTGTATTTTTGTCATTCACATAAAAAAAATGAAGAGTAAAAAAATTAAAATCTAGTGGAATAGTATTACTAACATTTGGGTGGGTTGCACTCCATGCATAGGAAAAAACAGACCGCCGTCCCTCAGGATGGACTGTCAGGTTGGTAAAATAAGAGCGTCCGTTATTGGTAAGTGGCACAAGTTATTGGTTGATTTCCCATATGGAGCAGATCTTGTATCCACAGTAAAATCTACCGTCCTTTTTAGTTGTAGTTACATTAGAACTACAATGATAAGATAGGTCTTACCACAGATTTAAGGTCTTCTACTCTGTTTGCTTTATAAGGAAAATTCACCGATACCAGGCGTCACTATGACACATGCATTACAGGACCTTTTATTGCAGAACTCCTGTCTTTATGGAGATTCATACACAAGGGCACAGTTATGCTGGAAGAGATATTGGTAATATAAAATATCAGTAGAAGAACATATAAACAAATATCTGAGCCAGGCTCACGTGCAGAGATGGAGCAGTGTGCAGGTGGACCTATAAGACACGAATGGTCTGGATATCCTCCACTCTCCATATATAGGTTCTGCATTGTCGGAAGGCATTTTATATAGTTTCCGCTGTCACAATCTGATAAAAACCATAAAGCCTATGGAGGCAGACAGAAAGGGCGCAGACCGGGGGAAGGGAATAACTATACATAGCTCACACCGGCACATGCAGAGATCTAAGCTAATAACTTCTGTTCTCTCAAGGCCTTGGCTATGGAGGGGTCACTTTTGTACCCAGTCTCTGTTACTATGGCATTACCCAGCAAACAGCCACATCTCTACCAATTCTAACCCATCATGTTCCTAAGGTTTCACTACCAATCACAAATATTATTATTGTTTTAATGAAAGTGACAAAGTATGGAAGCTGAAGAGCTTTCCCACACAAATAACAATACAAATAAAATACAGTTGGGTTATCAGAACATAAAGTTGCTCCCACCTGCCTAATAAAGCAGAAAAGAGGGGGTTCCATAGCAAAAGATAGATGATCATAGAAAAAACACAATATTATCCTGTGTGCTGGGAGCTTTCTGGGATTCACACTGGCCAATCCCATCACATTGTGAGTGTCAGGCCGCGTACACACTATCGGACCGTTTTCCAGCAGACAAACATTTTCAAACATGCTTCGATGGTTAGTACACAAACCATCGGACCAAAATCCCCCGCATGCGCATAATCAAGTCGACGCATGCTTGGAAGCATTGAACTTCGTTTTTTCATCACGTCGTTGTGTTCTACGTCACCGCGTTCTGATCCGAGGGGATTTTAGTCCAATGGTGTGTACGCACCATTGGCCCAACAGACAATTCAGCCTTGTCCGATGAAAATGGTCCGTCGGACATGTCTGATCGTGTGTACAGGGCCTCAGGAATGGAGGTGGGAGGGGGAAGGAGAAGGGAAGGCAAAGAAAGGAAAGGACAAGTGAGACAAGTACACACTATAGAGCAGGGGTGTCCAAACTTTTTTCAAAGAGGGAAAGATTTGATGAAGTGAACATGCGTGAGGGCCGACCATTCTGCTGACATTCTTTGAACCATTAAAATTTGGTCTAAGGCCTCGTACACACCATCGGACTTATCCGATGAAAACGGTCCGCGGACCATTTCCATCGGATATGTCCGATCGGGAGTTTGATCCGATGGCGTGTACACACCATCGGATCAAATTCCCCACCGCCGGACGGCGCGGTGACGTGGCGGTGACGTTGACGCCGCCACGTCACCGCTATGTCCCCGCACCAGGAAGTAAAACACTTCCGCGCATGCGCCGAATACATTCGGCGGCGGCGCGGCGGCGGTGCGGGACGACATGTCTGCTGGTAAGTGTACTAACCAGCAGACATGTCGGGCGGACAGATTCCCACCGGATAGATTTTAAAGCTTGCTTTGAAATCTGTCGGGTGGACAAATCTGTCCGCTAGCCCATACACACGAGCGGAGATGTCTGCTGAAACGGTCCATCGGACCGTTTTCAGCGGACATATCCCCTCGTGTGTACGAGGCCTAAGTGTGTTTGCCCCGAGCACTAATACACGGCCCAACAAGAATTCTCTTGCCTTTGTGGCTGTGTGTGGTGTTGAGATGAGCTTGGGCTGTGATGGATTAGGGTAAAATTACTATTTTTTGTGTTCAGCTAATTATTTTATTAGAACCACTGAAATGTTTCCTCTTCTTATATTATTTTAATTTCTTTTTATATATGCATGTGTGAAAAGTATATGTCACAATATTGCTTATTTTCCTTGAAAATATTTGATAGATATGTTTTAAAGTATATTTCAACTTGGATGGAGATACAAAAGGACTAAAGATGCGAGTAGATGCCATTTCTTCACCATTATGTTTCAAAAAGTGTTCAACCTTCTTCCCCCCTTACCTGTCTTCCTCCCACCGAAGGAATTTTATGTCCCGTGACAAGAGAACTGTCATATCATATATGGCCAGACCCTTGCAGAGCTGACAAAGGAATCCCTGTATATGAATTTTGGACAAAGGACTTACACGTGTATTACATGTGCTTTGGAAATGTGAGCCTGTGCAAAGGACAGACGTCACAGGGGGGCGGGTAAATGGGAGGGTAAATGTATAAGCTAACCAATTGAATGCATATGTTTTGTGATGTCATTTGCCAATAAAAAGTAGCTGCTCTGGCCTAGCTGGGGCCTCTTGGAGTTGGATGCTGAAAGGTGAGAGATGTAGATTGTCTGCGCATTTCACCATATTGATTTGGGTCAACCGGCAGACATGGGTTTAATCCTGAAATTGTGTCAGGAAATTAATCATTATCAGGGCGTGTTATTTTGATATACCGTATTTATCGGCGTTTAACATGCACCTTCACGTTAGATGGGAAGTTTCAGAAAAAAGCAAAATAAGGGTCATTGCCCATCAATGCAGCCTAATCAGTGCCCATCTGCAGCCTCTCCATTGCCCATCTGCAGCCTCGGAGGGGAGGGGGGGGCTGAACGAGCGCTAACAGATTACATACAGGAGAAGCTTCTGTGTACACAGCAGCCTCTTTAATACAATGTCCCGCCTCCTATGATAGACAGAGGAGTCGTCCAATGGCAGCCCAGGAGACGGGACTTCCTATTACAGGTGCCGCAGAGTAAACAGGAGATTCTCCTGTATGTAATTTGACAGCACTCGTTTCCCCCCCCCCTCCCTGTCCCCTCTGAGGCAGCGCCGATAAACACAGTATATATCCAAATTACCAGGGGGGCCACATTAAACTGGAACGGGTGCCGCAATTGGCCCCTGGGCCGGACTCTGGACATGCATGCTATAGAGGAATATGCTTTGTTCAAATTTTGACGTCTGAGGTTTACAACCATTTTAAATTCACCTACTGTTGACTGACTTACTACCTCTGCTGGAGTGCTGTTCCAAGCATCGAATACTCTTTTGGTAAATAATAGCAAAGTCATTTTTTTAACTTTCCTCCTGCCAGTTTGAGGTCATGTACCTATGCTCTTGATCGTAGCTTCCTATTGAAAATACTGTCCTCCTGAACCTCATTCAACCCCTATGTATTTAGGATTTCAATTATATTCCCCCTTTCCCTTCATTCCTCAAAACTCCTGATATGTTGTATCTCCTAGACCAGGGGTGGCAAACACAAGGCATGCGGGCCAAATCCGGCCCGTCGGACCTTGTAATGTGGCCCGCACAGCAGCCTCTCCATTTTGCCAGGTTGGGATTCCAGCGAGCGAGCAGCGTGGCCAGTCTGAGCAGGCATTACATATTCCACTTACAGTGCCACTCTGTCTCCGCCTCCGCCCCGTCTCCAGCGCTGCATCTCAGGCTGCCACTCTGGTCTCCGCCCCCGCCTCCACCGCCGCCTCTACTCTTTCTGCAGCCATGACGGCTTACAATGCCGCTCTGGTGCCCGCATCCTCCTCCGCCCTGTCTCCGCCTCCACCGCCGCCTTTGCTCTTTCTGCAGCTATATTGGCTTACAATGCCGCTCTGGTGTCCGCCTCCACCACCGCCCCGCCTCCACCACCGCCCCGTCTCCACCTCCACCCCGCCTCCCCAGTCCTTCCAGCCAGCGATGCCGGATTTTTTGCATGCCACTGAATGTTCATAGTGGCAGAGATTGCTGGCAGTTTTTTGGGCAGTTTTTTTCCCCCATCCAGCGAGCTGTGTCCTGTGTCTCTTTTTTTTTGTTTACAAACTTTTATTGTTGGAGGTATTGTGCTGCTATTTTACAGTTAGGCCTCTTACACACTATCAGTTTTCCTTCAGGTTTTTCTCTTCAGGTTTACCAAAACCATGTAGTGCAAGGGCCTGCCTGATTGCATACAAATTGAGACTCTTGAGGTTAGACCTCATATTAGATGGATTTGGTAAACCTGAAGAGAAAAACCTCAAGAAAAACTGATAGTGTGTAAGAGGCCTTATGGTAAAAAAAAAAAAAAAAAAGAAGCAAAGTACTGATAACACATCCGCCCACAGAGGGATGGTACCACTATAGCCCAATAAATAAAAAAAAGGGAGGGAGCCGTCTATACAGGGAGGTACCAGGGAGGTACCAATCTCGCAATCCGAGGTTCCACTGTATAAAGAAATCACGACCTCCTTCCTCCAGTTAGTAATCCCCCCAGAATTTTTAAATTTTTACTTATCCCACTGACAAGCCACACTGTTTTATCACTTTGCAATTATCTCAACTAAGTAACCCTAAAATATTTTCCTGTGTAGATCTTGCCAACACTGTACCGCAAATATCGTACTCTATTGAAGATCCCCCCCCCCCCCAAACTCTACTTTTTTGCATTTAGAAAGGTTGAGCTGCTTTGTCCAATCTTCCAGCAATTCTAAATCACGTCCTATATTGCAAACTGAGCTCTGTTCTACCCAAACTCCATTTACAGCCACAATCTGATAACTCTCATTTAGCCAACTTCTCCACTGTATCACCCAAGGGGTCAAATCCTACCTGCACAACTATTTTATGAGATCATTATGTCCAACTCTATCGAATGCTTTGCTGAAATTAAGATACCAACCTGACCCAAAACATTTTTGATATGTCAAAAAAAAAAAAAAAATCATATCAGGTCAGTCTGATTGATCTGTCCTCACTAAAGCAATTCTGCTTTGTTGTTTGTGTTTTAATCTCCATTTATTTTTCTGCTACAGATGTTGTTGCAAGCGTCTCCCTTACTATACTTTATGTGAATAAGTATTAGAGTCATGGGAAACTTCTGTCAAATCTCATCTCCGTCAAATGAGATTTAATAAGATTAAAGTGTTAGGACTCTGCATTCACTATATCTGATCTCCCACAGTACACAGAACATGGAAATGCAATCATTTTATTAAATATAAACTGCCTTTTCTCATCAGCAGTATATAGCAGCCGTGTGACTTCTATTAGTGCCTGGTTAAAGCTTGTAGGAGGAGTTTTCATTCTGGAATGACTGTCCTATCAGGATGCAGGAGTCACGAACCTCTGTCTGGACAGTGCTGATTGGCCCTGTGTTGATCACATACACCCTCAAGCATAAACTCTCAAGCAATACACACCAAACTGAGCATGTGCAGTCTGTCCCCTGGCTCTGTATTATCAGGAAACATATTGGGGACAGCTGAAGGAGGGGAGGATCAGAGAAGACAGGATCAAACAATCTTTTTACACAATGCAGAGGATTAACCAATTATGGCCAACAGTGAGTATAACAAGCATGCTTTACTGCATATACAGACTGATTTTACAGTTATGGGTTTAGTAACACTTTTATGGTTAAAAAATGAACCTCAAAGTGTTCTTAAAATTTTGTGATGAACACCATCTGAACCCATTGCTTTATTAACAAATTGCCGACCAGCGGCAGCAGTTGTACTGCAGCAGGTTGGCACGGCTGCGCGAGGCACGCACCCCTGGCGTGATACTGGTGCCGATGTGTGTGGCCGCGATGTCCGCGAGCCACCCGCGATCGCTCCACAGAGCCAGAACGGGGATCTGTCAATGGAAAACAGACAGATCCCCTTTTGACAGGGGAGTGGAGACAGATCTGCTGTTCCTAGTGATTAGGAACAGCGATCTCTCTTCTCCTCCAGTTAGTCCCTCCCCCCCAGTTAGAAACACCTCCCAGGTAACACACTTAACCCCTTCCCTGACAGTGACATTTACACAGTAATCAGTGCATTTGTATAGCACTGATCGGTGTATAAATGTCAGTGGTCTCAAAAAAAAAGTGTAAAAAAATAATAATAACAATAATATTAAAATTCCAGAAATATATCCCCTATTTTATAAACGCTATAACTTTTGGGCAAACCAATCAATATATGCTTATTACATATTTTGAGTAAAAAAAATAAAAAATCGCAATAGACTACATATTGGCTAAAACTGATGAAAAATGTTGTTTATTTTTTATGGCCACGG
Organism: Rana kukunoris; assembly: GCA_029574335.1. Taxonomy (NCBI): domain Eukaryota; kingdom Metazoa; phylum Chordata; class Amphibia; order Anura; family Ranidae; genus Rana; species Rana kukunoris. The sequence goes on along the minus strand of CM056056.1, from coordinate 23,371,271 downwards.
CTTTGTGTCCTTCTTCTTCCTTCTGTAATCTGGCGCCATCTTGTGGTGGCTGTTGGCATTACAAGTAAAACAGCAGTTCTAATGTGTTTTTTCACTGTTTTCACTGTCATCTCCTTCCCTCTAATTAGAACCCTCAAACATTATATATATATTTTATTCTAACACCCTAGAGAATAAAATGGCGGTCGTTGCAATACTTTCTGTCACACCGTATTTGTGCAGCGGTCTTACAAGCACACTTTTCTGGGGGGCAAAAAATACAAATTTTTTTATTAAAAAATAAGGCAACAGTAAAGTTAGCCCACTTTTGTTTTATATTGTGAAATATAATGTTACGCCGAGTAAATTGATACCCAACATTTCACGCTTCAAAATTGCGTACGCTCGTGGAATGGCGACAAACTTTTACCCTTTAAAATCTTCATAGACGACGTTTAAAAAATTCTACAGGTTGAATGTTTTGAGTTACAGAGGAGGTCTAGGGCTAGAATTATTGCTCTCGCTCTACCAATCGCGGCGATACCTCACATGTGTAGTTTGAATACCGTTTACATATGCGGGCGCTACTCACGTATGCGTTCGCTTCTGCGTGCGAGCTTGGCAGGACGGGACGCGTTTTCTGGCTCCTAACTTTTTTAGCTGGCTCCTAGATTCCAAGCAAATTTGTCAAACCCTGCAACATGATTTGCTACAGTAACATCTCCCTCAGCATAAAGTACTGTGCCCAGTTTTTATTTGTATTAGTGGTTGCAGTCATACACATGCAGGGAAAATGCTGCACGTGGCCTTTCAGGTCAGAAGGACACAAGTGATAAAAACAGAAGTCAATAAAACATACAAATTGGTAACGTGCCAGGCTGTGATGAATGAAATAAGAATTTTCCCTACCAGCTCAATTTGTGATGAAAGAATTCCTTATTTCACACTACCAGTTATAAGAAAAAGTATGGTGGCTGCCAATGCTGGCTGCCTTTTTTTTTAACAATGTAAGTAGACTGGCTGTGTCTGGTTTCTATACGTTTAAGTCACAGAGCTGGGATAGGAATGTTGTAAATGGTGGGAGGGTAAGGAAAGTGTCAGAATTCCATATTTCTAAACTTCCTCCAAGAACTAACGTTTCAAGAGAAGATCTCTTCAAAGAGAAATTCCAGTATAAAAGGCTGTCAACTGTATGTGTCTTATAGACCCCACATCTCACTGTGAAGAGGACCTGTCATGCTATATTCCTATTACAAGGGATGTTTACATTCCTTATAATAGGAATAAAAGTGACCAAAAAATGTATTTTTGGGGAAAAAAGTGTCAAACTAAAATAAAGTAAAATTAACAATATTTTTTTTCTTTTAAAAGCGCCCGTGTGCTCGCATGCAGAAGCGACCGCATACGTAATTCCCGTCCACATATGAAAACGGTGTTCAAGCTACACATGTGAGGTATCGCTGCGAACGTTAGAGCGAGAGCAATCATCTTGGCCCTAGACCTCCTCTGTAACTCAAAACATGTAACCAATAAAAAAATTAAAGCGCCGCCTATGGGGATTTTTAAGTAGCAAAGTTTGGCGCTATTCCACGAGCGTGTTTAATGTTAGGTGTCTATTTACTCAGCATAACTTCATCTTTCATATTATGCAAAAACATTGGGCTAACTTGACTTTTTTTTTTAGCACAAAACATTTTTTTTTTAAAACGCGTTCGAAAAATTGCTGTGCAAATACCGTGCGAGATACAAAGTTGTAATGGCCGCCTTTGTATTCTCTAGGGTCTTTGCTAAAAAAAAATCATACATGTTTTGAGGTTCTGTGTAATTTTCTAGCAAATAAATGATGATTTTTCCATGTAGGAGAGGAATGTCAGAATTGGTCTGGGTGTTCCAGAACGCCTGATTGTGCTCCCTGCATGTTGGTCCTCTGTATGTGGCCACACTGTGTAAAAGTCTCACACATGTGGTATCACCATACCCGGGAGGAATAGCAGAATGTGTTTTGGGGTGTAATTTGTGGTATGCTGTGGTTGATAAATAACCTGCTAATATGAAAATTTTGTGAAAAAATAAAAATCTTGATTTTGCAAAGAATTGTGGGAAAATAAATGACAACCTCAAAAAACACACAATGCCTTTTTCTAAATACCTTGGAATGTCTTCTTTCCAAAAAGGCATCATTGGGGGGGGGGGGGGGTATTTGTACTTTTTTGGCAAGAAATTAGATGGAATGAGGTTGTCAGTACTTCAGGTATGATACATTTTCAGATATTGGCACCATAGCTTGTGGACTCTATAACTTTCACAAAGCCCAAATAATATCCCCCAATTTGTACTTATTTGTACCAAAGATTTTTTTTACAAAAATATGTAGAAGAATACGTATCGGCCTAAACTGAGAAATCTGCCTTTTTTTTAAGTTGGGGATATTTATTATAGCAAAAAAGTACAAAATATAGCTTTTTTTTTTTTCAAAATTGTCATTCTTATTTATAGCGCAGAGAATAAAAACTGCAGAGGTGATCAAATACCACCAAAAGAAAGCTATATTTGTAGGAAAAAAAAGTCATCAATTTTGTTTGGGAGCCACGTCTCAAGACCGTGCAATTGTCAATTAAAAAAGCAACGCAGTGCCGAACCGCAAAAAGTGCCCGGTCATTTGGCAGCCAAATAGTGCGGGGCTGAAGTGGTTAAGAATCAGCAGACCTTGATGGTTATGTTTAGGGATACAAATCTGAGGCTGCCCAACTTGCATAAACATTGTATTGGGGAGAAATGATAGGAAATGTTATTGGTTATTTATGTTATGTTATTGGCTTATTTTATCTCAATTGTTTTCCAAAAAAAAAACCTATGAAATAAAAATCCTTACCTGTCCCGAAGAAATAAAATATTAAAACAAAGTAAGGTATGGTAGGTAACAAACACTAAACAGCATAATGTGCAAACGACCATTTTTAATGTCACGGAAAAAAACAAAGTTTTTCTCGGCATGATTCTTGTCAAGCCTGCCTTGCCTACACACGATCGTGAAAAAAAAAATGCTCGAGCAAAGCTGGGTGACGTACAACACGTACAACGGCACTATAAAGGGGAAGTTCCATTCGGATGGCACCAACCTTTGGACTGCAGTGTGGGGGGGGGGGGGGGTTGAGGACTGATGTGGGGATCTGAGGACAGTGATGTGGAGGGGCTGAGGACTGTGATGTGAGGAGGGGACTGAGGACAGTAATGTGGGGTTATGATATAAATAGTGGCAGAGGAAAGTACTGTTAATGGGGGTTGATGTTAAGGAAGTGTGTGAGGACTCTACTGTGGAAGGAGTGGGGGGGGGGGTGATATAAAGGGGGAGCTGAGGACACTCATCAAGAGGCAATCTTGATCTGAAGGGGACTGTGATATGCCCTGGGGACTAAGGACGATGATGATACAAGAATGGGTTAAGATTTGTGCATGTGCATTAGGTGCACACGTTGTGGGTGAATCAGCCCATTTTAATGGGCTGCACTACCCACAAAAAACTGAGAGAAAGAAGTACTTGAGCCTTTTCTAAAAAAAAATTGCTGCAGCTCACGCGAAAATACCCGATTTAGAGCAATAGCTGAAGTGTTGTGGTTGGCTTGGACTGGGCAATCAGGATGGAGCGCAGAACTTCCATAATGGTTTGTGTTCCTTGACATGAGACATTTCAGTGTCCAAGACAAACCAAAGGATGAAAGACTTTAAGAAAGAAAAAACATTACTGACAAGATCTGAGAACTCTCCATGGCCACCTGGCCAAAGATGTCTACCAGATGCTCTACATTGAACAAAAAGCACTCTCAGCACTAGGACTTTTTTGTTTTTGTTTCAGGACAATAAATATAAATGTAAAGTACAAGCCAGAGGCGAAAAACGTAGTTAATCATTGACAAAGAAGGATCTGCTGTCCTGGTAAATCACAGACTTAATAATATCACTCAATGGCAATCTGCATCTCTAAAGCCAGCGAGATATTTCCTTCGGGTTAAAGAGAAATAGACTTTAATGAGATGCACAATCTGCTCTGTACAAAGAATAAGCATGGCCTTATCTAAAATAAGTAGTTCCGTTTTGGGCACCAACTCAGAACGGATGTCGTGGAACTGGAAAGAATTCAGAATTTTGGCAACTGAATGAATAATGGGCATAGAAGAGCTCAGCTACGAGGAAAGATCCAACCAACTGAATGTATCTTTGGAAAAAAAAAAAGTATCTAAATTCTGAACTTTATATTTTCTTTTTCATATTGAAAATAGGATATATTTTTATCCCGAGTTGTTGAAACAGTTTAGTTCGATTTTCTGTGCTGACTTGCTGGAAAGTGTGCTAACAATGTTTGAATCAAAAAGGTGCTGGCAAGTCGAATGCTCTTAAATAAAAGTTATTTATTGTTTACATGGGTACAGGCTATACACTGACGCATTTCGACTAATAAGCCTTCATCAAAGCAACAAATGTTTGCTCCGCTGCAGAGATTCACCCTCTTAATTTGTCCTGGTTCCAGCGTCAACGGGACAGACCATTCTAAATCCAAAACCAGTGGTGGTGCGTCCATATAGGGGGCGCCGGAGCACTGCCCCCTCTCGCTCCTGCACCGCCACTGAAAAACAATACATAGCATGAATCTATGTATTGTCGCCGCTGCCACTGCCGCTCACTATTCAGATGGCCAGCCCCCTGGCGAGCGCCAGCCATCTGAATAACGGCAGCTAGTTGGCTGTGGAAGTGTCTATCAGAGCCAGCAGCTCTTATAGGCTTTTCCGATTACAGCCCGAGGGCTGTAATCGGCTTCTAAACAGTTAACCAGGGGACGAACGGGGGTGCGTTCCTTGGTCACTGAAACGCATCTCAGCCAATCAGGTTCACGGATCTGGTTACCGATAACCTGACTGGCTGAAGCGATATTGGGGGCGGGACTACATTGAGGGATCATGGAGGAGGATCCGAGGATGGCTGACCAGGGAAGGTAAGTGCCAGGTGCCAGGCCAGAAACAATGCAGAGCTCCATCCTGACAGCAGAGATGTGATGGATTTTGAAAATCCATCACATCCCTTAGTGAGAGAAGCACACATAGTACACAAAAACATCCCTAGATGTACACAAAACGATCCCCCCAGAAGTTTAACCTCTTCCCAGCCAGTGTCAGGACAGTGACAGTGCATATTTTACGCTTATTGGGATTTTTTTTTTTTTACAAAAATATGCCTAAATTTGACTTTTATTTTTTTACTTTTTTTATTTTTTATTATTTGATATGTTTTATAGCAGAAAGTAAAAAATATTTTTATATATTTACAATATATATATTTTTTTCATTTCATGATTATCGGTATTTTTGTTTATAGCGCAAAAAATAAAAATAAATATGTTGCTGCGGCTACCGCCATGAAACACTCCATTTCATCCATCATTGTTTGGAAAGCAGAAAGCCCCACAGAACACAGAAAACCAGGAAGGAGATGAAAATAACCCAGGAAGCAGAAAAACACAACAACAAATGATGTCACAGTTGATATTTTCCTTTATTGGCCAATATAAAACCAGAGCCAGTGTATCGTCATACTCCGCTCCCCATCACAGACTGCTCCGGAAGTGCTGTGGTGGCCAACTGCGCATGCGCGATGCGTTCCAAAAGCATCTGCGATGCGTTCCAATGCATTTACGGCAGTGCACACCAGCGAAACCTAGTTCGGCATCCAGGCTCTTTCCTTAACATCCCCGTGGATTGGAGGATGTTAAAAAAAAGAGCCAGGAGGCCGAGCGAGCGGAGCCACTTTCCCCTAAGTCCACGTCGCTCTGAATGACGGCTTCGCTGGTGTGCAGTGTCGTAAATGCATTGGAACTTATTTTTATTTTTCATTTTAAATGGAGTGGAGAAGAATTAGAACATCTGGGCCAGATCAACAGAGAGAGTACGCCGGTGTATCTACTGACACGCCGGTGTACTTTCAAAGTTCCCGCGTCGTATATTTAGTTTGAATCCTCAAACCAAGGTATGACGGCATCTGGGTTTGATCCGACAGGCGTACGCCTTGGGATCGTAGATGCAATACTTTGGCGTCCGCTGGGTGGAGTTCTCGTCGTTTTCCACGTCGAGTATGCAAATGAGCTATTTCCGACGATCCATGAACGTACGTGTGGCCGTCACATTCTCTTACGAGATTCAAAATTATGCCAGGTAAGGTACGGCGGCGTAGTGTATCTCTGATACGCTGCGCCGATCTATTTCTATGTGGATCTGGCCCTCTGTTTTTTATTATTGTCACCACTCTGCTTCACTCTATTTGTCTTATTTCCCATTTTCCCTGAGACAAAGTAAAACATAATCTCAAAATTATGGGTTGTCACCAGAAAAGGAATAGAGAGAAAATCTTCCAATGGGGACACTTCTTGTGATCCTGGTAATAACTAGTGATTTCTTCATTTTGGAAGGATTTCCTCTCACTGTTCGTAAATGTCTTTACAAACTCAGAAATTGCCAGGGTGGATAAAAATCAGAAAAAAAAAATGTAAATAAAAAAAAAAAAAAAAATCTGATTTTTTTTATTTTATTAAGATGCTTTTGGGGTAAAAATCTATCTAAAAGATAGTTTTTTTTTTGTTTGTTTTTTAAGGTACATTAATAATTTTGTTTATTCAGCATGAAATGGAGCTTAGTTATGTAGCATGGGGCTGGGCTGTAAATTCTGTAATATTTAAATTTTTGGTAAACACATTCAATGAATCCAAGTTCTATAAGCCGAGATAACATGCACTGCATTGATGCATTCACACAATGTCAGGCGGCGTACACATGACCGAGTTTCTCGGCAGAATCCAGCAAGAACCTCGATGGGAGACGTATTCTGCCGAGGAAACCGGTCGTGTGTACACTTTTCGCCGAGCAACCCGTCGAGGAACTCGTCGAGCCAAAAAGAGAGCATGTTCTCTATTTCCTCTTGTTCAATGGGAAAATTTGGCTCGACAAGCTTTTTGACTGCCGAACTAGGAACTCGACGGGCGGAATGATGAGTTTCGCCCGACGAGTCGTGTGTATGCCGCCTCACAGTATCCGTGAAACAAAACAAAGTTCAAAAATATTCCTTTATCCCATTGTTTTGCAAATCTATGTACACTACAAATTGGATGATTGAATTGGTTCTGATATCGCTGTTTACTAACCTGACAGCTTATTATTCTAAATAGGAAACCTTAATTTTGTTTGCCAATATTAAAGATTCTAACTATCAGCAAAAATGAGTCCTTACATTTAAAGAGCACCTGTCATTTCAGATCCATCATGGCAGCTCCTGTTAGCGGGCATCCACTCACCTACTGCCGCCACGTCTCTCACTTTGTTGTCTCACTGCCACATCAAGAGCCATCCCATTAAAGTGAATAGAACTGTCGGTGAGTCAACAGCGGGTCAGAGGAGGAGCTACTGCGGGACAGAGGTGAAAGTTGCTCTTTAACCACTTAAGCTCCAGGCCATTTTGCTGGTCAAAGACCGGGCCGCTTTTTGCAATTTGGCGGTCGTGCGACGTGTCTCCCAAACAAAATTGACATCTTTTTTTCCCACAAATAGAGCTTTCTTTTGGTGGTATTTGATCACCTCTGCAGTTTTTATTCTTTGTGCGATAAACAAAAGTAGAGTGACAAATTTGAAAAAAAATGCAATATTTTTTACTTTTTGCTATAATAAGTATCCCCCAAAAATATATAGAAAAACATATTTTTTCCTAATTTTATGCCAATATGTATTCTACATATCTTTGGTTAAAAAAAATTGCAATAAGCGTATATTGATTGGTTTGCGCAAAAGTTATAGCGTCTATAAAATAGGGGATAGAATTATGGCATTTTTATTATTATTTTTTTTTTTACTAGTAATAGCGGCGATCTGCGATTTTTATGGCAGACACATTTTTGGGACCATTGTCATTTTTACAGCGAACAGTGCTATAAAAATGCACCGATTACTGTAAAAATGATGCTGGCAGTGAAGGGGTTAACCACTAGGTGGCGCTGATGGGGTTAAGTGTGCCTAGGGATGTGTTCTAACTATAGGGGGGATGGACTGTGTGCGACACGACACTGATCACAATTTACGATTACAGGAAGCTGTGTCCTGTCCTGTGTCCTGTCACTAGGAAGACTGTAGAAATGCTTGTTTACATAAGAATTTCTCCCTTCTTCCTCACCGTGACCGGGACCCGCAGTCGGAGTCACGGAGCTCTCGGCGGGCGTGTGCTGATGGTGGGACGTGCACGCCCACTATGCCAGCTTCTTAAAGGCCTTGGGCCTGTCCATGCCATGCTGTCAACGTAAATAGTCGTGCGCTGGTCGGTAAGCAGTTAAAAATTATGATTCAGATCGAGCCTTTTTAATAGTGATTTAAATCATGATTTAAAAATCGACTTGATTTATCAAATCCACCCTGGATATTGCCCTGTAAAAGTAACAGTGACATCATCACTGTGCTGTACATAGCCTGTGCAGAGAGCAGAGCTGTGGGAGGGGCCCAGCAGGCTCCACCCACTACAGGCTGCCTGCAGAAAACTACAGAAGGGGGCGGAGACAAGACCAGTCACTCTGCACAAGGAGAGAGAGCAGCAGTGACTGGTCTTTATTACAGGAGGCTCTTGCACAAAGCTTCACACTGAATTACTGCAGAGATGTGGAAGAAATACACAAAGCACACCAAGGTTAAAAAAATACACACGACTCTTGTATTTAGACAATATTTGCTTATCCTGGATTTCTTCTCAAATTTTTGTTGGCACGCTTAGAAAATAAAAATGTGAATCAGCCTTATAAATACATTCAGGATGCTGATACCTCAATAAACCCCAATCTGAACTGGTCACTAGGAAGGATTCCTGACATTCTTTCCATAAAATGAATCACACGTTCGCCCCTTTGTGCGTATGAAGACTGCAGTCTGTTATCTTGCGATACAACATGAAAAAACATCTTGAAAATCTTTTCCTTCCTCAAATCATTTTATATTTCCCACCAGAAGAAATCCAGCCAAACCCAACCACGAGATCTCTCGGGGGCAAGCTGTGTCAAAGGTTAACTACTGGAGGGAGCCCAGAATGATGCTGATTGTAGGAAGGAGACGTCTCAGTTAACAAGGCAAAATGGAATGATAGGTGTGGCCCATTCCTAAATAAAGTGTGACCATGTACCTCTCCTCTGACCTTGGCTGCAATTTTCAGAACACAGTGGAGGTTTAGTTCCTGTAGTTGGAAGGTGTAACCATAATCTACAGCTAACGAGAGGTTGAGGGCAGTGGTGTATTTAGATTTTGTGCTACCCTAGGCCTGAGTAAATTTGTGCACCCCCCAATTTAAATATGACCCACCTCTTCCTGTCAAGGTCACACCCCTTCCTGTTTATGACCCACCCTGTCATCTTCGTGGGATAAGGACAGAGGGACACTGGGAGAGCGGACGTCGTTGGAGGAGGGACAGAGGGACGACATAGGAGGATGGATAGAGGGACGTCGTGAGAGGAGGGATGCCGTGGGAGGATGACAGAGGGACGCCATGGGAGGATGACAGAGGGACGCCGTGGGAGCATGACAGAGGGACGCCGTGGGAGCATGACAGAGGGACGCCGTGGGAGCATGACAGAAGGACGCCGTGGGAGCATGACAGAGGGACGCCGTGGGAGCATGACAGAGGGACGCCGTGGGAGCATGACAGAGGGATGCCGTGGGAGCATGACAGAGGGACGCCGTGGGAGCATGACCGAGGGACGCCGTGGGAGGATGACAGAGGGACGCCATGGGAGGATGACAGAGGGACGCCGTGGGAGCATGACAGAGGGACGCCGTGGGAGCATGACAGAGGGACGCCGTGGGAGCATGACAGAAGGACGCCGTGGGAGCATGACAGAGGGACGCCGTGGGAGCATGACAGAGGGACGCCGTGGGAGCATGACAGAGGGACGCCGTGGGAGCATGACAGAGGGATGCCGTGGGAGCATGACAGAGGGACGCCGTGGGAGCATGACCGAGGGACGCCGTGGGAGCATGACCGAGGGACGCCGTGGGAGCATGACCGAGGGACGCCGTGGGAGCATGACCGAGGGACGCCGTGGGAGCATGACAGAGGGACGCCGTGGGAGCATGACTGAGGGACGCCGTGGGAGCATGACAGAGGGACGCCGTGGGAGCATGACAGAGGGACGCCGTGGGAGCATGACAGAGGGACGCCGTGGGAGCATGACAGAGGGACGCCGTGGGAGCATGACAGAGGGACGCCGTGGGAGGAGGACAGAGGGATGCCGTGGGAGGACGACAGAGGGATGTCGTGGGAGGAGGGACGCTGTCAAAAGAGGGATTTCCATGGGAGGAGGGACAGAAGGACACCGTGGGAGGGACAGAGAAGTGCTGTGGAAGGAGCACAGAGAAAGATGCAATATCTTGATTTGGGGGAGAAGTGGGTAAGGGGATATGTGCTAGGGGGTGCTTTGGGAGTGGAGAAGACTTGTGCTAGTAAGGGGGGGGGGAGTGGACCCTTCGGCTTCCAAAAGCACCCCCCCAGCACATATCTCCTTACCCCCCCCCCCTTTCCATCACTTCACTATGTGTGCATCTGTGTTACCAGTCCCCCCTTCCCGGTTACTGTGTCCCCCTTCGCAGTATCTATAAAACTATACAAAGACCTCAGATCATAAGCGTGGCTCTGGCAGTAAAATTTCCCTCCTCTCCAGCTCCTCCTCCTCCCCTCTGTGTACATAACTAGCACGCCCCTGTCAGGCAGGTAACCGGAGATCAGTGCCGTAACTTGCTGTGGCACTGGGCTCCAGCCTCAGATGGCGGCTCTGTGTGCAGGCGCCTGGAGGAGGGGATGGGGGCTTTTTCCCTGGTGCAGGGGGCAGCTTTTTTTGCCGCCCCCCCTGCCAAGTAATGCCCAAGGCCTGGGCAATGACACAGCACTGGTTGGGGGACTACAAGTTTTAGCAGTAAAGACAGGTTCCTCTAATTGGGACTTTAAAACGAACCACAAACAGTATTATAGTAAAAATATACAAATTTATTGAACATTAATATCAGTCAACAACATAGGAGTGGAAATAAAAGCAACAAACATGTGTTGGGAACAGAGATGGAAGCATCTGAGAAGAAAGTCCAAAACCTGTCAGACAGAACATCCAATGTGTTTTGAAAAAACAGGATGCAGATCTTCTTCGGGGACAGGGGGTTTACGAGTTTTAAATCTGTAGCTTATATCCCAAATGTTAATGCTCCACCCATACAGAGGGAGATCAAAACTTGATAATGAAAAGAGAGCTTTGTCCGCCAGAGCAGCGCACAAGCATCAAACCAGGGAGATGGCAACAGCCAATGATCCACACAGGACAAAGTAGTCCCTCTACAACAGGAGTCTCCAAACTATGGCCCTCCAGGTGTTCAGGAACTACAATTCCCATCATGCCTAGTCATGTCTACGAATGTCAGAGTTTTACAATGCCTCATGGGAAGTGTAGTTCCACAGCAGCTGGAGGGCCGTAGTTTGGAGATCCCTGCTCTACAATATTTGTGGAATATATTGACAGTGACTCTAGAGGAAAAATATAGTACTTGTTCCCCATAAACACAAATCGGATCAGTGTGGAGTGGAATCTGTTTCTTTAATCCAAAGGTCCAAACCATCACAGGTTGTAAGATGTTTGCATGAATCTACCTGATGGCTGGATAGGCCCTATTGGTCTTGTGGCTGAGATGGAATGGTGTGGCTATTTGTGTATGCCGGATGGTTTTTCAGCCTTACCGTGACCCATGTTCCTGCTGGCTGACTGATCTTCCGTTGCTGACCCGGCTTGTTCCTGACCTTGCTCTGCGGAATCTGGATACCGACCTCGGCTTGTCTCCGACTATTCTCTTTGTTTCCCTGGTACTGTCCTCGGCCTCCTCCTGGACTTTGCTCTGCCCGATTCCCTGGTACTAACCTCGGCTTGCTACTGAACCTTGCTCTGCCTGCTACTTGTCCACGCGGCTGCTTCACTATGTATGACCCTGACTCATCTTGACTACTTTTCTGCTCGTGGCAATCAGCTGCTACCTAGCTCAGGGCTTGACAAACCCCAGGCGCCAGGTCGCATTGGCGCCTAGAATCAACAGCCTGGCACCTAGGCTAGACTGTGGCATGTGTCTTGTCCCCATGCAAGACCACATTCCCCCCCCCCCACCTGGCGGGTGCACAGATTAAAATGCTGCTCCGGCCAGTAATTGAGGCCGAGGCTTTGCGGCCTGCTGGAGCGAGGTGCACTGCTACAACCAGTCACTGGCCGCGCAGAGGGCTTCCCCTGCCTACTCTCTCTGAAAACTGGTTGAAGGAGTTGCAGGCTTGATCTGGTGTCCATAACGATGAGTGGATAGGGATTGTGGGGCAGCTGGATGGAACAGCTTTAGTTCCATTTACACACCCCTCCCCCACAAAGATGGAAACAGTTTTTTGCGTAAATTTAAGATCGGTTATTTTAGTTGTTAGGGGGGGGGGGGGAAGGTGTTTGTTAAAAAAAAACAAAAAACAGGCTCCCAACTTTTAGCTGGCTCCTAGTTGCAACGTAAATTTGTCAAGCCCTGATCCTAGCTACAGGCACCTGTATTTCTTTGAGCCTTGTACTTCTGTCATTACATTCAGGATTGCTTGGACCAGAGCCGCAAGGGAAGCACTATCGTTAACTCCGCCTCCAAACAAGGTATTTGATAATCTTGCTACAAACTAAGCTAACATTGATGCAGTTGTAAAATCTCATAAATTCTGATCTCTCTCTCTCACCGCAGTCACATGATCGGGAACCCATCCTGCTGGCTCCCAATCAGAAGCTCGGTCAGTGTGCTGGGAGTACGCTCTCAGCACACAACCTCCTGCTGCCGTGGATGCATATATATGCAGCAGGTGGGTGTTAAAGCCACTCTTGCTGCCACATAAATATTTTAGAAGCATTTTGATAACTTTTTTATGGAATGGTGTGGTCTTCAGCTTTCCCGTGACCCATGTTCTTGCTGGCTGACTGATCTTTCTGATCACCTTTTTTATTTAAATTTTTTTGGGTTGGGTGAGCGGAATTAGGGACAAGGAAAAGAGCTTTGTTGTAGCACTCTGCAAACATGTGCCAAATGCTTTAAGATTTAAAAATCAGCCTGCATTCATCTTCCGATGACTTGTATAGAGGCATTTGGCAAGGCATTCAAATTGCAAAAAACATTGCAGGCAAGATCAAAGTGATGCAAGAGTGTGGTGCTGTATGTACTAGAACAGGGGTCTCCAAACTGCGGCCCTGGGGCCGAATGCTGCCCTTTGCTTGCCTTAATGCGGCCCTTGGGATTCTATTCCATCCAACTCCAATGGGGCATAATTCTTGTTGCCGACAACAATGGGGCACTACTCTTCCAACTGACACCATTAATTCTTTCCATTGACACCAGCGATGAGGCACTAGTCCTCCCATTGACACCAAAGATTTGGCATTATTTACTCCCACTGGACACCTAGACATTTTCTACTCCCAATGGCCCTAGTCTGGCCCCCCTAAAGTCTGAAGGACCGTAAACTGGCCCTTTTTTTAGGAAGTTTGGAGACCCCTGTACTAGAACATTGGCTTTTCATGTAAAGAACAGGCATTGAGATACTGAGAAGTATACACCTGTTCCTTATGCTCATGTAAATGAAGCCCAAATCTGTAGCTTTTACTACAATAATCCCCGCTGTTCCTGCCATGAAGGTCCTTGTATAGGCAAAGCTCTGTCCCTGTATTCCAGTTATAATCCTGTATTAAATAAAAATGAAATAGTGATAAGCGCTTCAAAACAAGAAATGTGCAAACACCAAATAATTATAAAACTGATAACAAACCATAAAAAGCCTCTATTAAGCTTAAAATGGTCAAGAACACAGTGTTGATAGTGTTAAATGATCAAACAGACAGTCCAATGTAACAAGTGCATCTGTGTGTCAATAAATGAACTCCTCATTGACCAATGGAAATAGCACTAATGCCGCGTACACACGGTCGTTTTTTGCGATGAAAAAAAACGAAGTTTTTTAAAACGTCATTTAAATTGATCGTGTGTGGGCAAAACGTCGTTTTTTGTCTTAAAAAAAAACGACCAAAAAAAATTTCCAACATGTTTGAATTTTTTGTGTCGTTTTTCGAAACGTCGTTTTTTGTTTCACAAAAAGTCACCGTGTGTAGCAAAAACGTCGTTCAAAACGACGTTTTTCAACCCGCGCATGCCCAGAAGCTAGTTATGAAGCGAGCTTCAGTGGAAAAGAGTGGTGAACGTAACCTTGCTTTTTGTGAAAAAACGATGGTGTGTATGCAAAATTGTCTTTGAAAAGTGACGTTTCAAAAACGTCGTTTTTTACTTCACAGAAAACGTCGTTTTTTTTTCATCGCAAAAAACGACCGTGTGTACGCGGCATCAGTGTCCAGTATAAACACTAATAGACAGTCTGTGTAAAGTGATGGAGGAATGGGCTGGGTAGGATGTGATTGGAGTCTTCACTTGAGATGCTGTGCAGAATCTTTTAAATCCTTAAGGAGTATTGTAGTCCCCTTACCTTAGGGTTGCTATAGTATATATGGGCATATAGTGATGTATCCTGCTACATTCGAGGCCTCGGTCTCTCAGTGAGGTTCCCTCTTCCTTTTTCCTTCTATCTGGGATGGTCCGGGTTCAGTACTCGGCATCCAGATCGAGAGAGAGGAAGATGGCAGTTTTTTTCTGATCTCGGAAACAAGCCACAACATCCATGGACCCTGCTTGTTTCCGAGATCAGAAAAAAACTGCCATCTTCCTCTCTCTCGATCTGGATGCCGAGTACTGAACCCGGACCATCCCAGATAGAAGGAAAAAGGAAGAGGGAACCTCACTGAGAGACCGAGGCCTCGAATGTAGCAGGATACATCACTATATGCCCATATATAGCAACCCTAAGGTAAGGGGACTACAATACTCCTTAAGGATTTAAAAGATTCTGCACAGCATCTCAAGTGAAGACTTTAATCACATCCTACCCAGCCCATTCCTCCATCACTTTACACAGACTGTCTATTAGTGTTTATACTTGACACTTAGTGCTATTTCCATTGGTCAATGAGGAGTTCATTTATTGACACACAGATGCACTTGTTACATGGGACTGTCTGTTTGATCATTTAACACTATCAACACTGTGTTCTTGACCATTTTAAGCTTAATAGAGGCTTTTTATGGTTTGTTATCAGTTTTATAATTATTTGGTGTTTGCACATTTCTTGTTTTGAAGCGCTTATCACTATTTCATTTTTATTTTATACACCTGTGTTTTGTGGACACTTCAGATTGAGCCGCTACAGATTAGTTTATGTGATTCTAGTTCACTTTTGTTTACTCCCAGTAGCGCATCAGTCTTTTTCTTATATATAATCCTGTATTGTCACCTGGGCTTTCGATGTGCCTGTTTCAACACAAAGGACACAGGTATGGTCCATCATTGTCACCATCAGGAAACCTGGACCAGGACCCTGAGAGATGCCATGCAGCCATGGTGTGATGTACACAGGAAGTGGCTGAAAAGAGGCTGCAAATGCAGCAAAGCAGGAAAGTCTTTGTTTTTCAGTAGTCACATTATTTTTCCTGATTCAGATCAGCCCAGATAGGACATGATGAAGAGAAGGAGCTACATTCACAAACAAATAATACATTTGAGAGCTGTGCATTCAGTAGCTGGAGTTTTCTTAACACAAAAAGAAGAAGAAGATTGCTTATTAACAGAAAGCTTTGAAGAGTGTATAAAATGATGATGAATAAGTAACAAGTAAGTAAATAACTGACATCTACTTTTCACTGTTGTCATAATCAGCCCTGGAAGAATTACTGACGGATAAGCGGAGAGAGCCATCTGTCACACACTGAAGGGTCCTCACTGGTAGAGGATTTTCCATAGGAGATGAATGGGACAGATCCATTCACAAGATTACAGGATGGGAAAATCTGCCTGGGGTGAGATCCCACCGATCCCCTACAGAGTCTTTCATGTAATAGAACATACAGACTTCCATAGACACAATCTGGAATTGTCAGGGTTTCATCTGCAGTAGAAAAGACAAACATTGGGGGCCGACTTTTCCATTCCGTGCCTCTATTCTAGAATCCCTGTTCAACAAATCCATACATCAGTCAGGGTGTCATTGTTATGGGACCCCAAAATGTCATTGTGCCATTGTTCTGGATCTTAAAGTGTCAGTGTGTCATTGTTCTGGACCCCCGAGTGTCAGTGTGACATTGTTCTGGACCCCTCAGTGTCAGTGTGATATTGTTCTGGACCCGTCAGTGTGACATTGTTCTGGACCCCTGAGTGTCAGTGTGACATTGTTCTGGACCCCTGAGTGTCAGTGTGACATTGTTCTGGACCCCTGAGTGTCAGTGTGACATTGTTCTGGACCCCTGAGTGTCAGTGTGACATTGTTCTGGACCCCCGAGTGTCATTGTGACATTGTTCTGGACCCCCGAGTGTCATTGTGACATTGTTCTGGACCCCCGAGTGTCAGTGTGACATTGTTCTGGACCCCTAAATGATCAGTGTGTCATTGTTATGGGACCCCCAAGTGTAAGTGTAACATTGTTCTGGACCCCCAAGTGTCAGTGTAACATTGTTCTGGACCCCTGAGTGTCAGTGTGACATTGTTCTGGACCCCCGAGTGTCAGTGTGACATTGTTCTGGACCCCCGAGTGTCAGTGTGACATTGTTCTGGACCCCCGAGTGTCAGTGTGACATTGTTCTGGACCCCCGAGTGTCAGTGTGACATTGTTCTGGACCCCCGAGTGTCAGTGTGACATTGTTCTGGACCCCCGAGTGTCAGTGTGACATTGTTCTGGACCCCCGAGTGTCAGTGTCTGCTGCCAATAAAAAAACGATTCTTCCTGTCTTTAAAGGGGTTCTAAACACAAAAGGCCCCTTTCACACAGGCGCCTTTGTTATGTGGAATCCCCTTGATCTCTCCACTGATCCGCACTGAGCAGGCGGATGACAGGTCCTTGTCTGCTCCACTATGCAGAGCAGACACGGACATAGTCCTGTTCTCCTCTATTGGGCAATCAGATGGAAACAAGTCGTCTGTCCGTTTACATCTGATCCGCCAGACGGATGGAAAATAGGACCACGGTTCTGTTTTTGGCAAACAGGATCGGATCAGAGGGCGGCAGGTGTCAGCAGACATGTGCCCACTGACATCCGCCACCGCATAGAGGAGTCCGGTCAAGTTCGCCTAAAAAACTATCAGGTGGACCTAAATGGACAGTCTGTGTGAAAGGGGCCAAACTGTTTTATTACCTAAATGTATTCTCTGCATAAAGGTAAAAATTGCCCCACTAACTGTTCTCCATTCCTAAACACTTATGTGGCTCATGTCACTGCACCAGAGCTGTCCTGGCTGCAGCACCACTCTTCTGTCTTCCTTGTCTTAAGGAGAGACAGAGCAGTGGGAGCCAAAGCCTCCTGCTGTTCTCAGTCAAACTCCTGAGAGGAGGAAGTGAGGGTGTGGTTTGCCAGTGCTGTATGTGTCTATGGACACACACAGCCTTGCTCCGGAGCGCACCCACTTGGGTGCCTCCACAGCACTTGGCTTGCAGCCAACAAGGCACCCGAAACAGATAGAAGCAGACAGCGTGACTGTCAAAGAGGAGGTAATGGTCCTTTCAAAATCGTTGCACAGCACACATTTTTTTAAATAAAATTAGCTTTAGACCCCTTTGACACTGAGGTGCTTTGCAGGCGCTATAACGCTAAAATTAAAGCGCCCTGAAAAAGTGTCTCCTTTCGCTCCAATGTGAAAGCCCTCTGGCTTTCACATTGGAGTGAAAGGAGCTAGCAGGACTGTAAAAAAAGTCCTGCTAACTGCATCTTTGAGGCGCTGTAGGCGCAGTGAATACACCCAGCGCTGTATCCTGGCCTAGGCCAACAAGGCCCAGGCCTAGGGCAGCACTTTGCAGGGGGGCAGCACAGAAAGAGTCCCCGTCGGCTTGTGCTACACCGTTAGTGTAGTGCCAGTCTTATGGGCCGGACTGGGCTGAGAGGCAATATAGTCCAGTGTCCCCCAAAAGGTGGCCGCACTGCTTCCGGTATGCGGGAGGCCGGCATTCTGCAACTGTGTGTGAGGAGGGGACGCTGCTTCTAATTTTGACTGTTCTATTATCCTGGATTACAAACCTTCCTCACTGTGCTATATGTTTTTTGCTGCACCATTGGCATGGTTATATCTTCTTAGTCCTCTCCATAAAATTATCTGAAATTTGTGCTTAAAGTAGAATTATAGGCAACACTTTTGTTTTTCATTTTGGATAGAGTAAGGGGGGGGGGGGTTAGAGCCCCAGTCAGTTTATTTTTTTCCATCCCTGTCCCATTGCAGTGATTTCCCTTCACTTCCTGCACCATAGACAAACAGGAAGTGAGAGGAAATCTATGCAAATTAAGGGAATCCATTGCCCCCCCCAGGCCCTCAGAACTATTGTCCCCACTCGAAAAGTGAGGCGGGTCTTAAACAGAAAGGGGTGTGGCTGGACAGGAAGGGGTGGGTCGTATTTAAATTAGGGGGGGAAAACAAGTTTAGTACACCCCTGAATACACCACTCCTACAGCGCCCCTGTCCATTAAAAACAATGGGCCTTTCTCGGGTTAAAAGAGCCCTGCTAGCGGCCGAATAGCGCCACAAAAACGACAGTAAAGCGCCGCTAAAAATAGCACAGTTTTCCTGACCACGCCCCCACCGCCCCAGTGTGAAAGGGGCTTAAATATCACTTTAATTCAAACTGAAAAACATTTAAATCTTTTCCCTTTATATACAGACAGTTGGTCATAAACATGATTTCAGTGACATCAGCTCTGACCTTTTGTTTGTGTACTTTCCATGCTGCATGAAAAAAATAAAATCATTATAACGAAATTGTAACTTGGGAAATAGCGAGCTTCATTTTACGGTCGCCTAGAAACACCACGAGAGGCAAACACCCCCCCCCCCCCATTCTGACCTGAATATTTCACCCTATTGGAGATTATCCCGGAGAACATGAAACATCAATCCCAGGAATACTGCACTGTCACTGCACATAAATATATATTTATATATATATATATATATATATATATATATATATATATATATATATATATATATATATATATATACATACACACACACACATACAGGCTGTACCTAATTGATGGAAGACATGCTGGAAAAGGCCAATTATCCACTTTCTTCAGGAAACTGCCTATAAGACATACTGTGAATTGCAGCTATTTCCATGGTAACTTATTGTTGACTAAATCCAGCAGCCTGCGCCATCAGTCACCTTCTCCACTATTAGTTTAAAAAAGGGAAGAGAGACATGGGAATAAAATCAATAATTGTCTAAAGGGCCGCTATGTATGTATGTATGTATGTATATAGGAGATTTTTAACCACTTCAGCCCCGGGCCATATTGCTGGTCAATGACCAGGCCACTTTTTGCGATTCGGCACTGTGTCGCTTTAACTGACAATTGCGCGGTCGTGCGACGTGGCTCCCAAACAAAATTGGTGTCCTTTTTTTCCCACAAATAGAGCTTTCCTTTGGTGGTATTTGATTACCTCTTTTGTTTTTATTTTTTGCGTTATAAACAAAAAAAGAGCGACAATTTAGAAAAAAAATAAAATACATTTTTACTTTTTTGCTGTAATAAATAAATACATTTTTTTCCTCAGTTTAGGCCGATACGTATTTTACATATTTTTTGTTTAAAAAAATAAAATAAAATCGCAATAAGCGTTAATTGATTGGTTTGAGCAAAAGTTAGCATTTTTATAAATATTTTTTATTTTTTTTTACTATTAGACCTCTTTCACATTGAGGCGTGGAGCCGCGTTGACGGTATAGCCGCGCTATTTGTAGCGCCACTATAACGTCTTATTTACCGCGATATTCGGGCGCTAGCGGTGAGGTTTTAACCCCCGCTAGCGGCTGAAAAAGGGTTAATACTGCCCGCGTTGCATGTCCCCCTCGGATCTACAGTGACTGCACTTCCAAGTGCACTTGTAGGGCCAGATCCACAAAGACTTTACGCCGGCGTATCTTATGTATTTTTGGTATCCACAAAGCCAGATACGCCTGAATGTTGTGTAGATCCGACCGACGCAAGTATTAGTACGCCGTCATATCTAGGCTGCATATTTACGCTGGCCGCTAGGTGGCGCTTCCGTAGATTTCCTCGTTGAATATGTAAATGAGCTAGATACGCCGATCCACGAACGTACTTGCGCCCGGCGTATCAATATACAATTTTTACGTAAGGTGTATGACCGGCGTAACTTTATGCCTCAAAAAGCAGGGGTAAGTCATATTACCGTATGGACGTCGGAACAGCGTCGAATTTTACGTTGTTTGTGTAAGTCGTACGCGAATAGGGATGTGCGCAAGTTACGTTCACGTTGTAGGCAGTGTTCTGCAGGCTGGTCGGTAAGGAGGCCTGTTTTTTTCCTGGGCATCCCCCAGGTTTTGTTGTTCTCTGTTTTAGCCTACCAATGCCACTTACTGTGATTGCCAGCTATAGATGGGGGCGGTGGACACGTTTTTGTTACACCTGTGGTGTTTATATTGGTCCAGCAGTACACCAGCACCTATGCAGCCATTGTGCTATATGCTGGGTGTTTGGTGTGCTCCTGTACCTTTTAGGAGGGGTGGCTCCCCTTCAGTCCACCTGCCCTCATCTATCCATTAAAATGCATGTGCCTCTACTATGGGGACACTCACTGTTTAGTGTTAGGACCACAGAATTATGGGGTGCCTTGGTGCGGCTCTGTGGCTCACGCATGCGTTTGCAAATGCGTGTGGACAAAATCCCTGTTTTTAACGCAAACTGTTAGACAGGTTAATTTGGTTGTTCTGCAGGCTGGTCGGTAAGGAGGCTTGGTTTTTTCCTGGGCATTCCCCAGGTTTTGTTGTTAAGTGTTTGACGTATCTTAGGCATTCTATCCGACGCATGCACACTGGAATACGTCCACGGACGGCGAATGCGCCGTTCGTTCGGCCATGCATCTACATGGGGGTCACACTTCATTTTACCACTTGCATACTGGGTACATATACCCCCTTCCTGCCCAGGCGAAATTTCAGCTTTCAGCACTGCGTCGCTTTAAATTAAAATTGCGCGGTCGTGCGACGTCCCTTACAAACAAAATTTACGTCCTTTTTTTCCCCACAAATAGAGCTTTCTTTTGGTGGTATTTGATCGCCTCTGCGTTTTTTTGTTTTTTTTGGCGCTATAAACAAAAAAGAGCGACAATTTTGAAAAAAAACACAGAATATTTTTTACTTTTTGCTATAATAAAAATCCAATTTTTTAAAAAATATATATTTTTTTTTCTCAGTTTAGGCCGATATGTATTCTACATATTTTTGGTAAAAAAAACAATCGCAATAAGCGTATAGTAATTGGTTTGCGCAAAGATTATAGTGGCTAGGAAATAAGGGATAGAATTCTGACAATTTTTTTATCAGTAATACGGCGATCTGCGAATTTTGTCAGGACTGCGATATTGCGACGGACACATCGGACACTTTTGACACATTTTTGGGACCATTCACATTTATACAGCGATCAGTGCTAAAAAAACGCACTAATTACTGTATAAATGTGATTGGCAGTGAAGGGGTTAACACTAGGGGGTGAGGAAGGGGTTAAATGTGTGTCCTATGAGTGTTCTAACTGTGTGGGGGGAGGGGGGTGACTGGGGGAGGTGACCGATGCCGTCTCCCTATGTACAAGAGAAACAGCATCTGTCTCCTCTCCCTGACAGAACGTGAAGCTCTGTGTTTACACACAGAGCTTCACGTCCCTGCTCTAAAACTGCCGATCAGCGGGTACCTGGCGGACATCGCGACCGCCAGGCACGCGCATCTCGGGGACGCGCAGGGTGCGCGCGCCGCCATCGGCGTGCGCCCCCCAGTGGCCGGAAAAAACTATGCTGTCAATTGACGGCAGCTTGGAAATTCAGATCCCCAAAGCTGCCGTCAATTGAGCATATGCCGGGCCTCAAGTGGTTAAATACAACACGCCCCCTACCTGCCTACTTTGAATTACACCGGCCAATTAACATTACGCCGCCGCACATATGGCAGCAAGTTATTTGAGGATACCATACAAGCCACTCCGACTTACGGCGGCGTAGCGCATATGAGATGCGCTACGCCCGCCCAAAGATACGCCATTTTTTGTGGATCTGGACCGTAGTGTAAAGTGGATTTGCCTTTCGTAAATGACCACTGTAGTTTTTTCGTGCCCAACAGTTAATCTATATTAATACTGTGATCCACCCTCCCCCCGCTGTTTAGGGGGTCAGTGGCACTCTCACCCCATTTGCTGACCCTGATGAGGGTTGGGAACGGAGCTGAGAGATAGGATGCAATGAGGACACACACAAGATACTAAATGACCTATCAACTACAGAATCGGATACACTTTATTTCCTTTCTATACAATGCTTCTTTATTTTACATATACTGTTACATTTGATACAGTGTAAACACATACGGTACATTATGTAGCAGGCTGGCCAACAGAAATGGATAAATCTCTGTCCTCTCAGTTAGGGTCCTTTCACACGTCCGTTCCGTTCGTCCGCTCATTACAAGTCCGTTTACGGAATGTAATGGGCCCCTATGGGAGCAGATCCGTTAGCGGATGATGCATCTGCTAACGTCCGCAAGATCCGCATCCGTTTTTTCGGACGGAAGAATGTCCAATTTTTCTTTCGTCCGGCGGATCGGATCGGATGCAAACGGACAGACGGTCCGTTTCCATCCGATTCCCCATAGGGGATAGCGGAGGAGAGACAGGGCGGTCCCTGCATAGTGTTTGGGGACCGCCCTGTCCGCCCGACAGCTCAGCGGAGACCCCCCGCTGAGCCGACGGACACACGGAGCGGAACGAAAAACGGTCCGCTCCGTGTGAAAGGACCCTTATGAGAACCGCTTGGTGTAAAATGAAAATGTTACTATTGGCCATTTAGATTTGATCTCATTTCTGTGTGAAAAGCAAAGTTCCACTTTTGTGGTCATTGGCTCCCTATGTTTTATATACAACCCCCACTATTCCCAATACAATGCTGACTTCCTGACAGTCTCTCCATAACTACAAACTATTTTAGTTTTTGAAAAATTGAACTAAGATTTATATCTAAAATGTAACACAATTCAGGAAACTCAACAGCTTTTATGGCACATTGGCTCAATTCACAAAGCTTTAGCACACGGGCACTCAACCTGTGGCCCTCCAGCTGTTGCAGAACTAAAAGCCCCATCATGCCTCTGCCTTTGGGAGTCATGCTTGTAACTGCAACAGCTGGAAGGCCCCACCAGTACCAACAATAGGGAACTAATTTTCCCACTGACACCAATGATGTAATATTTTTACTCCCACTGACCACCAAGCCTACGGCGTGGTTTACTCCCACTGACTACCAAGCCTACGGCGTGGTTTACTCCCACCGACTACCGCTTGGTAGTCGGTGGGAGTAAACCACACCGTAGGCTTGGTAGTCAGTGGGAGTAAACCACGCCGTAGGCTTGGTGGTCAGTGGGAGTAAAAACCACGCCGTAGGCTTGGTAGTCAGTGGGAGTAAACCACGCCGTAGGCTTCTACGGCATGGTTTACTCCCACTGACTACCAAGCCTACGGCGTGGTTTACTCCCACTGACCACCAAGCCTACGGCATGGTTTACTCCCACTGACCACCAAGCCTACGGCATGGTTTACTCCCACTGACCACCAAGCCTACGGCGTGGTTTACTCCCATTGACCACCAAGCCTATGGCATGGTTTACTTACATCCTCATTACTTGATAAAAGTAGGTTCTAATGCACTCCAGGGGACTCCGTGGGGCAGCTCAGTATGCAAATATTGACTTTTCCACAAGTCAGAACTCATAACCCCACCCTTCTACATCGCACAAAGCTGTTCAATTAAACTAAGGTTGTGTGATGCAATTCTTTCCTTCTGCAAAATGGAATAGAGACTTATTTTCTAGAAGGGTACCGTTTGTGTGTTCTAAATATCTGCTGGCAGTTTTGCTGTCCCCTCTGCATGGTTTTGGCACTACAAACCTCATCCCTGCCATTGCAGATGCCCACAAATGACAGTTACAAAAACAGTATCTCCAAGCTGAAATGGATTTGGCATTCACGGTATGTTTACTGTCAACAGCGGTGGTGGTAGCAAGGTCCAATGGGATTTTACATGCATCTTTGGAATATGTTGACAGCACAGGCATCGGAGATTCGGAGTGCAGGTGTAATTGACTAATGTTGTGCAATACTGATTTATGGTTCCTTGCATGGATCTGAGTACCGTGGGGAAAGACATCTGTAGCAGAAGAATACATTCACCAACCCTCAACTGCTGGGCTGGTATCCAGGTGCTTGACAGCAGAACAATTAGATATTATACAGTGGTAGTCAACTTTCATGATACTGCAGGACTCAAGTGTGGCCCCCAACATCACCAAAGGGCCACACATAAAATTCAGTGAATATTCAGTATCAGAGAAAACAGACACTCAAAAGGAAATAGTCAAAGATTACAGGCATAATACATAGGATGATCAAAGACTGCAGACATGATAAAAGACATAGTGAGAGACTGCAGGTATGGTGCAGGAGATGGTCAGAGACTGCTGGTGTGATATAAGAGATGGTCAAAGACTGCAGGCATTATGCAGAAGAGGGTCAGAGACTGCAGACATGATGCAGGAGATGGTCAAAGACTGCAGACATGATGCAGGAGATGGTCAAAGACTGCAGACATGATGCAGGAGATGGTCAAAGACTGCAGACATGATGCAGGAGATGGTCAAAGACTGCAGACATGATGCAGGAGATGGTCAAAGACTGCAGACATGATGCAGGAGATGGTCAAAGACTGCAGACATGATGCAGGAAATGGTCAAAGAATGCAGACATGATGCAGGAGATGGTCAAAGAATGCAGACATGATGCAGGAGATGGTCAAAGACTGCAGGCATGATGCAGGAGATGGTCAAAGACTGCAGGCATGATGCAGGAGATAATCATAGACTGAAGACATAATAGGGGAGATGGTCAGAGACTGTAAACATGATAAAAGAGTCATAAGGAAATGATTCTGGATGCCTGCACTTCCAAAAATCCCTTTTATTGAAGCTTCATATGATCAGTGGTTGACAGATGGAGCAGGGAACAAAGAGGGAGACGTGTTTTGCGCAAATGTTAGTGCTTAGTCATTACCTCTTTGTTTCAATGACACAAAAAAGCCGTTGTCTATGGTGCGCATGCACTGTAGACAGACATCGGTGCAGTGTTTTCTGCAAATATCTCCTTAACCGTGGAGGTTTAGGAGATATTTATTTCACCTATAGGTAAGCCTTAATCTAGGCTTACCTGTAGGTGCAAGTTGTCTGGTTGGGTTTACAACCACTTTAAAAAAAGGAAAAAATTAAAACTTTAAGGCTTTAAAACCCATTTCAAGTTTAACTAAAGGCAAAACATACACACATATATATATTTGGATAGGCTGGAGAGGGATTAGAACACCACTCTGCTTGTTATTGTTGTCTGTGTCCCCGTAATGGAGATTCGCCCACCCTATTAGCCCTATTTACTATTATTATTGAAAGTGAATGTAAAAGAAAATGGAAAATTATTTTGAATGGTCACAATAACAGTAATAGAAAGGATATCTTCCAACTTGGTGACCCTGGTGGCACCCTGGGATTTTCTAACTTTGGAGGGATCTCCTTTTTCACTTCCTGTTGTGGCTATGAGACAGGAAGTAAAAGGAAATCTCTCCAATCAGACACATGTGGCAAAAAAAAAAACCATACAGGGGCTATAACCCTCCTCTAATCCAAAAGAATAATGTTTTGCTTTGAGTTCTACTTTTTCTACTTTCGGCTTCCAAGTAATGCCTGCATCATTAACGTAGGTGCATATCAAAATACTTGTGGCATACCTCTGTACAGCCTCTGCCCCTCTGCATATACATTTATAAAGTTCTGACAAATTGGCGGTGCTGTATAGAAATTGCTGAGCCATTCACACCATTCTCCACACCAGAAGAGCTTACACTCCCCAGCACAGCGCTAAAAGGCCGACGATGGAAGGTGTATTCCGAGTCCATGTACAAGAGCCCTGCAGGGGCGATTTAAAGCGAGAAACGATGCGGCACTCGCTATAACAAAGCCTTAGATGCGGCTCGCTGTAAATGTTAAGATCTCCTTTTGCTTTGGAGTTAATTAAAATCCGAAAAGCGCAACCAGCTTCAACGCCATCTCCATCCGGAAGCTCCCAGACACTGCTATGGAAAGGTCAAATGAAAATGCCAAGGCAGGTGGAGACAGGAATAAACAACAAACGCACCGGCCATCAACAAAGTGGAAAATAAACACAAATAAACTGTCAGAAGTAACAAAGAAAAGCTTTATAACACATTGGATCAATGAGCCGGCTTCATTCCCATGTGAAATACACAAGCCCAACTGTCTCCCTCTAGGAGCCAGCTAAAAAAAGTTAGGAGCCAGAAAATGCGCCCCGTCCAGACGAGCTTGCCCGCAGAAGCGAACACATACATAAGTAGCGCCCGCATATGTAAACGGTATTCAAACCACAAGTGAGGTATCACCGCGATCAGTAGAGCGAGAGCAATAATTCTAGCCCTAGATCTCCTCTGTAACTCAAAACATGCAACCTGTAGATTTTTTTAAACGTCGCCTATTGAGATTTTAAAGGGTAAAAGTTTGACGCCATTCCACGAACGGACGCAATTTTGAAGCGTGACATGTTGGGTATCAATTTACTTGCCGTAACATTATCTTTCACAATATTAAAAAAAATTGGGATAACTTTACTGTTTTATTTTTTAATTAAAAAAAAAAAAAAAAATCCCAAAAAAGTGCGCTTGTAAGACCGCTGCGCAAATACGGCGTGACACAAAGTATTGCAACAATCGCCATTTTATTCTCTAGGGTGTTAGAATAAAAAATATATATAATGTTTGGGGGTTCTAATTATAGGGAAGGAGATTGCAGTGAAAATAGTGAAAAATTATATTACAATTGCGGTTTAACTTGTAATGCCAAACGGCCACCACCAGATGGCGCCAGCTCACAGAAGGAAGAGCTTGGGACTTCACAAGGCCGCAAAGCCGCGGCCTCAATTACCGTTTGTCGCGGACCCGGGAGGTGGGGGCGCACAGAGACACAGGATCCTGTCCCTCCGTGCTCCCCCACTTTCCCCGCCGCTCGATCGGTCCCATCTCTGGGCGACAGGTGCGCCAGAGGGGTTCAGGCAGAGCCACTTTTCCACAGCAGCCAATTGGAGGAGAGTTTCCCTCGCGGGGCATGCTGGGGGAGGGTATATCTGTGGCAGACGCCATTTTTTAGGGGTTGTTCACGGGTTCCTGGTTCCAGGTGCGGCACCCACCTTCAGGGTGTGAGCACATCACGGGCTCCACCACTATGGCCTACCTGGCCGGCGCCCGTGCCACGCGGAGTTCCCGACTCTGGGCCCTCATGGTTCAGGGACACTGAAGTGACTGAGGGACCTCAGTGACTTACTGGGGTACCGCATCTCGAGAGGACAGGATTGAGAGGATACGCTCTATTGCTCTTAAAGAGGGGGTTCACCCTTAAAACCACTTTCTCCCATCCCATCCAGCATACTGGCGTCAGCGCCAGTATGCTGTCTTTTTTTTGTTTTTTTTATAGGTGTACTTACCTCTTAATAGATAATTTAATTTTCGACCTACCGCGGGGTATGGCGCCGCTATATAGCGTCACGCCTTCCGAAAACGGCTTTTTTCGGAGGGCGTGACGCGGCTATATACGGCGCCTGCGCAGTCAGCTCCTAGGTCTGTGCTCAGGCG
This sequence comes from Rana kukunoris, assembly GCA_029574335.1. Classification (NCBI taxonomy): domain Eukaryota; kingdom Metazoa; phylum Chordata; class Amphibia; order Anura; family Ranidae; genus Rana; species Rana kukunoris. The sequence continues at coordinate 23,343,358 of CM056056.1, read as the reverse complement.
CCGTATAGCTCCGAGAACAGCCGAGTGCTAGTCGGCTGTTTTCGGAAGGCGTGACGCTATATAGACGAAAATGAAATTATCTATTAAGAGGTAAGTACACCTATAAAAAAAAAAAAAGACAGCATACTGGCGCTGACGCCAGTATGCTGGATGGGATGAGAGAAAGTGGTTTTAAGGGTGAACCCCCTCTTTAAGTACCGGATCTGTGGCAGAGGCCTCTACTAGAGCCAAGTCAATGGCAGCAACTTGTTCCTTCTCAGCTTTCTCAGTGACACTCTGGCTGCCAGGTCTGTGTGAGAGGCCTGTCCAGGTACACTGCGCCCACTCCGGCTGGAGTGGCGACGTGATTGACTTAATTACCAAAAGCAGGATTGCTTTCTCTATCTCTTTCTCTATCCAAGCCCGACTCTGCGAAGTTACTCTACTTTCATCAGCCTTTCCTATCTACCTCAAGTTGATGCATTGGTCGTGTTGGACCAGGAAAATAAAGCATTCAGAAAACTTCAGCTACAGGTTGGACATTCGTTACTGCTCTGCTCACTACATCCACCCCTAGACACCACACAGAGGTAACTTAATCCGCCGATCCCAATCTAATCAGCGGCTCCTGAATGGGGTAGCGCTACACACACACGATCAGATTTTCCGACGGGAATTGTGTGATGTCAGGCCGTTGGCGGAAAATCGGACCGTTTGTATGCTCCCTCGGACAATTATTGTCTGATTTTCCACGTACAAATTGTGTATACACAAGCCTGTCGGACAAAAGTCCAAAGTACAAACACGCATGCTCGGAAGCAATGCTCACCAAACACAACATTAGCAGAAGGTGCCCAAAGGGTGGTGCTAAAGAGCTGAAAAACCATGTCATGTGTTTCGTGGCCAACAATTGTGTGCCGTTTGTATGCAAGACAAATTCATAGCCAACGCCCTTTAAAAAAATGTCCTACGCTTTGTCCGTGGAAAATCCGATCGTGTATACGAGGCTCGACTCCCAGCAAGCCTGTGTCCGCACCACAGCATGTTGGTTTTCTTAGCATGCATTGCCTTTAGTTGTTCTGAGATCCACTACAACCCAAAAATCATACTGATAGACTGATTGGTTCCTAGCTGGGCTAAATGTGTCTTTGTATGACTGTGGGGAACATTAAATTGTAAGCTTCACGATGTTAATTGTGCAATATTCTCTGTAAGCTCCACTGGTATAGAGACCAATGTGAATGGTGCAGTGTTCCCTATACAGCATTATGGTATATTCCAGAGCTACATAAAATGTATAAAAATAATAGTGTGTGACAGTGGTTGGGATATTAGATTCTCTGGTGCGGACTCTGATGTGAAGGACTCAGTTTTCTCTGTAGAAAAATGTGTAATATGTCAGATATGGATAAAAGGAGAATCAATTTTTTTTTGCTTAGAATAAAGATCACGATTCTCGGCGTAACATCATCTTTCACATTATGCAAAAAAAAATAAAAAATTGGGCCAACTTTACTATTTTTTTTTATTATTATTAATTGAAGTGGGATTGCATTTAAAAGACTGCTGCGCAAATACAGTGTGGCATAAAATATTGCAACGACCGCCATTTTATTCCCTAGGGTCTGCTAAAAATGTATGTATGTGTATATATATATATATATATATATATATATATATATATAAAGCTCATTTGCATACCCGACGCAGAAAACGACACAAAGTCCACCCAGCGGGCGCAGAAATATTGCACCTACGATCCGAAGGCGTACGAAGACGTAAGCCTGTTGGATCGAAGCCCGAAGCCGTCGTATCATGGTTTGAGGATTCAAACTAATGATACGACGCGGGTAATTTGAAAGTACGCCGGTGTATCAGTAGATACACCGGCGTACTGGCTCTGTGGATCTGGCCCACTGATTTTAACTTGTAAGCAACAAGTGTCAGAATCAGAAAAGGGCTTAAGCCTCGTGTACACGATCGGTCAGGAAATCCCGGCCGTGTGTATGCTCCTCCGATGGGAAAACTGGCCAAAAAAAAAAGAGAACCAGTTCTCTTTTTTCCCGTGGACTTTTGCCCGGCGTTTTTTGGCAGTTTTCCTATGGGAGTTTACTTATCGGAAAAACCGGTAGTGTGTAGGGGGAAAACTGAACCGAGCAGGTTCTCGGCTTTCCCCTCGGGATTTCCGACTGGAACTTTTCCTGTCAGAAATCCCGTACGTGTGTACAAGGCATAAGTCTTTAGGCTGCATTCACACCTATGCGTGAGCGATTTTGGGTGTATTGGGCGACAAAGTTTAGGCGTTTTGTACCTGCGATTTGCGGCAACAAAACGCGTCGTTTTTAACCCAATCTTTTTTACAGGTTATTGTCTGCTATGCCGAACGCCGAAGCCGCCTGAATACGCGCGACAAAAAAGGGTCCGGGACTTTTTTAGCTTCACGCGTTCGGCGGTTCGGCATGGAGATGTGAACCATCTCCATAGAGATTAGTGTAATTTATCCCATCCAGCGTATCTGAGCGTCACGCTTCAGGCGTTTTGTCGCTCAGGTGTGAATGGAGACTAAAAGTGGAGTTCGGCCTGGGTGAAAAAAAATAAAAATTAAAGTCAGCAGCTACAAATACCACTCCCCCCCCCCCCAAAGTAGAAACCTGACACCGTTCATTCCACATAAAGTAGTCTCAAAAGCCCCCTATGACCACTCCGCATATCTCAAGTGGGAACGGAAAGGAATACCCAGAGCCCCACCCATCCACTTATAGACTTCTACACTGAAGGGGCGCTGAAGCAATAAATGGTCCATCGTCTCCCCTACCCCACTACACTCCACTCTTGGACAATCACAGTTCTCCGCAGAGCGATGCTTCAAGTTGCCTTTCACGTATAGTCTGCCATGGAATGAGAGGCAGGTCAAATCCTGATACTTTAAAAGGGATTCTCTCTATATGAATCAAACGCAGACCTTCCCTCATAACAGGGCCTGGGCAATCCATCAAAGCCAGTGGCTTGCTAAAGGCAGATTCAACAATCCTTCTCTCCAGGGCCTTCATAGGAAGAGACTTAATTTCTTCCGCCATCACTCTCCACTGCCGAAGCATTTTCAGGCATGAAGCAACATAATTCGGGAGCTCGCCATGTCGGACTCTCAGGCAGTTCACTGCCCCATCATTCTGCCAGCTTTGCCGAAAAGACATAAACCAGGACTGAAAAATACCAATGCACCCAGGTGGTTTCTCTGCCAGCATGTTACCAAAATTATGTTTAAAAAAACATCAGAGAAAAGAATACCATACCTTGGCCACCCATCTGCCCATCAGACCTCTTAGGCTCCATTCACACTAATGCATTTTGCAGAAATGCAGGGATTTTTTTTTAACATGGTTCCCTATGGAGCATGTTCACATCAATGCATTTTTGTGCCTCTGCGTTTTTGAAAAGGGTCAAAAAGCAGCATTTTGCATGTAATAGAATTCAATGGACCAGCATCCAAAACTAAGCTTTTTTACTGCGATTTTGCCGTTTGCGTGTTTTTTTTTTAAAACCTGTGTATAGCTGGTTGTTAAAAGAGAATGTAAAAAAAATTTAAAAAAAATTTAAAAAAACGCAAAGCGCAAATCGCGTTAAAATCTCTGTAAAAACGTGTGTCGAAAAACGCAGCAAGCACCGCAAAAAGCACTGCAAAAACGCTCAAAAGCAACATGCATTGGTGTGAATAGAGCCTTAGACTCCTTTCACACAAAATGCGCATTTAAATCGCGAGAAAGAAGCTGCATCTGCAATCCCAATGTGAAAGTGCTTTCACACTAAAGCGCCTGAAAAAAACACAGAATTATGGGGTGCCTTGGCGCGGCTCTGTGGCTCACGCATGCGTTTGCAAATAAGTGCGGACAAAACCCCTGTTTTTAACGCACATTGTTAGACAGGTTAATTGGTTGTTCTGCTAGCTGGTCGGTAAGTAGGCTTGGTTATTCCCTGGGCATTCCCTAGGTTCTTGTTGTTATCTGCTTTAGCCTTCCATTGCTACTTACTGTGATTGCCAGCCATAGATGGGGGCGGTGGATACGTTTTGTTTCACCTGTGGTGTTTATTTTGGTCCAGCAGTGCACCAACACCTTTGCAGCCATTGTGCTATATGCTGGGTGCTTGGTGTGCTTCTGTACCTTTAAGAAGGGGTGGCTCCCCTTCAGTCCACCTGCCCCTATCTATCCATTAAAATGCATGTGCCTCCATTGTGAGGACACTCACTGTTAGTGTTAGGACCACAGAATTATGGGGTGCCTTGGCGCGGCTCTGTGGCTCACGCATGCGTTTGCAAATGCGTGCGGACAAAACCCCTGTTTTTAACGCACATTGTTAGACAGGTTAATTGGTTGTTCTGCTAGCTGGTCGGTAAGTAGGCTTGGTTATTCCCTGGGCATTCCCCAGGTTCTTGTTGTTGCCTGAAAAAACACCCCAGTGTAAAAGGGGTATTGACGTTTAAAAAAAAAAAAAAAGCGCCTGTAAAGTACCTGAAAGACGCCTTATCTGCAAACCCAATGTGAAAGCCTGAGTGCTTTCACACTGAGGTGCTGGCGGGGCGTCAAAAAAAGACCTGCAAGCAGCTTCTTTGCAGCGCTTTAGGAGCATTGAATACACCGCTCCTAAAGCGCCCCTTCCCATTGAAGGAGCTTTTTTTAAACGCCAAAGCGCCTGAAAAACGCCCCAGTGTGAAAGGAGTCTTAGCGGCGCTTTACCAGCGTTTTTCGGGCGCTGGCAGCGTGAAAGGGCTCTGAAAGCACTCAGGCTTTCACATTGGGAATGCAGATGAGGCTTCTTTCAGACGCTTTACAGGCTTTTAACGCCAAAGCGCCTGAAAAACGCCCCAGTGGGAAAGCGGCCTTAATGAGGTTCAGCTTGTTCCCCCATAAGGGCTGTAGGAAACAGCTGTAAATCTTCGTATAGAGAGACACTGGGAAAACCCAGACAAAGCTGACATACAGAAACACTGGGATCAGTTTTAACCAGGTCAATCGTTTCCCTGTAAGAGAGTTTCCAATCCTTCCAACAATGGACAATAGAGTGTAAGCTTCTCTGGTGCAGAAACTGGTGTGAATGGCTCAGTGTTTGCTGTAGGGCATTACAGAATATGTCAGAGATATATACATTTATAACAATATTAATAGTAATACTAGGCCACTTTGGTGTGGACAATGGAGTGTAAGCTCCTCTGGTACAGAGACCGATGTGAATGGGGATATGTAAGAATGATCCCAGAATAGAATAATTGTGAATAAACAACAATGTGTGTTTCCTATACTCTACAACACTCTTTAGACACCGGAGGGAATTCTAATCGTTCTAAGAAATCATTAACTGCCTGTAGTAGGCAGAACATTGATGTCTGTCATAAATCTAATGCCCCGTACACACGATCACTTTTTGTGATGAAAAAAAATGACATTTTTAAAAATGTCATTTAAAATGATTGTGTGTGGGCAAAATGTCATTTTATGTCTTCTGAAAAATGACCAAAAAAAAATTCGAACATGCTCGAATTTTTTATGTCATTTTTTAAAATGTCATTTTTTGTGTCATAAAAAATGATCGTGTGTGGGCAAAACTACGTAAAAAATGACATTTTAAACCCGCACATGCCCAGAAGCAAGTTAGGAGATGGGAGGTAAAACTACCATTCATAATGGAGTAAGCACATTCATCACGCTGTAACAGACAAAAAAGCAGGAATCGTCTTTTACTAACAAGTAACCAGCTAAAAGCAGCCTCAAGGCAAATAGAACTTCCCCTTTAGAGTGCCGTCACTTTGTTCATCATTTTCCAAAAATGATGGTGTGTACGCAACGTCATTTTTTAAAATGAAGTTTGAAAAATGTCATTTTTTTTCATGAAGGAAAATGACATTTTTTTTCATCACAAAAAGTGATCGTGTGTACGGGGCATAATAGTCTGGAGTATCTTACAATCATTAACGATTTCTATTGGACTTGTAATAGCAGCACAGAACAATCACTCTGTGTACGCCATTAATGACTCATCTTTACACTCTTTTCGATTTTATGAAGATATTGAATCTATAAGCACCACATTTGCCACAAACGTTGGATGGAAATTGGACTTTTGGCTTTTTCTGTAAATAACTACTGCAATAATATCCACTTTAATACCCGGCTCTTCCCCCCTTCCTGCCCAGACCCATTTTCAGCTTTCAGCGCTGTCGCACTTTTTTTTTAACAGAGATAGCGCTGTCGCACTTTGAATGACAATTGCGCGGTCATGCACCCAAAGTAAATTTTTATAATTTTGTTCCCATAAATATTTTTTTTGATGGTAACTTTCTTTTGGTGGTATTTGATCACCACTGGGTTTTTTTTTTTTTTTAGGGTTGTCCCGATACCACTTTTTTAGGACCGAGTACAAGTACCGATACTTTTTTTTTTTTATGTACTCGCCGATACCGAATACCGATACTTTTTTAAAAATGTGTCCCCAAATGCAGCCATGTCCCCCCACATATGCAGCCATGACCCCCCACATATGCAGCCATGTCCCCCCACATATGCAGCCATGTCCCCCCACATATTGCAGCCATGTCCCCAAACATATTGCAGCCATGTCCCCAAACATATGCAGCCATGTCCCCAAACATATTGCAGCCATGTCCCCCATATACGCAGCCATGTCCCCCATATACGCAGCCATGTCCCCCATATACGCAGCCATGTCCCCCATATACGCAGCCATGTCCTCCATATACGCAGCCATGTCCCCCACATATCCAGCCATGTCCCCCATACCTAAATGATGCCGCCGCCGCGTTAATCACTGCGTGGGGAACATTACAGTCAGCTTTCGTTTGAATAAGGTGTTTTCCCTGCCGCGCTGTGTATAGAGACACTCCCTCTTGCTCGGGATTGGACAGATCCGTCCAATCCCGAGCAAGGGGGAGTGTCTATGCGCAGTGGGGAAAACAGCTATTCAAACTAAAGCTGACTGTAATGTTCCCTGCGCAATGATTAACGCGGCAGCGGCGGCGGCTTTGCGATATACGGCGGCGGGGGGAGGGGGGCAAGTATTCTATTTAGGCATTGGGGGTATTTGCGGGAGTACAAGTACTCCCGCAAATACTCGGTATCGGTCCCGATACCGATACTGGTATCGGGACAACCCTAGTTTTTTTGCTAAACAAATAAAAAAAGTATAAAAATTAAGAAAAAAAAAAGGTTTGTTTGTTTCAGTTATAAGGTTTTGTAAATAAGTACGTTTTCTCCTTCACTAACGGGCACTGATAAGGCAGGACTGATGGATACTAATGAGGTGGCACTGATGAGGCACTGATAGGTGGCACTGATAGATGCTCTGATAGGCACCACTGATGAGGAGGCACTGGCAGGTATTACTGCTGGGCACTTCTAATGGGTACCGAATGGCAACCCTGGTGGCCCTGGGTGGGCATCCCTGGTGGTCCTGGGTGGACATCCTCGGGGGGGGGGGGGGTCTGCACTGATAATCAATTAGCGCAGACCCCCCTGTCAGGAAAGCAGCCGATCGTCTCTCTTTCCTCCACTCACACTGACACACATGAGTAAAGGCCAATACATGGTTCTTCCCATTTATGCTGTGATTGGACACAGATGATCACATGGTAGAGCCTCCGTCAGACTGACACACCACACCAACGATCGCCACGCTGCATGCCCCCGCGGCCGCACGATTACGGCTTATCCTGCTGGACGTCCAGTCAGGATAACTTAACCAGTTTGCGCACATTATTCTGTTTTATGGCGGGCGTGAAGTGGATATAAACCTTCATAATAACACAAGGTAAAACACGCAATGAACTGTCCCCCAAGTGTCTCACATCCAATGCAACACACAAAAAGCATGCAAGTATTAGCGTTTTGAGTACCACAAAGTGGACCTGTCACAAGATATATTTTACATGTTAAAGGGGGTTGTAAAGGTTCGTTTTTCTAAATAGGTTCCTTTAAGCAGTGCATTGTTGGTTCACTTACCTTTTCCTTCAATTTCCCTTCTAAATGTTTTTTTTCTTTGTCTGAATTTCTCACTTTCTGTTCCTCCTCAGTAAGCTTGCCCCCATCTTCCGAAACGTTCTGGCTGGGGGTTAGTCAGCGTGCTCGCCAACCTCCCTTGGGACTACATCCCTGTGTGTTCACAGCGTCTCCCTGCAGGGATGTAGTCCCAAGGGAGGGGGTGAGCACGCTGACTAACCCCCAGCCAGAACAGCTCGGATGATGGGGGCAAGCTTACTAAGGAGGAACAGGAAGTGAGAAATTCAGACAAAGAAAAAAACATTTAGAAGGGAAATGGAAGGAAAGGGTAACCAACAATGCACTAGCTTAAAGGAACATATTTAAAAAATAAAAAACAAACCTTTATAACCACTTTAGGTGCAGCTTGCTCATCAGTGAAACATCTCTAGGTATTCATGATCTCACAGTACTCACCCTGATAATGCCTATATCTGGTTTTATCTCCAGAAGGATGACACCAGCTTTGCTCAGCCATCATCCAGGGTCGCCATCTACTTCCTAGACTGCGAGGCTCCGTTCACATTTAGCCATTTGGGATTGTAAGCGCAGAATCACCACCATTCTGCCCGAGATTCCAAATTGCATTGCAATGCAATGCTGGCAAAACGCAGCATGCTTGTTTGGGTCCGATTCATTTTCAATGGCACCTAAATGCAATGCGGTTTTAGTAGATCGATAAATTGTGCAGCAATCGCGACAAATCACATGAAGCCCTTTTTGGCATCCAACTAAATGTGCTGCATTTTGCCAGCATTGCCGTGCGATTTGGAAACGTAGACAGAATTACGTTTATTCCTCCTACATAGGGCCCTATGCCGGCTCCGAGATGACGCAATCCTGGTACCTGTATAGTTAATGGCTGTGTTCAACAATGTCTGATCAGGTCCTGCTGCAGCCTCTCATCTTTTCGATCAGATCGTGTGTCCAAGGCTTTACTTTGTACCGTCTGATCACTGGGGGAGAAGAGACTGAGGAAATGCCTCCTCCTGCCTGCAACTGATTACATGATCTTAGTCTAAACCAGTGGTCTCTAAACTGCGGCCCTTTGCCTGCCTTTATCCGGCCCTTGGGTCACTACTTCCAAAGATACAAGACACGATTCTGCCAACTGATACCAGCAAAGAAGCACAATATCTCCCACTGACATCAATAATGGGACACTATTCCTCCCACTGATACCAATGATGGGGCATTGTTTTTAAATGATACCGATGATGGGGTATTATTCCTCCCCTCCCAATGATACAAAAAAGGGGCACTGTTCCTTCTAATTAAACCAATGATGGGGCACTATTCCTGCCAATGATACGCAGGCCTGTCGCTACAGGACAGGCAAAGCAAACAATTGCCTTCCCAGGCTGTAGCGTGGCCAAGCTCCTCTTCCTTCCTCCTGGAGTCCTGTCAGTCCGGCCAGGTACAGGAGATTCAGTTTCCTGTTCCCGGCTGGACTGACAGGAAGTGCACACTGAGTGCTCACTTCCTTTCAGTCCGGTGCACCGTCATACTCCGCTCCCCATCACAGAATGCTGCGGCAGTGCTGTGGCGGCCAACTGCGCATGCGCGATGCGTTCCAAACGCATCTCCGATGCGTTCCAATGGATTTACGACAGTGCACAACAGCGACACCTCGTTCGGCATCCAGGCTCTTTCCTTAACATCCCCGTGGATTGGAGGATGTTAAAAAAAGAGCCAGGAGGCCGAGGGAGCGGAGCGAGCCGTCCGAGCGAAGCGGGACGTGAGGCCGACTGGCCACTTTCCCCTAAGTCTACGTCGCCCTGAATGACGGCTTCGCTGGTGTGTACTGCGCAGTTGGCCGCCACAGCACTTCCGCAGCATTCTGTGATGGGGAGCGGAGTATGACGCGTCACCGGCCGGGAACACAGGAAACTGAACCTCCTGTACAGCGCGGTACCTGACCCGGGCACTATCTGATAGGGGACTGGGGACCAATAATGATAGAACACTGGACTGACAGGAGGAAGAGGAGCTCGGCCACGCTACAGCGGCAGCCTACAGGGAAGAAGGGGAGGTGAGAATAGAAAAATATAGGGACTGGGGGGGGGGGAGGGGTAAGAACATGGGTGTAAAAAAATTGTGTAGCGCTAATGTAGCATTTGCGTGCGGGGAGGGGGGATGTTAGGGGGCCCCCATTTTGCTTGGGGACCCCAAATTACTTCAAACGGCCCTGATGATACGGTACTGCTTTCCCCCCCCCAATACCAATTATGGCAATGTTTACTCCCACTGATGCCAAGAAAATTTCCACTACAACTGGCCATAGTCTGGCCCCCCTAAAGTCTGAAGGTCAATAAACTGTCCCTTTGTTTAGAAAGTTTGGAGACCCCTGGTCTAAACATTGACTGGAGCTGAGGCATGGATTTTTAATGATAAAGGGTGGAACTTTTCTGAAAAAACTCTACTGTTGCTGTATACAGTATTGTGAAATGTCAAGAGTGTCTTTATGCAGACTTGTAAAGTTTCTGACAGGTCCACTTTAAGAATGAATTCTGCAGACGATACTGTAAATGAGAGGGTTGTGGTGCTGACTGCGCACACTGTAAATATCCATTACCAGGCTCTGCTCACTCCACTATGCTGCTGTAGTAAAATTGAAGAGTGTAATGTGATCACGCCTTCCTAGAGCACATCATCAAGTGCCGCAGATTAACACTCTTATCCCCCGCACAGAACACACCTGACATTCCCACTCCATATACTGCCAGAACGCAACTTTCCTGTGATGACAAACAGGAGATGATTCCCGATTGACGCAACAAGTTATCACTTTCGCACGGTGGGAGCTGCAAATGTATACATCCCACACGACACCCTCGCAAACTATGTGCCCACACCAACCCCCTGTGATTGAGTAGCATAGCTCACACAGAGCAAAGCACTCCATCTCTTATTTATCAATGCGTGTGTGTGTTGGGGGACCCACACGTCATATTGGGACACAGCAGCTATGTCCCTAAAGTCGTGTGTCCCAATAGACAACACTAGGATGCCGGCATGGGGATACACGCAACACCTGTGCATTCCCGTGCTGGATAAAGACAGCCTTGCATGGGGCACGCAGGTAATCGCTCCATGTGAATGGGGCCTTAGCTGGAATTCTGACAAGAAAAGTTTGATGTGAGCTTTTGGTCGGAATCTCCGACTGTGTATAGGCTCCATCTGACTTTTTCTGTCGGAATTGAGCTGGTTCTCAAATTTTTCGATTGGAAAAGTTCTTGTTGAAAATTCCGATCGTCTGTATGCAATTCCCACACGCAAAAAAAAACACACGCATGCTCGGAATCAATTTGACACATGCTTAGAATAATTAAACTTAATTTTTCTCAGCTCGTCGTAATGTTGTACATCACGTGTTCTTGGCGGTCGTAATTTCGTTTGACCGTGTGTATGCATCACAAGTTTGAGACAAAATTCTGTCAGGAAAAAAATCCACGGTTTTCCCATCGTGTGTACACGGCATTAGTGTACCTAAATCTGCTAGTGCATATAACACTCCCCTCAACAATGACGATGCTGCTGTCCAAAGGTACCCCCTGTTCTCCTTCATCCAGAGTGGGGGGCACTCTAATAGAGGAGGTGTGTTAGATGCACAAAACACGCAATTAACGCAAGACAGAGTAACGGAGCAGTGAGGGCCCATTTACACCTTTGGTGCACTGTGGTGACACGTTACATGTCCATCATTCTGAACGGCACCCCAATCCACTAAGGCAGAGGTCTCCAAACATTCTAAATAAAAGGCCGGTTTATTGTCCTTCAGACTCTAGGAGGGCCGGACTATGGCCAGCGGGAGTGGAAATTTTCCTGGCATCAGCAGGAGTAAGCATTGCCGCATTTGGTATTAGGTGGAGGAACAGTGCCCAGTCCTTGGTATCATAGGGAGGCATAGTACCCCATTTCTGGTGTCAGTGGGAGAAATGATGCCACATTGTTGGTGAACAGTGACAGAATAGTGTCTTATCAGTCGGAGGAATAGTGCACAAAGGGCCGGAAAAGGGCAAGCAGAGGGCCACATTCGGCCCTCGGGCCGCAGTTTAAAGACCACTGCACTAAGGAAACGCAGCTCCAATACACATCCATTGCATCACACCGGAAAACACCACCATGCAGTTTGTTTTTGTTTTTTGAGGATGTTGTGTTGCCTTGCCAGCTCATTTATTAAAATCGTCTGTCACTAGAACACAAACAGAAGGGAAATCTTTCTTAGGGGACAACTGCTCCAATGACTACTTAAAGTCCCCTCACTTAAGAGATCACCTCCCACTTCCTGTCGTGTCTACAGGAAGGGAAGTAAAAGAAAATCTCTAGATGGCAAAAAAAATAGGGGCACCTAATCCACACGCCACAAGACAGGTAATCTTCTGGTGCCCTCAGAACGCCATGGTGAGTAGGGCATGCATTTGTGGAAAAACCTGCATGATGTCACCCCCCTAATGACAGTGGTAATACCACGGCGGTCACTGATTATGATTGGAGTCTCTTCCTGACTGTCCGGCTCCACCATGAACATAACAACACTTGTTACAGACATATATTGTATAACATTCCAGCTGCAGGGTAGAAAGCCAACATCTGCCTGCCATGGCAACTGTACCGCGCTGGGGCTAAACTGAGTGAGATCTCCCATGAGCACATGGTTAACCCTTTGCTCACTAATGTATTTTTAACAGCACAATGAGAGACAAAAAAAGGCAACTTCCAACAAAGGGTTAAAGGGAACTGGTCAACTACCAGCGTGGATTTGGCCATGGTCCATTATTCCTGGAGGCAGTGATGGTTTCAGGGCAGGTCGTCATTGCCCACAGAAGTGCCCTCTGCCCCAAAACTAGCACTGCTTTCAGGAATCGGGCCACAGCCACATCCGGAGCTCGGTGAGACCCTCGGCCATGACAATCCTTTGGATGCAGATATGTACACGGCAATATCTCTGATGGTTCCGTCATATATAAGTGCAAAGTGGAGCATACTGTATACCTCAACGAGGGCAAATGTGGTGAGCCACTTAGAGGTCGCTCTGGAACGTGTGCAATGACCGTCCCCTTCTAAAGCTTAGCCTTTAAAAAAAAAAAAAAAAAAAAGAAGCCACATCTGCATTTTTCACAGCGTAGAGCAAGAGTCTCCAAACTTTCATAGCAAAGGGCCGGTTTACTGTCATCCAGACGTTAGGGGGCTAGATTGTGGCCACTGAGAGTAGAAAAGGTCCTGAGGTCAGTGGTAAAAATAATGCCACATCTTTTGTATCAGTGGGAGTAATTGTGCCCCATCATTGGTGTCAGTGGTTGGAATTGTGCCCCATCGTTGGTGTCATTGGGAGGAATTGTGTCACATCATTGGTGTCATTGGGAGGAATAGTGCCCCATCATTGGCGTCATTGGGCCCCATTGTTGGTGTCATTGGGAGGAATTGTACCCCAACATTGGTGTCTTTGGGCGGAATAGTGCCCCAGTGTTGGTGTCATTGGGAGGAATAGTGCCCCATTGTTGGTTTCAACGGGAGGAATAGAGTCCCCAACGTTGGTGTCATTGGGAGGAATAGAGTCCCCAACGTTGGTGTCAATAGGAGGAATAGTGTCCCAACGTTGGTGTCATTGGGAGGAATAGTGTCCCATCATTGGCGTCATTGGGAGGAATAGTGTCCCATCATTGGCGTCATTAAGCCCCATTGTTAGTGTAATTGGGAGGAATTGTACGTACCCCAACATTAGTGTCATTGGGAGGAATAGTGCCCCATTGTTGGTTTCAATGGGAGGAATAGTGTCCCCATCATTGGTGTCATTGGGAGGAAATATGCCTCATTGTTGGTATCAGTAAATTAAACAGTGGTCCAAGGGCCAGATAAAAGCAAGCAAAGAGCCGCATACAAACACATTGAGAACACAATGAGCGTGCCTGGCGGCTGCGATGGCCGCCGGGCACCCGCGATTGCCCAGTAACTGAGCAGGACCGTGGATCTCTGTGTGTAAACACAGAGATCCACGTCCTGTCAGGGAGAGGAGACCGATGGTGTGTCCCTTGTACATAGAGACACAGATCGGTCACCTCCCCAGTCAGTCCCCTCTCCCTACAGTTAGAATCACTCACTAGGCTACACATTTACCCTTTCACCGCCCCCTAGTGGTTAACCCCTTCATTGCCAGTCACACTGATACAGTAATCAATGCATATTTATAGCACTGTTCACTGTATAAATGTGAATGGTCCAAAAAATAAGTCAAAAGTGTCCGATGTGTCCGCTATAATGTCGCAGTCCCGAAAAAAAAATGCAGATCGCCGCCATTCCTAGTAAAAAAATAAATCATAATTATGTCCCCTATTTTGTAGGCGCTATAACTTTTGCGCAACCCAATCACTATACGCTTATTGCGATTATTTTTTTTTATTATTATTTTTTTTTTTTACTAAAAATATGTAGAAGAATACGTATCGCCCTAAACTGAGAAAACATTTTTTTTTTTTTTAAATGGGATATTTATTATAGCAAAAAGTAAAAAATATTGTGTTTTTTTTTTTTCAAAATTGACGCTCTTTTTTTGTTTATAGCACAAAAAATAAAAACCGTACAGGCGATCAAATACCACCAAAAGAAAGCTCTATTTGTGGGAAAAAAAAAGGACATCAATTTTGTTTGGGAGCGAGGTCGCACGACCGCGCAATTGTCAGTTAAAGCGACGCAGTGCCGGAAGCTGAAATTTCGCCTGGGCAGGAAGGGGGTATATGTGCCCAGTAAGCAATTGGTTAAAAAGTATTATTTAAATCAAGCCTTTTTACTAGTGATTAAAATCGTGATTTAAATTGACTTGACTTAAATCAAATCCACCCTGGTGTGAATGCTCTGTGAATTGAGCCCTACAAATCCATAGCTGAAATCGCACCCCAGATACACTGCATGTAATTCGCACAGGAATGCACTGCGATTCCTGTGCGAATTAGGTGTCCCGCACTGCCTCAGTGTGAACACGGGCAGAAGCCGATTGTCTACCACGCACGGTGCTCCAGGTTTAGTAAATCTCCTGTGAGAATAATATTGCATCACGGCTAGCATTAAAAAAAAAAGTGCAAATTCACTCGGCAGTCAGCCTAAAGGTAGACAATAGATGGATTGAATCTCTGTCGGTTCAGTAGGGACCAGTTAAGATTTTAATATTCTATGGGCAGGCTGGTCGTACCCAAGAAGAGAATCCACTTACTGGTGCCTGAGATTCCAGTGATTACTTCCACATATGCGATTCCCTATGATATCAGTGTTTGGGGTTTTCGGTTGTATGGTTCAGGGCCTGTATAGGCGGCCATTGTCTACCTGTGTTTATTGTGCATTTAAAATGTGAATCATATGCAGGTCAGCAGGTTCCCATCTACCTACAAGTTGCAGTTCTAAGGCTGCGTCTGACCTGTTTTGCATTGCATTTTTGTACACGCAGCAAGTCTATATTGAGAAGCTTTTGCACTGCAGGCAAAGCAGGTCAAGTGCAGCCTTTAGCACATAAACGCATGCCTTGCCAATGTTGCATTCCAATTTAAAAGCCAGTGTTTGATGCAAAACATCCGTGTACAGAACTTGCATGCAGGGTTCAGCAAACTGAATTGTAGAATACACCTTATGCTGCGTACACACGATCGGAAATTCCGATAAGAAAACCGTGGATTTTTTTCCAACTGAATTTGGCTTAAACTTGTGTTCCCATACACAGAAACTTTACCTGTCGGAAAATTTGAGAACCAGCTCTCAAATGTTTTCTGTTGGAAATTCCGAGAGAAAAAGTCAGATGGAGCCTACACACACACGGTCAAAATTTCCGACCAACAGCTCACATCAAACTTTTCTTGTCGGAAATTCCGATCGTGTGTATGTGGCATTACACAATCAGAGGTCATAGGCAGTGGCGGTCCGTGTATAGAGGGCGCTGGAGCGCCGCCCCCTCTGGCTCTCAGACCACCACTGATAATAACATACATTCATGCATTGCATGAATGCATGTTATTGTTGCCAGTTGCCGCTGGTCTATTCAGGTGGCCGGAACTTGAGCGCCGGCCACCTGAATAACGGCAGCTGGTTGGCTGTGCGGAAGTACAGCCCTCGGCTCTCGGAAGCGTATCCTTGGTACGTGCGGGGGTGCGTTCCTTGGATAAGACTGACGGTCGCCTCAGCCAATCAGGTTCACCGATTCTGGTTATCGGTAACCTAATTGGCTGAAGCGTCATTGAGGGCGGGAGAAGACATCGAGGGATGTGGAAGGAGAAAGGTAAGTGCATTTTATAGGCCAGGGCACAGCGGCGACAATGGGCACAGCGGCGACAAAGGGCACAGTGACATGCACAGTGGCAACAATGGGCACAGTGGCGACAATTGGCACAGTGGCGACAATTGAGGGGCACAGTGGCTGCGTTTGGCATGGCACAGTGGTGACAATTGGATTGCACAGTGACTGCGTTTGATGGCATGGCACAGTGGTGCGAATTGATGGCACAGTGGCTGCGTTTGATGGCATGGAACAGTGGTGACAATTGAGGGGCACAGTGGCTGCGTTTGGCATGGCACAGTGGTGACAATTGGATGGCACAGTGACTGCGTTTGATGGCATGGCACAGTGGTGCGAATTGATGGCACAGTGGCTGCGTTTGATGGCATGGCACAGTGGCTGTGTTTGATGGCACAGTGGCTGCATTTGATGGCATGGCACAGTGGTGACAATTGATGGCACAGTGGCTGCGTTTGATGGCATGGCACAGTGGTGACAAATGATGCAACAGTGGCTGCATTTGATGGTATGGCACAGTGGTGACAATTGATCACACAGTGGCTGCAATTTTTCTCTTTTTTTTCGTTTGCGCCCCCCCAAAAAAAATTGAGCACCAGCCGCCACTGGTCATAGGCACAACTCTTTCTGGACTTTCAGCAAGCACCGTATTCGTGGAACATAATCAGTGTATGATCAGCTAGGTAGGTCCAGTCATCTTAACGTCTATGGGCCAGATTCACGAACACTTGCGCTGGAGTATTTGGATATGCGCCGCGTAACTGTGATGATGCGCCGTCGTTTCTATGTGCCCGTACCCACCAAACTAGATGCGCCCAATAACGGGTCATTTGCGACCGGCGGAACGTTCCGACGCCAGAGTATCGTCAGCGCTTAATTTCGCTGGGCGCATCAGTCGCGCCTATTGATTTCCCCTGCAAATATGCAAATGAGGGATTTTTCCCAATTCACAAACGGATTAGCACCATACGCTGGCTACATGCGCCGCGCGTATCTCGTCCGTCCGGCGCAAAGTTATTTCTACAAAAGGCTGCTTTATCTTTACTCCAGACGGTCACAGGTCAGCAGGAGAGCAGCTACAGCAGCGTTACCGACGATAAGAGCTAGCTGAGCACCCCCACTTGCAGGACAACACCTCTGTCCATGCTTGTCTGTCAA
The DNA here is from genome assembly GCA_029574335.1 of Rana kukunoris. Classification (NCBI taxonomy): domain Eukaryota; kingdom Metazoa; phylum Chordata; class Amphibia; order Anura; family Ranidae; genus Rana; species Rana kukunoris. The sequence goes on along the minus strand of CM056056.1, from coordinate 23,325,901 downwards.
ATTTTACAGCCATGGAGGAAGACATCATAGGTCTCCATAGCCGTGATGACGGCTGACAGCTCCTGGCCTTTAGAGTTCAGCTTTCTACTGTGTGTTTGCGGGGAACGGGAGCAGCCATCTCAGAACAAAAGTAACATCACTGCGGGGAGGGGGAGCAGGATATACTTTAGTGCCGGAATGGCGCTTCTACGGGCGCATTTAAACGCCCAACGGAAGGCATTGCGCTGACGTTTCCCGTGAAGTGGTGCCGACGGAAGTTGTGAGCATGCGCACAAAGGGGGCGAGTGGAGCCTCACTCACTGCGCATGCTCCGTGGTTGATGCGCTGAACGTAAGCCTCTGCGCTGGGCTCCGCCCATCATTTACATATGATCACACCCACTTCCCCTTGCGTCGGGTTACGCCAGCGCATTATCGTTACTCTGGCGCAAGTTTACGCGCAACTGCTATGTGAATTACAGGACTTGCGCTGAAAGGGTCTTCAGAGTAACGTAAATGAGAAGCGTTACTCCAGAGGAAAGATACTCTCATCTACCTGAATCTGGCCCTATGTGAGCAAATAGCTGTATGTGGGTCTGCTATCAAAGCATACCAAAATAATGTAATATCACATAAATTCATCTGCCTTAGTACATCAGGCCCAATACATCCCCAGAACTAAGATTTGCCTTTTCAGGACAGAGCGTGTATGTACTGCAGTGCTGTGCGTTCTGATGCCATTAGGAATAACATCCAACCCAATGCATTGCACACCCCAGTGCCCAGGTGTAAATAATCTGTATGTTGGGTTACGTTAGGATAAGCATGCAGTGCAGTACCATCGGTGTGCTGCAGCCCATTCAAAGTAAATGGGATTCTTAATGAAACACATGTTCATTGCATTTGTGTTACTGCAACGCACTGATGTGAACAGACCCTTAATGGTATTCTAAAAGACTTCACATATGGGGAGGGTGAAAACACATATACAGATAAGGAGATTCCAACAGTGGCATTGGCACTCAAGAAAATAAAAGAAGAAACAGGTTAGGACTAGAACTACACGTGTGCGTTCATTTGCATGGGCTGCTGTGCCTCCAGAAAACGCATAGAAAAGGTCCCTGCGCCTTTTCTGAATTTGTGGCACCCATTACAAGGAAACTGTGCTGTGTATTCCAGTGTGTGGGGGTGCCATTAGTATTAATGGTATCCCTTTGCATTTCCTGAGGATCAGCGTTTTTTTCTGTGCGTCTGATTGCGCCTGCCTGTGTCTACTTAAAGGGGCCCCCGTTTTACTTCCCACTCCTCGAAAGTCCCGCGCTCGTCCCCGTCATCCTCTTCGGTTCCCAGCCTGCCCGTTGATTGGCTAGGTTAATTGGCACTGCTGTCAATAACATCCAAAGACTCGGCACGCCGGGGGGCGGGGGCGAGTGATACAGTCGGCGGCTATGGCCGCCGCTGTATCACGGGAGCGCGCCCGCAAGAGCTTTCCACCATGCAAGCTTGCATGAAGGTGGAAAGCTCTTGCGGAAGGGGAGCCATGACAGCCGCCGAGGGACCCCAGAAGATGTAGATCGGGGCCACTGTGTGCAAAACGAGGCCACACAGTGGAGGCTAGTATAAAATGTTTGTTATTTTTATTTTATTTTTTACTTTAGTGTCGCTTTAAGCATATACCAGTGTGAAGAACGTGTCATACAGGCAGCCCCATTCATGTCAATTCAGAAGAAGCGGCTGTGTCCATGCAGCTGCTGCTTCCCAATCCACATGAATGAGACTGCCTGTATGACATGTTTTTCACACTGGTATACGCATAAAGAAGAACTGCAATCTACTCACATAATTTGTAATAAAAAAATATATGCCATTCTGAAGCTTCCCTCCAACCACTTTGCATATTACCGTATTTTATATATACTGTGATTCTGTACTTGCCAAATATGCTGCAGAAATCTCCCTCCGCTGAGTATGGCTGCAGCCATTTTAACTGTGGGCAGCTGAAGCTGCTGCCTGTTCACTTCCTGGATTTACACAAAGGCACGCCTCCAGCTCTTATTGGCCCTCTTATGACTCATCCCCCCCTCCTTTTCTGGCAAACTCTAACGAGAGTGAAAGAGAGAGCCGTGCTTGATGTCCTAAGCCTAGGCATTTTACCAGACAAGAAAACGGAAGTGGGCTGTATAAGGTATTTACTAGCAGAAAAAAAGAGATGCGCCAATTTGGCAGCCTTGCAGATCCCCAAAACGCACATTGTCTGCATTTAGGTACCCACACTCAGGTGGCTGTCAAATTGGGAGCAGCAGCCTTGTCCATGCAACCACTTAATTTTAGTTGACATGAACGAGACTGCCTGCACAGGGATGCATAGAACACACGTGCATCCCCATGTGAGCAAACACGGGCTTACGCTTAAAGTGGAAGTTCACCCTAACACTAAAATCTCTTAATCTACAGGCATCCACGATCTAAGACTAACCTATCTAGCCCTGTAAGGAAGAAATCATTATACATACCTTTTTTTAAGTCGATACGGTCCGGTTCCACGCTGAGCCGTCTTCGGCGGTGCAGAGGACAGAGCCGACAACGGAAGCCCCATAGTGACTCTATGGGTGACATCACTTCCCATTCATTTCACAGACGTTGTCGGATGTGTCCTCTGCAGAGCTTCCACCACTGGATTTCTTCTTTACAGGGCTACACAGGTTAGTTTTAGATCATGGATGCCTGTAGATTTACAGATTTTAGTATTAGGGTGGACTTCCAATTTAAGGTGGTGGTAAAGGTTGAAGGATTTTACCTTCAGTATGAAGCCCACCCCCTAGAGCCCCCTTATACTTACCCGAGTCTGATCTCGATCCATCAATATGCATGAGAGCAGCCCCGGTTCTCTGCCTCCTCACTGGCTCAGAGACAGTCAATTACAGCCAGTGAGAAGGTAGTGGGGGTGGGGCTGTGTGTCTTATGGACAAACAGAGCGTGGCTCAGAGAAAAAACAACCAAATGCCACCATAGAAAGTGGCTTGTTTTGGGGGGCACTAAGCAGGAGGAGAATCCAGGAGCACAGGTGGGGATCTGAGAGGAGGACGATCTGGGCTACTCTGTGCAAAACCATTACACAGAGCAGGTAAGTATAATATGTTTGTTATTTAAAATAAAAAATTGGTTTACAATCACTTTTACCTCCTGAAGATTCTGCAATAAAGGTCCTTTTTAGGCACTTCCTGTTGCAGGACAAAAATGGTCTCTAAATTGTGCAAAGAGGCTGCAGGAGATCAGCAGCACTGAGCTGTAACAAAAACATGTAACGAAGGATAATAAAAATAAAAAAAAAGAATCGCTTATGACGCACAGTGTACAGAGCAAAGTACATTTTAGGGCTAACAACTAATTTAAATACCATAACGAGAGAAAAAAGTTTCTGAAAACAGAATGTATGGGCGTTGCGGCCAAAAAATTGTTTTTTTTATATATGTATATATATATATATATATATATATATATATATATATATATATATATATATATATATATATATATATATTTTTATTATTATATAAAATATATAATAATAATAATAATAATAATAATAATAATAATAATAACGAGAGAAAAATAATAATAGTAATAAAAAATACATATATAGAACAAAGATATCATCGAAAATCCTAATCCTATTCCAGGCAAAGCAATATTCCTAACAACAGGTTGGAACAATCCAGAAAACACCAAAATATATCAGCGAACAAGCAACAGTTCTCCCAAAAAAAAAAACGCCACAAAATTCAAGAATGACACCCACCCAACAGCATTACTCAAAGCAATAAATAAAAACAACATGTGACAGAAACGTTCCAGAAGAACAGCGTGCCATTCCAAAAATCTGCTGGTGCAGTAATATTCCGGATCAAAACACATGACCCTGAAATATTCCCAAAAAGGGGCAGCATTGATCCAGAGCATGCTAACAAAGAATAGCATCCATGTTTATCGGGAGCACCACGATATTCCAAGATCCAGAATAGACATCATCAGGAGCAGACACACAGGTATTGTTACACGCCTCAGACACGGGAAAAAAACATCATCTCAGGAACGAAACAAAGGAAAAGATCTAAAAGAAAATATAATTTTTGTTTTGTATTCTTTTGTCATTTTAAATGTTTTTTTTTATATATATTTTTATTAATAAAAGAAAAATAATTTAAAAAAAAATCCAGAAAAAAATAAAATAAAAGCAAAACCTGTTATTGCAGACATGGAGCACATCTAGGAATATTAATAACAATAATAAAGCAAATCAATATACAAATAAAGAATAAATCTGGAGATTATTCTCACAGCACATTTTTCGTTGTGGCGGACCAGGGTAAAACACACCAATGGGCATAATAGTCCAGGTAAAGGCCAAAGCACGTGGTCCACCAAATGGCAGGGCACACCAGGTGCTGGCATCATACAGGTCCTCCGGCTCTTGAGGAACTAAGGGTTACCATACACGGTAAAACCTAACCGTACAATCCACTTTAGATTTACCAAAACTATGACCTACCTAATCTACCCAATTCATTTGTGTCCAATCAGGCAGGGCCTTAGTAGTTGTAGGTAGATCCAAAGGATATTGTACAATCAGATTGTAGTGTGTGAGCTTTCAAGAGTCAGCACGCCGGTCACTTTTAAGACTGACAGCTGAGACTTGTAGTTCCACAGCAGCCGGAGATGATGAAGATAACCCACGCCATGACAGGAGGATGGGGTGGCACATACAAACACACCGAGCTGGCACTTACTTGAATCTCCCCTGGCAGTGTTGGCACTGTTCACCCACCCAGCCGGGGTCGCACACGCAGGTGTTGTTGACGCAGCGGCCGGAGAAGCAAGGGCTCTTCTCGCAGGCTTTGCCCTGGGAGCTGTGAGCGAAGAGCAGCAGGTAGAAGAGTCCAGACCTCAGAAGGGAAACCCCAGGGCATCCTGGGCACATGATGGCCGCCTGTGGCCACAGACCAGCGGAGAGCATTGTCACAAGGCCCGATCCAATGTGGGGGGGCCCAGCTTAGAGCAGCATGGAGGGAGATATGTAAAGTGCATATAGGGCCTGACGGTAATGTATGTCACCTACCTATGGCTTACCGTAGGAGAGGACTTCGCCGGCTGTCTACAGTCAAGGCATCTATAGGGGCCTGCGGGGAAGATTCTATACATAGAAGAAGTATAAAGGATATGGAAATATTTACTTCTAGTTATAGGTTCTGTTGACTATAGCGTCTCCTATAGATCTGACTTATGAATCTGGAAAAGTATGCAATCTGTAGTCATACACCAATATATAGCAAGGTGTAACTCCTAGGTGTGGGCTGCACCTATAGATACAGTACAGGAGGATGTCAGCAGCCAGCTGCCTACAGCCAAGCCATCCATAGGGGCCTACCAGGATAACAATATATGGATACTATACAACTCAGATTATGTACTGCCAGTTGTAGGTTCTGTTGAATACATTGTCTCCTAGAGGGCTATCATATGGATATGGACAATTGTATCAATTTTAGCTATATGATAAATAAATATCACCCTGCTATAGGGGTTGTTATATGGGGAGCGCAGATGTAAAATAACATTATAGAATATACAGGGGATCTATACAAGGACTGTATGTGAGATCCAGCTCCAGGGTCCTGCCTTGTGCTATAAGTGATTAATCTATAGATCCTATTCCCCTTCCATAGGGTACAGCTTGGTGTAAACAATGATATCCTTTGATAAGTCCAGATATGAGATGGCTCTATAGGGTCCAGGCGGTATGGAAAATCCTTCTGTATAATCCAGGCTTGAGAATAGAGAGTGGAGGATCCTTCTATAGGGTCCAGCAGGGATAGGATGGTATATGATCCCCCATGATGGGTGAGGACAGTATAGAATCTCCTCGTATAGGGTGACAGGCTTCCTCTATACTCTCCAGGATGCTGGACAATCTCCTCCTGGACACTATACAATCCTCTATATGGTCCAGCACAGGGAGGAGGAGGAGGAGGAGGAGGAAGAGGGGGAGGAGAGGGTCCACCTTTCCTCTATAGGATCGGCGCACATATTCCTCCTATAGGCTCCATTCCCTTCTATAGGCTCCACACGGTGCTCACCTCTCCTTTCCGGGGCCTCAGGGAGGGGGCGGCGGATGATTTCTTCCCGGGAACAATGCTGAAGAAGAAGAGGAGGATGATGAAGATGAGTCCTGAGAACCCGACCAGCATCACTCAATCTGCTACAATGTATAACCGAGAGGGGAAGTGCGCATGTGCGGGGGAGGAGACTCCGAGAAAGGAGGGGAGGAGCAACGCCTGGACATAGACTCTCATCTCATCAACATTACGCCGAGTTTAGTACAGTGACTGCGAGCATTAGTGTGACCTATGACTGTACAGAAAACAGGCTCCCATATTACTGCCCCCAACAATATAAAAGTCCCCAGTCCCCACTATGTTCTGTCTTCTTCTGTATTACTCTCCCCCTCATCAGTGGCGTAGCGTGGGTTGTCAGCGCCCGGGGCCAGGCAAGAAATGTGCACCCCCTAACATGCAGGATTTTCGCACTCCCTGCGTCCCTTCCCTTCCTACAAAAGCACTGTACCCCTCATATCACTGTTCCCTCATATATCCGTTCCCTCATATCACTGTCCCCTCTCATATCACTGTTCCCTCATATCACTGTCCCCTCATATATCCGTCCCCTCATATCACTGTCCCCTCATATATCCGTCCCCTCATATCACTGTCCCCCCTCATATCACTGTCCCCTCATATATCCGTCCCCTCATATCACTGTCCCCTCATACAGGGTTGGACTGGGACAAAAATTTGGCCCTGGACTTTATCCAGACTGGCCCACTTTGACAGGTCTCTCCTATGGCGGCCGGACAACTACCGCACCCCCCCTCCCAGCCACCCAAGCCCCCTTTCCCCATTCACTAGCCATTCTATATTATTGGAGTAGACCGGCTGGTACTGGTACTCTGAGGCCTTGTACACACGAGGGGAAATATCCGCTGTAAACGTTCCCCGGACCGTTTACAGCGTATATTTGCGCCGGGATGTTTTGATCCGATGGCTGTACACACCATCGGATCAAATTCCCCGCCGGCGGACAGCGCGGTGACGCGGCGGTGACGTTGACGCCGCCACGTGACCGCCACGTCACCGCACCAGGAAGTAAACACTTCCGCGCGCATGCGTCGGATCCATTCACAGGATACGACGCATGTGCGGCAAGATATGTCCGCTGGTTTGCCGTACTAACCAGCGGACATATCTGACGGCCAGCTATCCGGCGGAATTATTTCAAAGCATGCTTTGAAATTTTTCCGCCGGATGAATCCGGCAAAAAGCGTCCGTTTGCCCCTACAGACGAGGGGATTTTTCGGCTGAAATGGTCCGTCGGACCATGTTCAGCGGAAATATCCCCTCGTGTGTACAAGGCCTTATAGGCAGTACCAGTAAGGAAGCTAGACATTTTACCTGGGGCAAAGAATCAGTTTGGTGCCCCCCCTTATGGGACAAGATTAGGCAGAAGGGAAAAACTCTCAGGCCATAGCTGTTGAGTCAGCTGTCTGTCCCCTCCCCCATGCTACTCTGTCACCCCCCTCTACTTCTGTTTCCCCCCAGATGAGCGCTGCGGGGAGGGAGAGGAGATGAGCGCTGCGGGAAAGGAGAGGAGGGGGGGCGGCAGTCCCCTGTTACTGAAGCCGGCCCACTGAGCCATCGGCCCACCGGGAAACTCCCTGTAGTCCCAATGGCCAGTCCATCCCTGCCCTCATATCACTGTCCCGGGTGTCCCCTCATATCACTAAACCCTCAAATATCTGACCCCTCATATCATTGTCCCCTCATATCACTGTCCCCCTCATATCACTGTCTCCTCATATCACTGTACCCCCATATATCTGTCCCCTCATATCACTGTCTCCCTCATATCATTGTTTCCCTCATATCACTGTCTCCCTCATATCACTGTCTCCTCATATATCTGTCCCCCTCATATCACTGAACCCTCATATATCTGTCCCCTCATATCATTGTCCCCCTCATAAAACTGTCCCCTCATATCACTGTCCCCCCATAACACTGTTCCCCTCATATCACTGTCTCCTCATATCACTGTACCCCCATATATCTGTCCCCTCATATCACTGTCTCTCTCATATCATTGTCTCCCTCATATTACTGTCTCCCTCATATTACTGTCTCCCTCATATCACTGCTCCCTCATATATCTATCCCCTCATAGCACTGTCTCCCTCATATCACTGTCCCCTCATATCACTGTCGCCCTTATATCACTATCCCCTCATATCACTGTCCCCCTCATATCACTCTTAGTTAATATTCCAATCGCACACCTTCCTGGATTTTAAACAGCCAATAAGTGCAAAAATGGGTGCTGAAGCGATCACCAGCTGGGAACTGGAACAACAATCATACGAACATATTCGCCAGCACACTGCAGATCGTATAAAATGTCCAAAAGTTTAATGCAGTGAAAACATCACAAGGATTGCAACGTTTCGAGGCGGCGCAGGACCTCTTCGACAGTGATATCACTGTCCCCTCATATCACTAAACCCCTTAAATATCTGACCCCTCATATCATTGTCCCCTTCATATCACTGTCCCCTCATATCACTGTCCCCTCATATATCCGTCCCCTCATATCACTGTCCCCTCATATATCCGTCCCCTCATATCACTGTCCCCCCTCATATCACTGTCCCCTCATATATCCGTCCCCTCATATATCTGTCCACTCATATCACTGTCCCCTCATATCACTGTCCCCCTCATATCACTGTCCCCTCATATCACTAAACCCTCAAATATCTGACCCCTCATATCACTGTCCCCTCATATCACTGTTCCCCTCATATCACTGTACCCCCATATATCTGTCCCCTCATATCACTGTCTCCCTCATATTATTGTTTCCCTCATATCACTGTCTCCCTCATATCACTGTCTCCTCATATATCTGTTCCCCTCATATCACTGAACCCTCATATATCTGTCCCCTCATATCATTGTCCCCCTCATATAACTGTCCCCTCATATCACTGTCCCCCCATAACACTGTTCCCCTCATATCACTGTCTCCTCATATCACTGTACCCCCATATATCTGTCCCCTCATATCACTGTCTCTCTCATATCACTGTCTCCCTCATATTACTGTCTTCCTCATATCACTGCTCCCTCATATATCTGTCCCCTCATAGCACTGTCTCCCTCATATCACTGTCCCCTCATATCACTGTCGCCCTTATATCGCTATCCCCTCATATCACTGTCCCCCTCATATCACTCTTAGTTAATATTCCAATCGCACACCTTCCTGGATTTTAAACAGCCAATAAGTGCAAAAATGGGTGCTGAAACTATCAGCAGCTGGGAACTGGAACAACAATCATACGAACATATTCGCCAGCACACTGCAGATCGTATAAAATGTCCAAAAGTTTAATGCAGTGAAAACATCACAAGGATTGCAACGTTTCGAGGCGGCGCAGGACCTCTTCGACAGTGATATCACTGTCCCCTCATATATCTGTCCCCTCATATCATTGTCCCCCCATATATCTGCCCCCTCATATCACTGTCTCCCTCATATCACTGTCCCCTCATATATCTGTCCCCCTCATATCACTGTCCCCTCATATCACTGTCTCCCTAATATCATTGTCTCCCTCATATCACTGTCTCCCTCATATCACTGCCCCCTCATATATCTGTCCCCTCATATCACTGTCCCCTCATATCACTGTCCCCTCATATCACTGCCCCCTCATATCACTGTACCCCCATATATCTGTCCCCTCATATCACTGTACCCCCATATCACTGTCCCCTCATATCACTGTCTCCCTTGTATCACTGTCCCCTGATATCACTGTACCCCTATATATCTGTCCCCTTATATCACTGTACCCCCATATATCTGTCCCCTCATATCACTGTCCCCTCATATATCTGTCCCCTCATATATCTGTCCCCTCATATCACTGTCCCCCTCATATATCTGTCCCCCTCATATCACTGTCCCCTAATATCACTGTCCCCTCAAATATCTGTCCCCTCATATCACTGTCCCCTCATATCACTGTCTCCCTACTATCATTGTCTCCCTCATATCACTGTTTCCCTCATATCACTGCCCCCTCATATATCTGTCCCCTCATATCACTGTCCCCTCATATCACTGTACCCCCATATATCTGTCCCCTCATATCACTGTACCCCCATATATCTGTCCCCTCATATCACTGTCCCCTCATATATCTGTCCCCTCATATATCTGTCCTCTCATATCACTGTCTCCCTCATATATCTGTCCCCCTCATATCACTGTTCCCTAATATCACTGTCCCCTCAAATATCTGTCCCCTCATATCACTGTCCCCTAATATCACCGTCGCCTCATATATCTGTCCCCTCATATCACTGTACCCCCATATATCTGTCCCCTCATATCACTGTCCCCCTCATATCATTGTCCCCCTCATATCACTGTACCCCCATATATCTGTCCCCCTCATATCACTGTCCCCTCATATCACTGTCCCCTCATATCATTGTCCCCCTCATATCACTGTCCCCCCAAATCACTGTCCCCCTGATATAACTGTCCCCTCATATCACTGTCCCCCTCATATCACTGTCCCCCTCATATCACTGTCCCCTCATATCACTGTCCCCTCATATCACTGTCCCCCTCATATCACTGCAATATTTCAGGTTCTCCCATGTGTGGCCCCACACCATCTCTTGGGTAGCCCAATCTTCCACATCTGTAATTTATAAAGATTTCAGTTTCCACAGATCATTCACTGCGTTCCTGGGTGACGCCATTCGTGTCGTCTGGTTGGCTAATGGTGATTGTTCTGTTTTTTGTCCTGCTGCTTCTATTGATTCCTCCAGCTGAGAGTTTGCCACAAAAACAGTTACACAATTCTGCAAAATGAGGTTGTAGTTAATGTTGCCGGAGTGCGGCAATATCTCCATCTGCTGCAACAAATGCATTTTAGATGGGTGAGAACAATAAGAAATGCTTCTGGGTTCATACAATATGAATACATTGTACGGCTCTAGCACCAAAAATACATAAGGCCTCATCTGTTCAGTATTTGTTTCAAATGTACTTCAAGAGCACCTCTTCTCAGTCCACCTAAAACTTTTTTAGTTATGGTTGGAGCCTTAGGCTACTTTGAATACTCCTTCGCTCCCTCCAATGGGCAGCCATTTGACCTTGACACAAACAGTCGGCTTCCCCTTCAGTGTCTTCAACCTAAGTGCATGCTTTTATTTGATTTTTATTAGGTATATTGGCTGGTTGAAATAGGACACTGAAAGACACTGTGTTTATGCTGCACTGTATCTGGGACCTCAACATGCCCCAGATACTTCTCTTCCCATTCCTAAAGAAGGATTCTAGCTATGGATAGTTTTAAATAGTTACTTTGGTGCAGCATGGTGCTTGGCTAAGAATGGAGAGTGAGAGAAACACTATCTGCTGCTGCTCTGTGGTGCTGAACTGGTTATCAGCTATATCAGCAGGAGGAGGGACCTGCTGAGCAAGAAGAGTTCAATAGAATGTGTCAGTACTGCACTGTGGGAACTGTAGTCCAGAGGGGAGAGACTCTACTATTATCTGGGGTGCTGTGTTTGGGGGTGCTAAAAGCTGTGTGTGACCAGATGGTGAGCTTCAATATCACTGGTACTGGTGAGATTCTGCTGTGGGGATTTACTATCTGTTGCTAGAGGGACTGAGCCCATTAGAAACTGACCATACAGCCATCTAGTAGCATTAATGCTAATGCTGTCTGCTCTGCATGCTTTAATAGGACTATTTTTGTAGGCCCTGGCGCTAGCTAGTTAAGCGTTAGGACTAAGGACTATCCCTTTACAGCTGCTACACAGAGACCTTCTCCTATTGCTTATGCTAAGAGCTACCTCTCAGGCGACATTGTACCATATCATAGCCACTCTCCTAGAGTTATAGTATTATTATTCACATTGCAGTTAATGCTTATATGTACTGTTTATTGTTGACTTTGCTGATTCATGAGTTAATCTCATACTAGTGGTACAGAACCAGTCCATTACATGCGGGGGGTGCCGAAAGCATGGATTATAATTAGGGGTGTTTTTTTTTTAAAGGGGTGTTCCAGCCAAAATTTTGTTTATTAAAAGTCAGCAGCTACAAAAAGTGTAGCTGCTGGCTTTTAATAAACACTCACTTACCTGGTCCTGCGTTCCAGCGACGCGCCGACCGGGGCTCCGCTCCTCTCCCCCCCTCCCCAGCCGGCGTCTCCATCTCCACTGCGGGCACCCAGCCGTGACAGCCTTCGGCTTCACGGCCGGGCACCCACTGCGCATGCGCGAGCCGTACTGCGCATGCGTGCGCGGCGCGGCTCGCCGCTGATTGGAGAGGCGATCGCATGGGACCTGTCAGTGTCCCATGTGATCGCCTACAGGGAGGGGGCTGGTGTAGGCGATTAAGCTTAATCGCCTAACCAGCCCCTCGGCGGAAGCAGGAAGTGGGACAGGAAGTCCCACTCCTACTGAAGCCCCCACTCCCCCCCCAAAAAAATTACATGCCAAATGTGGCATGTATGGGGGTGAGGAGTGGGTTAAGAAAAGGTCATTTTTGTGGGTGGAACACCCCTTTAAGCACGTGATTGCTCAAAGGCTTTAATGGGCTTCAAAAAAGGGTGGGCTCGGGGGAAAAAGAGCACTGCGCTCCAAGCCATCCTATTGGCCTATGAGGAAGAAGGAGGAGACTATGGCCGTTGTGATGCCGAGGAGACACATGGGAAGCCCGACCGACGGAGCCGGGACACAGAAGAGACTAAGGGGGAGAGCCGCCGGTGCCGTCTCCACATGTCAGTCTGGGGGAAGCACAGGGTGAGTGAGCTGACGACCGGGGAGGGTGTGGGTATGATGTGCGGTGTGGCTGGAGGAATGAGGGGGGAGGGTCCGTGGTCAGGTCCATCTGATGCCCCCTTGTCTGATGGAGCACCAGTCAACTGTAGAGAACTCTATTCTAAGTTACTTGGCAAAGTGAATATGGGGGTATATTCACGTAGATCGGCGCACCTTTATGTCGGCGTAGCGCATCGTCTTTACGCTACGTCGGTGCAACGTTGAGAGGCAAGTATGGAATTCACAAAGAAAATCCGCCCAACGTTGCGTCAGCATAGCGTATAGATGTCGGCGTAAGCCGACGGAAGTCAAAGTAGGTGGAAGTGGGCGTGATATATTAAGATGAAGAGTGACCCCATGCAAATGATGGGCAGAGCTTCAAAAAACGAACTGCGCATGCGTCCTCTCTTGGACGCATCCCAGTGCGCATGCTCACAGTCACGTCGAAATAGCTGCCTAAGATACGTCAATACACTGCCTACGACGTGAACGCAACCTACGTCCAGCCCTATTCCCGTAGTACTACGTAAACGACGTACAATACGACGGCTGTTCCCTGATCCATACCTTTGCATGGGTTGCGCCTTCTATATGAGGAAAAACTTTACGCCAGACGTAACCCTTATGCAAATTGCTTAAAAAAAGGGCGGATCTAGGTTTGTGAATCAGCGTATCTCCCTCATTTGCATTTATGCATCTCAAATCAATGGGAGTTCCAAAAGCATCCAGCGTAACTATGCGCCCACTATACGTCGGCGTAGGCAAGTTACGTCGGTCGGATGAAGTCAGTTTTTTGGCGTATCTTAGTTCTACCGGTACAGCGCATAGATACGGCGACGCACATTTGTACTTACACGGCGTATCTCGAGATACGCCGGCATAAGTGCTACGTGAATCCGGGCCATAATGTTTAGTTGACTGTGTGTGAACATATCTTCTGTGTGTTCATTTATGCTCAAAACACCATTTATTCTAACCCGTACCTATACACTTAAAGCGGTTGTAAACTGCATATACATTTTTTTTTTTTTAAACCTGCAAGGCAAATGCCATAATGAGCTATTATGCACCGCATAAGCTTATTATGAAATACTTACCTCTGAACGAGGAGAAGAGAACTTACCTGGTCCACGCTGAGTGAGATGACATCTTGACTCGGCGTGTCTTCCAGGTATCGCCGATCCAGCGCTGTGATTGTCTGGAGCTCCGCTGCGTGTGCGCGGGAGATTTCAAATCGGCAAGGTCTGTCGGATGCCGGTCCTTTCGCCGTGGATTCCCCCCTGCGCATGCGCCGCTGCAATCAGCGGCGCATTGCGAGGGGAATATCTCCTAAACCGTACAGGTTTAGGAGATATTCTTTATACCTACAGGTAAGCCTTATTATAGGCTTACCTGTAGGTAAAAATAAAAAACTGGGATTTACAACCACTTCAATACATTTACCACTAAATGGTCTTGTGTCTAATTCCTGGTGCTAATTCACAGTCGAGATAAAGGTGTCGAGATAAAGGTATCTATACTTGTGTTCTTATAGGTGCTTGTAGTAACTTTCATTCAACCAGGTACAGGCAGTGGCGTCACTAGGGTTGGTGCCCCCCCCCCCCCCCCCCAGCCTGCCACAGTGCTAATTGGTAGTGTCACCCAGGGCATTCTTCTTAGGGAAAACGTGCAGGAACTCAATCTTGCACCACATTTCCCCCCAAAGTAGAGGGGTGGGGGTTGAGCATGCCACAGCAACTGGGTGTGGGAGGGTCCTAAAGGGTCATTAAATACCATGAGGGTGCTACATACAGAGTGCAGCGTTCAGTTGTGTGCAGGGTACAGAGTGCAGGTAGGTGCAGGGTGGGTACAGAGGGCAGGGTGCAGAGTGCAGTTGGGTTCAGAGTGCAGGGTGCAGGTGGATAAAAAGTGCAGGTGGGTACAGAGTGCTGGGTGCAGGGTGCAAGTGGGTGCAGGGTACAAAATGCAGGTGGCTGCAGGGTGAAGAATGCAGGTGGGCACAGATTGGGTGCAGAGTGCAGGTGAATTGCAAACAAATTTGTGGTTTTGTAAAGTGCATTTTATCAACAGTTCCATAAATGTACTATTGCTGGGATTTGTAGTCCTCTATGGCTGCTGGTATTCTCCATTGCGCTGTATAATGATTATACTGTACAATGCAGATTACCACTGACCAGTTATAGAGGAACTACAAATTCCAGCAATAATACATTATACAGCACAATGGAGAATACCAGCAGCTATAGAGGAACAACAAATCCCAGCAATAATATATTAACCAGCCTGTATAATGTATTATTGCTGGGATTTGTTGTTCCTTTATAGCTGCTGGTGTTCAGCATTGTGCTGCTGTATTTTACAATGCACACTACAATACAAAATAATATGCATATCACATGCACTTTGTCTTTGTCATATTACATACCGCTCCCACTTCAGCCAGCTCCCGATCCCGATAGGAGTCTGATGTGTCTGGTGTGGACCTCTTCGCTCGGTTCCAACTTCCAAATCTGTGCACCGGGCAGCTCACGTGTCCCTCAACAGGTGGCCGTCGCCTTCAGGATGACGCCGCACTGCCTGCTGGTCCGGTCCGTCTGTTGCTCCGCGGTATAGAATCCCCCTTAGTGCAGACACCCGCAGTATAGACACCCCCCTTAATGCAGACCCCTCCATCAGTATAGACCCCCCTTAGTGCAGACCCCCCATCAGTACAGACCCCCACAGTATACACACGCACACCCTCCTTAGTGCAGACCCCCATCAGTACACAATCCCCCCTTAGTACAGAGACCCCCGCAGTATACACCCCCCCTTAGTGAAGACCCCCATCAGTACAGAGACCCCCGCAGTATGCATCCCCCCATAGTGCAGACCCCCATCAGTACAGAATCCCTGCTAAGTACAGAGACCCCCCAGAATACACCCCCCCCTTAGTGAAGACCCCCATCAGTACAGAATCCCCCCTTAGTACAGAGACCCTGCAGTATACACACCACCCTTAGCGCAGACCCCCATCAGTACAGAAACCCCCCTTAGTACAGAGACCCCCGCAGTATACACACCCCCTTAGTGCAGACCCCATCAGTACAGAAACCCCCCTAAATACAGAGCCCCCCAGATTATACACACCCCCCTTAGACCCCTCCATCAGTATAGACCCCCCTTAGTGCAGACCCCACATCAGTACAGACCCCCACAGTATACACACGCACACCCCCCCTTAGTGCAGACCCCCATCAGTACACAATCCCCCCTTAGTACAGAGACCCCCGCAGTATACACACCCCCTTAGTGAAGACCCCCATCAGTACAGAGACCCCCGCAGTATACATCCCCCCATAGTGCAGACCCCCATCAGTACAGAATCCCTGCTAAGTACAGAGACCCCCCCAGAATACACACCCCCCTTAGTGAAGACCCCCATCAGTACAGAATCCCCCCTTAGTACAGAGACCCTGCAGTATACACACCACTTAGCGCAGACCCCTATCAGTACAGAAACCCCCCTTAATACAGAGACCCCCGCAGTATACACACCCCCCTTAGTGCAGACCCCCATCAGAACAGAAACCCCCCTAAGTACAGAGCCCCCCAGAGTATACACACCCCCCCCTTAGTGCAGACCCCCATCAGTACAGAATCCCCCTTAGTACAGAGACCCCTGCAGTATACACCCCCCCTTCGTGCAGACCCCCATCAGTACAAAATCCCCCTAAGTACAGAGACCCCCGGATTATACACAACCCCCTTAGTGCAGACCCCCATCAGTACAGAATCCCCCCTTAGTACAGAGACCCTGCAGTATACACCCCCCCTTAGTGCACATCCCCATCAGTACAAAATCCCCCCGGAGTATACACCCCCCTTAGTGGAGACCAGAATCCCCCCTTAGTTAGTACACTTACCCCCCCATCAGCATAGGCAGCCCTCTAACCGAGTCACCCCCCCGCACATGTCACCTTCAGACCTCAGAGCAGCGCGGCCGCTGTTACACACACAGCAGTGTGTGTCCCTCTGGCGCCTCCTCCTCACTGAATGTAAACACAGAGGAGGAGGCGCCGGCGGCTTCCAGGCTGATCAGCGGGCGGTGTTAGCAGTGCGGTGCCTGCACGGACCGCGCGTCTGCACCCCCCCACACCCTGCGCACATCTGCACCCCCACACCCTCCGCACGTCTGCACCCCCCCACACGTCTGCACCCCCCCCCCCCACACACACACACACACACATGGCTCAGTGGGCCGGTCAGAGGTCCGCGGCAATCTACCCGTCAATCGCCGACAGCTGGCACTTGACGAGTAGATTGAGATTTAGCCACTTAGTCAGCATGCAGAGTAGCACAGGCAGGAAGCGTGTAATAATTTCTCTCTCATGTCTCGCTGAGGCTGCTCCCCGCCCCTGTTGGCCCCTCCTCTCTTCTCGTCCATCCCCATTTGCTTGTGACATCATCTGGGATGGATGAGAAGAGAGGGGGGTGGGGAGCAGCCGCAGCGAGACATGAGAGAGAACTTATTGCACACGCTTCCTGTGCTACTCTGCATGCTGGCTGGTAAACAATGTGCCCTGATGTGCGCCCTGTGCCCCTGTTTCCTGATGTGCCCCGTGCCCGAGTGCTGATGTGCTCTGATGTACTATGTGCCCTGATCTGCCCTGTGCCTCGTGCCCTGATGTACTATGTGCCCTGATGTGCCCTGTGCCCTGATGTGCCCTGTACGCTGATGTGCCCTGTGCCCTGAATTGCTATGTGCCCTGATGTGCCCTGTGCCACATGTCCTGATGTGCCCTGTGCTCTGATGTGCTATGTGCCCTGTGCCTTGATGTGCTATGTGCCCTGATGTGCCCTGTGCCTTGATGTGCTATGTGCCCAAAAACGTTGCATACAAACACGCAAAAACGCCTGAAAAAACTGTGGAAAATTGCTCAAAGACGCTACGCTCAGGTGTGAATGCAGCCTAAGAACTGGTAAGCTGCAATATAATAAATGTTTTCTTTCAATCAATCAAAACATGCATTTTGAAGTATGAATGGCCCTTAAGACTATTGTGCCATGGGAATGGAAATGATACAGCTACTGCTGCACACATTAATGCACACATTAACACATATTGCCTTGGCAGCACACTGCTATGCACTAACATTTCAGCACAATGGAAGTTACAGATGTGCCATGGCAGCCCATTGAATATGTTGTACATCACCGCGTTCTTGATGTTCGAAATTTCCGACAACATTTGTGTGACCGTGTGTATGCAAGCCAAGTTTGATCCAACATTTGTCGGAAATGTATCTACGGGTTTTGTTGTCGGAGTGTCCGATCGTCTGTACGCGGCATTAGAGCGGCAAGAATGTGTAATTCCCTTCCCCAGGCGGTGATCTCAGCGGGGGGCATCAATGTTTTTAAGAAACTATTATGCCACGTACACACAGTCGGAATTTCTGGCAAGAAAAGTTTAATACAAGCTTTTGGTCAGAAATTAAGACCGTGTGTAGACCCCATCGGACTTTTTCTGTCGGAATTTTACGACAACAAAAATTTGAGAGATGGTTCTCAAATTTTCAGACGGGAAAAGTTCTTGTCGGAAATTCCAATCGTCTGTATACAATTCCGACGTGCAAAAAAACACTCTTGCTCAGAATCAATTCAACGCATGATCGGAATCATTGAACTTAATTTTTCTCGGCTCATTGTCGTGTTATACGTCACAGCGTTCTTGTGGATCGGAATTTTGTGTGACCGTGTGTATGCAACACAAGTTTGAGCCAAAATTCAGTCGTAAAAAAAATCCATGGTTTTCTTGTCGGAATTTCCGATCGTGTGTACGCGGTATTAGATAAGAACCTAAACGACCATAACATACAGGAATATACAATGTAATACTGACATATAATCACACACATAGGTATATAACTATGTAACTATGTATCCTAACATGTAAAACCCACTGTGTTCTGTTAGTGCCCCATCATGTATATTAGAGAGCAAGGTGGAGTCATATTCTGGGTTCCTCTAATTGTTTTGTTCTGGACTCTATGCTCAACAGTAACCGAAAATAGTTTCCCTAAATATAGAGGGCTAAAATGTCACGTGCCCTATAAAACAGCACACCAAGAAGTAAACATCACAGCCACCTGTGAAACATGTGACAACTAATGAGGAATCCTGTGGGATCAGTGTTACACATCCATGCACTTGCAAATAAAATGGTTGGGAAGCCTAAACATTTTTTGACCTTAATGCATTCCTCGCATTAAGCTAAAAAATGTTTAGGTGTCAGCATCCCCCCCTCAGTCTCCCTTTTACTTACCTGAGTCCTCATTTGATCCAGCGCTGTGCACGTCTGCAGCTCTTCTCTCCCATCAATTCCGGGTCTTGTTGGCTTTGCTGGGGCACCAGCAGTGTTGCCAACTGTCTGTATTTTTACAAACAGTTCGAAAAAACTAGCACTTTTTTATCCTGTTCGTAAATGTCTGTGGTTGCAGAAATATGCCAGTATAAATAGCCGAGATCGGTTCGGCTTGGAACTGTGCATTGAGATTGGAGGCAGGGGGTGATATTGGCTGCGGTGGCAACGCAGAGGGGGATGGAGGCAGGGGGCAATGGAGGCAGGGGGAGATTGGAGGCAGGGGGTGTTAGTGACAGGGGGGGATTGGAGGCAGGGAGTGATTGGAGGCAGGGGATGTTGGTGGCACCGCAGAGGGGGATGGTGGCACCGCAGAGGGTGGGGGATGGAGACATGGGTTGTTGTTGGCACCGCAGAGGGGGATGGAGGCAGGGGGTGATTGGAGGCAGGGGGCCTGGAGGAGATTGGAGGCATGGGGAGATTGGAGGCGGGGGTTGTTAGTGGCACGGGGTGATTGGAGGCAGGGGGTGTTGGTGGCACCACAGAGGGGGATGGAGGGAGGGGACAATGGAGGCAGGGGGTGATTGGAGGCAGGGGGCCTGAGGGAGATTGGAGGCAGGGGGAGATTGGAGGCAGAGGGGGATTGGAGGCAGGGGGAGATTGTGGCACTGCAGAGGGGGATGAAGGTAGGGGGTGTTTGTGGCAGAGGGGGATGGAGGCAGGGGGTGACGTGACTAAATAATTTGCCCTTATTATATCGAAAATAACAAAAATATGTTTTTTTACCTTAATATCTACCTTAACCACTTCCTGAAGGCTGTACGATTTTGTACGGCCGCAGGGTGTTTCTACTTCTCCGATCCGCCGTCTTTTGACGGCGTACACTCCTCCAGGCCACTGGGGGGCATGCGAGCAATGCCGGCGGCGCGTGCGTGCCCGCCGCATCGCTGAGATGCCGATGCGCGTGCCTGGCGACCGCGATGTCTGCCAGGCACTCGCGATCGGCGGTTACAGGACAAGGACGTGGATCTCTGTGTGTAAACACAGAGATCCACGTCCTGTCAGGGGAGAGAGGAGACCGATCTGTGTCCCTTGTACATAGGGACATAGATCAGTCACCCCCCCTCCCCCCACAGTTAGAACACAATGCAGGGTACACATTTAACCCCTTCCTCAACCCCTAGTGTTATCCCCTTCAATGCCAGTCACATTTATACAGTAATTAGTGCATATTTATAGCACTGATCGCTGTATAAATGTGTCAAAAGTGTCCAATGTGTCAATGTGTCCGCCATAATGTCGCAGTCACAATAAAAATCGCAGATCGCCGCCATTACTAGTAAAAAAAAATAAAAAATAATAATAATTCTGTCCCCTATTTTGTAAGCGCTATAACTTTTGCGCAAACCAGTTGCTTATTTATTTATTTTTTACCAAAAATATGTACAATAATACATATCGGCCTAGACTGAGAATGTTTTTTTTTTAAATTGGGCTATTTATTATAGCAACAAGTAAAAAATATTGTTTTTTTTTCAAAATTGACGCTCTTTTTTTGTTTATAGCTCAAAAAATAAAAACCGCAGAGTTGATCAAATACCACCAAAAGAAAGCTCTATTTGTGGGAAAAAAAAGGACGCCAATTTTGTTTGGGAGCCACGTCGCGCGCAATTGTCAGTTAAAGCAGCGCAGTGCCAGAAGCTGAAATTTTACCTGGTCAGGAAGGGGGGTATACGTGCCCAGTAAGCAAGTGGTCAATCACATTGCTATTTGCCTGTTGTACTTGTTTGTAGCCTAAATACTGAAATTTGTAGAATCAAATAAAATGGGGGAGATGATGTCACTCCCAACGGTCATGGCACGGGACTCTGAAGAAACTGCATTGGTGGCTGTTCCTTCAAAGCACGGGCATAGGGATGTCACTGGCTGCATGTACTAAATATCTGCTAAACGGTGCATGGAAGTTAAATGAGTTGTAAAGCTTTGTGTTTTTTCACCTTAATGCATCCATTAAGGTGAAAAACATCTTGCATTCTCCGGCCCTCCCGAGCCCCTGTTTTACTTACCTGAGCCCCAAATCTTTGTGGGCACCATACCGCGATGCTTTCCCCCAGCTTGAGGCGGCTCTTCGTTGGATGATTGATAGCAGCGCAGCCATTGGCTCCCGCTGCTGTCAATCAAATCAATGACACGGCGCATCAGGGGGCTGGGCCTAGTGATACACTCTGTGGCTTGGGAGAGTACTTCCCAGAGGGGGTTTAGCTCTTGCAAGGAGGAGACGAGACAGCTGCCGAGGGACCCCAGAAGACCAGGATCGGGGCCACTCTGTGCAAAACGAACTGCACAGTGGAGGTAAGTACAACATGTTTGTTATTTAAAAAAACAAAAACAAACCCATACAACCCCTTTAACTTCCACTTTAGGCACCATTTCAGTTACAAACACAACGATAGAGCTTAAGGAGACCATGGACCGAATTTGTTGCCAGTCGTAACACATTCTTTCTTTCCGCATTTAGGGGAGAGTGGAGAAAGATTATAACACTTATCATCTTTACCTATTGATCTTTTATCAGGAATAATAAATCTATACCGGTTTTATTGTAAACCTACGGCACCCTCATTCTTTACTCTTGTTTTGGGCTTTACTGCTTGTTGTGGCTCCATTAGGAAGATTTCCCTACATTCCCTGTCCTGTTGACATTTTACAATACAGGAAGTGAGTGGAGCTCTCCAATTGCAACGCAGATAAAAATTAAACCACTTTGTTTTTCTAAAGCAGAGTAAGTAAAGGCTGGAACCCCTTTCAGATTTGTCTGTTTCATTGTTGCAGATTTACCTTTACTTACCCAGCCTCAGGTAGCAATTTAAAACAAAACAGAGGTTCTAACCCCACGGACTACCAACAAAGTTGGGACACCAACTACCAATGGGAGCACTAACTGTAGCTGGCCAGCTAGAACCTGTCCTAGGTAGCTAATATAACCTACATGTATATACAGCTAAGCCTGCTAAGAACCTAATGTAGTGCACATGTTTATATGTGAGAGACAAAAGCAGAGTTATTCACTGTGATTTTGTGCTTGGATGTCATATAACAGTTGTATGTTGTGTCCACAGAAGGAAAAGAAAAAATATGCCTTTAAGAGTCATTTGTTTGTATGGCAGCAGGAGGTAAGGAATAACACAGTTGAATTCATGCCAGCAAGCATAGAGTTTAGCTTTTGTGACTCATTGGTAGCCTTGCCCAATCACAGCTAATCTCACATTGAGCAGAGTCTTGACCTATCACAGCCTCCTTTGCATCCATTTCTGTCTGGGAGGTTCCTAATACACAGCATGTGCTGCTAGGTTATTCCACCACAGACACAGAGAGCCACATGGAGACAGAGACAGAGAGCAGACACACAAGACCAGAGTCTTGTTTTATGGAAGCCAGGGGATAAAAATAGGTATGTGACACAGTTATATATATGTTCTTATTGTAAATAGTGTGGTTTGAACTGTATACTGATATAGTTGTGTGTTCACTTGTAGTTCCACCTAACCTTATTCAGAAACCAAACCCAACTAAGCTAACCCTGCAAAAGCAACCCTGCAGACCAAGTTACAAACCACAGTTATACCTTTCAGAGAAATCAGAGAATGCTTTGATAACTTGCAGAGAGAGAGAGAGAGTAAATACTGAAAAAATAAATATATCCACCATCTTATGTTAAATGACAAGATTGAATATTTGAACCACCATTTTGTTATTCTTTATTCTACACATGTTTTTGTGCATGGACTGTCTGCTGCAAAGAAGCAGTATTATATATGAAGAAAAGTGAAGTTAATAAAGAAGTTATTTAAGCATTTGGTGTGCTCTTTAAACCTACTGCTTCCATAGAACGGCGCTAGAGGAATTTCAGAGTAATAGACAGTCTTGTTGGACTGAAAAGTCAGAGATATCACAATTCTTCTAATGCCACAGCGCATGAGGCACTTCATAGTGCTGCGCCTGCCAAACTAACCACCAATAGGGGAATAGAACACTGGCCACCAATGAGGGTGCAGACCACTTGAAAACCAATAATTAAGGAAGCACACATCATTAACCAACAACATTCTGTATGTTAAATAGCCCTGACCGCTGCATCCTATGTTGTATGTTACAGATTCCTGACCGAAGTTCTCCTTGTCATGTACACATGTAAGCAGTTGAATGAGACAGTGTTTGTGGTATTGCACACAAACTTTCTATATAACATTCTTCCTGCAGTTGGCCATTCACTTCCAGCATTTTTGCCAACAAATGTGGTCCAACCATTGGCAGTATGTCACCCAAAAACATCAGAATCCATACTTGCCTGAACCTGGAATCACAGAACCACGTGAAAGTTTGATCAGGCACAGGCTGAACGTCGTCCACCAGTCAGTTTAAGCACCTGGGATTACAGCAGGTGTGCACTGCAGTGTGACCTGAGCTGCAGGTGGTGAAGGCTGATCTAACAAATATGTATAAAGAAGGGATTTTTTTCTACATTCTACCTCAAAATTAAAAACTTCCTTCTCCCTCCTGTGTGGTGCAATGTTTGAGTAGGTAGCACAACACTGTAGAGAGATATGCAACATAGACTTACCATTTGCAATGCAACCAAAATCTAAACGCTAAAAAGAGTGCAATATACTGGCATGGAATAAGAGCTCTGAGATTGGCTGATGCTAACATACAATGCTTTTTTTTTTTTTTGCAGCATTCATTTTTTTCACAAACCTTACAAACAACAACTTTTGGAGAGTCATTTAATTCCCAGACAGTTGGCAGACCCAAGTATTGGTCCCCGTGACAGTTAGTGGTTGGTTGCATTGCGGTGACATATCTGAGGCTGCAGAGAATTCTGACATTAATTAACTGGCAACAGAATACATTCCTCTCCTCCAAGATCCCCCACACAATGGGGGGCCCTGGATTATCTGCTTCCTACAGATTGCAGATTTTTATTCAGTATTTTATCATATAATCATTAATTTCCCATTAACCCAAATGCAGTTGTCTTTATTCTTCCAGGATTTGGTAATAGAGAAATTCAATTTAAAATTGTTTTTGGGAATATCAGATGTTTATAAAATGCAGCAAAGTCTCTAAAGCAATTTCATTCATTCTCAGATGAGATACTGAATATATCAAACTACAAGGTTTATCCAAATACCATTTCAGGACATGTTAATAGGAAGACCTTTTAGTCTTTGAGTTTTGGTCCAAGCACACAATTGAAGTCAATGTTGAGGCTTCTGGTGTGTTGCTGTACTTTTAACCACTTCCTGTCCTTAGGCCATATACTGTATACACAGCCTCAGGAGCAAGTGGTTTCCGGTAAAAGTGATCCAATCAGCTCTACAGATCCCTGATCACTTTTACAGGACTTGGAAGCAGGGCCGGTACAAGAATTTTTGTCTACTTAGGACAAAGTTGAATTTTTCTCATCCTTTCCTACTCCTCCTTCTTATTCTTCATCTGTTTCTTCTCCAATTCTTCTTTTATAAAAATAAAAAAAAAGTGGTTTGCACTAAGGCCGGGTTCACACTGGTGCGACAAACGCTCCGACATTGGGAGCTTATGTCGCATGACATGTGAAAATCAATGTTTCCCTATGGGAGCTGTCTTAACTGGTCCGACACAAGTCGGTCCGACTTTGAAAATGCTCCCTGTACTACTTTGGTCCGACTTTGATCCTAATTCAGCCCATTGAATATCATTGAAGTCGGATCGAAGTAAAAGCCTTGTCCTCACCATCCGACTTTTGACATCTGACATGGTGCTTACATCAGCAGTAAAAGGAATTTATCTCACACTGGGATTGTTTTGATTGGTCAAAGAACAAGTCAGACTATCACAAAGTCGGATCAAAGTAGTATCCTGTTCATGAAAGTTGGATGGATGTAGGACCAATGTAGGACCAATGTAGGTCCGATGTCGCAGAGCAAAGTAGGATGAAAGTTGTACTACTGTCGTGTAGTATAGTGTGAACCCAGCCTGTGTTATTTACCCCACTTTAGACTTTAGTTTGTGACTATTGCATTTTGTATTTGCCTTAGTATATTGCAATCCGGCACCAGTGGCGGCTGGTGCTCAAAATTTTTGGGGGGGCGCAAACGAAAAAAAAAATATTGCAGCCTCACTGTGCCCATCACATGCAGCCACTGTGCCATGCCACCAAATGTAGCCACTGTGCCATGCCACCAAATGCAGCCACTGTGCCATCAATTGTCACCACTGTGCCATGCCATCAAATGCAGCCACTGTGCCATCAATTGTCACCACTGTGCCATGCCATCAAATGCAGCTACTGTGCCCATCAATTGTCACCAATGTGCCATGCCATCATATGCAGTCACTGTGCCATCAATTGTCACCACTTGTGTCACTAATTGTGCCATGCCATCAAACGCCACCACTGTGCCATCAATTGTCACCAATGTGCTATGCCATCATTTGCAGTCACTGTGCCATCAATTGTCACCACTTGTGTCACTAATTGTGCCATGCCATCAAACGCCACCACTGTGCCATCAATTGTCACCACTGTGCCATGCCATCAAAAGCAGCTACTGTGCCCATCAATTGTCACCACTGTGCCATGCCATCAAATGCCACCACTGTGCCATCAATTGTCACCATTGTGCCATGCCATCAAACGCAGTCACTGTGCCATCAATTGTCACCTCTCTGCCATGCCATCAAATGCAGTCACTGTGCCATCAATTGTCACCTCTCTGCCATGCCATCATATTCAGTCACTGTGCCATCAATTGTCACCACTGTGCCATGCCATCATATTCAGTCACTGTGCCATCAATTGTCACCAATGTGCCATGCCATCAAAAGCAGCTACTGTGCAATCAATTGTCACCACTGTGCCATGCCATCAAACGCCACCACTGTGCCATCAATTGTCACCATTGTGCCATGCCATCAAACGCAGTCACTGTGCCATCAATTGTCACCTCTCTGCCATGCCATCAAATGCAGTCACTGTGCCATCAATTGTCACCTCTCTGCCATGCCATCATATTCAGTCACTGTGCCATCAATTGTCACCACTGTGCCATGCCATCATATTCAGTCACTGTGCCATCAATTGTCACCACTGTGCCCGGCCTGTGCTCATTGTTGCCTCTGTGCCCCATGATGCCACTGTGCCCCATGCTTCTACTGTGCCCCATGCTGCCACTGTGCCCCATGCTGCCACTGTGCCCCATGCTGCCACTGTGCCCCATGCTGCCCCTTTCCCTGTAAAAAAATCACTTACCTGACGCTTCCATGTCCTCCCTCGATGTCTTCTGCCGCCCTGGAGAAGCTTCAGCCAATCAGGTTCCTGAAAACCAGAATCCGGGAACCTGATTGGCTGAAACGGCTGTCAGTCTAATGCAAGGACCGCAGATTGTCTGCGCTCCGAGCATAGACTTCCGAGAGCCGGAGGGCGGGACTGGAAAAGCCTATCAGAGCCACTGGCTTTGATAGGCAGTTCCCCTCAGCCAACCAGCTGTCGCTATTCGGGTAACCGGCGTCCCATGTCCGGTTATACGAATAGACCAGGCAGCTGGCAACAGTAACACACGTCCAATGCATAGCATTGAACGTGTGTTACTTGCGAGAGGGGGTGGCGCTGCAGCGCCCTCTATAGACGGCCGCCAGAACTTCGGCTAAAATGTCAAAATGACATTTTAGCCGAATAAAAGTTCTTAAAGGGCCCGTTTTTTTTTTTTTTTTTAATTCTTTTTTTTTTTTTGTGACTGCGGGAGGGGGGGCGGCGCCCGTGCGCCCATATGGGCGGGCCGCCACTGTCCGGCACTAAGTATTGGTTGTGCTTATTGCACTTAACACCGTTTGTATGCTATGTGAAGTTGTCTTTGTATTGTATCTGTCTAACATCTTTTTTTTTTTTTTTTCTCAAAAAGGATGTTTATTGACACATATGGTAACAAACATAAGTACAGGCAAAAACAGAAAATCAAAACAGACATTCCACGGAACAGTGGAACAGTGCAAGTCAAACCAATATATCCCTCCCGCATTCCATTAAACTAACAGCGTTTAAACAATCAGTTAACCGGGATTTAACATATCTCTCCCCGAAAAATGTCACATCTTTAAATTAAAAAAATTTAAAAAGTAAAAAAAAAAATGTCAATAAAATAAACCTTCATCCCCATCCCCAGCACGCTCATGTGCAAATGCAAACATAGTTACATAGTTAGTCAGGTTAAAAAAAAGACACAAGTCCATCAAGTTTAACCATAAGAAAAACGTGCACCTAGGTCCCGCATACATATGTAAACAATGATTACAACACACACGCGAGGTATCGCCGTGAACGTCAGAGTGAGAGCAACAATTCTGTTGCCAGAACTTACATGTTAAGGCGTGTCCTATGGATAATTTTAGGTACCATAATTTGTCCCCATTTCACAGGTTTTTAAATCTTGACATGTTTGGTATCTTTTCACTTGATACAACATCATCTTTTATATTTTACCCCAAAATTGGGTATTATATTGCATATGTGTGCAATAAAATTCATTTAGTTGTATTTTGCCCAGAAACGGTGCGTGGAAATATAGTGTGATACAAATTGCAACAGCCAACATATGATTCTTACAAGGCCTTGCTTTCAGAAAATGTATAATATTTAGGGGGTCCTAAGTAATTATCCAGCTGATTTTTAACAAGTATGTGAAAAATTGAAAAATTGCCCTGGGCGGCATGTGATTGAAACTGAAACTAATGCCTCGTTTCCACTGAGCGTATCGGTTCGGTACGGTTCAGTACGGTACGCTATTTTGGGTGTTTCCATTATGAAAGCGTGCCGTAAAACTGAACCGTACCGCACTAGCAAGGGTGCTGCTTCAGATGAGGGACCAGAGAGAGTGGAACGGTTCGGTTAGGGCGGACCTACAAATGCATCTCACTGATTGGTGGATGCGCTAGGAATTTTTTCTAAACCCCGAATGGTCCCTCACGGTCCGATTTGCAGTGGAAACGCTCACGCGATTAGACCGGTCCCATCCGAACCGCTCCAAAATTACTGACCCGAACCGATCCGTGCAGTGGAAACAAGGCATTACATTTTGCCTTCCCTTTTAGACCCAGTGATGTCATCCAGGTCTCAGTACTACTCTATACAATGCAAGCAGATCATAGCTGTTGGGAGGGACCAGCAGGTAGCTGTATTTTCCTGGAAACGTCACAGCCCCCTGCCTCAGTGTCTTCTCAAGGGCCCTCAGTCCTGATGCATGCAGGGAGTCAGGTTTCTTGGAAGTATGCAAATATCAAAATGCCTTGATGGGTGGATGTCTGCAGTCTGGAGGCATTGACGTTCCTAGGCAGACTATATTTGCATGCATGTGTGACGCTGAGCCTCCGGGATTGAAAGAGCAAAAATCCAATGAAGGAAAAGGCAGGGCCAGGGACAGTCAGGCTGGGGACTGGAAAGGAAACGGGCTACATGATATTGGACATTTTCCCTCCACAAAATAAGGCAGGTTCTATTTGACTTACTGCAGTGTTAGAAGCTCACAGTGTGCAGTGAGATCAGAGTAAGCAATTTATCATAGGAGAGGGGTCTGTACAACTGTTGCAGACTGTAAGGAAGGCTGGATTAGGGATGGGGCTGCTTCCAGGTCGGCCTGTCCTCTGTGCATTGCTATATACTGTACTGTATGTCCCATATTTGGGAAGCTGAAATGTGCCATGACACAACAGTATGGCTTCCACATGTATTTACAAATGTATGCAACTAAAACAACTGTCTTTAACCAAAGTATTTTAAATAGATTGTTTATTTTTGCTGACTAGCTTAAAAGTATGCAGGGAACCCTCTTTGTACTGTCTTGGAATCTCTGGTTCATTGTCTCTTTTTCTAATTAAAGTTCATAGTCAATAACAGATGGTAAATGAACATTAAAGGGAATGTATGCCTGTTTTCCTGTTTCTAATATATTCTGTATTCATATATTATAAATAGAATAGAAAAAAAAAATTTATAGTAACATTTTCCCATTTTCTTTTTACTTGTGAGTATTTAGTATTTCATTTAAATTAAAAAACCTGTCTATCAGCATCAGGATGCGGACGTGCGGCACGTGAGGTGCGCGCACACTGAGGGAGGAGCCGACCACGCCAAGGAGCCGGCCTGGAGACGGGGGATGAGGACGCCGTTCTCGATCGGAGGGCGCTGTGGAGGACGAGGCAGCAGCACAGTGTACGCTACTGCTGTGCTGCTAACCCGCTAAAGAGACCATCTCTCACGCGCGCTCTCCCCCGCCACCGCATGGAGTCTCCCGGCTCGCGCCCCCTCCTCCCCCCTTCTCACCCTCGGCAAACGCTGACGAACCATGAGCAGTCGGATCTCGTGGAATAAGAGGGGAGGAAGAACGTGGCTCCCCGGGACTCCGTAGGACTCCGTAGGAATAGGATAGAAAGGAAGTAGTCGAACGATATGGCAGAGATAACATTTTTATCTTATAACGTTAAGGGTTTGAATGCTGCCAGTAAAAGATTCAAGATTCTGGAAGAGATAAAACAATACAGAGCAGATATAGTTTTTATTCAAGAAACGCATCTGGCTTTGGATTCAAATGTTAGGCTCTACTCAACTTCATGCCCAACTTGGTACTATGGGGATTCTATTTCCAGTCGTGCCAGGGGGGTGGCTATTGGGTTTGCAAGAGGAGTGGAGTTTACCCTCAAGGCAAGGTTGACAGATCCTGAAGGGCGATTTCTTTATTTTTGAAAGGACGGTTAAGGGGAACTAAATATACTTTGGCAAATATATACGCCCCCAATGTCCGTCCAACCCAATATTTAAGCCGAATTCTGGGCAAATTGCATAGTTTCGCTGAGGGATACGTAGTCCTGATGGGAGATTTAAATTTTGCCATGAATCCCAGGGTAGACAGCACGGCCCATGTGCGGGAGACAACTAACGGAAAAATTCAAAAAATAAAACAAAAGTTACATGAAACCCAACTTGTTGATGTGTGGAGGGCATTTCACCCTCAAAAGCGTAATTATACGTTTTTCTCTCCCCCACATGGAACGTATACAAGGATAGATTATATACTGGTTGATCACAGTCTGTTGGAGCGGGTTACCGAGACGGACATTGGAATTATGACCTTGTCGGACCATGCCCCAGTAACTATGAAAATTAAATCTCAGATTCAAAACAACCAACAAAGGGTTTGGCATCTAAATAATAATCTGATTCGTGACGATTCAGGGGCTAGAAGGGTAGAAGGGGAACTCAAAAATTTTTTTTGCTAAATGACACAGAAGGTATCTCAAGTGCCACTCTTTGGGAATCGCACAAAGCGTACATTAGAGGGATTCTAATATCCGAAGGGGCAAGGAATTAAAGAGAAAAAAATATGAAGCTGGATACCTTAACCAAGGAAATAATGATACTGGAAAGCGAACATAAAGAGCGTAGACTAAAAGAGACTTTCCATAAGCTGACTTTAAAAAGAGAGGAGCTCAAGGAGGTCATGGAACATGAGGCAAATAATTTTTTCTCGAATATTACCAGAGAGAGATATTTGTGGGGTAATAAACCCAGCAGAAGTTTGGCCAAAATGTCCCATAAAAAGAAGACTAGGAACTATATTGGAAAAATTTGAAAAAAAATGGCGACCTGGTCTATTCAACGGTAGAAATTGCAGAAACTTTTAAAAACTATTATCAGGAACTGTATACGATCGACCAGTCTAGGTGGCAGGTAGGAGAAAAGGAGGCCAAAATTCACGAGTTTCTAGAGAAAGCAGGGTTACCCAGAATTAACAAGTCGGAAAGATCACAACTGGACCAGCCCATAACCGAAATTGAAATAAAAAAAGCCATAGATAATACTGCAGGGGGAAAAAGCCCCCGGTCCCGATGGATTCTCAGCTTTTTATTATAAGAAATTTAGTGATATTCTCATACCGAAATTGTGCAAATATTTTAATGGTTTGGGAGCAGAGTTTGAGACTAGTAGAGAAGCGCTTGCCGCCTCGGTGGCTATTATTTTAAAAGATGGTAAGGATAGTGCACTATGTTCAGCATATAGACCGATATCCCTTCTGAACACGGATATAAAGTTGTTCGCTAAAATTTTAGCTGAACGTTTAAAAAGAGTGATACATCTCTTAGTCCATCCGGATCAGGTGGGGTTTGTCCCTAATAGAGAGGGAAAGGACAACAGCATTCGAGCACTTCTTCTGCTTCAGAAGCTAAGACAGGATGGGCCCCCGGGTATATTCCTGTTAGTGGATGCTGAAAAAGCATTCGACAGGGTAGACTGGGGACTCATGATGCAGGCCCTTAAAAAAAAAAAAAATGTCTATTCTTAGCTGCTTTGTTAAAATGTTTTGGTTTGCAGAACTTAGTAAAAGGCAGATTTTAGTACACAGCTAAACAAGGAAAGGGAATGACTCCTCCCTCTCCACGACCTCTTCTGTTTACATTAAACAATATAACGTCTGTCAATGTGAGAGAGACAGTCTGATGGCAAACAGTTCCTGTCTTTAAAAGTCCCATAATTCTCTATGATGCCTGTGTTATGAGTGCTCCCTGTTTATGTGTAAAACATTTTGTTTTCATATTAATTAGATCATGTCATAATAAACACACATCGGAGGTAATTTACTAAAGGCAAATCCACTTTGCACAAGAAGTGCAAACTACAAGTGCAAAGTGCACTTGGAAGTGCAGTCGCTGTAGATCTGAGGGAGACATGCAAGGTAATTAAAAAACCAAATTTTAGCCTGCACCTGAGTGGATGATAAAATCAGCAGAGCTTACCCTCGTTTATAGATCTACCTCTCAGATTTACAGCGACTGTGCATCCAAGTGCACTTCCAGTGCAATTTCAAGTGCAGTTTGCACTTGTAGTGCAAAGTGGATTTGCCTTTTCATAAATAACCCCCATTGGTAGGAAAATGTATATTATACTCTAAACCAAAAAGTAATAGAATTTAACCCTTTCCTGCTGCCTCCTCCCAGCCCTTTAAGTGGATCGGAATGCCAGGTGGCGGAGATGGGCATTCAGTGAACGTTGTGATTGACTGTCACAGCGGTCACATAAATGGAAAGCTCCTGATTGCAAGAATGCAATGGGAGCTATCCCTGACAGTTTAGCTACTGTGCTAGGAGGGTACAGGGAGGGCGTTCTCAGCACAGTAAACCGTTTAACCAAAGATGCATTTATGTGGCCGCTCTGCGTTAAAGCCCACCCACCAAGAGGACGCATATATGCGTATGGCTGACAGGAAGTGGTTAATCAAGACACTAGCTTCCTTTTAACACAAAGAAGCATATTTATAAAGCAGAGATTCTGCCATTCAGTTAACATTCTTCACTGGTGAATCTTCCTGGCCCCTTTGCTTTAAATGGCAGTGATTGATTCTCTATCAAAGAATGAGTTGTAAAAGTTAAATTCACTTCTTTATAAATAATTACAGATCATTCACTTATGAATTTATCAATAACACAAAATAGATTTACTACTGAACTATCATTAAACATTTCTAACATAATGCATGGCATACTATATGACTGCAACAAGTATTCCATGAGCTCCTGTTAGTGACTGTAAGAGAAGTCCAGTTCAGAGACATGCATTGGCGCGCAGGCACGGGCAAAAGAAAAACATGTATTGGCACAAGCGTGAGCGTGCAGGGGCACGAGCAAGTGCATACGCGCGCACACGTGCATGTACTGGCGCCAGACAGCCTATTTATTTTGAGCAATGAAACATACACATTGCTGTGTAGTCTTTCAGCTAGTTTCTGTTAAATGGGTTGCAAAGGTAAAACTTTTTTTTTTTTTTAAATAACAAACATATTATACTTACCTCCACTGTGCAGCAGCTTGTTTTGCACAGAGTGGCCTGAACCTGGTCTTCTGGGGTCCCTCGGCGGCTGTCTCGGCTCCTCCCCGCAAGAACTAACCACCTTCATGCGAGCAAGCTTGCATTGTGGTTAATTCTTGCAGGGGCGCTCCCGTGATACAGCTGGCGGCTATAGCTGCTCACTGTATCACTCAGCCCCACCCCCCGGGGTGCCGCGTCATTGGATGTGATTGACAGCAGTGCGAGCCAATGGCTGCTCTGCTTTCAATCAACCAATGAATGAGCCGAGAAGCCCGGCCAAGAAGCCAGTCCGTTCACGGCACAGAACTTTCGAGGGGTCGGGTAAGTAAGCTGGGGGGCTGGGGGGGGGGGCGCTAATCTTCGGATGTTTTTTCACCTTAATGCATAGAATGCATTAAAGGAACACTCAAGGTTTGTTTTTTATTAGAACAATTGATTGCTGTAAGCTAGAGCATTTAAATATCACTTACCTCGTTTTTCCTTTTAAACTCCAAAATACAGTAATCCAGGTTTGAAAATGCCATTTCCTGTCTCTCCTCTTCTTGCTTTCCACCAGCACCTGAGCAGTTTTGCATGGTGGAAAGCACAATGTGCTCGCCCCTCCCTATGACTACAGCCCTGCGTGAAGATGTTCTCTTGTCCCTCACAGGCATGGAGGCTAAGCCTAATGGGAACTGTAGTTTCCATTAGGCCGTGATGTAGCAAGAATGAATGCGCACCGCAAACCAGGAAGTCAGTGAGAATAACAATTCAGGAGTGACGGAGGTGAATAAAACAGCTCGATTTCAACAGGTATCAAACTAGTTATAATGCAAAACATTACTTTTTACTTTATCAGCTACTGTCAGACTTTAATTTAAAGTGGAGTTCCACCCAGGAAAACAACATTTGGCCAAAAGCCCTTAAAAAGTGAAAAAAAAAAATGTATGCTCACCCGAAATACTTGTTGCTATGCGGAAGTCCGTAATCTGCCTCTTCCCCACCGCAGTGTTTTCTTCTGCTTCTTCTCCTAGTGAATGGGGCGCGCTGCTTTCTGGGAACTGTGTGTGTTCTCAGAGAGCAGCCGCCCATTCACAAGCCAGCAGGAGACTCACACAGGCGCAGTAGGAAATGGGCAGTGAAGCTGTAAGGCTTCACTGCCTGTTTCCCCTAGTGTGAATGGCGACGCGGGACCTGCATCGATCGTGGGACCGGCATCGGGGGGGCCATCAAAGCGGGCAAGTAGGACAAGGTAAGTGTCCTTATTAAAAGTCAGCAGCTACACTGTTAGTAGCTGCTGACTTTAAAAAAAAAAATTGCGGGTGGAACCCAGCTTTAAGAGGAAAATATTTTTGTCTTTACAACCCCTTTAAGGTGAAAAAACCTGTACCTTTACATCCAGTTACCTGTGTTTTATCCAGTTTCATCTGTACCTTCCTTTGGACTTCTTGTGACCTTGGCTTGTGTTTGACTCTGCTCCTGTCTCATGCTCCTGTACCTCACTGACCGATTGTGTACTGAACCTGGTCTGTATCCTTTCTTGGTTTCAGTCTTATGTTCCTGTACCTGCTCTGCCTGGCTGTTGATAAACCCCTGGCTTACGTTCCGGCAATGCTTCTGCCTGCTGACCCAGCAACACAAAGTTCCAGTTCTTGGTGCCTGTCCGGTGATCTACAATGATTGGGTTCCTGCTAAGGCCTAGCTGGTGTCACTTGCTATATCGGCCCTCGTGCAACTCTGTGTCCTTCACTCCCTTTCATCTCTACCAGGGGCGTTGGACAGAAGGTGCAAGAGAAGCCCTCTTTACAGTTCGATCTCCACTAGGTACGCGACAGTGACTCTGCCTAGGCTGAGATGATGTCACCAGTTTGTTGCAGGCAGGAGGAAACATTTCTTTAGTCTCCTCTCAGTGAGCAGGCTGCAACATTTTAACTTTGAAGCAAGTCAGAAGGTAATAGGCTACAAAAAAGGTCGGATCTGTGTCAGACATTTGTGAACACAGCCAAGAACTGCAGGATTTACATAATGGCGTCATCTCTGAGCTGACATCTCAGTGCAGGATGATGGCTGAACAAAGATTGCATCATCATTTTGGCAAAAAATAATAAAATATACCAGATATAGGCATTGTTGAGGTAGGTACTGTAATCTCTGTGATATTAAATAGCTGGAAGTGTTACAGTGACACATTACGGAGCATGTTGAACATGACAAAAAATATAGCTGATGACAGGTCCACTTTAAAATGGGTCAAGTGTTTTGTACAAACTCCTTCAGCTGTAATATTTCAGTGTTAGGTACCCCAAAGAGATCCCTATGTTGTGTTTTGTGTTCTGTACACCATTATTTTTTATGTATTATTATGCAGATAAGATGTGATAATACTGTGTTACCCCTGAAAATAAGATACCGTCTTATATTTATTTTTCCTCAAGAAAACACACTATGGCTTATTTTCAGGGGATGTCTTATTTTTATTACCGGCAAGTATGGTACAACAATCTACATTTATTTAAATACAGTTAAGTCGACTGTGTACTTTCACTTTCAGCGGCACCTGACAGGGGGAGCCGACCTTATTGATGGGGCTGCCGACACCTCTCCGGTCACCTAGAGATACCGTAGCAGCTGTCACGATGGAGCAGATAAAAAGGGCTACACAACTTCTTTACAGCTCCGCACCAGTACACTACGATACATACGCCTATCACGTCTTGTTCACCGCTCCGCGCCGCTACGCATAGTCACACCCATCACTACGTCTTATTTTCGGGGGTATGGCTTATATTTTGGAAATGCTTAGAAATCCTGCTACGGCTTATTTTAGGAGTACGTCTTAATTTCGGGGAAACACGGTAGCATCCAGAATACACAAAGATAAGTGGGAACACTCCACATGTCAGAGAAGGTGGTACATATCCACAGTAGGAAAAACAGTCCAGGAGATAAATAAGCATACCTGAAGCTGTGTTGAAATGCAGGTACTCAGGGCTCACTGCAGTCACAGGATGACACAGGATATTTTGGGGATCACTGCATGACACAGGATGCTCTGGGGTCACCAAAAGTCACAGAAAATGGAGCAAGACTCAGGAGTCAAAAGAGAAACAGGAGCACACAGGGGTTATCGGAGACACCAGAGTGACTGAAGACATAAGAACTCATAGGGAACACAGAAGATGCAGGAGACACAGGAGCACACAGGGTTCACTGAGGTCAATGGACACGCAGTAGAATAGGCATGCACACAGGGTACACCCTAATCATCTAGTGCATGTTAAAATTATTGCTCTGTGTGCCAGTGGGGCGAGGGAAAGATCTCCCTCTTACCCGCTCCGCCATAAGAAAAGTGCTTACACACTTCTCTTTCACTGTGCAAGCAGGGAGATTAATGTAACATGATAATCTACATGTAGACACACACACATACATGTGTGTTTGAGCTTTTCGATGCACACCCTAATGCAATAGGCTGCACACACCTATGCGCAGTAGTGTAGAATTACTGGAGACACAGGGGCCTTTGGAGACACAGGAGCACAAAGGGGTCAACAGAGACACAGGAGTGACTGGAGACACAAGAATTCACAGGGAATACAGAAGATGCAGAAGGGACAGGAGCACACAGGGTTCACTGAGGTCAATGGAAACACAGGACTGTAGAGATACTGGAGACACAGGGGCCAGATTGGAGGCAGGGGGAGATTGTGGCACTGCAGAGGGGGTGAAGGCAGGGGTTGTTGGTGGCAAAGGGGGATGGAGGCAGGGGGTGATGTGACTAAATAATTTGCCCTTATTATATCGAAAATAACAAAAATATGTTTTTGTACCTTAATATCTACCTTAAATCACATTGCTATTTGCCTAGTGTACTTGTTTGTAGCCTAAATACTGAAATTTGCATTTAAAAATGTAATTTAGTAACTTTTGTGAAATGCCAGTAAAAACGTGGCTGTGCCAGTAAATTTCGGGTGTCGTGCCAGTAAATTTCGGGTGTCGTGCCAGTAAATTTCAATCTGGTAGGTTGGCAACACTGTCCTGGAGATACAGGAGCACTGGAGACACAGAAGTGACTAGAGACACAGGAACACAGAAGACACAGGAGCATACATGGTTCACCAAGGTCAATGGAGACACAGGAACAGAGGGATGCTGGAGGCACAGGGGCCACAGTCACTGCAAGCAAGGGGAACAGAGGAGACATAGGAAAATGCTGGAGGCACAAGTGGGATTTTCTTGGATATAGTGGCACAAAGGGCCAGGAGATTGACACTGGATTAGAGAACCAGTGAATGTAAAGCCATAGGGATGGGGACTGTAATACCATAGGGATGGGGGGACACAAAAAGGTGGTTGGGAAAACCAATAAGTTCCAAATGGACAGAAATAGAGCAACAAATTGTGGTAGAGAGATTTTACTGCTGGACTATGTATGAGAAATTGCTCCCACCTAGAACTAAAATATAATTTTTGGGTGAACAGGCACTTTAAATGAATCTTATCATATCACAGCATGTGTTTCTCACAAATTGCAGATTTTTATTCCCTATTTAGTTTATATAATTTCTCGTTAATCCAAATGCTTTTTGCTTTATTCTTCCATGATTTGAAAATAACAGTACCGTAAATCAATCTGAAATTGTTTTTGGAAATATGAGATGTATATGAAATGCAGTGAGGTCTCAGAAGCAATTTACTGAATACATTAAACTACAAATTGTATCCCAGTAACATTTCAGGCTATGTTAATGGGAAGTCGCTTCAATTTCTTCTAATTCAACAAGATTAGGCATCTGAATTGTGAAACTTTCTGTCCTTGTTTTGTTACTTTCTGGCACTGTCATTATTTCATTTTAGATGTTTATTTCATTGTCATGCATTAAAATAGATGTAACCTCAAACTCTGAGTTTGCTCTCTGCACTGTGTGTCATACACATGTCACAACTCAGTGTTGCTGATATCCTGTGTCCTTTTTGCATCCATGAAATGTCTATATGCTTTCCAGGGGTGGCTGCATGATATTTATCATGGCAGGTTTTGCTGATGTTGACCATGACTGTGTTATAGGCAGTGACATTGCCACTTTGATATATGGACAGGGTGTTGTCTCCCTGAACGCAGTGGTGTAGTGTGTGTGTGGGGGGCAGCCAGGATGGTCACCCGGGTTCAACATTTAGTGGGGCACTGTCCTGAGTGTGCTGGGTGGCAGGGTTTTCTTTAACATGGGGCACAAGGGGAAGCTGCCCGGGCCCAGTCATTATTGTGGGGCCCAAATCAGTTGCCCCCACAGGAAGTGCCTGAACAAAGACCTTCATGGTAGAATCATCAGGAATTATTTTAATGAAAGCTGCTGATTTAAAACAATTACTTTTGAAATTAAAATGTATATGTTAAAGCTTCTTTTACCTTCTCCCAGCGCTTTTTAATTTCACCCTTAAAGAGGCTTCACTTACCTCATACTTCCATTTTGCTTTTAAATGTCCTTATTTCTTCAGAGAAATCCTCACTTCCTGTTCTTCTCCTGCTCGCCCTCTCCCCCCTCAAGGGAGGGGGCGAGCACGACACTCCATACCAGGGAGAAAGCCTCACATCACTGTGTGGAGTTACAGACAGAAGAACAGGAAGTGAGGATTTCTCAGAAGAAATAAGAACATTTAAAAGCAAAATGGAAGGATGAGGTAAGTAAAGGAGGACTGCACTAAGGTAAAAGAAGCTATTTAGACATTTATTTTTTTACCTTTACAACCCCTATAACATCTACATAAACCTTATTCTTAACATTGAAAATGTACTCTTCTATATTCCTGTTCAGTTGACAAGTCAAAATATTAGATCTTACCTTGCTGTTTGGTGACAATGATCCCCAGCGTAGACACATAGACAGCAACAAAAATCTGAGAGGGACTAACCCATCACCAAACAATGGATTTAGATATGCATCAAAGTGGTTGTAAAGACTTAAAGCCCAAATTTTCCATGCAGTGGGGCTGCACTTCATGGGTCAACGGCTCATTTTTGTCTAGTGGATTGTAGAAGGCTTATACCACCCCAAATTCTCCACCTGCTACATGTAGCCACATCACCCAGCCGAGAGAGGTGCTGTTTGGAGCCACAGTCATCTTACCACTTGTGGAAGCTGATGATGCTTAAGCCACATGCCTTCTGAGCTCTGCAGTCTCACGGTGATCCTATGTATGTGTATATGGGTTTATGACAAGCCTTGATCTACTTTTATCTAGTGAATGCTTTTATATTGTATTTTATGCATTTTTTAAAAGCTGAATTCCAGGCTGGTTGGACAGCAGCTGGAGGTTCTCCTTATCACTGCAGATCTTGTGTTCAGGTCTCCAACTCATGAGCATTCTCAAGCACCCCTGCAAATGAACTTTGCTGCAACATTCATTTGGAGGTATCTCTATTAATAATTATATATTCCGGTGTACAATTCCACCAGGACTTTTGTTGCTAATAATACCTGTTTGAACATTGGATGTACTGTATGTACAGTAAAACCTTGGTTTGTGAGCATAATTCATTCCAGAAACATGCTTGTAATCCAAAGTACTTGTATATCAAATTTTTTTTTATTTTTTTTACAGGGTATAAAAGAGAAGAGAGGCACCACCAAAGGCTCGTACACACGGTAGGACATCCAACAAAATTTCCCTTGGATTTTTGTCCTAATTGATTTGTCCGGTCACACCCATAGCATACACACAGTCAGACATTTCTGCAAACTTCTCTAAAACTTTTCCATCATCACGTGTTTTTTCTGCTCTTTTATGCTCTTTACCGCCACCCTTTGGTTAACTTCTGCTATTGTTGGTTGATTTTAACATTGGTTCTGAGCATGCGTATTTGTACTTTGTACAAAAGTTTGTTGGCTTGCTGTACACACGGTCACACAAGGCACCATCAGACTTTTGTTGCCGAAAAGTTGGTCCGTTCGCAGACCCAACTTTTTGTCGGATGAAACCCGAAAAAGTTGTTCCGAGGGAGCGTACACAGGGTCAGACAAATTTGAAAACTAGCAGATTTTGAAGTTGGTTGGCAAAAAGTCTGACCGTGTGTAGGGGGCTTTATTGTAGCAATAATGATTATATGTAAGCCTCTCAATGTACACATCAAGATAGAACAAAGAATTAATATAGTACCATCATCCTAAGCATAATTTTGAATAGAAATAAGGTTTATTGGGACCCCAGAGGCCCAAGAAAGTGCCTAAGAGTGAGTGAGGGCAGGGGGACTATAGCGGTACTAGGTAACACCTTTTACCACTTTCTTGGGCCTCTGGGGTCCCAATAAACCTTATTTCTATTCAAAATTATGCTTAGGATGATGGTACTATATTAATTCTTTGTTCTATCTTGATGTATACATTTCTATACATTTCTATTCAAAAGTGTAGCAATAAGTTGGTAGATGTTGTACCTTCATTAAAGGTAACCATATTTCTACACTTAGAGGCTCCTCTCTTCTCTTTTATACTCAGATGTGACATCGATTTTTTTTTCCAAACGTGCTGCACTTTTTAAACTATGTCGTTTTTCGGGTTGTAAAAAATGATCGTGTGTGGGCTAAAACGACGTAAAAAACCTGCGCATGCTCAGAAGCAAGTTATGAGACGGGAGCGCTTGCTCTGGTAAAACTACCATTTATAATGGAGTAAGCACATTCATCACGCTGTAACAGACAGAAAAGCCAGAATTGTCTTTTACTAACAGGAAATCAGCTAAAGCTGCCCCAAGGGTGGCGCCATCCGCATGGAACTTCCCCTTTATAGTGCCGTCGTACGTGTTGTACGTCACCGCGCTTTGCTAGAGCATTTTTTAAAAACTATCGCGTGTGGGAAACATCGTTTTAATGATGAAGTTGGAAAACGTTTTTTCTACATGCCGAAAAACGTCGTTTTATTCATGCCGAAAAATGAACGTGTGTACGCAGCATTATATCAAGATATCGCTTGTATATCTATCAAAGCAAAATGTATTAAAACATTTTGCTTGTCTTGCAAAACGCTCTCAAACCAAGTTACTCTCAAACCAAGGTTTTACTGTACTATTATTAATCTTATATAAAATTTACATTATTTCCATACTGGCATGCATCTATATAATTATGATGAATGTTATATGCTGGTTGCAGTAGTTCCTCTACTCCAATTACTTTGATTAGATTACTGGTTAATTTCCCAGAAAGGGAATCCTCTCTGTGGTGACAACTTTATTATTAAACCCACTCTCAGCAAAGGTTCTGGTTCTCTTATTTACCTTCAGGTTTAGCACAATATCCTGTTTTGGGAGGGCCATTTCTTATAACTTCCCTCCAAAATATGGCTACATTTGCATCAAAATGAAAAAGGTATCAATATTTATCTATAAAATGTTAGGATTTCACTGCTTATAAGGCTGTATCTCAATTATATTTAATCCAATACTCCTAAATGATCTATGGTGTAATGAGGTAAACTCAGCCAAGT
The DNA here is from genome assembly GCA_029574335.1 of Rana kukunoris. Lineage (NCBI taxonomy): Eukaryota > Metazoa > Chordata > Amphibia > Anura > Ranidae > Rana > Rana kukunoris. Next base: position 23,284,274 of record CM056056.1, on the reverse strand, counting down.
AGGCTGGTAGATGTGCAACAATTCACCCCAAAGAACGTCACTCAGCCTCCCCCAGGAAAAGAGATGGCAGCAAGTCCCCATCAACCTATATTATGTAACCTTAGCCTAACACTATATAACCTCTATAGACTCTGCTCAATGTATTCACACTGGAGTTTTCCTTTTATTTCTCCTTCAGATCTAATAGTAAAAGCAATTTTCAGCTATCAGCACTAATTACCAGGTAATTTGTAATTTGTTCTTCCATCCAATGTAACCCCGGCCTGATCTCTTTGTCAATTAGTAAGATCAGATTCCCAGAATTCTCCACTGTTCAGACAGTGGTTGGTGACCCATGAACTGACATCTGTGCTCAGTACTGCAAGGTCGCAGGTCTTTACAACGACAACCTTCCCATGACAATAGGGCCCCTCCGCATTCATTTTATCTGATAAGCGTTCTCACTCATCGGATGAATATGAATCAGGCGGCGCCAAGGTCACATCTCGGCCTTTTAATGTAGCCGTCAGGGCATTTTTGGGATTAAAACTACATTTGCTCTAATCTCATGTATCGTTGAATAAGTAATTCATGAAAAATTGTGATTAAGGTTTCTGGAGAGCATTTTAACTTGGTATATTATAACAATACAATGTTGTATTTTCCCCATGATGCTCCAGGAATTATGGGATTAATCGTTTTTGGATTGCAATTCTATACAAGCAGTCATGAATGGAATTGGAGATAAACAAACTTATGAAAAGTTCGATCAGTTGTGGTTTGGCTGAATTTCTTAAAAATTTGTGAATCTCCAAAATTCTAAATTTTTGGCTCTATAGTGCCATTGAAGTCAATAGAAAATCCAAGCCAGGCTCCAACAAACTGTGCATTATAGAGCAGCAAATGATGCAAAATTGTGCAAAATAGTTTGGGAAGCTCCTGGCAAACCCAACTGACAATGGCCATAAAACAGCCACTTCCTCACCATAGACTTGATAATTTTTTTAACAAACTTTTGAACAAACATTTGTACAAAATCTCATACGAAAATTTCCAGTAGTTTCAAAGTCTTGATAAACGTAATTTAAAAGTCCTTAAAGCGGTATTTCACCCTAAATATAAGATCTCCCATGCGATCCAGCATACTGGCGTCAGCGCCAGTATGCTGGTTTTTTTTTTTTTTATCGCACACTTACTGTATAATAGTGGAATTCCAGTATAGCGCGTCACATCTTCCTAAAATACCCGATATGGACTCGGGTAATCTCGGCGAAAATGCGGCGCCTGCGCACAGACCTAGGAGCTGACTGCGCAGGCGCCGCATTTTCGCCGAGATTACCCGAGTCCATATCGGGTATTTTAGGAAGATGTGACGCGCTATACTACAGCCGTCCACCGCGGGGGACAAAAAAGGAATTCCACAATAATACAGTAAGTGTGCGATTAAAAAAAAAAAAACCCAGCATACTGGCGCTGACGCCAGTATGCTGGATCGCATGGGAGATCTTATATTTAGGGTGAACCTCCGCTTTAAGAAAGTAATTTGATTTTATTATACATTTTTTGGAAGGAATGGACTTTACCAAATTAAGACCATATATGTTGTGAAATGTATTCTTTTGAGAAAAAAACTCCATACTGATCCCTCCAATTTTCTCATTACTGCAGTTAAAAAAAAGAACATCAGTTTGATACCTCTAATGATTAGAAAATAGAAGGAATGTTCCTTAAAACAAAATGATACTAGTGTATGACTACTTTAAGCTAGAAGGGTGGGACCTGGTGGAACTGGCAGTCAAATTAAAGGTGCCCAGACAACAGCTTAATCAGATATAAGACAGAAACAACCTTTGAAGCAGCCTTTGGTCCCGTTCACCCAGAAACCTTTTTGGAAATCTAACTTAAAAAAGATAACACTGATTCAAATTAGGAAATCTGAATCTGGGAAATTTGGTTTGCATTTAGACACCTTTCACACTGAGGCAGTTTTAAGGCGTTTTAGGGCTAGAAATAGTCCTGACCTTAACCTGATAGAACACCTTTGGGATGAATTTGAGACTGCAAGCCAGGTCTTCTCGTCCAACATCAGTGCCTGACCTCACAAATGTGCTTTTGAAAGAATGCTCAAACATTCCCATAGACACACTCCTAAACTTTGTGGACAACCTTGCCAGAAGAGTTAACGTGGTTGTAAACCATTTACAACTACTTTGTGCTACAGGTAAGCCTATAATAAGGCTTACCTGTAGCTAGCCAGGATATCTCCTAAATCTGCCCGGTTTAGGAGATATCCCCTGTTGCCTGCATGTGCCGTTGCTTCAGTCCATGTGCCGTTATCGGCGGCTCCTGCACACATGCGTGGAAGTGACATCATTGCGGCTCTGGCCAATCACAGCACCTGAGCCGCGATACCCAGAAGTAACCCCTGGGTGAGATGTCGCCGCCGGAGGGGGTGGTAAAGAACCACTGCGGGGGTTTGATCTAAGGTAAGTAATTCATAATGAGCTAGGATGCCATGCATACCAGCTCATTATGCCTTTGTCTTGCAGGTTTTTTTTTTTATTATTATTGGGTTTACAATCACATTAAAGGTGTTATAGCTGCAAAGGGCGGACCAACTCAATATTGAACTCTATGGACTAAGACTAGGATGGCATTAAAGTCCATGTGCATGTAAAGGCAGGTGCCCCAACACTTTTGGTAATAGTGTAGTTTCAGCAGTGTAAAAGGAGGACTCATATCAAGGGATGAATAGTATCTGCTTCAAAGAACAAATGCAAAAAATGTTCCCTATTCTAAACAGCAAATGGGTGGTGCAAGAAATGGGCAATAAAACTATGATAAATCCCTATGTAAAACAGAGCAGGGATAGGGCCATTTATGGTGAATGGCGAGTCAATTGCTGAACAGTCTGGGGTGTTCCAAAACCATTCTCCTTCAATATTTTTATTGAAAGAAAATTGTCAAAAATTACAGATATAAGATATTGAGTTACAACACTTGATATCATGACTCAATTGACTATTTATAACAGTGCATCGTTACATTATTGAAATGTATAACGACCAGCCTTAACATTATGACCGCCCACCTATTATTGAGTAGGTTCCCTTTTTTGCCATGATTAAGGAATAAACTCTAGAGCAGGGGTAGGCAACCTCGGCATTCCAGCTATGGTGAAACTACAAATCCCATAATGCCTCTGCCTCTAGGAGTCATGCCTGTGATTGTCAGGGTCTTGCAATGTCTCTTGTAGTTTCACCACAGCTGGAGGGCCAAGGTTGCCTACCCCTGCTCATATGGATGAGTAACATCCATATGAATGTCAGGACCCAAGGTTTCCCAGTAGAACATTGCCCAAAGCATCACATTGCCTCTGAAAGGCATGCCTTCTTCCCATACTGCATTCTGGTGGATGACTCTTCCCCAGGAAAGCAACGCACTCGCACCCAACCATCTACATGATGTTAAATGATAATGTGATGTATCAGACCAGGTTTTTTTCTTCCATTTCTCTGTGGTGCAGTTCTGATATTTATGTGCCCACTGTATGCACTTTTGGCTGTGGACACGGATCAGCATGGGCACATTGCCTGGTCTGGGGCTACACAACCCATATGCAACAAACTATCATGAACTGTGTATTCTGACACCTTTCTATCAAAACGAACATTACCCTTTTCAGCAATTTGAGCTACAGTAGCTCTACAGTAGATCTGACTTACAAGGATCCCATGATAAGATAGGATCAGTTGCAAGGGAAATTGCACCTTGTCTGGGAATTCTCTCAGAGCTTAGTGAATGGGGTTAAAGTGGATGTAAACCCGCTCTCATCCTTTCTAAACTACTGCCATAGTGCTGATCTATAAGGATATAGATGCCTCCTGCATGTATCCTTACCTGTCAAATGTCTCCCTTCTGTCTGTTATAAGAACTGAAAAACTGCAAATTCTGTGGGTGGGTCTGTTGTCTGGAGCTCGGTGGGTGGAGTCGTGATGTCAGTAGACTCCACGCCCACCTCTACACTCCCCTTGTCAACATGCATTTTGTCCTGTGCATTACACTAAATTCTGCTATGATCACTAACATCCAGTCAAAATCCAGAAAAGTAACCACATGGCTTCAGAAGAGGAGTGGGGGTGGGAATTAAAAAATAATACCTAGCAATAATGCTAGTGCATGGATAAATGTAAATAACCTGTCACTCACAGCAAGGGGGAGGAACGGACCAAAGTTTTTCTCTGTTAGTCCGTTTTATCTCACTGAACAATAAAAGAGGATTGCTCAGAGCTGGATGAACTATTTGTGGCAAGACTGGGCACAGATGATAGGAAATCTTTTATTGTACATTGTGACAGCAAAAAAAAAAAAAAAAAAATTTGGGGTTTACATCCACTTTAAGTTTTGCTAATTTTCATCATCAAGTCATGATGTACAAATGCTGTATTTTATTTATTTTCCTTGTACATCATTGGGTATTCTTTGCAAAGTGAAATTGCTGCACCACCTTCCCCAAGCTTTGGGGAAAATTCCTATGCGAAGTGCAAATCCCCTTCTAAAGTGAACTTCCTAATTAAAGGGTGGAGCCTATCTATCAACGTCATCCCGCCACCATCGCGTTTTATAAGAAATGTTTAAAAGCTTACACTGCTTAAAGCGGATCTCCACCCTAAAGTGAAGATCCGCTGATCGGAACCCTCCCCCCCGCCGGTGTCACAATTGACACCTTTCAGGGGGGAGGGGGGTGCAGATACCTGTCTAAAGACAGGTATCTGCAACCACTTCCGGCCCGCAGTCTCGGGCAAAAGTCGGGTTTTTTTGGCGACATCCCGTCGCCCCCCCGTTGTGTGCTGGGAACTCTCGGCTCCCAGCACACAGCGGGAGCCAATTGGCGGGCGCAGCGCGACTCGCGCATGCGCCGTAGGGAACCGGGCAGTGAAGCCGCAGCACTTCACTTCCTGGTTCCCTCACCGTGGATGGAGGGGGGAGCAGCAGGGTGACGAGCGATCGCTCGTCCTCTGCTGCGGACGCCGCTGGACTCCAGGACAGGTAAGTGTCCTAATATTAAAAGTCAGCAGCTGCAGTATTTGTTGCTGCTGGCTTTTAATATTTCTCTTTCCTGAACCATCCACTTTAAGAGCTATGTTTGTGAGTATTTGATACTTTGTTTTATTTGGAGTAATAACATTTTAAATGGAGAGCACTAGATCTTGCATTTTTGTTGCTCATAACCAAGGCCCCAAGTGATCTAGCAAGGCGAAGTGGGAGAGCCAGAGGAGCAGCACGTCAACAGCACACCAGATAGATCTCTTGATAATCCCCAGAGAGGAACCGCTGATTTTGACCCACTCGTAAAAAAAAAGGGGTCGAAATGGGGCTCCAGGAGAAAAAGGGACAGGGAAAAGGAAATTGCAAATTTATCACGTCAGATAGCCAGCTTAGAAACTCTACACAAACAGTCCCTGTCGATTAAAGTAGAAGAGGACTTAGTAAAATGTAGATCATCCCTGAAACAAGTATTAGACATGAAAACTAAAAAATCCCTCTTCTTCAAGAAAAATATCTTCTATGAGCAAGGAGATAAAAGCGGAAAATTACTCGCTAGGGCCCTCAAAGATGCTCAAACAGCCCACCACGTTCACGCAGGGATGGACTGGCCATTGGGACTACAGGGACTTTCCCGGTGGGCCGATGGCTCAGTGGGCCGGCTTCAGTGACAGCGGACCGCCACCCTCCTCCGCTCCTCTGTCTCTCCCTCAGCACTCACCTCCTCTCCCTCCCCGCAACACTCATCTGGGGGGAACAGAGAAGCAGGGGGGATGACAGAAGAACATGGGGGAGGGGACAGACAGCCGACTCAACAGCTATGGCCTGGGAGTTTCTCACTTCTGCCTAATCTTGTCCCATAAGGGGGGCACCGAACTGATTCTTTGCCCGGGTGAAATAATGTCTAGCTTCCCCACTGGTACTGCCTATAAAAGTACCAGTACCAGCCATTCTACTCTAATAAAGTAGAACGGCTAGTGGCTAGTGAAGGGGGAGAGGAGGCTTGGGTGGCCGGGGGGGTGCGGGAGTTGTCCGGCCGCCATGGGAGAAACCTGTCAAAGTGGGCCAGTCTGGATGAATTTTTGTCCCAAATTTTTGTCCCAGTCCAGCCCTGCGTTCACGCCATCAAAGACAGAGAAGGAGTCCTGCGACATGACTCAGGGATAATAGCCAAGCTTTTTTCCAAGTTTTATGACAAACTCTATAATCTACCTGACCAACACAGACCCCAACATGTTACGGGCTCGAAAAGAGACATAATAAGAAGCTTCCTCGAAGATTGTGAACTCCCCTCCCTCAGTAGTGAAGATACATCTCAACTAGATGAACCCATAAATTTATTAGAATTGCAGACGGCCATAAAAGACCTGAAAGCAGGAAAGAGCCCAGGTCCGGATGGCTTTACATCCCAATACTATAAATCCTACGCCAACATCCTCTGTAAACCGCTCTTGTCCTCCTTTAATTACTTAGCAAAAAGCAAACACAACTCTAGCTCCTTCCTTATGGCCCATATAGCAGTAGTACCCAAACCTGATAAAGACCTTACTGATTGTGCCAATTTTAGACCCATTTCGCTATTAAATGTGGATCTGAAACTTCTAGCCAAAATCCTAGCTAACAGATTAAAACCCCTCCTCTCCAAAATTATTGGCCCTGAACAAGTAGGCTTTATGCCTGGTAGGGAAGCACGTGACAACATCATGAAAGCACTAGACCTGATCCATTTTACCCAAGACTCTAAGCTTAGCGGAATGCTACTTTCTACCGATGCCGAAAAAGCATTCGATAGGATCTCCTGGGAATACATGTTCTCCACCTGCTCACATATTGGGCTGGGGGAGGGCATGATGTCCTGGATATCGGCCCTGTACCAACACCCACAAGCCAAAATCAAAGTGAACAATATACTATCAGACCCTATCACAATACAAAATGGGACACGTCAGGGCTGCCCCCTCTCCCCAATACTTTTCATTCTCTCCCTAGAACCATTAATCAGAACTATCAATAGGTCCAATGAGGTCCACGGTTTCCGGGTGGGCCGTAAGGAATATAAAGTAGCCGCTTACGCGGACGACCTGCTGTTCTTCCTCACTGAACCCTTTTTCTCCATCCCCAACATGCAAAAAATATTCGAAACTTTCGGATATATTTCAAACTTTAAAATCAATAGGTCGAAATCGGAAGCCCTAAACCTAACACTAACTCCTGACCAACTTGATCTCCTGAAGTCCAACCATTCATTCAAATGGGTCCCTTCCTCACTTAAGTACTTAGTACTCTTCCACGTGAACTACACTCCTTTACTGAGGACAATCTCCAATGACCTCCACAAATGGACACCCAAATTGTTCTCGTGGTTCGGCAGGGCTGCGATCCTGAAGATGACGGTCCTGCCGAGACTTTTGTATATTTTCAACGCCCTCCCTATCCGTATTCAGGATTCGTTCTTTACGCCATTGCTTCACATACAGAGACGCTTCCTATGGGCAGGTAAAAACCCGAGAATTAACTTCAAACTCCTTATACTCCCCAAAAAGAAGGGCGGAATAGGTTTACCTGATTACAGGAAATATTATCAAGCGGCCCACATCTCCAGAATAATAGACTGGCACTGCCACAGTAAGGATAAAGATTGGGTCAACCTAGAGCAACAATCAGCCCCCCAACGCATTTTATATCTCCCATGGTCTACATCCTCAAAAATAACCAAATTGATTAGACACCCTTTGATCGCGACCACACTTACAGTCTGGCATAAGATTGCGGCTAAACATAAATTAGCGACGATCCCCGGACCTCTCACACCAATTTTGGACAACCCCAATTTTCCCCCAGGCCTACAGGGTAAGAAGATCCCCAACCTCCTGGTCACCAACTGCCTATCTGGTACCAGAGTTAAAACATATGAGGCTCTGAGAACTGAGTTCGGGGATGAGTTCCCTGGGTTTTGGTTCTACCTCCAGTTGAGAGACTTCTTGGTGAACTCTAAACACAAACCTGCTTATCTCGGCCCCATAACGCTGATTGAAAAAATTTGTCTTGAGAGATCTCAAGTCCCACATACCACCTCTTTGGCTTACTCATGGCTGTTACAGGCCCCAGAAACAGACAACATTAAACATAAAATAAGGTGGGAAAGGGACCTGAATATCCAGATAGACGATGCACAATGGGAGAAAGCCTGTATCATGGCGCATAAATGCTCCCTCAGCACTAGACACCAAGAGGTATCATACAAGATACTCACCCAGTGGTATATCACCCCACAGAAAAACAAACAATGATTCCGAGGAGCCTCAGACACCTGCTGGCGTTGTGAAACCGGGGTAGGTTCATTCCTACACATCTGGTGGGAATGCCCCCCTATCGCTGAATTCTGGAGAAGGGTCATTAAGTGGATCAAACATATCACAGAAACAACAATATCGCTTGATGCAGCAGCTTGCCTGATCCACATCAATCATTTATCAATAGGCAAGTACAAGAAGACCCTCACCAGACACTTGTTAAACGCTGCCAAGACCCTTATCCCCCTTTACTGGAAATTGACACATACACCCCAAGTCAGGGACTGGTTAGACAGGGTCGCTTTTATCTTCAAAATGGAGGAAATCCTGGCAATGAAATGTGAAACAAACACCCAATTTCATGTTTTATGGCAACCGTGGCTTTTTTTTACCTACTCTAACGAATTCCAAACACTATATCACTGAACCTATACTATGAGTGACTATGGTTTATAAGACATCAACTGCTGTGACCACGAAGTTTCTGCTGTATCTTCCTTTCCATGTTAATATGAAATGTGTGAAATAAAGTATGCTTTGTCCTTTTCAGACACGGACCACTATACTCCCTACCACGTCCCCCCCCACCCATTTTTATTTCTCACCCCCACCTCCCTAACCCTTTGTTCCCTTACCCCCCCCATTATCCTTCCATACTTTCAAATTCCAATTGTATAACTATACTTTGCATTCTACTATTGAAACATACCACTCAAATAACTATCGATCCCTATTGGAAAATGACATATGCTGTTCCTGTACTTACATCGGTTTTGTACCTGTTTTGCTACAGATATGTCCTATGTATGTTTTGTTTGAACTTCTGAATAAAAACTTGATTGTGAAAAAAAAAAAAAAAAAGGGGTCAAAATATGAGGGGAGTGTTCAGATCACATTGGTGGAGGTGAGTACTTGCACTTTGGAAATTTTCTTTGCACATTTTAGTGGAGCAGCATGTCCAGAATTATTTTGTTTGGAATTGTGACTGATAACTGGACACATTTATTAATGGTGATCACTGTATTACAGAAATACAACATTTTGTGTTTGAGAGTATAATATATTATGCGCTGTGGATGTTTTTTTTATTATTATTTATTTACTGGCAGCGCAGCACTGTTTTTGATTTATTATCCTATTTACTGTTAGTAAATCAAGCTCACAGTATGAAGTCGTTTTTTGTTGGAGAATGTTAAGCGGAGTCACGATTTAACTTCCACCAGAGTAAGGAAGCTAGAGAGCTACGCTTTGGCAAAAGCTTGTATTGTGCATGTTAATAGATTTGTTACCAGGATTACCTGTTTTTTTTTTATAAGACCTTCCGGTTACAGATTAGGGGGCACATTGGTGGGATTCATAGCTATAACAACTTGTATTAGAGTTTAAAGTTATATTAAAGGACCTTTCTTTTTTTTATAACAAACATGTTGTACTTGCCTGCTCTGTGTAATACTTTTGCACAGAGCAGCCCTGATCCTCCTCTTCTTGGGTCCCCCGCTGGTGCTCCTGGGTCCTCCCCCTTGACCAGTGCTTCCACTAGCAAGCCTCTTTCTATGGAGGCAGTGGTGCGTGCCTGCCCCCGAGCCCCTCTCTATGCTTCCGTAAGCTTTTCCTCTGTCACTACTCTCTCCTTGTTGGCTCACTGGCTGGTATTGAGCCAATGAGGAGAGAGAGACCCAGGACCAGAACCGTTCCTAGGCAGCGTGCACAGGGTGCTTTGCACCCAGGCGTCTGCAGAGGTGGGGGAGCCAAAGTGCCAGAGTTCTCGCCTCCCTCCTTCCCTCCTTGTTTGTGTCTGTCCAGAACTAGTGTTCTGAGCATAGGTGTGTGTCCGTCCAGAACTGACGTGTGAGCATAGGGCAGCCTGTCCAACCTGGCAGTACTCAGGGGAGGGGCCGATCCTCTTCCTGACACAAGGGTTCTAGTTTTCAGTGGCTGCTGAGTGCTGATGTACAGGCATGAATTCCTCATACTGGGAGTCTTGGATCCCGCACCGTCTACACCAACTCCAGTTGGAATGCCTCCCCATCCCATCTCTATCTTGGGCTGCACAGAGAGAGAACCGAGGTGAGTCACAGTGTTCAATGTGCTGGAGATGGCATTCCCAGCATCCCTTTACACGTATTCTGGGCTGCCCCTGCTCTAGATGTTTTATTGCATGATAGATTACATAAGATACACAGCCCCGGCCCATCTCCTGTACTTTGTCTGCAGTCTCTGACCATCTCCTGTACTATGTCTGCAGTCTCTGACCATCTCCTTTACTATGTCTGCAGTCTCTGACCATCTCCTGTACTATCTCTGCAGTCTCTGACGATCCCCTGTACTATGTCTGCAGTCTCTGACTGTATCCTGTACCATGTCAGAAGTCTCTGACCATCTCCTGTATCATGTCTGTAGTATGTCTGGGGGCTCTTTCTAACAGATTCTCTAACAGAAGCCCTCTCTGTGTCCATCAGAGATACCCCCCTCCAGGTCCCAATAAAGTACTCTGCCTCTCTTCCTGTATTTTGTTTATTGTTAAGAGATCATGTAAGGATCCCAGGTTAATGAAGATTTCGTGGGGGAGCATATCTGTGGTTGAGTCATTGCCATAGAAACATTTGTAATGGGGAGGAGTTAGTAAAATGACCACGATCATGTGGGGGCACCAGCAATATTTCTGCACCCAGGCGCTTGTGACTCTAGGATCGGCCCTGCAAAGGAAAGCCGAGGCTCCCTTGCCCATCTCTGGATTGAGATGGGGCTCAGGTGAGTATTGAGGGGCTGGGGGGAGAGCAGCACACAGAAGGTTTGCATTAAGGTAAAAAAGCTTCAGCCTTTACAACCACGTTAAAGCATAGTGTAAATGCTGCTCAATAGGTTTGGATCAATGTGACATAACTACCAGATGTGGAAAAAGGTGCCTGGCTTTGAACAACCCTTAAAACAGTGGCGTGCCCTGGTGCGATATATGCTATTCTAGTGGGGACATGGTACCATTGGGTTAGAACCTTATAATTGGTTTCCAGGGCATTCATATTTTAAGAGGACAATTTGATAGTGTACCATATTTAGGAGCACATTTCAGGGTCCTACTGAAAATATTCTACACACTTCATTGAAAGTATTCGCTCTATAAAAATTGGGGGCAGAAAGATGTTTTTAGGGCAGCAATGGTTTAACTAAATATGAGAAGCAATATAACTGTGTTCATTTTTATCACAAAGCTTGCCTTTAAGGTTCCAATTCTTCTAATATTAGAGACATAAATCATACAATTCTAGTTTGCTCATAGGCAGACACCCCAGCACTGAGGTAACCGTCATGTCTGGACCCGGACAATCGCAGACTCAATTAACAGGGAGAGGAATGTGGTCACACCGGTACTGTCACATTTCATGGGTATAAATCTCCATCAGCTGGCATGAATTTGGCTCCAGGATAAGAACATCTTTGTTTTGTACATGTTACTCCAGAGAAATAATTCTGTACATTAGGAAATGTAACCTGCTGCTTTTCTAGAATACCTACAAGTTCCAACATGTTATCTCAAAAAATTCCATGTACGTATTCCTAATTACCAAATGCAACAAAAATACAAATAATAAAAAGACACAAGCGGCTACGAACTCTATCTATACAAGCATGAAACGCAAACATTACGAGTAGAAATCAAGCAGAACAAGTATTTATTTATGTACAATGTAATAGTGTGTGTCTTGTCAGATAGTGGAGGAGGAAGCAGTGCTGTATGAGTGCACCAGGGGTTATTTACTAAAGGCAAATTTACTTTGCACTACAAGTGCAACGTGTATTCAAAATTGCACTGAAAGTGCACATGGAAGTGCAGCCGCTGTAGATCCGAGGGGAACCTGCAAGGAAAATAAAAAACATATGATTGGATAATAAAATAAGCAAAGCTTCCCCTCATTTCAGATTTACCCCTCAGATTTACAGCGACTGCACTTTTATCATGCCTGCTGAGCCCTGACACCGTGGTCAGTTTACCTGACAGGTGGCTGGCACTGATATATGGCACTTATGGGCATTGGGCACTGATAGGTGACATTTATGGGCACTGATAGGCAGTCACTGAAATGCCATAGGGAAGGTTGCCTGCGACGCCCATCTTGGTACACCCTGCACTAGGCCGCATAAAATCATCAGCGGCCAAATAGTTACACCCAGCCCAAACTATATGGGCTGGGTGTAACAAGATGTCCGCTGCTGTCATACTGAGGCCGAGTGCAGGGTGTACCAAGATGGACGTCGGGATTTTCAAGCACTGATGGCAACATGGAGTGTCACTTGCATTACCAAATGTGATGGCTCCGGTCGTCGATCCCAATGGATGATGCGACTGCGCCCTGCACTCTGCGCCCCTGCCAGCTTACCTGCTCGAGGACTCGCTCGACCCTCCGCTCCACGAGCTGACTCCGTCCTTTGCTCTGCCCGCTGACTCCGTCCTCTGCCTTTGCCCATTGACTCCGCCTCTCTCCCATCCCGGGTATCTGCTAAGGCATCAGGAGCATTTGTGCGAGTACAAGTACTCGCACAAATGCTTGGTATCGGTCCCAATACCGATAATAGTATTGGTATCGGGACCACCCTAGTAAATTACCCCCATAGCATTTAACATGCAAGCATACCAGCAGTACAATTACTTTGTTGATAGATCACCTGTTCTACCTGGCCCAGACAATCATAAATACAAATATCATAAAACAGAAGAACAGGTCTGGGTGAGGACAAAGTTGGATCCCTGGATTGGTAAGTAAGTGCATGTTTATTAAAAGTCAGCAGCTACAGTATTTGTATTTCATTTTTTTCTACAGTCAAATAGAGGAGGAGGAAGTAGTGCTGGATCAGTAATCTGTATATAAGGTGAAAAAAGCTCTATAAAGGGAATCTGGGAGAATATATAGTCAATGGGTACTGCAGTTATTCTTCTTTCTTTTGTAAATTTCTTTCCCAAGGACACATTCAGAAATCAGCATATATAATATGAGCTCTGTATAGGGCGAGAACAGCTGCGGCAGCTCATTGCTGCATCACAATGGACAATCAGCGAACAATTTTCTGCCGGCCTGATAATGTATCGGCCAATCCCGATGTGTCACCATTATCAGCCGCAATCCCTTATATTCTGTGCCACCAAATTGAGATGTAGAGAGATCATCATGGGTTTTCTTTAGGGAAAAAGTTATCAGAATGGCATAACTGTAGGATAAATTATTTATATATGGTGTGTGTGCTATATATATATACAGCCCTCAAAATTTACACTCGCCTGCTCTATTTTGCAAGTGAATTTTGAGGACTGGCGAGTGTGGGCTGCCTGGGAGCAGGGGAGGGGATGAGCAAGGAGAGGAAAGTCGCCGCCGCTGTCTGGTTGTTCAGAGTGCGGGCACTTTGATAGACAGATCACCCGTGTCAGGATTGGACAGGTGATCGGTCTATCAAAGATTCCCAGACAATGGGGAGGGGCTGTAAATGACGGCTCGCGGCGGGGAACACAGCTATTGAATTGAAAGCTGTTATGTTCCCCGTGCTTTGAACAACCAGGTGGCGGCGGCTCCTCTACTCTCCCTTACATAGGTAGGCTGAAATGGGGGCACTGGCTGCAATGGGGACACTGGCTGAAATGGGGACACTGGCTGCAATAGGGACACTGGCTGCAATAGGGACATGTGGCTGCACTGGTAGACATGGGCAGGCTGCATTTTTGGGCACGGATAAAGTTGTTGTTAATATTTATTTTTATAACTTAATTCTGCATAAAACATTAAAGTGTCATTTCATGAGATCATTTGAGGGTGTGTCTAGGGGCAGGACATGGTAGGGGTTGGGCTGGGCAACTGGTAGCGAGTATGCCTTGAGGCCTTGTAGCTTAGGACTTAAAATGTTGAGCCCTGTATGTATATATATACACACACACACACTATATTGGGCAAAAATTTGGGACGCCTGCCTTTACACGCACGTTAATGGCATCCCAATCTTAGTTCGTAGGGTTCAATATTGAGTTGGCCCACCCATTGCAGCTATAACAGCTTCAACTTTTCTGGGAAGACTGTGCACAAGGTTTAGGAGTGTGTCTATGGGAATGTTTGACCATCCATGGCTGCTCGTTTACGCTTGTAGTGAAAAGTGGATTTTCCTTTGGTAAATAACCCCAATTGTTTCACAAATGATTGAAGAAGCAGTCTGCATGCCTAGGTGCTTGATTTCATACACCTGTGGCCATGGAAGTGATTTTAACACCAAAATCCAATGATTTGGAGGGGTGTCCTTACTTTGGGCAATATAGTCTATATACAGTATCTCATAAAAGTGAGTACACCCCTCACATTTTTGTAAATATTCTATCTTTTCATGTGACAACACTGAAGAAATTACACTTTGCTACAATGTAAAGTAGTGATTGTACAGCTTGTATAACAGTGTAAATTTGCTGTCACCTCACAAAACCTCAACACACAGCCGCTAGCAACAAAAGTGAGTACACCCCTAAGGGAAAATTTCTAAATTGGGCCCAAAGTGTCAATATTTTGTGAAGCAACCATTATTTTCTAGCACTGCCTTAAAGAGTTTATTAACCCCCAAAAAAAGGAAGGATACTGATATATGACACAGTGCTTGTCCTGTGTCATTTGTCCACCTATAACACCTAAAAAACCTGGCTGGTCCTGACAGTTTCTACCCTCCCCTATGTAAACTGACCACGGTGCATCATGACTGTTGAGCCCTGACACTGTGGTCAGTTTACCTGCCTCAGTCATCTGCAGCCTGCTGTCCTGTGTCTCCTCTGTGCTCCTGTGTCTTCCTCCCCCTCTCCTCCCTGCCTGTCAGCTCGTGACAGTGTCACCCCCTCCGCTCTTGCTGGTCAAGTAACTGTAATTTGTATGCACCATCTGTGCTGTCTCCTTATGTAACGTCCCCCTTGGTGTGTGAATTTATAAAAATAAATGCTGTAAATACCTCATGTAAGAGCTGAGATCACGATCACATGACTGGCCGGGTTTTTCCTCCTCTCCTCCCGAGTGACGGCAGTGGGGGAATCTTGGCCCCTCCTGCTGCATCTGACAGAGGAGGAAAGGCGAGACCCGGCTGATCATGTGATCGTGTATCTCAGCTCTTACATGAGGTATTTACAGCATTTATCTTTATAAATCACACACAGAGGGGGACACCACATAAGGAGTCAGCGTGGATGGTGCATACTTGTTAGAGTGGCTTAACAACCACTTTAACCCTCTTGGGCATGGAGTTCATTAGTGCTTCACAGGTTGCCACTGGAGTCATCTTCTCCTCCTCCATGACATCACGGAGCTGGTGGATGTTAGAGACCTTGTGCTCCTCCACCTTCTATTTGAGGATGCCCCACAGATGCTCAATAGAGTTTAGGTCTGGAGACATGCTTGGCCAGTCCATCGCCTTTACCTTCAGCTTCTTTAGCAAGACAGTGGTTGTCTTGGAGGTGTGTTTGGGGTCATTATAATGTTGGAGTACTGCCCTGCAGCCCAATCTCTGAAGGGAGGGGGATCATGCTCTGTTTCAGTATGTCACAGTACATGTTGGCATTCATGTTTCCCTCAATTAACTGTAGCTTCCCAGTGTCGGCAGCATTCATGCAGCCCCAGACCATGACACTCCCACCACCATGCTTGACTGTAAGCAAGACACCCTTGTCTTTGTACTCCTCACCTGGTTGCTGCCACACACACTTGACACCATCTGAACCAAGTAAGTTTATCTTGGTCTCATCAGACCACAGGACATGGTTCCAGTAAACCATGTCTTTAGTCTGCTTGTCTTCAGCATGTCTTTAGTCTGCTTGTCCTGTTTACAGGCTTTCTTGTGCATCATCTTTAGAAAAAGCTTCCTTCCGGGACGACAGCCATGCAGACCAATTTGATGCAGTGTGTGGCGTATGGTCTTAGCACTGACAGGCAGACCACCTCAACCCTTCAACCTCTGCAGCAATGCTGGCAGCATTCATACATCTCTTTCCCAAAGATTACCTCTGGATATGACGCTGAGCATGTGCATTCAACCTCTTTGGTTGACCGAGGCCTGTTCCGAATAGAACCTGTCCTACTAAACCACTGTATGGTCTTGGCCACTGTGCTGCAGCTCAGTTTTAGGGTCTATGCCAGCTTTATGTAGAACAACAATTTTTTTTTCAGATCCTCAGAGAGTTCTTTGCAATGAGGTGCTATGTTGAACTTCCAGTGACCAGTATGAGAGAGTGAGAGCGATAACACCAAATTTACTACACCTGCTTCCCATTCACACCTGAGACCTTGTAATGCTAACGAGTCACATAACACCAGGAAAGGGAAAATGGCTATTTGGGCACAATTTGGACATTTTCACTTAGGGGTGTACTTACTTTTGTTGCCAGCGGTTTGGACATTAATGGCTGTGTTTTGAGTTATTTTGAGGGGACAGCAAATTTACACTGTTATATAAGCTGTACACTCACTACTTTACATTGTAGCAAAGTGTGATTTCTTCAGTGTTGTCAAATGAAAAGTTATAATAAAATATTTACAAAAATGTGAGGGGTGTACTCACTTTTGTAACATACTGTATAATAGAGAGAGGAGGTTGCAGCACCTAAAGTGTAATTTTGTGCTCATAGTTGGGTAACAATTTACAGTAAATTTCCAGGCATCATTTCCTTTCATCAAACTAATCTGCACCAATTTACCAATGATGATATAAAGCTGGAGATCAGAAATTACATCAATTAGATACAAAGTAGTCATTAGTCATAATTACTTATTACTAACAGCCAACAACAGGTGAAATACAATTATTACCAATCAGAGTTCAGCTGAATGTTTCCTACTCTAAATGAGATCCGAAATACAAAGAACATAGAATTAAATATACAGTTGGATCCATAAATATTTGGACACAAGTACAATTTTCATATTTTTGGCTCTGTATGCCATCAGAATAAAATTAAAATGGAACAGTCCAAATGAATTTCAAGTGCAGACTTTCTGCTTAAATGCAAGGGGTTGAACATAAATATCAAGTACAAATTTTAGGAACTGCAACCACTTTTATACACAGTCCCCCCATTTTCAGGGGCTCAAATGTAATTGGACAAATGAATAAAATCATAAATAAAATGTAAATTTTTTAATATTTTGTTGAAAATCCTTTACTGTGAATGACTGCCTGAAGTCTGCAACCCATGGACATTACCAAAGACTGGGTTTTGTCATTTCTTATGCTTTGCCAGGTTCTTACTGCAGTTGTCTTCAGTTGTTCGTTCTTTGTGGATCTTTCTGCCTTTCGTTTTGTCTTCAGCAAGTGAAATGCATGCTCAATTGGGTTGACTCGGCCATTGCAGAATATTCCACTTCTTTTCCTTCAAAAGCTACACACAGGCTGAAGGTACACAAAGGCTGAATTATGGCTGGTGCAACAGATACCGGTTGACATATGGGCAGTGTGTACATCAGTCTTTCCGACAGAAGCTGGTCTAACATCTGTCTTCTGTTGAGATGGCATGCTGGAATACCAGCGGCCGTCCGGCATCCAAACAGTGCCCACAGCTAATGGCTACGAGCGCCAGGGGAGTGGATAAGGGGGTACCACCGGTCCTCCTGTACGAGGCCCAGGCCAGTAGGGGGGCTTAGGCAGCTGGGTGAATTGGATGTGGGCAGGCAGGGTGATCGCCACAGTGGGGGGCAATTACTGGAAACGATACCCTGTATGGCTCTCTCTGAAGCAGCTGGAAGCTGGCCTCTTATCCTCTCTCTCGCACATCTTTCAGCTGCTGCAGGGGGAGCCATTCAGGGTATTGGTTTCAGTAATTTCCTCCCCGATCACGCTAAACAACCTCCCTGTGTCCCATATGTTTTCCGCTGCTGCTCAGACTCCCCTGATGTGTCCTGCACCCTCCTTCTCTTGGATGGCAGTTCCGCAAGCCCAGATTGTGGGTTACTGACCCGCCATCCCAGAAAATCAGTGTTGAGAATTAAGCAAGCGGTCGAGGAAGCATGTGGCTGTAGTAGAGAGCAGAGCCGATGCTTCCGTTATAACGCAGGCTTCTGTCACAAGTGGAGTGATACCAAATGCATTCTACCTGGGACAGCAACAGCCAGTGATACCTGCAGGATTCCTGAAGTGAAGATTGAGGTCAGTTTTTAATTAAAATCAAATAGCAATGAGCATGGCTGTTCTCTGCACTGGTTACTGGGCTTCTTTCAAACTGATCCACGGTTGCAGCACAGTGCACCTCCAGGTTACCTTACCTATAGACTTCTGTTATTACCAGCGGGTTTGGTGTACTATACATGCAGTATATAATAATTTCTATATATAAAGAGAGGGGGGTTTGGGAAATTGAATGAGGCATTAAATCAAGGCTAGTAAGCGGTCAATATAGAAAATGTTATTTTATTCTTGTACAGCCATGAATGACAAAACATGTAACAATAATTTAATGCGTAAAAAGCATGCTGGTAATCAATAATACATATCAAAAAATATCATGGCACGGTAAGAGAAGCTTTCTGCCACGTAAAAAGATCACTTGGGACAATTGTATAGTAAAGTCTAGAGTAAAATATAATAAGAACATGTAGAGCCTTCAGCATAGGCATATAGCGTCTGTGTAAGCCCGACGTGTTTCATGGGATAATACAAACTCTTCAGGGGCTGATGCTTCAATAGTCTATAATTAAACATAGATATACCAATAGTCTAATAGTGTACCCAGAGGGATTATCAGCATGGTTTTGTCATGTCATGCAACTACTGTTACATGTTTTGTCATTCATGGCTGTACAAGAATAAAATCTATTTTTCTATATTGACGGCTTACTAGCCTTGATTTCATGCCTCATTCAAAGTCCCAAACCCCCTCTCTTTATATATCGAATCAGGGATGGAGGAGCATTGTCCCCTGCGTCTCATCTAAAGTCCAAAACCTTTGCTTTATTCATAATAGAATTTTACGGCAAAGTGCAGCTAACTTGCAGGAAAGCTACAGGTGAATTGCAGCTGTGGTGCAGGTAAACCGCAGCTCATCAGTGTGAAAGAAGCCTAAGGCCTCTTGGACGTGATCAGTGTGATCGGGTCCGCCTGTCCATTTCTCAGGCGGACCCAATCTGACCCTCCATTCACTCCATTGGGACTTGTGGCCATTTGCATCCGTCCACCTCCAATCTGATTTGCTTAAAAAAAACAGAAAGGACTCCGCTCCGTCCCCTTCTGTCTGGGAAGATTGGAGGATACAAGGAGTAGAACGGGCTGTTTCCGTGTTTGCTCTGCATTTGCAGAGTGGACACAGACCTATCATCCGTCCACTCAGCTCATTGTGGCCCTCGACCAATTACCAAATCACTAAACGTCGCAAAACGTTGAGGCACCCCTGACTTACATGATGAAGGTCCGAACACAGACAGAAAAGTTTAGAAAAATCTAGTCCTCTCCACCATCCTGCCAGACCCCAAACGCAATAGCCCTTGTCTCCATAAATAGGTGTGGACATCCATGCCAGGTATTTCTTCATAGATGGATAGATAGCCTGTGGGAAAGGTACATAAATAGTAAAAAGATTGAGGTGACCAGAAGGAAGATATGGGGATAAAAATAAACCAGGTTAGAACTGCTACTCCAGAGGCCTTACCTAATGAGTAAATAATGGCTGAAAGGGTATAGGATCTGTCCACATCAGGCTGGGGAGAGGGGTCTAAACCAGGGGTCAAGTCCTGGGGAAAAAAGTGTGGGAACGCCCACCCAAGATCCACTCCCGCACCAAAAAATAAATAAATGATACGCTCAAATGCATAATTACTAAACCTTTTTTTTTTTTTTTTTCGATCCACTGTACCTTAGTAATCCTTTATGTTACTGGCCGCTTCCTGTATATGGATTCATCAGGTAGTGTGCGGGTATTCCGTCACTTCCTTGATGCCGCAATGTCTCCTGGGAGCTTTTGTCATTGCTCCCAGGAGATATTGCGGAGGTCTGCCTCGAGTTATCGCAGGATTTAGAAAGAAGTTCTGACAGTGACTCGAGCTGGGCATCACCGCTTAGTGAAGAATTGGCTTGGGCGGCTCGGCTGCTCTAGTCCTGCAAAGGGAACTGAGTTCCTGCTGTGAAAAAAGTGCAGGAACTCCGTTCCCACGCGTTCCAGCAGGACTTGAGCCCTGGTCTAAACCATTTCCCCTAAGACCGCGTACACACGAGCAGACAGATTTGTTCAAATCGGTCGGGCCGACCGATTTGAACAAATCTGTCTGCTGGGGACATATTGGTTTGATCGTGTACACACGATCAAACCAAAATCCCCGCCGGCAGACGGCGCGCTGACGTGGCGGTGACGTTGACGCCGCCACGTCACCGCACCAGGAAGTAAAACACTTCCGCGCATGCGTCGAAACCATTCGGCGCGTGTGCGAGAAGACATGTCTGCTGGTTAGCGTACTAACCAGCAGACATGTCGGGCGGACGGGTTCCCACCCGACAGATTTCAAAGCATGCTTTGAAATCTGTCGGGTGGCCAAATCCGTCGGCTCGCCCGTACACACGGTCGAATCTGTCTGCTGGGATGGTCGGCCGACCGTTTCCAGCAGATAGATTTGATCGTGTGTACGCGACCTAAAACTGCTCTTTACACCTAAATCCCAGGATGTTTTTTTTTTCATAATTACATTGGTCCAGCTGGCCGATACCTGACCAATCCCTGAAGAAGCGAATAATCACTATAATAGTTCTTGCTACTGAAATGATCCTCACTGTCTTCTGGTTTCTGTGCTGAGCAGCAGCCCCTCTGCATAGTGGACACCAGGGGTCTCTATCTTGGCAGGGCACCATTCAGAGAACACTTTGTATTTTTCTTAATGAATGGATGAGGTGGAATGGCGGAGCGTGATGTCATGATATTTTCCCATCCAGTCACAGAACACTTTGCATTAATTGAGAAAACTGCAAGGTGTTCTCTAAATTGTGTCAATGTCGAACAATCAACCCTGTGTTAACTATGCAGCAGGCCAGCCACTTGGCCCAGGGTGCAGAAGATGGTGAGGATCACTGTAGTATTGGTGGTTGCTACATCAAATCTATTTATATAATCTTCATTATATTACCTTTTCACTGCCTTTCACCGCCCTCCATCCCCCCTCCTCCACATTCTTCCACTTTTTTATTTTCTCCCTTTTCCCCAGTAATTTTCCCTCCCCTCTGGGGTTCGCTCCCCAGGTTCCCTTTCCTTCCCCCTTTTTTCTTGGTACCTTATGCCATGTAGTGTTACAACTCTGAGCATAATGGCTCAATATTTTCATTTTAAACACATAATTATTCATTATGTTATGATTTATAAGCAAGATTCTTCCATCTTTGATCTGCCTATCCATTTGGGCATGGCAGACTAAATATGACTGATATGTTTCGAGATCTGGTTCCATTCATGTGCACGTTCTTGGATCAAGTTCCACATGTCAGTCTTTTAGTAACATTTACTCTGCGACACACCCTTTCTGCTTGCTCGCTCTTGGTAACACACTAATATATCAATTAATATTATCAGAATATCGAATATTTTTCTAATCATTTACTCAATACTTTGCCTAGGTGCGGGAAACCCTTTTCTCTCCCTTCTCCCTTTCCCTTCCCCTCCATGCCGACCATTAGGGATGAGCCGAACACCCCTGGGTTTGGTTCGCACCAGAACCTGCGAACAGACCAAAAGTTTGTGTGAACTTTAGAAACCTGTTAAAGTCTATGAGACTCGAACGTATGAAATCTAAAGTACTCATTTTAAAGGCTAATATGCAAGTTATTGTCCTAAAAAATGTTTGGGGACCCGGGTCCTGCCCCAGGGGACATGTATTAATGCAAAAAAAGTTTTAAAAAACAGCCCTTTTTTCAGGAGCAGTGATTTTAATAATGCTTAAAGTGAAACAATAAAATTGAAATATTCCTTTAAGTTTCGTACCTAGGGGGGTGTATAGTATGCCTGTAAAGTAGCGCTTGTTTCCTGTGCTTAGAACTGTCCCTGCACAAAATGAAATTTCTGAAGGAAAAAAGTCATTTAAAATCACTCACCTTTAGCGTCCGGTATGGATATTAAGGGGAACCCTGCGTCAAAGTAAAAAAAATGATGTTGGGTTCCCCCCAAATATCCATTCCAGATCCTTCAGGTCTGGTATGGATTTTAAGGGGAACGCCACCCCAAATTTAAAAAAAAAATGCCGTGGACCCCCACACATTTTTTTTTTATGAATGGCTTTTCTCTGTATTGGCAGAAGCGGACAATTCATTATAGCCGCAAGTGATTTTAAATTACTTTTTTTTTCCTTCAGAAATAACACTTTGTGCAGGGACAGTTCTAAGCATGGGAAACAAGCGCTACTTTACAGGCATATTATACACCCCCCCTAGGTACGAAATTTAAAGGAATATTTCACTTATTGTTTCACTTATTGTTTCACTTATTGTTTCACTTAAAGGAATTATTAATATCACTGCTGCCAAAAAAATGCAGTTTTTAAAACTTTTTTCTTTTTGCATTGATACATGTCCCCTGGGGCAGGATCCAGGTCCCGAAACACTTTTTATTACAATAACTTGCATATTAGCCTTTAAAATTAGCACTTTAGATTTCAAACGTTCGAGTCCTATAGACTTTAACAGGGTTCTAAAGTTCACACGAACTTGCCGCGAACACCCCAAATCGAACATGAGTTCTACTCGAACTCGAAGCTCATCCCTACCGACCATTATGTGGACTCCTTTCTCCATTACCTGTGACTCTATTTAGGCCACTTGTAACTTTTCCCCTACCGTTTGTCCTCCCTGGGACGCCATCCTGGTGGAAGGTTGACCTGGGATCCTCGGGATTTGGATTTTAATGCAAACTCTGATCTAAGCTATCCATGTTAACACGCAGCCATTTGGTAACTATATAAAAAAAAGCTCTCTATATATAATGTATGCTTTTTTTTCAATATTTTGTAGAAGCAAATTTCTCTTATTTATGTATTCTGTTACAGCGGCATCAAAAAAGCCTCTGAAGAAGACCCCCCAAGGGGTTGAAACCCGTCAGAAATTGTCATTTGCCTGTACATGTTAAATGTCGGATTGCATGACAATTTTTATGCTTGGATCCTTGTGTGTACATACAATTTAAGATTTCTACTAGAGCTCATATCTCAACTGTTATGATTCCAATTAATTTTATCAGAGCTTTTTTTCTCAGAAAATAGGTGCAGGAACTCGACCACGACCTGTTCATATTTCACAAACAGTAGAAGGATCTTATAGGGCCATTAAATACCAGGATTGCATTAAATACGGAGTGCAGAGTTCAGGGGGTTACAAAGCTGTCACTTGTAAACACAATAACCAGACTTCTGTGTTTACAAGTGATAGTGGTGAGCAGGCACCAAAGGGTCTGAGCCAGAGGTGGTGAAACTGAGTTCCCCCAAGTTCCCCCTGAAAAAAAGCCCTGAATTTTATACAATAAAACTTTTTATTATACACCTGTGTGAATCTTTGAATCAGCTGCCTAAAAACCCCATTGGGGGATTTTCCCATATCGCTACAGCAAATCTCTGCCTTCCACAGGTCTGGCATATGCATTCTTAACATTGGTCCAAGGTGGAATTCAACTTTAAATCATCCAAAAGAGGACGCCTATTATATAAGGACATTCCTAACTGTCCGCAACAAACTTGTTATGTTTGGCTTGTTGGGAACAAACCAGGTTGCGTGCGCGAACTTTCTGCGCTCTCCCGTTGTGGTGCTTTTCACCTTTCCAAACTTTATATATAAAGAGTTTCTTTCTTGGTTATGAAGGTCATTTTATTTTTTTAACAATTTCCATAAAATGTAATTTACTTGCAACAATTAATAATATCAAACTTCAGTGAGCAAATGGATCTTTCTCCATCCAACATGCTTTGCCCGTCACCGGTTCAGCATCTGTGCCATTGTTGTTCTCTTTCACAAGAACAGAGAAAAATATTTGAAATGTGTCTGCCAGCTCTGGAGCAGAAGGTCCTGGAGAATGAAATATTTATTGGGATGTTTACGCTTGGACTTTCCTGTAAATCTGGAGGGGGGGGGGGGGGGGGGTGTGGCGCGTTGGCCAATTTCATGGAGCGTTGTCTCTTGTGCCCTGCGGACTATATGTCTTGTAACCAGGACAGGGAGGGCCCTCCAATATTTCAGCTTGTTCTGTCCATAAATGATAGAAAAGAGTTTATATCATCTAATAATAAAGCTGGTGGAATGGAAAATGGAAATGTTACCAGGAATACCACCCACCCCTCCATCGCCCCTTATTATATTTATTTTTGGTGCGCCTCATCCTTGCTACCACAAAAAAACACAGACACAGCTCAGGAGCGAGCGACACGAGCGCCCCCAGTTAGGAGGGAGGGGCCGGGCCAAGCTGTGCTTTGTGTGGACACACAGACCCGTCTCAGGAGTGAGCCAACATGTGTGCCCCCATAGCAAGCGGTTTGCTATGGTGGGCACTTGTGATAGCATGCATCACATACTAGCACATTATGAAATACTCACCTTGGAACTAAGCTCTCCAGCCGTTGTACTGTCAGCCCTGAGATGGCCCACGCGTTCCCTGGTCTTTCTTGCGGATTCGCACGCTACAGCTATGTGACTGCCAAGGTATGCCGGACCTCCAGAGCGCATGCAGTGATGTTACTGGCTGCATCCAGGGTACATATCTCCTAAACGGTACACATTTAGGAGACATTCATTTTATCTACAGACAGGCCTTATTATAGGCTAATCTGAAGGTAAAAATAACAAAGTGGGTTTTAAAAACTGCTTTAAGCCCGCAGTCTCCTGTGGGTGCTTCAGTGCAGAGACTTGTAGTTCCAGCTGCAATGCACTGATCACCGTGGGTCGCCCACTTGACCCCTCCTCAATCCAGAAATGTCCTTGCTTTTTTCCACAAAATGCAAGATGTTCTGTCAATGGCAAAAGTGTGGATGAACATCACAATCTCCCCTCCTCCAATCACAGAAAGCCTTCCATGTTGTAAAAAGTGCAGGGAATTTTCATAATGGAGGATGGGGTACAGCAAGTGACCCGTTGTAATCTGTGTCCTACCGCTGGAATTACAAATCTTGACACTGGTAGAAGACGGTGGGCTGAATATTAACTTTTATTACCCTTAGACCCCTTTCAGACTGGGGCGTTTTTCGGGCGCTTTAAATGTTAAAAAAAAAAAGCCTGTAAAGCACCTGAAAGAAGCCTCATCTGCAATCCCAATGTGAAAGCCGGAGTGCTTTCAGAGCCCTTTCACACTGCCAGTGCCCAAAAACCACTGGTAAAGTGCCGCTAAGACCCCTTTCACACTGGGGTAGTTTTCAGGTGCTTTGGCGTTAAAAAAAAGATCCTTGAGGGGGGGGGGGGCTTTAAGAGTGGTGTATTCAACGCTCCTAAATCGCTGCAAAGAAGCTGCTTGCAGGACTTTTTTTTGACGCCCTGCCAGCGCAGCGCCTCAGTGTGAAAGCAGGCTTTCATATTGGGATTGCAGATGCAGCTTCTTTCAGGGGCTTTTTTTTAACACTTTGACCCCTTTCACACTGGGGCGTTTATCAGGTTCTTTAGTGTGAAAGCACTCAGGCTTTCACATTGGGATTGCAGATGCCGCTTCTTTCAGGCGCTTTTTTTTAACGCTAAAGTGCCTAAAAAACGCCCCATTGTGAAAGGGGTCTTTCACACTGAGACTTTTTTATAGCGGTTTAGCGCTAAAAATAGCGCTGCTATACCGCCTGAAAAAATCATGCCCTGCAGTCTTCAGTGTGAAAGCCTAAAGGCTTTCACACTGAAGCGGTGTGCTAGCAGGACCGCTCCAAAAGTCCTGCTAGCCGCATCTTTGGAGCGGTATAGGAGTGAGGTGTTTACCGCTCCTTCCCATTGAAATCAATGGGAAACCGCAGTATTAACCCTTTTTTGGCCGCTAGCGGGGGGTTAAAACCACACCACTAGAGGGTGAATATCGCCGTAAATACGGCGGTATAGGGGCGCTAAAAATCGTGCCGCTATACCGCCACTGCACCTCACCTTCCCCGTGTGAAAGGTGCCTTACTGCCAACCTGACCACTTACAACCTGGCTTGTTTCACTATGCAAATATCAACTTTCACAAAGAAAAGCGGAAAGCTGCCCTGTCTGTCTCCACTACTTCTTATTAGTTCTTCCGTGTGCTGGGAGACCTCAGTGCCCAATAGGGATCTGTGGAGGGGAACTTGCCAACAATGATTTCAGAAAAATCTAAAATTGACATATTAGAGAGCCCCGCCTCTGAGGGCTCCTGTCACACTCCTGAAGATAATGAGAGGTACATCGGAGGCTATATGCATTTCATCCCATTTTCAGCTGAGTTTATTAAGATTATGCAGAGCTTTTTTTTCTCAGAAAATAGGTTCAGGAACTCAACCACGACCCCGTTCAGATTTCACAAACAGTAGGGTCTTAAAGGGGCATTAAATATCAGGATTGCATTACATACAGCATACAGAGTTCAGGGGTGTTACACACAGAGTGCAGAGCTGTCACTTGTAAACACAGAAACCAGACTTCTGTGTTTACAAGTGATTGTGGTGAGCAGGCACCAAAGGGTCTGAGCCAGAGGTGGTAGAACTGAAAAAAAAAGCCCTGGGATTATGATATAGCCCAGCTGAAGTCACAGAAATAGATATGCAACCGGATAGAACTTCTACTCAAACACAGCCCAATTCCATATTTCCTTCTCTACATTCTGTTACAGCAGTTGTGCCAGAGCTAGACCTAGTACACTCAGTACAGGGTGTCACTCTGTAACAGCCCAGGTCTGACACACCCCTCCATTACAAGTCTATGCAGGGGGTGTGGCCATTACTCAGCTCTGCCAGCACATAGCACTGCAGTGTGAGATCAGGAAGCAGCATTTTCAAGCACAAATCAATACACATGGGGGCGCAGGACATAAAACTAAACAAAAAAAAAGCAAAGATCATTTTTTTCCTCAAATGTCAGATTTTCCATCAAACTCATTAAGGAATAACATTTTTGAAAAGTGAAAGGGTAAATCACTAAAATTAGCTGGATCAAACTGCTTCCTTTATAATTCATGTGTATACTCATCCGGAGGAGATACAATGAAGGGACAGGGTGTGAGATTCTTGCATTGCTCTCTCCTTTTCCATAATCTGTCTGCTCTGTGGAGATAATGTTGAAGCTCTCGCTCACCCACACCAGGCTGAGTGACATTTTTATTGTAATAACAGATAAAATTTATACACAAATCTCAGCAAATCCACCTTTTCCAGCAGTTGGTGTGGGGATTAACAGCTAATCTGTCTCTAGCTGCAGTATCAGTTATTAGTAAGAAAGCCTCAGGCACTGTGGTCAGTGTCACAGGGCGGGCACCTCCAGTGACACAATTGCAAGGGAGATCCTGTAAATAGCGACACAGTGCATTGGGACCATGCGGTCCATGTCACAGCAGTGAGGCCCTGCGGTCAGTGTCACAGCACATTGGAACCCTGCGGTCAGTGTCACAGTGCATTGGAACCCTGCAGGCAGTGTCACAGCGAATTGGGTTGCAATGCACTTTGACACTGACCGCAGGGTTCCAATGCACTGCGACACTGACCGCAGAGCCCCAATGCACTGCGACACTGACCGTAGGGTTCCAATGCACTGCGACACTGACCGCAGAGCCCCAATGCACTGTGACACTGACCGCAGGGTTCCAATGCACTGTGACACGGACCGCAGGGCTTCAATGCACTGACTGCAGGGCTCCAATGCACTGTGACACTGACCACAGAGCCCCAGGGTCACAGTGCATTGGAGCCCTGCGGTCACAGTCACAGTGCATTGGAACCCTGCGGTCAGGGTCACAGTGCATTGGAACCCTACAGTCAGGATCACAGTGCATTGGAACCCTGCGGTCAGTGACACAGGAACAGGAAACAGCGCTGTATTGCATTTACCGTCCACACTGAGCCAGCTACAGGCAGACATGAGAACAGCCCTCCAGCCTACTTGTATCCAAACCAGGGGTTGCCATATACAGTACTGTCCTCAAGGACCTCTAACAGCACATCAATTTCAGTTCTGTTCCCAGACTGACCCCAGAATTTTGTGTTTTCTTATCACACAAAAACTGCAATTCAGAATTTTTAACATACCTATTATAATGTATTTGCGTTTTTTTTGTGATTTCAAATTAGGATTGCAACAACAAAATAATCACTTATTTTTTTTTGCACACGGTAAAAGGAAGAAAGTTGATTTTTTATTCCACACAAAAGTATAAACAGTTCAGTTTTTGCAGCTTTGAAGGCAATACAATGTCATATACAATACTCAACAAAGAGACACAAAAATAAGGCACAGCTGCTACACCTTATATACAAGTAAACACAGTGATGTTATATAAGCAGTGACTTCAAACAATAAAATAAATCCCAGTGTCAAAAACACATGGAGATCAAATAGTAGTTTACAGTTCATATACAACTATCATCTTGTATTGAATATTTATATCCTAATCCCTGAGTGCTACCTTCGCATGTAAAATTAACCCCTTATGCAATTGCCCTCCAGGATAATTTAACCCCCTTCATTACCAGGCCATTTTTTCTATATGGCACTGCATTACTCTGACAACTGCACGGTCATGCAACACTGTACCCAAATAAAATGTATGTCCATTTTTTCCTACAAATAGAGCTTTCTTTTGGTGGCATTTGATCACCAGTGCTTTTTTATTTTTTTGCGCTATAAACAAAAAAAAGCCGACAATTCAGAAAAAATACATTTTTTTAAACTTTTTTGCCATAAAATATATCCAATAAAAAAAAAATGTAAACCATAAAAAAAAAAAAAAATCGAATTTCTTCATACATTTAAGCCAATATGTATTGGTAGAAAATAAAATAAAAAAATAAGCGTATATTGATTGGTTTGCGCAAAGATTATTGCGGCAGACAATCTGACACTTTGTGGGAACCAGTGACGCTCATACAATGATTAGTACCAAAATGATACACTGTCACTGTACTAATGACACTGGCTGGAAAGGAGTTAACATCTAGGGTGAGCAAAGGGTTATAGGTGTGCCTAACCACTGCTTTGTGTTTACTAAGGGATGTGCCAGCCTTTATTCCCTGCTTTGCAGGGAAACAAAATCCAGCACATCCCTGCTGGACAGGTCAGACCTCTGTTCTGTCGTTCACCTCACCAATCAGCGCGTGCCAGACATCCATTGGCCGCCACACGCTGATTGGCTTGTGCTGTGGCTAATTACAGCACAAGCGGCGCACACCCTACCTGAAAGTGACACAGGAGAACCACTCTGTCGCCATAAATGTTCCTTAGGCAGTGAAGGAGTTAGAACCTAACTTACTGTATCCAAAAACAAAAAAAAAATGTTTTGCCTTATACTTTAATGAAAAGGAGGCCTGCAATGCTATAATTGATTTTCCACACCATCTACCACTGGACTTTTCCTCCAAGTTCTCTAACACATTAAACTCTTGAAGTAAATATTGTCTAAATAAATGTATGCTTATTCTTCCTGAAATCGTGCGTATTTCTTCTGGATCTGTGCAGTAATCCAGGGTGAGACTTTTCCTGTAATAAAGACCACTCACTGCTGCTCTCTCTCCTTGTGCAGGGTGACTGGTCTCGTCTCCACCCCCTCCTGTAGCTTTCTTCAGGCAGCCTGCAGTGGGTGGAGTTGCTGGGCCCCTCCCACAGCTCTGCTCTTTGCACAGACTGTGTATGGCACAGGGATGAGGTTTCAAAGTAATATCTGAGTTTGCAAAGGGTCTTGGTACACACAAACTGGATTTATATATCTTTCATGGCTAATAATCAAACATTTTATGCCAGTAGTTTAGCTATAACATAGAACCAAGGTATTTTTTTTATTATTCAAACATTTTGAAACTGAATGTTTTTGCACAGCAGCTGGGAAACCTATTGAGAAAACCACAAGACATATAGTTTTACATGCATTATTTTTAACTTGCTATTTCAGAGTGTTTGCATTACAAAGCATACTTTACAGAAGACCATTTTAGTCATGTAATCCCTTTTATTAAGTGTTTTCCATACAGGAAAAGCAGATTACTCACCGGTAATAAGTGCACTAAGCACACCATGCAATGTTTTAAACACCCAGCACAGTGTGATGACGTACAATACTGGAATTCTCTCTCCTTTCCCAGTACAATTCTCTGTATTAGCGAGCCCTCATAAAACCAAGGTTTAATTTGCTTGGATGTTGCCCTACCAATTAGCAACATGTTAATGACAGTTTAAATAAAAAACTATTCCATTTGTTTTGCATATTTTATTTTAGACCTAGTGATGTCATCACTGGATCTCTGAAGGCCAGAGTCAGGCAAGCTGGGCAGAAAAGGGCTAGCCAATGGTAGGCGCTGACCAGCCAGGAAATGAAGCCTGTTGCATCTAATTGGCTGCATATTCTAATGCACATTGTAAGAAGTAACTCAACATTTGTTGAGGGCTGAAAAGAGAAAAAAAAAAAAAAACATTGCAAGGATTTTAACAAACTTGGTTGCAGATTCCTACCTTTTGGTATTACGACAAAATCCCTGTGTGTTTTCAATTTCCATGTGGAAAGTGAGTCTAATCTGAGTAGTTTCATAATTATCAATCAATTGCTGACCTGCAGGGATCTAATGAAGAAAATTGAAGGGTCTGCCCCCCTTTAGATGTGATTTCCTTCCTATTGGGGGTATCTCATCAAAAATGATACTTTTATTGCAGGGGATGCCAGAAATCTTCATTTGTGTAGAATTCTGAGAAAATCAGTGAGCCAATCACACAAGCAGGAAATGTTTTCGGGGGGGGGGGGGGGGGGGGCATCTTGTACACATTCTGTATACAGAACACCTCCAGGTTGCCATATTGCATTTTACAGAAAATTGCAAAGCTGCAGATTGAAAACAAAAAGGATGTTTTTAATAACATTCAATTACAATATGACTTGTGTTGCAATTGTATACGCTATATTATTTTTTTGGGTTATTTTCAGTGATCCCCCCCCCCCCCCCACACACACACACACACACACACACACAAAAGAGTTACCCTTTAAGTGAAGTATAGAGTGGCTTATGGTGCAGAGAGTCCATTATAGTGCTACAGTTCCTCCCTTTCATTTTTGTCTGTGTTTCCGAAGGGGGAGATCACCCTCTCCATTTGTCCTGGAGACACAGAGACTGAAATGGGATGGGAGACCCAAAATGTTACAATTGTCACTAGAACAGGAATAGAGAGGAGATCTTCCAAAAGGGATACCTGTACCAGTGAAAAAATGCTAACTTACACCAGCATTACTCTCTATAAAGCACTGAACAGGCAGTGAGGGGGTGTTGTATTCTCTCTTCAGCGCCTGTTTTAACCCCTGCAGTAGAACACTGCAGTTGCAGACCAGCAATAGCTGGTATAATCCTCACTGCAGCTGCAGCACATGTACATCCCTGGCCGCTGCCTCAGCAGCTTAAAGTGTTTGTAAACCTATGAATTGTTTTTTAAATAAAATCAAACATGTTATACTTGCCTGCTCTGTGCAATCGTTTTGCACAGAACAGTCCCAATCCTCTTCAGGGGGTCCTCCCCCATCGCTCCAGGCCCTTCCTCTTCATTGGGTGCCCCCACAAAAAGCCGCTTTTTCCCTGGGTGCACCCATGCAGGCTCGCTTCCAGGTCCCACTGCTACATCCATTAAAGCCCCCCATGCCAGAGGATTTGATTGACAGCAGTGGGAGCCAATGGCTCCTATTGCTATCAATCTGTCCAACGATGAGAAATAGCTGCTGGAGCCGCTGAACTCGCACACATCACTGGATCGGATCGTGCTCAGGGTGGGGAGCGCTGTAGCACAAAAAAGGTTTTTCACCTTAATGCAAAGAATGCATTAATATGAAAAACCATGAGACTTTACAACCACTTTAATGGGGTAGGGGTGAAGGAGCCCTAATGGAGGGCAACTCATTCTTCGGAGGAGATTAACTTTTTGTTGTCTCTTGGATAGGAAGTCTCTTTCCCCATTGGGGAAACAGGCAGCCAAAAAAATAAAAATAAATACTGACTGGGTTCTACCGCCAAAAAAAGAAAAAAGGCTACACATACACTTTAATGAATGCCATGGAAAAGAAAATACATTATATCCCAGTGGTGCTTAAAGTTTTTGGGTAAAAAGGATGCCTTTTTTTGGTAATGTGGATGGAGATGCTGCGCAGAGCATGACAATTAGTACTCAAAAGGTAATAACATGTTATAAAACAAGCAGGCACTAAAACAGTACTATAGGTTAGGGTTTGGTGCCAAAGAGTGAATGGCCCCCATGTACCACCTGCCCCACCCTATTAGATTGTAAGCTCTTCTGAGCAGGGCCCTCTTAATCCTCTTGTATTTATTTATTGTAGTTATATTTTATTGTATTATAACTGTATTGTCTCCCTTTTATATTGTAAAGCGCTGCATAAACTGTTGGCGCTATATAAATCCTTTATAATAATAATGATGATGATTGTTCTCTATTTAGGGGTGTCCATGTATCATGAAGGGGAAATGTATTTTCCTTCAATATGAAGGTTTCCTACACTGCTCGGCTATCCAATTCCAAAAGCACCAATGATGCTGATAAATGAGTCTTCAAACTAATTCCCAGGAAGCTCATGAATCTGTCAGATTGAAATCTCTTTTGAAGGGCTTCTTTCGTTATCTATCTGGATGTGCAATTCACATGTGGACAGTTTGTAAAGCGGCCATCCAGCATCACTCTCCGGCAGGCTCGTGTTCCTCCTCTGTTCTAAGCCGTTTGGCCCCTGGCTTTGCCGGCAGGAGTTGGGAATACTCCTGTAAGGACTGGGCGACCTGTTCAATGCTCCAGCTGTCCTCTCTGAGCGCGTGCTCCTCCAATGTGAAGGGACCCTGCTTGGTGCGGATCAGCTCCTTCACGCTGGCACAACTTGACAGGGCTGTCAGGGAAAGGGAAAAAAAAAATGACATGAAAACCACAAACACCAACACTGTGAAATTATCAATGTCTGAGGATTTAACTCTCATCAGCTGAAAATCATCCCGATGAGCCGGGAGGGTCTGAACTGGCAGACGTGGGGCTTCGCTAATGCGGGATTAGAGACTGTCAAGGGTGGGGGAGGGTTTATCCGTTTATGCCCAGAGAAGAAGGGGATGGGTGAGGTTGGAAGAAAAATTCTACCGAGGATCAGAGTTATGCTGGAAAAGGACCAGATATAATATAATATAATATATATAATTTTATGAATAAATTAAACGGTAAACCTGCATTTACAAAACACTATACCCACAGTCGATCCTGCCCACCCCTTACTGTGTCCACTACCCCACTGCATACTGACAATCCACTGCATACCGACTGCCCACTGCTTATTAGCCACCCAGAGCATACTGGGCATTCACTGCCCTACTGACCATCCATTGTCCACTGTCCTAATGACCTAATGCCAAGTTTCTCTGGACTGATCATAAAGTTATCTTTACTGGACTGCTCTTAAAGTGAAAAACCTCCATAATGTACTGTGTCTGGAACCTTTGTGAACTACAAGTCTCAGCCTGCCTAGCTGGGGTTGGAATATTTTGTGCTGCAGATCAGTGTCCAAAAAAATAAAAATTTTCTTTTGATTTATCCCAGAAAGACCCCTACAAAGTGCATACAAAAAGGACAAACCATTTTTTATTAGGAAGATAGAGGGAAAACTTCCAGCGGGGACCCTCAGTGACATCAGATTTTCCTCACTTTCTGTTGTGTCTTTTGGACTGAACGTGAAATCATTCCAATGGGACATGGACAAAATCTGACACAAAGTTTAAGCTTTAGTTATGCTCCCTCCTATTAGCAAGTTCCTCGTCAACACATAAGCACTGCAGCTCAACTGACTGGCTCCTTGTGCTGCCTTTCCTTCCTCGCCACTGGACCCCTCCTGTACAGCAACTGCAAGATGCTAAAACCAGGTCAGATTTAGATAGATACTTACACTGCTTGTATTTAAAAACACAATTTACTTATGGATTAATGAATTTAGTGCTGCATTAAAGTGTTACTAAACCCACAACAGTAAAATCAGTCTGTATATGCAGCATTGCATGCTCGTTATAAGGGGTACCACTTTTTTAGGGCCGAGTACAAGTACCGATATTTTTTTAATGTACTCGCCGATACCGATACTTTTTTTTTTAAATGTGTCCATGCGTCTCCCAAATGCAGCCTCGTGTCTCCCAAATGCAGCCTCGTGTCGGTCTCCAGTGGCAAAAAGAAAGCCCCCTCCAGTCTAGTTGATCAGTGCTCAGGGAACATAACAGCTTTCATTTGAATAGCTGTATGTTCCCCGCCGCGCTAGGTCATATATAACCCCTCCCCCTTGTCCGGGCACTTTGATAGACATATCACCCGTCCAATCCTGGGATGGGTGATCTGTCCAAAGTGCCTGGTCAAGTGAAAGCAAATGCTCAGTATCGGTACGACCCTACTTGTTATACTCACTGCAGAACTTAAGGGGTTAATCCTCTGATTTGTGTAAAAAGGCTGTTTTATCCCGTATGCACAGATCCTTCCCTCCTGCCCTGCAATGTCTACTTTGGAAAGACCAGGCAAGGTAGCCGACCTCAACCTGCACATGCTCAGTTGTGTCTATGCTGGAGAGAACAGTTTCTTGTTCTCAGAGCTAGCCAGGTCACATGCTATTGAGAAAGCACATGTAGTAGGGGGGGGGGGGGTGGACCATTTACTTATTACTGGGTTTAGTGATGCTTTATATTTTTTTTTTTTACATATATCTGCCTGGATTTAAAATATTTTTCTTTCAGTTTTCAATTGGATTTCATTTAGACAGATTTTTCGCAGACCCAAAAAGAGTAACATATTGATCATGGTCACCATTAATAAGGTTGCATAAGATGTAAATGTATCTGCAGGCAGCCTATGGGTTGGAGGGTACAAGCCAGTGCTCCTGCATGCGGCCCTGGCCTCGACCCTAAACAGATTTACATCAAGCATCAGATGCCCGATGTCATTTTGTCTTGCAGTCTCTTACCAGCATCCAATCGGACCTTGGCAGAGGGAGGTAGGCGCAGGCAGCTCTGTGCTGCAAGGCATTCTATTGGACAGCTCAATCATCAGAGCTGCTGCGGTCACCCTTTAATACTTACCTGGAAGTCTCATATCAGGGGGAGAAGAGTGCTGGCTCCACACAGTGCTTCGTAACTGTCGGGAGCTGGCACTTTCCGGCATAGGAGATGGCATGCTCTGGGACATGTCACCAAGTGATGAGAAAGCTGCACATGGCTATATAAAAGGAATACTTTCTCCTTTAGGCCACTTTGAATTAAAAAAAAATGGGTGGAAGGGGGGCCCAACAGAGGCCATTAGGGGCTACACAATTTTGATGCATGCCCTCTCTGCACTAAAGAAATGGTAAATTGGATAGAGAAGGTGAAATTGCTGTTGCTGTCACCTGCGATCCAAGAAGCGCTGTGTTTTCAAGCAGCAGCAGGGAGGTGAATATCTGGGTCAGGGGGACAATAGCATAGCAGCCAGGAACATAAGACAGGAAGATCCGCCGACCTTTCATAAGGACTGCAGATAGCAAAAATCAATATTCTTCCTCTCTTCCACCCCATGTATGAGGCCAACAATCGGCTTCATCCAAGAGTTTGTAACCAATGTAGAATAATAAGCACACCCGAGACTAGAGGGCCTTCATAGGGCCAATAACACTTTCTATGGCAGGAAAAGCCTTGCTGACCTACTTATAACAACAAGCGCAATGGAGGCCACAACTTATTCCATTCATTTGCACTGTATTTTTGTCAAAGAAGAAA
The DNA here is from genome assembly GCA_029574335.1 of Rana kukunoris. Taxonomy (NCBI): domain Eukaryota; kingdom Metazoa; phylum Chordata; class Amphibia; order Anura; family Ranidae; genus Rana; species Rana kukunoris. Next base: position 23,248,082 of record CM056056.1, on the reverse strand, counting down.
ATACCCAAGCAAAATCTATTTTGTATAATACATGTTTTTTTGTTGACGTAACAAATTCACACTCTCAAAAGTAAACTATACAAACAGCAGCAGTACCAGCTAAAGATTATAGATCTAAACCCAGGACCCTGCATTCACTATATCTGGTCTCCCACAGTACACAACAGGGAAATGCAATTATTTTTGTAAATATAAACGGCTAAATAAATATATCTTTACATATCAGCAGTACAGTATATAGCAGTCTTGTGACTTCTATCAGTGTCTGGTTAAAGCTTGTATGAGGAGTTCTCATTCTACTCCGAGTGTCTAATGATGCTGCGGGATCCCTGACCCTCAGTCTGGACAGTGCCGATTGGCCATGCGCTGATCAGACACACAAAAAAAATAAAACGCTCTAGTAATACACACCAAAGGCTCCGTCTTATCAGGAGATGGATTGGAAACAGTGGAAGAAAGGAAGGATCAGAGAAGACAGGATCAAACAGCCTTTTTACACAATGCGGAGGATTAACCCCTTAGGTTCCACAGTACGTAGAACGAGTATGCTTTACTGCATATACAGACTGATTTTACTGTCGTGAGTTTAGTAACACTTTAATCGCCGTTTTTGAGAAACCTTTTAATGTGACAGAACTTACCTATTAGAATTATGTCCGAAGGCTGTTTTTTTTCTCACCCGATCTGCACAATGGGGACAACAAGTCTGCCTCCTCCCTGAATACCCCATTGGGTCAGGAGTAAGTGACACACAGTGCAGGGGTGAGGAGTAACGTAGAGTTCAGTAATACACACTATATATAATATATATATATATATACACACACACAAATTTTTTTAATTTTTATTTAAAAAAAAAAAAAAAAAAAACACAGAGTGAAGGGGTTAGTACTACATAATGCAAAGTGCAGGAGTCCGTGGTATGTAATAGAGGTGCACCGGATGGAAATTGCGGTACCAAAATCAAAAATGCAGGACGCATGTAGCGAAAATGACAATTTATATATATAATATTGTATTATATTCAATTTTTTAATTAATGTCAATTTAAATGAATAGGAATTTATTGTTGGCCATTATTGCCACCTTTAGTGCAAGAAAAGCTCAGCAAAAAAAAGCAGTCTGTAGTCTTGGAACATCTCTTGTATCATGTCTGCAATCTCTTACTTTAACACATTGCTAATAGTATTAGCAAAATTTCCATTCGGTGCACCTCTACTTACTGGCTGCTCTGATCTGAAAGGCTGCAGATAGGGTCAGGAGCTGGCATGGTAAGAGGGTTACTCCTCACATGGCTGGGATAAACAAATCCATCTTGATTGACCAGTTGCCGATTCCTGTTCTAACATATTTCAAGTATTAGAGACTGGAGGCGGAAGGGAGGGGAACTACAGACAGAGCATTGGCACAATCCTCAGTGTAGATGCGACACTCATTCATACACTAATGGGCATAGAGGACATAGGAAGAGGAGAATCCGCAGGCTCCAAATAACAGTGTCATCCTTTGATTATACAGGACTCTATGTATTTAGCTCTTTGGGCAGGAGCCCACTTTAAGGCACTCACCTTTGCCAAGGTCTCTGACCAGACTGCGGACATAGAATCCGCCTCCACACTCAATGTCTGTAGGGAGAGAAGAGCATATTATATTGGCAGACTTGGTACAAGCAAAGCTGGAGTCAAGATAGGAGCAGAACTGTTTAATGTCTATAAGAGGTTATGCCTGAATAATTCATTTGTCTGTGTGATATAATGTTCAGGAAAAATAACAGTATTTAAATATGCGTAATTAAGTATTGACAGCCATCCACATAAACTCTAAGGCTCCATGCACACCGGACGCTATAAAAAAAAAAAAAAACCTATAAAAAAACGCCAGTAGCTTTGCAGGGAGCCTTTCAAGTAGAGGTCGACCGATATGGGTTTTTTTCTGGCCGATGCCGATATTTAGAAATCTGGGCGGCTGATGGACCATATATGATGCAGATTTTTGCGGCCAATATTTTAGGCCGATTTTTATTTTTTATTGGTGGCACTGGCTCGTGGCACTGGAAGGAAGATGGCACTAGCAGAAGGCACTTATTGGCACTGGATGGCACTGAAAGATGGTACTAGCAGGTGGCACTGGGTGGCAATAGTTAGCACTGGTTGGCATTGGCAGGTGGCACTGATGGCTTTAGTTGGCACTGGTAGGTGGCACTGGATCACACTGGCAGGTGGCACTGGTATTGTTACTGACGGATGGCACTGGATGGAAGGTGGCACTAATTGGCACTGGCAGGTAGAATTGGCGGATGGCACTGGATGGAAGGTGGCACTAATTGACACTGGGTGGTGGCACTGGTATTGTTACTGGCAGATGGCACTGGATGGCAAGTGGCACTAATTGGCACTGGTAGGTGGCACGGGTGCAAAAAAATGGTGTCATCCCCCCTCAGTACAGACCCCCTCTTCCTCCAGTATAGACACCCCCCCGCCCCTCGTAGTACAGACACCAGAGCGCTGTGTGTCCCACGAGCGCGGGCCCCTCCTCCTCTGTGGGCATAAACAGAGGAGGGACGCCGCGCGGGGTGTACCAAGATGGCCGCAGCTCTGGAGCTAGGCCGGAGCCGCGGCCTTTCCTGATGCTGTGATTGCCGCCGCGGTCACAGCATCAGGAAAGGCCACGGCTCCGGCCTAGCTCCGGAGCCGTGGCATCGCTAGCGGAAATTGTAAAATATCGGCGCGCTTTGGATAAAAATCGGCCGATGCCGATTTCTCCAAAACGGCCAAATATCGGCCTGTCGATATATCGGTCGACCTCTACTTTCAACGTTCTTAAAAAATGCCCTTTCCAAATAGCAGAAGCTGAAAAAAAATCATGGATGTGAACATGTCCCATAGGAAAACATGGAAATGAACTGTAGTGGGTTTCTGCAAAAAGCACCAAAAAACAAAAAGAGGTGCGACGCCGGCCTGAGAAAAAAAAAAAAAAAAAGAAGAGGAAATAATCGCTACTGTAAGGGGTTCATGTTTTTACTGTGGGACAGTGAAAGTAATATTTATAGGAGAGATTTGCTTTTTTGTACTATAAAGGGGTAATTTTTTTTTAACCCCATTATATTACTGGACGATTAGTTGATTATGAAAATTGTAATCAATTTCATAATCGATTAGTTGTCAATCGATAAGTTATTTCGGCCCTAGAACTTCATTCTGCTTATATTTTTTATTTTCATGTCCTGAGGAAGGCCATTTACATGCAGACCCCCCTAGGTAACGCCCACATGCGACACCGACCCTTCATGAGAGTTACAACGGAAATCCAAGGTATGAAATGGGTGGATCAGGGACAGTCAGGCTGGGGAGGAAAGTCTTGCTTGATGTCCTCCAGGGAGGAAATAAAACAGGTTTTATCTGATTTGCTGCAGCTTCTAAAGCATGTTGTGAAAAGCTCACAGTGTGCAGAGTAAGCATTTTTATTACAGGAGAGGGGCTTGAACAGCTGTGCAAGACTTAAAGTGGATGTAAACCCGATTGATTAAATTTGAGCTGGGCACTGGAATGCATAAAAAAATGCACTGGAACACTCGTCACCATTGAGCCTAGGTTCACATTTGTACAATTTAGCATGTCAAATCAAATGCCAAATCGGTGGCTATTGCCAGCATTGGCATTGGCACCGTCGGAATCGGTGTGGTGCCGTGGCGATTCCCAAAAGTCGTTCTTGTACTACTTTTAGTGACTTCAGGGGGCGGTTTGTATAGACATCTGTGCAGAAACCCACACAGATGTATGTAAAATCGCAGATGAAGTGAGACTGCATTGCCAGGTTATAAATCGTGTGAATTCAGCTGAACTTGCACAATTTCTAACCCGTTCCAATGAGAACCTTGGCTTAAGGTGAGACAAAAAAAAAAGCATTGGAATGCATGAAAAACGCACGGAAAACTCATAAAAAATGCACATGCAGAAATGAATCCAGATCCCATCTGGACTGCGTTTCTATGGTGTGAACTGGCTCCAAGATGCTGAAATGTTCCAGCAGCAGATGGTAGCTGCACATGGTGGATTTTGTAGGGTTACATTGTTTTTTTTTTTAAAGGGGTGTTCCACCCAAAAAAATGACCCCTTCTGAATCCACTCCTCACCCCCATACATGCCACATTTGGCATGTAATTTTTTTGGGGGGGGAGTGGGGGCTTCAGTAGGAGTGGGACTTCCTGTCCCACTTCCTGCTTCCGCCGAGGGGCTGGTTAGGCGATTAAGCTTAATCGCCTACACCAGCCCCCTCCCTGTAGGCGATCACATGGGACACTGACAGGTCCCATGCGATCGCCTCTCCAATCAGCGGCGAGCCGCGCCGCGCACGCATGCGCAGTACGGCTCGCGCATGCGCAGTGGGTGCCCGGCCGTGAAGCCGAAGGCTGTCACGGCTGGGTGCCCACAGTCAGGATGGAGACGCCGGCCGGGGAGGGGGGCAGAGGAGCGGAGCCCCGGTCGGCGCGTCGCTGGAACGCAGGAGCAGGTAAGTGAGTGTTTATTAAAAGCCAGCAGCTACACTTTTTGTAGCTGCTGACTTTTAATAAACACAACTTAGGGCTGGAACACCCCTTTAAGTGACTCCCGCACTGTCAGACAGACACACACGCAGATTTTTTGGGGACATCTCTGGGGGAAAAAGATCACAGGAGGACAACGCTGAACCAGCCATAGAGTGAAACATTCAGAAACCTATGTTTTATGTATATGTGGATTTGTATTAGGGAGACGGCAGGCAGCGCCTTTAACAATGTTCATGCAGAGCGGTGTTAGAGGAATAGCGGGAGACAACGCAGAACCTCGTACCTCTTGACAGGTCTGTTCTGCACCAATTCCTCTGCATATACAGTGCTACAGAGAAACAAGATCCAAAGTGATTTGCTGAAAGCAGGGAGGATAAACAACAACAACAAAAAAAAACCGGACGCTCCACATGGAAGGAAGGTGATCCACCGGCGATAGCAAAAAAAGAGCACATGGAAGCCGATTTTGCAGATGCAAGGGTGTAGTGTTTTTCCAAATATCCTTTTTGTATTCTTATAGAGCTTTAGACAGCTTAGCTATGTGTCTATGGACCGAAATTCTGCCAGCTCAGCAGGGACCGGACAAGTTTCAATCCATGTATGGGCAGGGTGGTTGTAAATAAATCGATCACATGACATCCACCTCGTTGGAAAATGTTTGCCCAATCAGCACCACCGGCAATAGCCACCAGCGCTGATCAATGTATTCTGAAAAAAAAAAAAAAAAACCACACGAAAAAAGGGGATTTTTAAATACAGCTTACCTGTAAAATCCTTTTCTTGGAGTACATCACGGGACACAGAGCGGCATATTCATTACTATATGGGTTATATGGAGTACCTTCAGGTGTGGACACTGGCAATCTCAAACAGGAAGTCCCCTCCCTATATAACCCCCTCCCCTAGAGGGAGTCCCTCAGTTTTGTAGCAAGCAGTATGCCTCCCAAAATGGTCACCCAAAAGAGGGGTGGGAGCTCTGTGTCCCGTGATGTACTCCAAGAAAAGGATTTTACAGGTAAGCTGTATTTAAAAATCCCTTTTTCTTTCTCGTACATCACGGGACACAGAGCGGCATATTCATTACTATATGGGATGTCCGAAAGCAATGCTTTAATGAGGGGAGGGAGACATCTTCCAAAGAAGGATTCAATTTAGAGGTAAACTCAAATAATAATAATAATTCCAACTTAGTCAAGAAAAAACTTTTTCTTTTTTTTTTTTTTTTTTTTCTTTTTACAACCAAGGGTGCTTCTGATCCCGAGGATCTCAAACTGCAGCCTGTAGTACTGCCTGTCCAAAGGCAGAATCTGCATTCCTTCTCACGTCTAGTTGATAAAACTTTGCAAACGTGTGGACTGATGACCACGTCGCTGCCTTGCATATCTGAGCCATAGAGATCTGATGGTGTGCTGCCCAGGAGGCGCCCATGGCCCTGGTAGAATGGGCCTTTACCGACAAAGGAGGAGGCAACCTCTTCAAACCGTAGGCTTGAATGATTAATTGTCTAATCCATCTCGAGATGGTGGATTTTGCAGCTGCCTGCCCCTTCTTGGGGCCATCTGGTAGAACGAATAACACATCTGTCTTCCGGATCTTTTCTGTAGCTTTAATATAGGCCTTCATGGCCCGAACAATATCCAAGGTATGCAGCAACCCCTCCTTTCTAGATGTGGGTTTTGGAAAGAAGGATGGAAGTACCAAATCCTGGTTCAAGTGAAATTTGGATATAACCTTTGGTAGAAAGGAAGGATGGGGCCGGAGAACTGCCCTGTCCTTATGCAGAACGAGATATGGTTCCTTACACGATAAGGCTGCTAATTCTGACACTCTCCTGGCCGAAACTATGGCGACCAAGAAAACCAACTTTCTTGTCAGTAAGACTAAAGGAATCTCAGCCAACGGCTCAAAGGGTTGTTTCTGTAGAGTGGACAGGACAAGATTTAAGTCCCATGGACAAATTGGTGACTTGACAGGAGGATTAATACGCAAGACCCCCTGTAAGAAGGTCTTTACCAGCGAGTGGGTGGCCAGCGGCCTCTGAAACCACACTGACAGAGCTGAGATCTGTCCCTTGATTGTGCTTAGTGCCAGGCCTTTATCCACTCCTAGCTGGAGAAAACTTAACACCCTATCAATAGTATATTTGTGGGAATTCCATCTTTTGGATTCACACCAGCCTACATAGTTCCTCCACACCCTGTAATAAATCACCCTGGAGACCGGCTTTCTAGCCCTAATCAGGGTAGGAATTACCTGCCTAGACAGACCTCTACCCCTGAGAATCAGGGATTCAGCCTCCAGGCCGTCAAATTTAGACGCTGTAATGTAGGGTGGAGGATCGGGCCTTGTGAGAGTAGGTCTGGTTGTAGAGGGAGAGTCCAAGGGTCTCCCACTGCCATCTTCAGGACTAGTGAGTACCAAGTCCTCCGGGGCCAAGCCGGAGCTACTAGAATGACTGGCTTGTGCTCCACTCTGATCCTGCGCAATAGGCGAGGGAGTAACTGTAGCGGAGGGAATGCATATAGAAGTTTGAATTGATGCCAAGGGCAAACCAACGCATCGGTTCCGCAGGCCATAGGATCCCTCGCTCGAGACACGAACCTGTCTAGTTTCTTGTTGAACCTGGATGCCATTATATCTACGTCTGGCATTCCCCACCTCTGGCAGATTGTCTGAAAGACCTGGGGATGCAGAGACCACTCCCCTGGCAACAGACTCTGGCGACTTAAGAAGTCTGCCTGCAGGTTGTCCACTCCGGGAATGAATATCGCCGAAATGCAGGGTACATGAACCTCTGCCCACTGAAAAATCAAGCTCACCTCCCTCTGAGCGGCCCGACTCCTGGTTCCCCCTTGGTGGTTTATGTATGCCACCGCCGTGGCATTGTCTGACTGGATTCTCACCGGGAACCCCTTTAATCTGGAGGTCCATGCCAGAAGGGCTAGGCGAGCAGCTCTGATCTCCAAGATATTGATGGGGAGCTGCCTCTCTGCTTTCACCCAAGTTCCCTGGCGAGAGAACCCCTCGAATACCGCCCCCCAGCCTGCCAGGCTGGCGTCTGTGGTAACTACCTTCCAGACAACAGGGCTGAAGGATTTTCCCTTTAGAAGATTCTGGGGGTTCAACCACCAGGCCAGGCTTTGTCGGACCCTTGATGATAGGGTCAAAGGGGACTCTAAGGCATGTGCCCTCTTGCCCCAGGCTGCTAGAATGGCTGCCTGTAGGACGCGAGTGTGGATCTGAGCGTATGGTACTGCCTCGAACGTGGCCACTAGCTTGCCTAGTACTCGCATACACAGGCGAATAGTTGGTCTTTTCTTGTTTAGAACCAACTGAACCAACCCCTTGATAGCCTCGATCTTTACAAGGGGCAGGAACACCCTTTGCTGTTCTGTGTCTAACCTCATGCCGAGGTATTCCAACTGCTTTGTAGGCTGGAACGCTGACTTTCCCCGGTTTAGGACCCAGCCGAATTCTTCGAGGTACCGAACCGTGAGGTTTACTGCCTTTTGCAGACCCGCTAGGACTGTGACCCCTTGGATCCTTAAATTGGCCAGAACTGGGGCTAGGATCTTCGTGAATACCCGGGGGGCCGTGGCCAGCCCGAAGGGGAGCGCCCTGAATTGGAAGTGTCGCTGCCCCACCGCGAAGCGTAAAAATCTTTGATGCGACTGAAAGATTGGTACATGAAGGTAAGCATCCTTTATGTCTATGGAGGCCAGAAAATCGTCCTTCTGAAGCGCGGCGGCTGCTGACCGGATGGATTCCATCCGGAAGGAACGAACCCTTAGGTAACCGTTTAACCTCTTTAGGTCCAAGATTGGCCTGACATCGCCGTTGGGCTTTGGTATGACAAAGAGATTGGAATAGAAACCTAGCCCTTGCTCTTGGGCTGGCACCTCTATTATTACGTCCTGGCAGAGCAGGTGATCCAAAGCTGCCAGCAATGAGGCCTTCCTTGCTGGATCCCTTGGTAGCCTTGATTCTTGAAAATGAGGCGGAGGATACCTTAGAAACTCCAGTCTGTAGCCTGTGGTTACAGATGCCCGGACCCATTTGTCGGGGATCTTGGCTTCCCAAACTTCTGAGAAGAAACGAAGCCTTCCCCCCACCCGCGAGAGTGGGGGCGCCCCTTCATAAGGCAGACTTAGGGGCTGTCTTTGTCGGCTTGCGATACCATGGCCTCTTACCCCCAGGGGCCTGTCCCTGCGATCTACTGTTAACGTTGGATCGTGCAGGCGGCCGTCGATACTGCCTGGAATTTGAGGGCCCCGAGACAGGAAAGAGCTGCCTTTTAAATGTAGGACCCCGGAATGTCTTTTTGACCGGTAAAAGGGTACTCTTGCCATTTGAAATAGTCTGAATATATTTATCCAGATCCTCTCCGAAGAGTCATCCTCCATGGAAGGGAAACCCTGCCAGAAGCTTTTTGCATGGGGGCTCCGCCGCCCAGTTCTTCAACCATAAGAGCCTTCTCATGTGCACCAAAAATAGTGATAAACGAGAGGCCTGCTGGATGGAATCTTTTATAGCATCTACAGCAAAACACAGAGCTCTGGGAATGTCAGAAAACTCTTCTGCTTGTTGGGTAGGCATGTCCTTTAACATTTCTTTTGTCTGGTCTTTTAACGCCTGACAAACACCAATCGCAGCCACAGCTGGCTGTACCACTGCTCCTGCCGTAGCAAAGGATGCTTTTAAAAGTGTCTCTAACCTTTTATCAACCGGATCTTTAAACATTTGTATGTTTTCCACCGGGCAAGTTAGTGATTTATTCACACATGAGATGGCTGCATCCACTACTGGGAGCCTCCACCTCTTGGAGAATCTTTCCTCCATGGGGTAAATGACCGCAAATCTTTTCGGTGGCAGAAAAATCCTGTCCGGCCGTACCCAATCCCGAAAGATCAATTCCTCCAAGAGAGGATGGACCGGAAACACTGCGTTGCTTAACGGAGCTTTCAAAGAGCCCAGAGAGGATACCGGAGGAACCTGAGGCTCTGGCACTGGTAAACTAAATGCCGAGCGGACCATGTCCGTCAAAGACTGTACCCACAGTCTTTCTGTCTGGGAGTCTGAAAATGGTTCCTCAGAGGCAGATCCCTCAATCCCTGAACCCTCTTGGTTCAGGTCTAGTTGATCCTCCTGTGATTCCAATTCCTCCTGAGAGAGAATCTCAGCATCTGAGGATACACCTATTGGTGATGGGGATCTAACCCGTTTCTTACCAGGAATAGCTCTAGCGATCAATGCTGCTATTCTCTCTTCTAGCCCCCCTAGGGATACGGCTAGCATCTCCTCTGTGATAAACACAGGGCTGGGCTGATCTGGGCCAGCCTCCGCACCAGATCCCCCTAATGGCTCATCCAAGGCGCCCTTTATGTTAATAAGTTGCGGGGAAAGTATCGGCATATCATCAGAATCAGAAGGGGAACCCCTTTGTTTTTTGGTCTTTTTTTGTACCCTTTGACCCCGAACCTTTGGAAGCCATAATACAAAATCGAGGGACTCCGCCCACACAACAGACTGTAGTGGCCAGGAGTACAAAACCAGAGCTTAGGGGACAATAGATCACTAATGCCCAAAAACTGATGGGATCCCGTATGTTTTTCTCTTTTTTTTTTTTTAAATATATATTATATATATTTTCTTTTTTAAAACATACAGTGACCCCAAACTTAGTTTGCCAGCCTCCAACCTGCTGCAAAAAGGGGAATTTCTTGGCTTAACAAAAAAGGCATTGGAACAAAGTCCAGCATGTACTACCCCTCTTCCGCCACCGGGAGTCACTGTTCTGCCGCTCTGCGTCCTCTCCTTCTGAAATCAGCCTCAGACTGAGCACTGACAATTCCTGCTGATCTATAACAGCACAAGGCGCGCCCCTGTATGACGCCGCAGGCACGCCCCCCCCGCCCTCCTGTCTGAACGGCGCGAAAAACGTCTATAAGACGTGCGCGCGCACGCGCGCGCGTATGCCGGAACAGGAGGAACATGGAGGAGCCGCGCTGCTGGAGACCCAGGACTGCAGAAACAGGCGGCAGATTCAAACTCCCGGCCAGGTAGGACTCTCCAAAAAGGCCCCTAGGGACCTTACTAGTCCTAGGAAGAAAGCAGCAGGTTAGCTAGCAACACATTCTTAGACAGGGGAACCTAGTGATGGGGGAAAAAAGGTGTCATCCTGTCTCTCTCAGACATAGTGAGCAAGGTTGCCCATGCAGAGCATACTTAGGCTATCCCCCCTTTTAGGTTACCCCGGAGAGCCTGCTGTCGAACCAAGTCCCGCAGGCTCCCCCTTACCTGCTCCATGCTGCAGGATGTTTGTCCAGCAAACTGATCCAATCTTCTCCCATCTCCGTGGGTAGCGTAGTAGACCTTCAGGCCCTGGGGTCCTATGAAGGTACCCACTGTCCTGGACCTATATAGCACCCTGGCAAACAGGAACTTATGGTTTTTACAAACTCCAAGTCCTGGGCCCAGGGTCCAGCCCTCCAAAGAGGAGCATTATAGGCAAAACCCTACGGCCTGGGGCCCGGGTACTGTCCACTTTGGCACTGAGGCTCCTTGGACAGATCCGGTTAGCCCGCCCTTAATCCCAAGGATGTGGAGCAAAGCTATTCCGTGACCAACACCTAAGACACTGGCGAAAAAACTGAAGGACTCCCTCTAGGGGAGGGGGTTATATAGGGAGGGGACTTCCTGTTTGAGATTGCCAGTGTCCACACCTGAAGGTACTCCATATAACCCATATAGTAATGAATATGCCGCTCTGTGTCCCGTGATGTACGAGAAAGAAATATATATAGCTGTCTCTGAGATTGAGATTGAGATAGATAGATATATATATATATATATATATATATATATATATATCTATCTCTCAATCAGAGACCATAGAGCAGTGGTCTCCAAACTGCGGCCTGGGGGCCGGATGTGGCCCTTTGCTTGCTTTTATATGGCCCTTGGCACACCATTTCATTCACTGACACCAACAATGGGGCACAATTCCTACCAATGACACCAACTCGGGGGCTTAATGGTGAGGCACAATTCCTACCAATGACACCCACTATGGGGCCCGATGATACCAATAATAGGGCACAATTCCTTCCAATGACACCAACTACGGGGCCCAATGATAAGGCACAATTCCTACCAATGACACCAACTATGGGGCCCAATAATGAGAAATGATTCCTACCAATGACACCAAATATGGGGCCCAATGATGAGACACAATTCCTACCAATGACACAAACTACAGGACCTAATGATACCAATAATGGGACCCAGTGATGCCAGCTATGGGGCCCAATGATGGGGCACAATTCCTACCTATGACACCAACTACGGGTGCCCAATGATACCAATAATGGGGCACAATTCCTATCAATGACACCAGCTACGGGGCCCATGACACCAACAATGGGGTATTGTTTACTCCACCTGATGCTGGGACATTTTCTATTTCTGATGGCCACAGTCAGGCCCCCCTGAAGTCTGAAGAACAGTAAAATTGTAATAATAATTAAACAACAGCAAAAGGAAATTACATCATATTAAAATAAAGTGGGCAATAACCAAAAAGACACAGACTACCATCCACAGGGAGGGAGGGCTGCACAATAAGGGCCAAAGGGCCACATGCAGTCCCTGGGCAGCAGGTCGGGCACCAGGACTATAAACAGACGATTATTTACTCTTCAGGTGTAATACCCCAGTGAGGAAAGAGCAGGGCAAATATCTGGCACGAAGTGCAGCACAGAAAGTTTTAATTCTGATATCTGTGATGGAGATCTTACCGAGTGTGAACAAAGGGGGCTGGAAGTCAATTATGGACAGTCCATAGACAGTGACCGGCCTGGCAGGCTTTTCTTCCACTTTGGCCCCTTCTCTGACCAGGCAGGAGAGTCTCTTCCCGTCCTTCTTCAGAGCAGAGAAACTTAAAAAAAAAAAAAAAAAAACAATAAAATAAAAAGTCCCAAATCTCTGACAGTGCATCCCACTATCACCAAACTAGGCTAAGGAGAGAGGGGACCAAACTTGCCATGACTCTATACTCATGGGGGACTCAACTGTCCTCACCCAGTTGGGGTGCAGACACATTGCCACCAGTCCCTGGATCCCAAACTGTGAAAATATAATCATTCTAAGGCCCCATTTATACTGGTGAAGCCCACCAGCGGATCTGTCTGCTCAGCAGGGGATCTCTCCGCTGAGCAGGTAGATGATATGTCCGCGTTTACTTCGCTGATGCAGAGCAGACACGGACACAGCCTGCTCTCCTCTATGGGCTGTCGGATGGAAATGGACCGCCTGTCGTTTCTATCCAAGTGTCATCAGATCTGCCAGAGGGATGGAGAATAGATACCCATCTGCTTGTTTGTAGCAGACAGGATCGGATGCCAGACACATGTCCATATAGAGCAGGCATCCTCAAACTACGGCCCTCCAGCTGTTGCGGAACTACAAATCCCATGAGGCATTGTGAAACTCTGACATTCACAGACATGACTGAGCATGATGGGAAATGTAGTTCCTAAACAACTGGAGGGCCATAGTTTGAGGACCCCTGATATAGAGCAATGGATGGTCAGGTTGGTCTGAAAAACCTGACATGTGGACCTGATCGGTCCCGTCTGTATTAACGGGGCCCTAATCACTGAATGACAAAGACCCAAAGCATACATCCATATCAACAAAGCAATGGCTTCACCAGAAGAAGATTAAAGTTTTGGAATGACCCAGCCAGAGCCCAGACCTGAATCCCATTGAAAATCTGTGGGGTGATCTGAAGAGGGCTGTGCACAGGAAATGCCCTCACAAATTGACAGATTTGGAGTGATTTTGCAAAGAGTGGGCAAATATTGCCAAGATGTGCCATGCTGATAGACTCATACCCAAAAAGACTGAGTGCTGTAATAAAATCAAAAGGTGCATCAACAAAGTATTAGTTGAAGGGTATGCTACCATATTTTACTTTTACTTCCCTCCACCTAAAAGATTTAAAAGTTTGTTTTTCAACTTAGTTGTACAGTTTATAAAATCACATTAAAAAGGTGGAAATAGTTCTGAAATTATTTTTGTCTCATTTTTTTTTACATCACAAAAACCGACATTCAAACAGGGGTGTGTAGACTTTTTATATATCCACTGTATATCTCATATTACTGTAATAATCATGCCACCCAAATTAGTGTGTGCTGTATATTTCCTCCGGCATGGCTCCTGTTTCTTCTTGCAGGAGGCGGCCATTTTGCTAAAGCCCAGAGCTCCTGAAGAGCAGTAAATCAAAGCAGAACTAAAACAATCGATTTAACGGTTTAAAAAACAAACAAAAAAACAGATACATTCCTGGAATGCCAGGATTGCCAACTGTCAGATTTGTCCTCAACTGAACTGTCAAACCATCACATGGCTGGTGTCCTTTGCTGTAGAGGATGGGGGGGGGGGTTAATTCTGCTTTAAAGCGGAGTTCCACCCAGGAAAACAACATTCCACCATATAACTTAAAAAAATTAAATAAATAAATAAAAAATTATACTCACCCGAAATACCTGTTGCTATGCGGAAGTCCGTAATCTGCCTCTTCCACACCGCAGTGCGTTTTCTTCTGCTTCTTCTCCTTGTGAATGGGGCTCGCTGCTTTCTGGGAACTGTGTGTGTTCTCAGAGAGCAGCCGCCCATTCACAAGCCAGCGTGAGACTCACGCAGGCGCGGTAAGAAATGGGCAGTGAAGCCGTAAGCCTGTTTCCCATAGTGTGAATGGCGGCGCGGGACCTGGATCGATCGTGGGACCAGCATCCAGGGGTCATCAGCGCGGGCAAGTAGGACAAGGTAAGTGTCCTTATTAAAAGTCAGCAGCTACACTGTTAAAAGCTGCTGACTTTTAAAGAAAAAAAAAAAAAAAAGAAAAAAAATTGCGGGTGGAATCCCGCTTTAGGGCTGTCAGCAGATCGGCCTCTACAAACTTAGCAGTGACTAAAAGAACATAGCAACTGAGCATGCGCAGAGCAGGGTCAGACAGTGTATTACTGGATTTTAAAAATAGTATAGGCACTTATTTTTAATGTTTTACATAGCTATACCTGCAAAAGGGACCAGCCTGAAGTCACCTAGTAGGACTTCATTTATTGATTAATGTAAAAAGTAAAGATTTTAGGGAGCTGGGGGAGGAGAAACAGCAACACACCGGTCTTCCTAGTGAATGTCTATGCAAGAAATGATAGAGCAAGTCTAATCATTGGAGAGCAGGCTGAGATCCCAGCACAGTTATAAAAACAGACCACTACGCTCTCATTGCCTGGCGTGGTCAGTTTATAAAGCAGAGGGACTGGCAGCAACAGCAGGGATTTCACATAAAGAAAGCAATACAACGAACAGGATATTTTTTCATACAAGTACATGGTACAGAAGGCAAATATCAGGAATATGAAATGTTGGGTTTACATATTCTTTAAGCCAGAGTATTAACAGTTATAGGAATATAGCTACACATACATCGGAGGGACCTGCATGATGTTTCCTGTAAAGGTCTTCATTGTCTTCTCCAGGTCCTCTTTAGTGATGTGATCTGCAGGGAGAAAACACAATTATTACTAAGATTTTATATAAACACAGGGGGGTGGCCCCATTGTGCAGGACACAGCGCATCTCATCCAGCGTTCTCGCTGCACATTTTAGCGATTCAGCGACTTTTCAGCGTTGTCTAACTGGAAGGAGAGATGCAAAATTTCTGAATTGTTCATTTGCGGTGAATTGCCCCCAACAGCTTTCCTCTGCCGGTTATACTGTAAATGGATTCAGCAGCTGCCACTTTCTTTCTATCACTACAACAAAGACACCTCTGAGTAACTAGGAATGGAAATTCACACCCAGGCGGCACATTTCAAGGAATTGTCACAAATACCTGTCCAGTCCTACCACCAATATAATGGATCGTACACACGGTGTATTAAAGTAAACCCAGACCTAGATGATAGTTGGTGTTATATACTGTATGCACCGTGTCTCAACCACGGAATGTATTTTTCCATAAAATCCTTTTCTTTGCTTTTTTCCCCTATCCTATGTTACATCTCAGTGCTGCCGATCTTCTCTAACCTTATTGCAGCCACTTCCTGTCTACATACACTCCAGCGATGGCTGCATGGCATTTCTCAGGACAGGTTTTCCAACAGATGGCGACAACAGACCATGCCTGTGTACTGTGGGGCAGCATGACCACCTATAGTCATAATGGGAAGCCCGTGAGGCAGGGTGATAATGCAGAAACACTGACAAGAGTTACTGCACAACAGGGAGGACCGGAAACATTGACTCCATCAAAATTGAAATGTAAGAACATGGAAAGAAAAAAAAAAAAAAAAACTTAAATTTTATTAACATGTTAAAGCGGAGTCCCCCCAAAAGTGGACACTTCAGTGTCACATTGGGCACCTTTCAGGGGGAGCGGGTACCTGTTATTTACAGGTACTCATCCCCACTTCCGAGCGATTACTTGGAAGGTAGGCCACGCCCCCCCAATCTCCTTCACCCGCCGCTGTGTCATTCAGAAAGCGCAGCCAGGGTCGTGGATTCGCAGTAGGGAACCGGCTGGGAAGCTGAAAGGCACGAATAGCAGTGGCAGCACCCGAGAGCTAATGGAAACATCGGCTAGGGGTTCCGACGTCTCTGGATTCCAGGACAGGCGAGTGTCTCAACATTTAAAGCCAGCAGATATAGTATGTGTAGCTGCAGACTTATTTCTTTGCTGTTGGGGGGTCGTTTTAACCACTTTCCGACCACATAACTTAGTTATTTGGCGGCAGAGTGTCTCTCCTGTGCCGGATCACATACCTATTACGTGATCCAGTATTTCTGGGTAGGGGTTCCGGGTAGGGGGTGCGCACACGCCTGTACCGTGATTAGACACAGCACAAGCCAATCAGTGGGTCCCAGTAAATGGGTGTCCACCGACACCTGATCAGTGAGGAGAGACACAGAACAGAGCTTTGTCTATGTAAACAAAATCTGTCAGTGGGTATGTGATGGATTTTCTTTCCCTGAAAAAAAGTGAATAAAATCCAGCACATCCCTTGATGTTAGTGAAAGCAGCACAGTACACATCAACACTGGTTAGGCACATACTCAACCCTTTGATCGCCCTAGATGATTAACAGCAGAAAGTAAAAAATATTTTTTTTTCTTCAAAAATTTACAGATTTTTTTTTTTTTGTTTAAAGTGAAAAATGAACCCCAGTGTTGATCAAATACCATCAAAAAAAAAAAAGCTCCATCAATGGGATTTTTTTTTATCATTATTAAATTTATTTACAGGGTTGCATGACCGCACAATTGTCAGTTAAAGCGGGGGTTTACCCCCAAAAAATTTAACATTACATGCAGGTGAGTTGTTAGAATGACAATCTGCGTTTTTTTAAATCCTTGCCGTACATATCGTTTTAGATGTATATGTTCACCGCGGCTTCCGGGTATAATCAGCGGAACTGGGCGTTCCTAATTGATTGACAGGCGCATACAGCGTGTCACCGAAAGAAGCCGAACGTCAGTGCGCAGGCGTTGTATAGAGCCGACTAGCAGTCCGGCTTCTTTTGGCAACTGGTGACGCGCTGTATGCGTCGGTCGGAAATCGCTCAATCAATTAGGAACGCCCAGTACCGCAGATTATACCCGGAAGCCGCGGTGAACATATACATCCAAAACAGTATGTACGGCAAGGATTTTTTTTTAAAACGCTGATTGTCATTTTAACAACTCGCCTGCATGTAATGTTAAAAAATTTTTTTTGGGTGAACCCCCGCTTAAAAGTAACAGAATGCCATATTGCAAAAAAACTTCCTGGTCATGAAGGGGAGGTAAATCTTCTGGAGGTCAAGTGATTGAAGATTATATTTCAGCGATTGACTTTAGATGTAAAACACATCAGCAAGAGGTTGCCCACTAATGTCACCTTCCATGTAATGCAGCGATTCCAAACTTCAGTCCTCAGATATCCCTAAACAAAGCATGTTTTCAGGATATTCTTCCCCCTTGTACAGGCACTTTGAATAAAAGTCAATGCTTGGAATTTATGACAGCTAATTTATCTAAGGGAAATTCCCAAAACATGGCCTGTTAGGCTTACTTGAGGATTGAGGATGGGAAACAATGATGTAATGAAGTGCGTCACGCAACATTCATTCCTACTATGGCTAGCTGGATTGGGAGCGCCCCCTGCTGTCTCAGAATACAACATTTTCAGAACTGCTGTGTGCTTCTCATATGACAATTGCTGAAGTTCTCAGCTGTCACACAGAGGGCCTGAAAACATCAAAATAGGGCAGACTGCAACAATTTTTACTAGCCATGAAACAATGATGCACAATGTATGTTCCTGTGGAAAGCAACATGTGTGCCAAAAATAGAAACAAAATCCTATTTCCAACATTTCTCACATATGTTGCAATTTGGGTGCCATATAATTGAAAATGATTGCATACACTTTCTACAGAGAGAATAAACACATCAGTGTGCCAAGTGGTAGATGGTTCCGGACTCCTTCTAAACTCGGGTCACTGTGATGTGATAATTTGTTGCAACTTTTTCCCTGAAAATTCCCCACGCAATTTCTCCATCGGAATTTATAACGCTCTGGGCCACCAATAGTTAAAGTGGTATAAAAGATTTTTTTTATTTTTTTAAAACAAACATGTTACACTTACCTGCTCTGTGCAGTTGTTTGGTATAGAGCAGCTCTGATCCGCTCCTGGCTCCTCCACCTCGAGCAGCACCCCCAGAGGAAGGCGCTGCACACAGAAGGTCTCATACCTTTGTACATAGGTAAAGTGACCGTAAACCCTCACCTTGTAAAACAAGCCAATCAGTTTAACCACTTCAGCTCCTGAAGATTTCCTCCCCTTGATGACTAGGCCATTTTGCTATTCAACACTGCACTACTTTAAATGACAATTGCGTGGTCATGCAATCCTGCACCCAAACAAAAATTCATATTTTTTTCACAGAAATAGGTGATCAAATACCACCAAAACCAGCTCTATTTTTTATCATATAAAAAATAAATATAAATTGTGTGTATATATATTACTGTTTGCTATAAAACATATACCATTAACAAAAAAAAATCTCTTAATACATTTAGCCCAAAATGTATTCCAAATCCCAATAAATATTGATTGGTTTGCGTAAAAAGTTGTAGCATCTACAATTTGGGACAATGGGACTGCAATAGTGTGGCAGACAAGCTGACACTAAGGCCTCGTACACACGATCGGACATATCCGATGAAAACGGTCCGCGGACCATTTCCATCGGATATGTCCGATCTGGAGTTTGGTCCGATGGCGTGTACACACCATCGGATCAAATTCCCCGCCGGCGGACGGCGCGGTGACGTGGCGGTGACATTGACGCTGCCACGTCACCGCACCAGGAAGTAAAACACTTCCGCGCATGCGCTGAATCCATTCGGCGGCGGCGCGGCGGCGGTGCGGGATGACATGTCTGCTGGTAAGTGTACTAACCAGCAGACATGTCGGGCGGACACATTCCCACCCGATAGATTTCAAAGCATGCTTTGAAATCTGTCGGGTGGACAAATCTGTCCGCTAGCCCATACACACGATCGGAGATGTCTGCTGAAACGGTCCATCGGACCGTTTTCAGCGGACATATCCCCTCGTGTGTACGAGGCCTAACTGATGCTGGTCAGATGGCTAACTGCCATTCTTATAGTGATCAGCGCCAATAACATGCACGGTCACTGTAATAATGACACTGGGCAGGAAGGGGTTAACAGCTAGGGTATTGAAGGGGTTAAAATGTGTGCCTAACAATGTTTGTGCGTACTGTATGCTACTTTTATTGCATGAAATTAACAAACAAGATCTCCTGTCCCTGAAGCTCAGAGCTGATCACCAGGTGCCGGAAATCAGTCACTGGTTGGGACATGGTGATCAGCATGTGCCGAGATGAAGAGCACAGTGTTTGTGTGTGTGTGTATTATACTCTTACACACACACACACACACAGGATTATGTGTAGCCGGTCCGCATTGTAGCGGTAAAGCTACAGTGCAAAGTTGTGAAAAATAAAAATGAAAGGCAAACCATTCGTGCATGTATAATATATACGGTATATGTAATAAATACCACCACTGCCTCACCCTCCTTTTAGAGTGTAAGCGCTACATGCAGGGCCCTTCCGTATTGAACTGTACTGTAATTGTGGCGTCCCCCTCTACATTAGAGGTCGACCGATATGGGTTTTTCTCTGGACGATATTTAGAAATCTGGGCGGCCGATGGCCGATACATGATGCCGATTTTTGCGGCCGATATTTTAGGCTGATTTTTATTTTTTATTGGTGGCACTGGCTCGTGGCACTGGAAGGAAGATGGCACTAGCAGAAGGCACTTATTGGCACTGGCAGGTTGCACTGGATGGCACTGAAAGATGGTACTAGCAGGTGGCACTGGTTGGCATTGGCAGATGGCACTGGCAAGCGGCACTGGGTGGCAATAGTTAGCACTGGTTGGCATTGGCAGGTGGCACTGATGGCTTTAGTTGACACTGGATCGCACTGGCAGGTGGCACTTACTGGCACTGGATGGTGCCACTGGTATTGGCACTGGCAGGTGGCATTGGCTGATGGCACTGGATGGAATGTGGCACTAATTGGCACTGGATGGTGGCACTGGTATTGTTACTGGCACTAATTGGCACTGGCAGGTGGCACTGGCGCAAAAAAATGGTATCACACCCCCCCCTCAGTACAGACCCCCTCCCCCTCGAGTATAGACCACCCCCCCCTGCCCCTGTAGTACAGACACCAGAGCAGTGTGTGTTCCACGAGCACGGGCCCCTCCTCCTCTGTGGGCGTAAACAGAGGAGGGACGCCGCGCTGGGTGTACCAAGATGGCCGCGGCTCCGGAGCTAGGTCGAAGCCGCGGTCTTTCCTGATGTTGTGACCGCAGCGGCAATCCGCGAATTGCCGCCGCGGTCACAGCATCAGGAAAGGCCGTGGCTCCGGCCTAGCTCCGGAGCCGTGGCATCGCTAGCGGAAATGGTAAAATATCGGCCCGATTTGGATAAAAATCGTCCAATGCCGATTTCTGCAAAACGGCTAAATATCGGCCTGCCGATATATCGGCCGACCTCTACTCTACATTGTAAAGTACTGTGTAAACACATTTATTTTATTTAACAAGTGATCACATTCCCTCTGTTCTCAGGTGCATAGAAGATGGGATAGGAGAAACCGCATCACACTGATCTTCCCAGTGAAAAGGGGGGGGGGGTCAGGACAAGTCTAAACAGAGGAGAGCAGGCCGAGTTCCCAGCACAGCTAAAGAACTGGCCACTGTGTGTTTTCCTCCTTAGTGTGGTAAGTTTTTATTAAGAAAGCAGAAGGACTGGCAGAAGCACCAGTGATTTCACATAAGAGGAAGCAATACAAAGAGAACAGGATTCATTCTCATACAAGTACACGAGGCACATATCAGGAAAGGAATTAGAAATGTTGGGTTTACATATTTTTTTTTTTAATAATGAAAACTGAGCAGTGCATAAAAATAAACTATTTCTGCACTGAACAATGCACTTCATCTTTTTTTTGTATGTGAAAGGAGAGACAACACAAAAGAGGAACTGGCAGACAAAGATAGACTGTTAACACCCTATAACAGAAAGCGGCTAAAAATGGACCTTCAAGGCAGACCACTAATTATTGTTTTACTTAAAAGCCGATTAAAAAAAAATAAAGCACACACACACACACACACACACACACACACACACACACACACACACACACACACACACACACACTTTTTGAAATAACATTAGCATGTTAAAGATAGTGTGCGATTTTAGCGATCTACTTTAAAAGTGCAGCCCATACCATAAGGTTTATTTTCCGTCACGGTCCCTGATGCATCCAGAGTGTCAGTTTCCTTTCCCAGCTCACCAATCACAGTGTATTTCTGTAAAGTAAAAGTGGAGAAAAGGAGAGAAAAAAACAAAAATACTAAATATAGTACAACAGCAGGTACATTTCAATAAAATTCAGGTAGACGTGAGGAAGGCCAAGCACGGTCACAAACAGATCTGACAAATACGTGGCCACCCAGCGATGAATCTGTGCAGCGTGTAGGCATTAAAGCCCAATCCTTTGCCGCCACACATGATCGTTACACAAGAGGCATCAGGATAATGACTGTCACTATTTCTATTGGGAAATTGTTACAAAATATCATTAAAATCATAACTATCGCCCCCCCTGCCCCCATAAATAAAATCAGCCCATTTGGCACCAACAATAATGCCACATCCAAAGTCACTTTAAAAAACTGCTTGATCCAGAGAAAATCCGATTGCCTCTCGGGGGATCAGGAAGGAGTTTTTTCCCCTGCTGGAGCAAATTGGATCATGCTCTGCTGGGGTTTTTCCACCTTCCTCTGGAACAACTTTGGATCTGTATATTTTTTATGTTTAAACCAAATTTTCACAACCATCTCTCGGGTTTACAGAATATGGTCTGAAAAAGCGAAAATATCCAGTGAGCGGGAGAAAATACATTGATGTCAGAGGAGAATGGGCAGACTAGTTTGAGATGATAGAAAGGCAAAAAGTAACTCAAATAACCACTTATTACATGCAAGGTATGCAGAATACCATCTCAAACCACACAACAAACCTTGAAGCAGAAGTGCTACAGCAGCAGTAGAGCTCACTGGGTGCCACTCCTGTCAGCTAAGCACAACAAACTGAGGCTACAATTGGCACAGACTCACCAAAATTGGACAATGGAAGATTGGAAAAACATTGCCTGGTCTGACGAGTTTCGAAATGTAGCTCTGACATTCAGATGGTGGGGTCAGAATTTGGTGTAAACAACATAAAATAATGGATCCATCCTGCCTTGTCTCAATGGTTCAGACTGGTGGTGGTGTAAGGGTGTGGAGGATATTTTCTTGGCACACTTTGGGCCCCTGAGTACCAATTGAGCATTGTTTAAATACCACGGCCTACCTGAATATTGTTGCTGACCATGTCCATCCCTTTATGACTCCAGTGTCCCCATCTTCTGATGGCTCCTTCCAGCAGGATAATGCCCCATGTCACAAAGCTCCAATCATCTCACCACTGGTTTCTTGGACATGACAAAGAGGTCCCTGTACTCCAATGGCCTCCACAGTCACCAGATCTCATCCAATAGAGCACCTTTGGGATGTGGTGGAATGGGAGATTTGCATCATGGATGCGCAGCCGACAAATGTGCAGCAATTGCGTGATGCCACCATGTCACTATGGAGCAAAATCTCTGAGGAATGTTTCCAACACCTTGTTGTATCTATGTCACGAAGAATGAAGGCAGTTCTGTAGGTAAAAGGGGGTCCAACGCAGAACTGGCAAGCCGTTTCCGGTGAGTGTATAGGTTACTCAGTTGGTGCTATAGGCTTTTCTTCTCTATAGCTCCACTTTAATAGTGGATATATAGTAAGTATCTTGGTGCCTGGAAATGTGCATTCCAAGCCTGATGCATGACCTGTGCCGTTACTTCCAGGACCAGAAAACCGGAAGAGCCAGCAGAGGACAGAAATTTACTTGCACAGCTCTGCACGGCATGCAAGATGTTTAACAAACAAATCCCCCAAGCCACCACACCGTAGCCTGCTGCTTATGTCACCTGCCCTGTAATGCATTTTCTGTGACCAGCGGCATTAGCGCATCGCTGGAGGAAAATCGACAAGAAGCCTGGCAACCGCCACCTTTCATCTGTGGGCAACCAAAATGGATTTTACAAAGTACGGTAGAGGATTATGGAAAACAGGAAAAGATGAAAGACTACCGGGAGCTCAATCCTTTCAGATGCAGCAGCTGCTCCATCCAGAACTGTAATCAGAATAAACTGATATTCTTACTTCAAGTGGAGCGGTCAAAAGAATTCTGCACTTCTAAATCACATTATTATATTTGGATACAAAGTCCCTCTTGTTTGTTATAAAAAATAAACTCAAGCTCTTTTATGCAACCTAAAGCCTGTGAAAATAATCTGTCTATCAAGAACATTGTGAGTGTTTCTCGTGGTTAGAGACTGCAGAGAGTCTATTGGTGATTAGACAGACCGTGTCTGGTAGATTTGCATGGAGATAAGAGGATCCGCAAGTCACATTCACTGTGCAGCATTACTAAAGCAGGAAGCAGAGTCTGCTTATGTACAGCCGTGCCCAAAAGTTTTCAGAATGAAAAATATTAATTTTCACAAAGTCGGCTGCCTCAGTTTTTATGATGGGAATTTGCATATACGTCAGAATGTTATGAAGAGTGATCAGATGAATTGCAAAGTCCCTTTTTGCCATGAAAATGAACCTAATCCCATAAGAAACATTCCACTGCATTTGTGAAGAAGGCCACAGGGCGCCAAAGAAAGTCCAGCAAGCGGCAGGAGTGTCTCCTACAGTTGATTCAGCTGCGGGATACGGGCGCCACCAGTGCAGAGCTTGCTTAGGGATGGCAGGAGGCAGCTGTGACTTTGGCACACAGTGAGGAGAAGACTTTTGGAGGATGACCTGGTGTCAAGAAGGGCAGCAAAGAAGCCACTTTGCTACAAGAAAACCATCAGGGATCGATATTCTGCAAAAGGTCCAGGGATTGGACTGCTGAGGCCTGGGGGCATCTGGAAAAAACCTTGTCCAGAGGAGAAAAGGTGAGCGCCACCATCAGTCCTGTGTCATGCCAACAATAAAGCATCCTGAGATCATTCATGTTTGGCATTGCCTTTTAGCCAAGAGAGTGGGATCGCTCACCGTTTTGCCTAAGATCACACCCATGAATAAAGAATGGGCCAAAAACTTCCTCCGAGAGCCACTTCTTCCAACCATCCAAGAACAGTTTGGTGAGGTACAATGCCTTTTCCAGCATGATGGAGCACCTTGCTATAAGTGATCACCAAGTCACTTGGGGAACAGAATATGGTAATTTTGGGTCCATGGCCAAGAAAACCCCCCAGACCCTAATCCCATTTAGAACTTGTGGTCAATCCTCAAGAGGCGGGTAAAAAAACAAACACACACACACACACACACACCCCTCAAATTGTGACAAACTCCAAGCATTGATGATGCAAGAATGGGTGGCCATCAGTCAGGATGTGGCCCAGAAGTTGATTGACAGCATGCCAGGGAGAATTGCAGGTGGTCTTGAAAAATAAGGGTCAACCCTGCAAACATTAGCACTTTGCAGAAACTTAAAAGGGGTGGTTGTAACCCCTCATGTTTTTTCACCTTAATGGATCCAATGCACTGGTCCCCCAGCCCCTCCCATTTTACTTACCCGAGCCTCGGAATGTCCTACGCCGAGGATGTGCCGTCTCTCTGCCCGGGCTTCTCAGCTCTCGATTGGATAGATTGATAGCAGCGCAGCCATTGGCTCCCACTGCTATTAATCAAATCCAATGATGTGGGCGCAGGGGGGCGGGGCAGAGACCTGCATTCTGCGGTTATGGATTTCGAATGCTGGACACGGGAGCGTGCCCGCAAGGTAACCCCCTTGGGAGAGCGCTTCCTAGGAGGGGGTAATCTGATGCGGGGGAGGAGCAGTGGGGGATCCCAGAAGAGAGAAAGGAGTCACGCTCCAGGTGGGATCGCTGTATGGTCACAGATGGTGCAGGATACCAAGGGTGCTGGCGGTGCACTAGGCAAAATGAGGAAATAGATGAATGGATAGCCGCACTCCGAAGCCTGATGAGGTGGTCTTTATTTAAATTGACAGCATATACAAGTCAGGTCACAGCAGTACAAAACAAGGAACAGCCGACGCGTTTCGCACTGGATCAGTGCTTAATCATGGCTGATCATGGGACCCCAGAAGAGATTATATATATATATATATATATATATATATATATATATATATATATATATATATATATATATATAATTAGGGCTCAAAATTTCAAGTCCTGAGCTACTAGGCAGGCCTCAAGAGTTACTCGCCACCAGTTGCCCCACCTAATTCATACACTGCCCTGCGCCTAATTGCACCCGTAAACACGCCCTCATAGATTATCTCATGGAATGACACTCTGTTAAATGTTTTATGCAGAATCAAGTTACACAATTACATATTACCAACAACAACTTTAACAAAATGGGACAGGGCATGGTCATGCAGCCCTGTCATCACTCGCCCCCAGCTTAAATCCACTCGCCAAATGCTAGTAGGCGAGTGGAAATTTTGAGGGCTGTGTGTGTGTGTATATATATATATATATATATATATATATATATATATATATATATATATATATAAAACACTGAAGCAGCAGATTTTGTGAAAATTAATATTTGTGTCATTCTCAAAACTTTTGGCCAAGGTTGTAATCAGCAAATAAGGCAGCAACTATGCCTATAGAGAAAAATAAATCATAAACTAAGTTATTGTATATATTCATATAGAACTCATGACTTACCTTACTCCCCCCCAGCATGGTGCCCAACATTTTCGTCCCTTGTCCGATGCCAACCACTGGAAAGAGATCAGGAGAGATTCAGGGACAAGTACAAACCACCAATGCCCTGTATACACATAGAGCCACATAAAACATGGGAAGATGCTACAGCCTATCAGAACCTGTCTAAAAGAATAAACACAGGGGCTGCCATTGCTGACAATGCTAGGTGCCTGGCTGTTATGCCGACAGTCGTTTTGTCACACTTGGGATGCCATTGACACTGCGTGGCAGCGCAAGCACAACATTGCGTTTTTGCACAGTCCTGCAAACGTCAGTGTAAATGCAGCATCAGAAAGAAGCCAAAGAATCCACATGACAGCCAGACATTGGGCATGTTCAGAAGGTGATCAGCAATGGCAGGCTTTCCATTCTAACAGGTTTCTTCTAAAGGAAAAGAGAAAGAACGCCTGCATGAAAAGCCTGAGATGGAATCTGCCATTGTCTCTCTCTCTCCTTGGCTTTAAATGCCAGTCTGGTGGCGGTGAAGCTGAACCATCCTTGTTCTGGATCCAATGTGATGCTGGGAGGCTGGGCAATGGCTGCTCCTATCCAAAGCTTTTAACACAGGCCTTAGACTAAAGGGGAAATCATTTTCCTGCACACACCTACTTCTAGTCTGTAGCCCTAGTGGAGGGGACCTGAGACTATTCCATATTCCGTGCGACACGCCTCCAGTTCCCTATAGGTGGGAACAAGTCTATACACAATATACACACTCTGCCTAAGTCATTATTAGCCCGATTTATGAAAAATTTCCCTCTACAGGTGCTCACCCAGCACGCCGGAGGCGGTGGAGTCCAGGGTTCCTCCATGTCCAATCTTCAGCATCTGCTTCCTCTTCTTCCTATGTTCCTTTACACCGGCCTCTGGAAGTTGGAGACAGTGAGTAAAAGAGTGAGCCAACTTAGACCGGGTTCACACTATAGTGGTGCACGATTCTCGAGCCGGTTCCTGCATCGCAGGAAGTTCACACTGCCTTCTGCGAACCGCAGGGGGTGTCAATACAATGTTTAAGCGGAGGTCCAGCGGAAAAAAAACACTGTAGCTGCTGACTTTTAACCACTTCTGCCCCGGGCCATATTGCTGGTCAATGACCGGGCCACTTTTTGCGATTCGGCGCCTTCACTGCCCATTTCCTACTGCGCATGCGCGAGTTGAGTGACGCTTTGTAAATGGGCGGCTGTCTTTTGTATATAATTAAAATAAAAAATTTGGAGTCCTTTTGGCTTTTTTTTTTTAGGGTGGACCTTCGCTTTGACACCCCCAGGTCGGATCGCAGTGCGAACGGTGGAGTTGGACAGAAATCTGATCGCATAGGTAGGCATCAGACTTCTAGGAAAATCAATGAGCCAATCACACAAGCAGGAAATGTTTCTGGAGGGTGTTCTGTGTACATTACATTCTGTGTACAGAACGCCTCCAGGTTGTCGTATTGCATTTTAGAAAAAATTACAGCTCTGCAGATTAAAAAGAAAAGGTCATTTTTAATAGCATTCAATTACAATATGACTTGTGTCACAATTGTATACACAAAATTCTTATTTTTTTATTTGCTACCTTTTTTTTCCCACGAAAGTAGAGTTACCCTTTAAACAATGTAATTTGCATATTGATTCGGGGAAGAGGGAAGATATAGGCAGATCAAACTTCAGCTTTAAAGGTGGCAAAAGCAATTAATTTATAATTGATTAAAATATAAAAAATTGAACAGACATGGTACTAATCCACATGATTGAAAAAAAAAAAAAAAAAAAAAACATTTAAAACAAATGTTTTATAAATCTGAGATTTGTTCAAGTCATCAAAAGTGATCGACATGTCAGAATTGAAAGTAAGAAAGTGCTCACTGAACTGGATGAATGGAGGACCTTTAGTTTGTGATTGTTGTTTTGATTAAAAGTCATACAGAATGATCATATCAATATATGTGCAGGAACCATTGAGGCTCAGTAATCCCTATGCTGTTTGGGCCCTTTCACATGTACGGATCCCGCGAGGTTCCGTACCGTTCTTATCCGCTTGCTCAGCAGGGATCGATCCGTTGATCCCCGGTGAGGCGGCAGATGACAGGGCGGTCCCTGCACACTGTGGAACTCAGAGTAGGGATGGTGAGAACCCATATAATAGGCATTGTAGGTGTTCAGCCTCCAGAGCTCATGGCAGGGATGGTGGGAACCCCTCATAATGGGTTCAGTAAGTGTACAGAGCCAGGAACTCAGTACAGGGATGGTGGGAACCCCTCATAATTGGCACAGCAGGGGTATAGTGCCAGTAATTCAGTACATGGATGGTGGGAACCTCTCATAATGGCTACAGCAAGTGTACAGGGCCAAGAACTCAGCACAGGGATGGTGGGTACCTCTCATAATGGGCACAGCAGGTTTACACACCTGGGAACTCAGCACAGGGATAGTGGGAACCACTCATAATAGGCACAGCAGGTGTATAGTGCCAGTAACTCAGTACATGGATGGTGGCAACATCTCATAATGGCTACAGCAAGTGTACAGGGATGGTGGGAACCTCTCATAATGGGTACAGCGGGTGTGCATGGCCAGGAACTCAGTACAGGGATGGTGGGAACCTCTCATAATGGGTACAGCAAGTGTACAGGGCCAGGAACTCCGTACAGAAATGGTGGGAACCCCTCATAATGGCAAGTGTACATGGCCATGAACTCAGCACAGGGATGGTGGGTACCTCTCATAATGGGCACAGCAAGTGTACATGGCCAGGAACTCAGCACAGGGATGGTGGGAACCTCTCATAATGGGCACAGCAAGTGTACATGGCCAGGAACTCAGCACAGGGATGGTGGGAACCTCTCATAATAGGCACAACAGGTTTACACACCTGGGAACTCAGCACAGGGATGGTGGGAACCCCTCATAATAGGCACAGCAGGTGTATAGTGCTGGTAACTCAGTACATGGATGGTGGCAACATCTCATAATGGCTACAGCAAGTATACAGGGATGGTGGGAACCTCTCACAATGGGTACAGCAAGTGTACATGGCCAGGAGCTCAGCACAGGGATGGTGGGTACAGCAGGTGTACATGGCTTGGAACTCAGCACAGGGATGGTGGGAACCTCTCATAATAGGCACAACAGGTGTGTAGACCTAAGAACTCCACACTGGGATGATGAGATTCCCTCATAATGGGAACGGCAGGTATGCAGACCTGGGAAAACGGAGCAGAGTTCTCACCAATACAGTTCTGAGAGAAAACAAAGTAAATCAAGTGGGTATAAATTATAGTGGGAACGCTTTATTAAATCCCCCTGGACCCCCTTACACGTTTCCATTCTGGTCAGTTATGATATCACATGAAGGTCATGGACTGGCTACGAATGCACCAGAATGGAGATAATAACCTGAAACTCTTCTTTCCCCGATGTGGTGCAAGGAAGCACATGTATGTTGTATTAGTGTGTTGGGGTATCACTGATAATGAAGGGCACCACACTAACACATGCACTGTGCATTTATCTGTCACTGCAACATGTAGGTGTGGAGTGGACACTCAGGAAGGTAAATAATAAACACACACATATAATCATACACCCTCTCCTCCTACCGTTCAGCAGCTTCATCTTCAGCTCATACAGGCTCTGGGCTGATGTTGGCCCTTTAGGTTTGTAGACAGGGAAGAGCCCATTCAGGGACAGCAGTCTTGCAGCCTTCTCTACAGCAGCCATGCCTTCTCCTGGAGGAAACACAGCTCTGACGTCATCAGTAGGCGCCCAGCCCCGGGGGATTCTGGGAGATGTGGTCTGTCATGCAGACAGAGGAAACAGCTCAGGTCTAATGTGTGAATTCTGCTGTTCCATATTACTCTCCTCTCTGCTCTGATGTCTGAAGAGAATAAAAAAGAAAGAACAATGATTTGTGATGTTTTTGCATCTTGTCTCCTGTAGAAAAAGGTGAAACAATCCTTTGTTCATCGAAGATTGTTGGCACAAATCAATATTTATTAGTCTGGTTAAAAATAAATAATGGTTGAGCTGTTTTTTTAGTATGTGATTCTGGAGAAGACCGTACATGGAACACATGTTACCATATTACACTATGTTATCAAAAGTATTGGGACGCCTGCCTTTACACACACGTGAACTTTATTGGCATCCCAACTTCTGAGCAAAAACGAACAATGAGGAAATGAAAAAAGAAATGTCTGCAGGTAAAGGATGCTTATTATGAACATTTTATTTTCCTTTACGAACGATTGGATTTTCCACGGACCAAGCGTAGGACTTGTGTCCGAAGGGCGTTGGCCTATGAACTTGTATTGCATACAAACGGCAAAAAATTGTAGGGCAACAAATACAAAACTATGTGTTTTTTCAGCTCTTTAGCGCCACCCTTGGGACAACTTCTGCTATTGTTGTGTTATGGTGAGCATTGCTTCTGAGCATGCGTGTTTGTACTTTGTTTTTTTATTACAACTGACTTGTGTACACACGATCGGAAAATCCAAACATCACACATTTGTTGTCGGAAAATTTGAAAGCATGCTAGCCAACATTTGTTTTATATGCAGAAGTGGATGCAGCGCTAAAAAGACAATTAATATAAAGAATGATATTAACCACTTGCTTACTGGGCACTTAACCCCCCCCCCCTGTCCAGACCAATTTTCAGCGCTGATGCACTTTGAATGACAATTACACGGTCATACAACACTGTACCCAAATGATATTTTTATAATTTTTTCCCACCAATAGAGCTTTCTTTTGGTGGCATTTGATCACCTCTATATATATATTTTTTTATATTTTGTTAGAAAATGTTGCAAATGGGTCATTTTTCTCCTTCATTGATGTATGCTAATGAGGCTGCACGGATGGGCACTGATAAGGAGGCACTAGTGGACACTGATAAGATGGGTGGCACTGAAGGGCATTGATAGGTGTGGCACTGGTGGGCACTGATAGCCGGCAGTGATGGGCCACGGATGGGTGGCAGTAATGGGCACTGATGGGCAGCACTGCTAGGTGGCACTGAGGAGACATTGATAGGTGGCACTGAGGAGACATTGATAGGTGGCACTGAGGAGGCATTGATAGGTGGCACTGGTGGGCAATGTGGCAAATTGCAGGTGGCACTGGCGGCACACGAGGCAGATGTGCCTCCTTCCTCTTGGGACCAATGTCACTTTCACATAAGCTGGTGATCGGCATTTTTTCCTCCTCACGCTGTCAGCGCGAGGAGAAAAAAATAAAAGATTACCGGCTTTTGTTTACATCATGTGATCAGCTGTCATTGGCTGACAGCTGATCACGTGGTAAGGGGCCGGGATCTGTGATCACCCGAGTCTCAGTGAAAGGTTGCAGCACAGGGCGTGCAGGGAGCGCGCAAAGCGGAAGACGTCTATTTATGTCCTCCCAGGATTTGGGGTCCGCGCTGTAGCCGTCATTAAGCTATAGCGCGGGTGCCAAGTGGTTAAAAAGAAAAAAAAAGAAAACTAAGGCAAAGTCCGGTCACATAGAAAAACTCATAAGTGTCTATGTCCATCCACAAAATTGAGGGTGTATAGCAAGGGGAAAATCGTGATAAAATCTTCACACAAATTGCAAGGTGGTGAATCCGGCTCCGCACACCCAAGGTGATAAAATTGTCTGCTTACCAGATATCGATGACCGCCACAGCAGTCTCGCCCAGTGTAGGATTTTTTTCCTGGGACCTTGGTAGTGTCTGGAGCTTCCAAGTAGTCATTCCTAGTGTTGCCAGCTAACAAATCATAGCGTTCTACACAGTGGATGAGCTGGTGCCACCACAAGTCGAGTTTCCCGCCGGAGCCCCTCGGAGAGGAAGGTATTTTAACGGGTTTAGGTCAGGACTCTGTGCAGGCCAGTCAAGTTCCTCCACCCCAAACTCTCTCATCCATGTCTTTATGGACCTTGTCTTTACTGTTTCCTCCACTTAGTCTGGTAATACTCTAAATGTAAATGTCCCCAATAGCGTTCCCCCTTACATGAAATGCCCCTATCAGAGTTAATTACATTGGGTGCCCTCATCAGACTACCCCCATAAATCAGTTGCGGCCATCGGGGTACCCTCTTATATCAGGTATCCCCATCAGGGTGCCCCCTCAGGTTTAGATAGATAAAGATAGCTAAAATTGCTGATTGGAGGAAAGGGACACACCCCCTCTTATCATAGGCAGAAACTTTTAAAGGAGTTTTGTAACAGAGCCAGGACCCCGTGGAGAGAGAGAGAGAGAGAGAGAGACGTGTCCCCTTGGAGGAGATGAATGGGCTCAGGCAAGTAAAAGGGGTTGTAAAGGATTTTTTTTCCTTTACCTGCAGCCATTTCTCTTTTCACTTCCTCATTCTTCGTTTTTGCTCAGAAGTTGCTCTATTTCTTCTCTGTTCAGTTCACTTCCTGCTTGTCTGATTGTTACTGACCACCGTTAAGGGAGACTTTACTGCAGTGGTCAGTGACGTGCTCGCCCCCCTCCTGGGTACTACATCTGTGCAGCAGGACGCTCTCTACATGTTAGAGACTTCTAGGAGGTGTGAATTAGTGGGCGTGCCACAATGCATACTGGGAAATGTAGTTCTTACATGAACGTGCGGTGCAAACCAGGAAGTGAATGAGAGAACAGAATCTAGAACGCCGGAGGTGATATAGATGAAGGAATTTAATAGGTATTTAATCGTTTTTTTTAACAGAATCATTACACTATTCTGTCTGTCTACCTTGCAGACATTTATTTTAGGCAAAAAAATGTTTTTCTTTACAACTCCTTTAATGCACAGAATGCATTAAGGTGAAAAAACAGGAGGGTTTACAAATTACAACCCCTTTAATTGAACAAGTTAAAGTTAGAAGCCGATTTGCTACTTTGCACAACTGCATGATATTCTGTGTGCACCAGCTTTAGTAAGTCTCCCCCCTGGTATGCGTTACGTATCTATCTGCTCCCTGTGCACAACAGATGATCGCAGCCTCTGCCAAAGGAATTCTTCCAGTCCCTCGTTCCTGCAGTATGCACACGCTAGCGTCAGGAAGCACAGCATGAAGGGCAAGTATCCAACACACCTGGAAATGCCAAATACCTGCAGCTGGAGAGAAGAAAAGCAGCAGAGTATGAAAACATTGGCAATCAGAAAGGTGAGTATAGATTCTTCTCTTTTACAGTGGAGACCTTTGTATACAAATGACCCCGTGGTGACAGAGTTACCACTAAGGACTGCAAAGTAGAAGCCTGATGGACATGAGGACCAAAATGCACCACTATGAGATAGATGGCGACCATAGAATAGTGACACATTTTACCTGTATGCCTCAAACAGGCGACTACATAGCAAAGTTGCGACAACTCTTTCAAGTGACTTTTTTCACCCTTATGTGTGCATTCCATCCCGGAATTGCATTTAAACCCATGTGCACAGCAAGCCCTGTACTCCAAACCATGTCCCTGCTCCTTCTCCAAGGCATTTGATTGACTATGTCGCTCAAAGGACAGCACGTTGTGTTCAGCTTACACAAAGCAACATACACATGGGAACATGTGACTATTTTGTAAAGTAAAAAGTATATGGTCCTTGACAGCGCTACCGAACGATACAGAATCTAGTTATATTTCTAACTTTAAAGAGGAAGAAAACCCTGATGGGTGTCTCCCTGCAAAGGTAAAGCACAATGGGTTACTATGCATTGCATAGTAGCCCATTATGTGACACTTACCTGCAGTAGAAGCCCGCAATGTCGCCGTATTCCTCCATGGCAGCGAGCGTCCATCTTCACCCCTCTTCTTCTGGGGGCCACGAACTTCGGCTCCGTGACTGGCAGGAGTCACGCGACGTCACTTATGTGCATGGGAGCCGACTTTAAACGGCATGACCCCAGGCGTGTCCTTTCAAGACGGTGCATGCGCAGAAGGAGGCGTCGCTCAGGGATATTGCAAGCACTTACAGGTAAACCTTAATCCAGGATTACCTGTAGGAGTAACTTCCGCCAGAGGGTTTACAACCACTTTAAGGCCTCATTCACACGGGTTATTTTTGAAAAAAAAGACAGAAAAATGCCCGACACTTGTAAAAGTGTCTAACGCTTTTATAATTGCTTAGGTTCATTTACAGCAGGGTTGTACAAACTTTTTTCAAAGAGGGCCAGATTTGATGAAGTGAACATGCAAAAGGGCCGACCATTTTGCCTGACATTCTTTAAACCGTTAAAATTTGGTCTAAGTGTGTGCAACCAATGCAGCCTCACATGTGCCATGAATGCAGCCTTACCATTGCCTTCCGTGCAGTCCGATTGATGCCCAGCTGCAGCCTTGGAGGGGACCGGGGTGCCAACAGATTACAAACAGGAGAATTTCTTGTTTACTGGGTTACCTCTTTAATACAAAGTCCCGCCTCCTATGATAGACAGAACATTCATCCAATGGCATCCCAGGAGACTGGACTTCCTATTACAGACGCCGCTGAGTAAACAGGAGATTCTCTTCATGTAATCTGATAGCGCTCGTCCCACCCCCTCCCTGTCCCCTCCGAGGCAGCGCCGATAAATACGGTATATATCTTTTGTGGCCCTATTCAAATACCCAGGAGGGCTGTATTAAATCACCAGGGGGGCCGCAAATGGCCCGAGGGCTGGACTTTGGACATGCCTGATTCACAGGCTTCAAGCTATTGGGCGCCAATTTGTTTTACTGGTCAGAATAATAATTTATTCTGCCCATTGACATTTTGCATCTAAAATTTGCTAATAGTCTGTGTGCACAATGTCGCATAGGCCAAAATGGAGGGGCATTTGGAAGCAGAAAAAAAAAATATAACACCTGACACCCCTAAAAGCGGCAGTAAAAGCATCCTGTGTGAAGGAGGCCTAAAATGTGAATGACCAGAGGCATATTGAGGCTATGGCAGAGATTTACTGGTACACGCAAAATCTGGTGCAGCTGCGCATAGTATCCAGTTTCTAATGCGCGTTTTTCGTATAGTGTATGGCCAATACACTATACGAAAAATCGGGCAAAATTTGATCGTTCAGACAGTTCGTTTGTTTTTCGAACAGTTAATGGGCACAAAATTGATAATCGCTGGGACGTTTTTGAGCCGAGAAAACGAAGGACAAGTTTGGAAATTTTCTGCCGAACAAACGATAAATCGGAAGGTTAATGTGTTTCCTGTCTGAACTTTCTGCACTAGGTATATGAAAAAAAAAAAACGAACCAATTTTTTTTTTATTTATGTCCACTGAACGATTTATTAAATGATGACTATCATTTGCGCTCACAACCGAACGTTCGTTTTTCAAAAGTTCTTTCGGGCGATTTTTCGTAGAGTGTATGGCCAGCATAACTCCGGCTTGTTCAATTAAAGGAGGCCATAAATGGGTCGAATTCCAAACAAATTTTTTTAAGAAGATCAGAAATTTAGCGCATTTTATGATCTGATGATGCCACCATTGATTTGGAAATTCCACCAACCAAGCCTTCAATTTCACCTCTTGTGGTTACAGAACATTTGTGGCCGGAAATCTTTTTTTTGGGGAATTTTTCTTGCGCTCACGATTTTTCAATATATTTCTCGCACCCATCATCGATTAGAAAATCATTTGTTTTTCAAAAAATTTCCAACATGCCCAACCACTCAAATTCAATGGCTGCACGAAAATGCGCCGTTGCTGCGGCCCACTAATGGTGAAAAATCCAACCAAAAATTCTTAGTTTAGATTTTCGGGGGTGGGGGATTCATTTTGGTGGATGGGTCGGGGGATGGCATACTCACAGAGTCTGTCCTCAGTCCCCCTTCACATCACATCTCCCTTTAAATTTCGGTGCCCCTTTACATTAATGTAACAGGGACTGCTCTGTAAAGTGGACACTGTAATATAAAAGGGGTACTGTGATATAAAGGGGGCTGTAATCATTACAGTGCAGTCCCCTTTATATTAGTGTCCCTAGAAATCACAGCCTCCTCCATCATAGTGCCCCTGCAGTCTGCCCCCCACCCCCATTTTCTCTTTAACACCACACATTGTTAATCTCTCCCTCCCTTGCTCAGGACTCCCACCTTTAGCAGGGCAGAGGCTATGCCCAGTCCATGTTTCCTCTCACGGCTACCCCACAGGGTCATCCCATCAACAGGGTCAGGGGTGGGAGGAGCTCTCAATTAGGATGTGCAGCTCCTCCTGCCCCTTGCCCTGCTGATTGGATGACATAATCGGGGCTGGGAGAGAAGACACAGTTGTGGCCGCACAGCAGGAGATGTGTGGCGAGCACGGTCTGCGATAGCCCTCTGTGAACTGCGATTGCCACTCACCTTCTGCATTGTGGCCCAAGCTTTACCAGGCCATGGACCGGGACCCTTGACCCAAGGCATTGCCTCTAACTGCTAATCTTACCAGATGTAGAGTATGATTTGGTGGTGTCCCTACTGTGCAGTTCACGGTCTCTCTGCCTGAGAGGATGCTGTACCTGAGAACCTGCAGTGCAAGGATCTCTCTGCTTCATCCATTCTGTGGATTTGTGCCTTCTCCATCCCTACAGCTGCTCCTTCATTATTACCCCATTGGCCATCAGATTCAAAAACATCAGGCAACAATGGGGTAGCTCCAACATGAAGAAGCAAAGGCCCTGCTATTACCATGATGACTAATTTAACACAGAGCAAAACAAATTATGATACATCAGTAAAGGGAAAAATATCACCTCCCAATGGCCGCTGTCACTTTTGAAATAGGTGAGGCTGTGTGGGGTTCCGAGATCTGTAAATGAACAAACTGAAAGTATCGCCTTCCACCACCACTTGTAGTCCATTACCACTTCCTCCAGTTCTCTAACTGAAAGCCAGTACCTTGGTACAGATAGAGAGCTGGAGGAAGACTCTGCAGAAACTTGTCATCGCACTTATCATTCACCGATTACGTGTGCGATACTCTGTAGCCTCTTATGCAAAAAAATTATACACTTTTTTTTAAAGTGCACTTATTCTTTAAGACAAAGCAAATGCTTACAGTAAGGAAATGAGAGCTCACATCTTGATCTGAATGACCGCCTTCAAGGGAAAAGCTTTATATGCATGTATAATACAATTCATACGCTACATATATACAGAATATAATGATAAAATAAGACACTGTTTCCGACATCTAATGTTTCACATCCCCTTCTGAAATATATTATCTTTTTACAAGCCTTGCATCGCAAAAAAAAGACTTTTGCAACATTAATAATAAAAAAAGAAAAGTGACTTCAAATAGTAAAAACAAAAAATCAGGTGGCAGTATAGAGTCTAGCAGCACATTAATTAGCGACAAAATTGGGCACCAGAGCAGGTTATGTATAATGCAGTCCAGCTGTGCACTCTCACGGGGGAGTTATAAAATGGCGGTGGATCATGTGGTTACTATGGAGTCCATTTTATCCACTGCGGCAAAGTGCGTTTTTGCTGCTGCAGAACAGCAAGGCTGCAGTGGTGGTTGTAAAATACAGCAAAACGCGCTTCTATACAAAGATTTTATATGGATGGAGAGGTTCGTCGGCGTGTTTTTAATTATAAAATATATGCATTTTAAAACTTTTTTTTTTGCAAAGTGATGCCTTAAAAGCCAACAGCTCCAGGCTCTGCGCCCCTTAAAGCGAAGTAAAAGTTTTAACGACCATGAATGTGGTAATATTGTTCACTCAATTTACCACGCTGTAATGTAAACGTCATCGGAATTAACCCCTTCCACTGCGCCAGCAAAGTCAGGTTTAAAGGTAATTCCAAGGAAATTAAAATAACACGATTTTTTCTTATGCGCAGAAGCCGAACATCAGACAGGAGAACTCCCGGCACGATTAAAGTTCTGTAAAACACTCAATTGTAACGGAAGAATTCATCATTAAAGCGTCTCCTGGACAATGAGGGACAGCTTTTCCCTTATTCACGTGTCATCAGGTCCACGTAGGAGGAGAGAGCAGCGTCTAAGCACTGGGCCCCTCTACAGACTTTGTCAATATTCCCTTCTTTCCAAGATTTGGTCCTTGCACAATGATTAAAAACAAATAAAAACAGATTTGGTCTCGTAGTGGTGACATCATCGGAGGGTGTCGAAGACATCAAGGGGTAGTAGAGCTGTGAAACTTGACAAAGGCGATGGCAGCTAGTTCCTTACAGAACTCCTCCAAGACAATCACTCCTTCCAACAGGGTCATGTGATCAACTCTGAAATAATAAGAAGAGTAAGTGAATGAGAGAAAAGGATAGAGAGGAAAGGGGGAAGAGAGAAAAAAGGGAAGAGGAGGAGGAGAGAAAAAAGGGAAGAGGAGGAGGAGAGAAAAAAGGGAAGAGGAGGGGGAGAGAAAGGGAAGAGGAGGGGGAGAGAAAGGGAAGAGGAGGAGAGAGAGAAAGGGAAGAGGAGGAGAGAGAGAAAGGGAAGAGGAGGAGAGAGAGAAAGGGAAGAGGAGGAGAGAAAGAAAGGGAAGAGGAGGAGAGAAAGGGAAGAGGAGGAGAGAAAAAGGGAAGAGAGGAAAGGGGAAGAGGAGGAGAGAAAGGGAAGAGGAGGAGAGAAAGGGAAGAGGAGGAGAGAAAGGGAAGAGAGGAAGGGTAAAGAGGTGGTGGGAAGGGGAGGAAGGGTGAAAACTAGGAAGAAAGGTAAAGATGTACTGAAAAAAAATCAGCTAAAGTTCAATTAAACACATGAGCATGAAGGTATATAGTATATTTCTTTAATAATAGAAATGCTAATCATTTTAAAGTGTATATCACAGAATCTTACTGATTAACTATAAAATTAATACAGTGGAACCTCGGACTGTAAGTAACGCGGTTAACAAGTGTTTCGCCATTGAACACTGTATTTAACCACTTAAGGACCGCCTACTGCCGATATACGTCGGCAGAATGGCACGGCTGGGCAAACCAACGTATATGTACGTTGCCCTTTAAGCCCAGCCGTGGGGTCGCGGGCGCGCTCCCGCGACCCGATCCGAAGCCAGGGACCGCGGCGATCGGTCCCCGGAACTGAAGAACGGGGAGAGCCGTGTGTAAACACGGCTTCCCCGTGCTTCACTGTGGCGGCCGCATCGAACGCGTCATCCCTTTTATAGAGGGGACGCGATCGATGACGTCACACCTACAGCCACACCCCCCTACCGTTGTAAACACACGTTAGGGAACACATAACCCCTACAGCGCCCCCTGTGGTTAACTCCCAAACTGCAACTGTCATTTCCACAACAAACAATGCAATTCAAATGCATTTTTTGCTGTGAAAATTACAATTGTCCCAAAAATGTGTCAAAATTGTCCGATGTGTCCGCCATAATGTCACAGTCACGAAAAAAAAAAAAAAAAAGCTGATTTAGTAGTAAAAAAAAAAAAAAAAAAAAAGAAATTATAAAAATGCAATAAAACAATCCCCTATTTTGTAAATGCTATACATTTTGCGCAAACCAACCGATAAACCCTTATTGCGTTTTTTTTTTTATATACCAAAAATAGGTAGATGAATATGTATCGGCCTAAACTGAGGAAAATACTTTTTTTTTATATGTTTTTGAGGGATATTTATTATAGCAAAAAGTAAAAAACATTGCAGGATTCAGGCCAAAGCGGTGTGCAGTACTGCGTTTGAACCATGGTGAGGGGGCGCCGGAGCCAAATGGTGCAGTTCGGAAAGGCTCGAAAAGACAGTTTCCCAGCCTTTACGAGGTTTGCAGAGGTTAGCCAAGCTGTCCTCGGGCCTTTACGCCCGCCTTTGGCCGCATGGTATTACATGCCATAGAAGTCAATGCGGAA
This sequence comes from Rana kukunoris, assembly GCA_029574335.1. NCBI lineage: Eukaryota > Metazoa > Chordata > Amphibia > Anura > Ranidae > Rana > Rana kukunoris. The sequence goes on along the minus strand of CM056056.1, from coordinate 23,208,284 downwards.
CAAATTATTTTAGTTTCCATTGACTTTAATGGGGAAACGCACTTTGATATGCGTGTACTTTGGATTACAAGCATTCTCTTGTAACGAATTATGCTCGTAATCCAAGGTTCCACTGTGCGTGCTTGTGTGTGTGCGTGTGCGTGTCTTACATTGGCCCGTCCGGCTCAAACCCCAGTAGCCTCTTCCTTACAAGCAGGAGTTTTGGGGTGAAGTCTGGGATACGCTGGATTCTCACCATCAGATCTCCCACCACCTATGAAGAGTAAAGACAACACAAGGTTTACTAATTACAAGTCTGCTGGCCTCATACATTTATAGTCAGCAAGTAGAGAGTGCATCACCTTACACTTTCCATTCCCTGTCCTGAAACACACGTAAACTCAGCAGGATGGGGGTCTTTTTTTTAAAACCATACATTTTTTGTGACCTATTTTATTAGGACACTATTAAACCAACACTACCATCTTCTGCCAGCCCTCTAAACTCAAAAGGCCTTTTCTGGCCTTCCTGATCATTTAATTACTGTGACTGGCTGCTGCAGTGATCACATGACCATCAGCCCACCCCCACCCTACCAGTTCCTGATCATTTCCAAGTGACTGGAATAGTTGGTGACAGCATGGTCGCAGTGCTGGGGCTATGGGTTTGAACTTGCTCCTGACACAAACAGTGATCCCAGAAGTAATACATACATACATACATACAACAGCATGGCATAAAACCCACCACCATACTGTCACATATATGCGTACAACCAGCATTAAGGCTCCATTCACATTTGTACGACTCCAAAGTTGCACTGACTTTAGGGTGCAACTTTGACACAAATATGGATTAGTGCAACTTGGATACAACTTTGATTTTGACCAGTGATAATGGACAACTGTTGCACACAAGTTGTATTGTATAACATTCAGGTATGACTTTCATGCAACTTCCGAGGGTTGACTATGAAGTCTATGGTCCTCAAGCTGCATGAAAGTTGGACCAAAAGTAGTGCATGAACGACTTTGAAGTTGCTGCAACTAAGTCGTGCATATATAAATGCTTATCATTGGGAAAACATGGGGGACAACTTGTCATGCAACTTTGAAGACGCATAAGCGTGAATGGAGCCTAAAAGCATTAATGGCTCTGAACTGAACATGCTGACCTCATTAATTCAATTTTTGTATCGATTCTTACATTATGTATTTGTACGTTTTCGGAGTCAAACATGTATAGAATGTTTTTCTATTAAAATTATTATAAATTTAGAATTTAGCAATGCATTTGCAAATGTTTGGTTGGTGCCACAAACATTTATATTTTGTTCAATTTGCTTGAAAGTTTTGTTTATCCCTCCCCCTAATTGGCCCCTTAAATTGCATAGCAGAACAACAATGAAAACTAGCAGTTTCTGTTGATCTAAAGAGAGACTAGGTGGCAGCCTTGCAAGTACAAAGCTTTTGTTTTGGGGAACTGAACACAAGGTTGATTACACAGCTAGATAAATAATTGACTGTGAAAAGGCTAGGATTTATTTAAAAAAATTTTGTGGCGAAGCTGCTTTTGTTAATATGGTGCTGGAAATGCAATAAATCGGTTTGATGACCATGTTAAACCTGAAATACTATGAGAACCCCTGTATAAACAACTTTCACAAAGGCTGGATACCCCAAGAGACAAGAAAAGTCAGGCTGATATCAGTATAACACCCACAAAGGGCGACAGGACTCACCCTGACAATGACGGAAAAGAGGGACCGGCACCCAGGGGCCAAGTTGACGTAGGGGTCCAACAAGAACTCATGGATGTGGGGATGAGGGAAGAGTGACAGTTTGGACAACACTGAAGTAACCTGTAAATTCACATCATAGGGCTGGAGGAAAATAAACACAAAGGTTATCGATACGCAAAAAATATAAGATTTTATTTTACAGGCTTGACTCAAACCTGGACCCAACAAGAAAGACATGCTAGCTTGTTTTTGATTGATTTTAAAATGTGCAGCCGAGGACAATCATCCCCATCCTTGCTTTGTTATTTAGTCAGTACCCTGAAACAAGTGTGCAGGATAATCCCAATATTTGATGTGCGTTTGTTACAGGTAAGCAACCTATTAGGTAGCAAAGAAAGGATGAGCATGACAGTACCAGAGGCACGTTCAAAAAACAAGTCCATATAGCAACTTCCATATGTTTAAAAAAATTCATAGATCTTCTAACAAACTAAAGACAATTATATACAGAAAACACCTAGCCTTGAGTTTGCTCTAATGTCACTATGAGTTTTAATATTTGTTTACAAATCAAGGATTATAAATCATGGGAAAAATCATGACAAATGTATTTATTACAGTTACTTATTTAACACCGTCACCCCTGCCCTCAAGGAGCTTACAATCTGAGGTGACTCACATTCATTAAAAAAAAAGGGCATCTGGAGGAAACCCCTTCAGGCACAGCTATTTTAATTCCAGTATAAGCGATTTATTCTGCAGTTATCTGTATTTTTTGTACATTGAAAAGCAGTCTAGCAAAATCTTTTTGTAGCTCATTCTGACAACGTATAAAGATTTTTTTTAGAATCGTCTTGTACATGGAACTTTTATATACCCAAACCCAACGACACTCCCCTCTCCAGCTCCCTTGGCACATGTCTGAAAAGCAGAAAATAAGGGTCCTGAGGAGGACCAAAAATAGGGCTGGAGCTCTCCTGCAGCTGCAGGAGAGGTGCGAGGGCCACATGAAGTGGCCTGGAGGGCGGGATTCGGCCTGGGGGCCTTGTGTTTGACACCTGTGGCCTAGCAGTATTGGCTGGGATTCAGCAGTGAGGAGGATCGGGTAGCTGCTGTATGTATTGTGCCCCTCAATGTCCCTGCAATTGATGCCTGCAGCACTGAGTTTCACTTTAGTAACAAAGTCTTTTTAAAGGAGAATCGGACTCAATTTCGGTCCACATTAAACAATCAAGTGGGGTACCAAAAGGTGCATACTTTGGAGCACTGCAGGGTCTTAACGTTGCACTGGACAGGTAAAGTTTACAGCCATTGTATTCTACTAATCATCTCTGTCAAAATCAGATTAATCTTTTGAGTACTTTTATAGTGGGTTGGAAATGTACCTGGTCTAGTATCCTTCCCATTCTGTCAAACAAGACTTTCAGGAAATGTCCCTCGAAGAATGGAGCCTCTAAATTGCACTTCTCAATGGCCTTTGCCAAGCCAGGCCAATCCCAGCGCAGGCATATTGCACAGTAATCCCGGAACTAAACAAATAAAATGGAAAATGTCATCACACGGCCTTTAATAGGTTTATAAAGAGATGGTGATATTGGTGGCAGCGGGATAATGAGAGGAGTCCTGACCTACCTGTCTGTGTGCGTCCCTGAGGTAAGTGTCATAGCCGGTGCCCTCCACATGGTAAGAGGACTTGGCTTCATCAGGGACCAGACAGAGAAAACTGCAGGACACAAAGAAGACATTTTATGGTGTCATTCAACCTGTAAACTACTAATCAAGTACATTAGCGACAAAGCAGCCATTTGAGGAAACCAAGAATCAAACTATCTAGTCACCTTACAGCCCTACCTCGTCTAAGCCTACCCTCCCCATCCCTAAAAAAAAAAAAAATTGTGACTCAACGACAGCACTGGGTCAGACAGCACTGTCACATGAGAAGACTGTGTGTAATAGGTCAAATGAAAAATTCTAAGGAGTCCAAAGTATTTATTGCTCAACTGGTTACAATAAGCAGGGCAAAATACAGCGTCTTTCTGGACGGGATGAAATGGCAGAATGTTAAATGGACTTAAAAGGACTAAGCAGACTGATATTCAGGCAGAGGACGCAATAAACAGTAGTCAGTACTGGAGCACAACGGTAAACTTACTGTGTGTATCCTTCCAGAAGTGCTCCCCTATGGGCCTCCTTGTCCAACATTCCCTTCTCCTACACTGAAATTATTTTCTTTCAGAAGCAGATCTCGTACAATGTCCTTGTTTCAATGCACATACAGAAATGGAGTCCACTAACAGGGCAGAGCACCAGGCTTTATTTAAACCAGCATGTTACATGGGAAAAATAACCTGAATGCCTCTTGTGCTAAAACGCTTAGTCATAAAGCTCATGGTTATGCATTGTAGTGCAAGGCTGCCTTTGCGCAGCCCTGTTGCAAAAACACAGTAAAAACTTGTTTTTGGTGCGTTTCCGATGCATTTCCCGCCAGTGGGAAAAAAAGGACATTCCACTAAAAACACAACCACAGTGTTTTCAATTTGTGTTGTTTTACTGCACCAGAAATGCAGCATGCAGGACTTTTAAAAGCGCAACAGGTGTAAAGAGTTCCATAGGATTTAATAGTCATGCATTTTTCTTCCGCTTTTGGTAATGCAAAAATGGAAAATAAACTGATCAGTGTGAAAGGACCCTTAAACACAGCTCAGCAAGTTGGAAAGCTGGTGAACAGGAGGGAGTGTGGTGGCTGGCCAGTCCACTAGTGGCAGTTGTTTAATATCTCCTTAATTATTTCCTTCTTGTGTGGCAGTGGGGGGGTGATGTTAGAGGACTCACCTATTGACAATCTTGTGCACCTCTGTCTTCCCATCATTCTTTTGGTGGTCGGGGGTGACAGGAGGTGAGGAGCTCAGCCACTCCTTGGACAGTGTATTTTCAGGAGACATACCGGTAAAAATCGGGTCTTCTTCCAAATCTCTGCAACCATGAAATAAGATACAATCAATTCCACTACAAAAGAAAATAAATACGTTTTCGGGTATGGGAGACATGCAACTCTTTCCTATGTCTACCACATCACAACACTGGATGCCTCAGTGACCAATAACCAGGCCCAAACCCTTTCACATGGGGCAGAGGGAAAGTCCACTGCCCATTGTATGCTCTGAACAGTGGGGTTACTTTACTAAAAGGGTGCAAAATCTGGTGCAGTTCTGCATAGAAACCAATCAGCTTCCAGAATTGTTTTTTTGCCACAGCTTAAATTGAACAAGCTAAAGATAGAAGCTGACTGGCTTCCATGCAGAGCTGCATCAGATTTTGCACGCTTTAGTAAATCAACCCCAGTGCGTCTTGAAAGTCACGTATGGTTTCTCTAAGGCAAAGTGTGAAAGGGGTGTGGAAACAAGGTGAGCATTAACTTATGTGGGCACCAGCATTTAAGTTTACTTGTTGCTTTACCCTGCATAGTCAAGGCACAAAATCATGCAACAGAAAAAATAAAATAAAAAATGTATAGCTTTTATCCTCAGACCCCACAGAGGACCACTGAAGCTATACCATGATGTGACAGTGACATACACAGCTCCAGCGATCTGCCCATTCTCCACGATGTCTTTGTCTTCTGGACAGGGCGGTTTGTACTCTGTGTAGTTTCTTTCTTCCAGATTCCGAAGGACCAGATTATAGAGTATGTGCTCACTGGGTTTCTGTAGAAGGTGCTCAAACAGTCGAAGTGTCATAATACTGATCTGCAGGGAAGAGAGATACTGGGGTGAAATATACTAAAAAACATAATTTGCGTGATTTATTATAAATATATGTCATAAAAGGTAAATTTACCAATCGAGGATGAAGAAAATAAAGGCCCAGTAGCAAACTGATATCTCCTCAATGGCTGATGATGTCTGGGAGGATGTAATTGAGGACCAGATTTCTGCAGTTATTTCAGCTATCCACAGAATCTCAATGGGGCACCTACCAACCTGGGATTTTTTTTTCATACGGTATGGATGTGTCCACGAGTTAGACAGTTCTGATCAGACATTACAAGATTTATGGAGGAGAAGTGGCCTCTTGCAAATATTTGCACCCAAATCCACCATCTTTAAGTTTAGTTTTTTTAAGAGGAGCTACATGGTTTTGAAATGGAAAATAGGTAGATCCTCCCACCATCTAATTCTGAATAGGTTTTACAAATAAGGCTTTGCCTCTATATAAAAGTGACATGTTCCTTTAGACGCTATCTGAAGAAATTCAACAAAATGTGGTCAGGATGAATGTCAACAATGTCCATTACCATAAAGCAGTGGTTCTCAATTCCTGTCCTCAGGACCCACTAACAGGCCAGATTTTATGTATTACCTTGGGGAGATGCAGACTAGAATACTGCAATCACTGAGCAGCAAATGATGTCACATGTGATGAATTTCAGTTATCTTGCAAACCTGACCTGTTAGTGGGTCCCCGAGGGCAAGAGCTGAAAACCACTGCCATAGAGTGACATATTCAACGTGCATTTACAGCAGATTGTATTATGGGCTGGCTTTTATACCATGTGTTATAATGGAGTTTATACTTGTGCAGTACTGCCTTCATACTGAGTATTCAGATTGCTAATATGTGCATACGATATCTTACATGTAGGATTTTTTTCACCAGTTTATGTTCCATCCCCTTTTTTTTCTTTGCTGGTGCAGTACATGTTCTGGTTACAATAGAAGTCCTGGACATTGATTTACAAAATGTTACTTAATACAATGTACTGTGACTTGAGGATTTATCATCATCTTCATTTACCATGCACATGATTCTGTGCATTTGCTTGTTTTGTATAACTAAGAAAATGTTAAAAAAATGACCCCTTATAAAAAAAAAAGAAAAAAAAAAAAAAAATATTAAAACTGACCTACTATACAAGACCATCAGCATCTAACATGGAAACCGATCACCCAGGAAAGGAAGGATTGCTCTCACCTCATCAGAGATATGATTGCAGTGTTCTATCAGACGATGGCGGAGTGGAATTTTTTGGATCCCCCTCAGTGTCTCAGGATCTCGATCCTCACCCAGCAGAAAATAGACAATCTGTTCCAGAAGGGCATCAGATGTGACCTGCCGCACTATCCTGTGCAGGAGCGATGTGGCTGTAAGAATGCCAATCTCTGACCTGGAAGAGGATGGCGATGACAGGCTTTGATTAATCACTGTATAGGAAGCCAAAAGAAAATGAACTGAAAATAAAAATCAGTACTCACGTGTGCATTAATTGAGGCTCCATCACACCAACCAAGAATCTCTCCCGCACAGACCTGGCCATTGTGGCACCTGCCATCTTAAAGGAGACAAAGGAGAAATTCCTTGAAACGTGACAAACATTAACATCACTCAAGTACACTCAAAAGTAGTATCAAAGCATATCTAAACACAAGAACAAACTAACTGCCTTTACTGTCAGGTTTTGATACCTCAGGCATATAAAACCTCCTTCTCCTGTTTAGGCTTTGCTTCCCTGTATTTGTTTGAAGATAATTCCTAAACGTCAGCATTATTCCTCCCACTTACTGCTTTCCTTGTCTGTCATCCTATACATTGCTGTGCTGCACAAATTCCTGACAAGAAGCTGCAAATCTAACATGCACACCTGACTCCCATTAACAGCACCTCAATAAATACATTTGTGTGTGTGACCCCCGTTTTTTTTATCAGTCAGTGAAAAGGCCAACCCTGACTGGTGGCTGAGGGCTTCTTTGCTGAGTAAGGCTGAAGATAGGAAACTGTTTCCAATGCATATGATAGAATAAAGTCTTCTCTCACCCTCTGAGCTTCTTTAATGAGCTGGTCACAATAGTCGAACCAGGACAAGAAGGAGATGAGTGCTCTCTTCCCTGGAAAGGCTGAAGCATCTTCCTTAACATTGTATGAATCTAGGCTGGGGAGGGGAGAGAAGAGAATGGTCAGTGTACACAATATTTAAAGTAGAACTATAGGCAAACATTTTTTTTTTATCATTTTGAATAGAATAAGGGAGGGTTATAACCCCTGACAGATTTTTTTTTCTGTCATCGGTGCAGAGATTTTGCTTCTCTTCCTGTCCCATAGCCAAAATGGAAGTGAGAGGAAATCCATGCAAAGGAAGAGACTTCCTTGGCACTGCCATCTGAAGTAAGGCATGTAGGAAGTTTCCTTACTTTACAGCGGGTTTCCTACTGTAAATGCGCGAGCTATGCTGTGCTGTGCTTTGTAAATTGCCCCATAGTCTTCTGGGACCTGTGATGTCCCAGACTGTAAGTGGGGGGGACAAAATTCCAGCTCAGCTCGCCACAGCATTTAGAGCCAGAAGTGAGAGCGGGTACCTGCAAGTAACCAGAATGTCCCCTTTTGAGTGAAGCTCCACTTTAACGGGTGCAGACAGCAATCTAAGCCGAGAGGTGTTCTAATCCATCTCCATTTTATCCAAAAGTAAAAAACTTTTTACCTTTAGTTATACTTTAAAACCTGTTGCAGAAACAGACAGCCATCAACTGATGATCACTGCAGCCAGTATAGATTTTGAAATGTAGACCAACACCATCCACAACTGACATACCCAGCGGGAAGCATATCCACAGTGCTTCCTGCAGGAGGTGAATCTGTGTTCCAATGGGACCGACATTCTAATTTCTGGCTCCATTAGCTCACACCACCTTCTTCCCCACCCTAATTATCAGTGTAAGCATGGAGTCAGTCTGTTGTGCTGCAGTGCTCATGTGCCAGTAAAGAACATGCTGATAGGAAAAAAATGACAGAGAGCAATATGCTCAACAGCCTGCTACTTGTTCTGTATTGTCCAATCACATTGCACTCACAAAACCTAGTATTATAGGGGAATCTGAGCTTAAGGGGAATGTCCCCAAAACATGTCACCAGTGACTGTTGCCACTGATGGACAAAGGGGTGGGCGGAACATTCTGACAATCACCACCATGAGAATAGCCAACAAAAGTTCATGAAAGGTGACTATCACGAGATCCTTACCCTACCTGTTCCCAGCACCGATGTCCATGAGGGACTGCATCAATAGTCAGAGCCAATATGCCCTATGTAAAAGGTTTTCTACACTTAACTTTTTTTATCTGGATTAAAATGTTTCAACACTATGCTGGTGCATTGTTCTCTTATTTTGTATTTTATAGCAAAAAGAGCTAGACTGCAAGGTGAAGTGGTGGAAATCTTTCCAAGCTGATAGCGTACTAGTGCATTCTGAACCGTGTGAATGTTCTTTTCACCAACAATTAAGTGATCAGGGAGAATTATTTGGAGCTAGAATACAATTAGAGATCAATTTGTTCAACACATTGTTGCAGTCTTCTTTCTGCGGCATGTGCAGCTTTTAGAGAATAGAAGAGAAAAGCACATCTTTACCCCCAGTTAATCCCCTCCACAGTCTCGATATCCAGTGGGTCGATGGACTGAGGCAGAGCACGGTATAAGGAGGTCAGCCGGTTGGTGAGCAGCTCACATAAACTGGTGTTCTGTGTAAGGCACTGGGCGGCAGCCGCTTCTGGCAGGCTCACCAACAACATGAGGCCCTCGCAGGCTTTCACCGCGACCCGGCCGTCCTAAGGGATGAGAGCGCACAGCATATAAACACCATGTTCTCCGAGGTTCTGCAAATACTCTCAGTGGGTTTTATCACTTACCGGGCTCTTGGTCAGGTTGAGTAAGGAATTCACCAGGTTATAGTCCTGTTGTACATGTTTGGTCGATACTCCGCTTTCAGCCCCGTCATCTCTAGAGCCAACACTGGCAGAGGCTGCTGGTATATTCTGAGTCTCACCTGCCTCTGCTCCAACACTGGGGTCGAGTGGAGGAGACTGCCCTGTATCATTGGCAGGTACTTCCACAATTTCGCCCCCAACAAGTCCTCCGAGGCTGTTTGAAGATCCGATTGTTGGAAGGGGCTTCACCTTATTCTGAAAAACATTCAGAACACAACAAACAGATGTTAGGAGAGCATAATACAAAACGGTCATAGTTTCTTTGTCCTGCCTCCCCTCTGATTACCCCCAACTTCTGCTAACTGCCCCCCTTACCTTACCCCTGCTAAACCCCCCCCAACCACTTTTCTTAATCCAGTTTTAACCTTCCGTTTTATGTTCCATAGTCTCATTCCAGCCCAAACTCATTAGCAAATTCTGCCCTGAATCAAAAAACAATTATTTGTTTAAAGTTACTGTAGTTTTATCTGCACATTTTACCCATTGGTATTAATTATATAAACTTTACGATTACATGCATTAAGTGAGCTAATTATATGTTATATAACTAAACTAACAAACCTATAAACTATAGATAATTAATGTAGACAAGTTTAGAAGTTAACAGGTAAGACACCATTTTTACATAGAGTTTTTAATATCAACTGTACATGAACTGTCATACGTTATATATTGTGTTGACTTCTACATTTAAAAGTATAACTAAAAGCAAGATTATTTTATTAGTTTTGGATAGAGTTGAGATGGATTAGAACACTAGATTTTATTGGCTGTCTATGTGCCCATTAGGGAGATTCATCCTCTCTATTTGTCCTGTTTACCGTTATCATTGAAACTGAAAGTTAAAGAAAAACCCAAATTTGTGACCCCCAAGGGATTTCCTTTCACTCTCTGTTTTGGCTATGGGACAAGAAGTGAAGGTAAATCTCTCCAATTGGACACGGATGGTGCAAAAAAATAAAACAATACTGAGAGTGGATATAACTCTCCCTTACGCTATCCAAAAATGGGAAAAAAGTATTGCTTATAGCTCTACTTTAAGACGTGGTAGACCCTTATCCTAAAACAAGCTGGTTTTATATGATGAACATAAATCCCCTCTCTGGCCAAATATTAACTCTTCTCCCAGGTCAGAAACACAATGTAGGAGATTGGAAGCTGCTACTCTGGCTGAACGCCAACTATCTTAATGCTTTGAGATGTACAGCGCAGCACTTGGCATACAGCAAAAATGTGTCCCAGTCTTGTCAAGTTTTAGTAAATGTCATATCCTGGAGAGGGCCAACAAGCTGCAAGGCCGTGGCTAAAATCCCAGTGGTGTTGTCACACCATCCTCTTGGACTACAATACTTTGTGGTCATGTTGACGTTTTCTATGATGTCCAGGTTTTGTCAGCCTATAGAAAAAAAATTACACTGCTTGGCAGTACTTCCAGCAACTTCCTTTCTCCCAGGCTTACTTGGGCCTTAGAAGCAATGAATGCTGAAGAAAAATGGTGGAACCTAAGGGAACATACCAGAAGTCAATGCTGCCCTAGGGTAAAACAGGTCAAGAGCTGTCACATGACTGTTAGAATAGAATAGGAAAACATAGGGCAGGGATATGCAATTAGCGGACCCCCAGCTGTTACATAGTTATATAGTTAGTCAGGTTGAAAAAAGACACAAGTCCATCCAGTTCAACCATAAAAAAAAAAAAAAAAAAAACCCAAAGTAAAACACAGTACATCCTCCCATACACCCAACTCCATACCCACAGTTGATCCAGAGGAAGGCAAAAAACCCCAGCAGAGCGATGATCCAATTTGCTACCAGAGGGGAAAAAATTCCTTCATGATCCCCCGAAAGGCAATCGGATTTACCCCTGATCAACTTTACCTACAAAACTTAGTACTCAGTTATATTATGTGCATTTAGGAAAGAATCCAGGCCTCTCTTAAAGCAATCTACTGAGCTGGCCAGAACCACCTCTGGAGGGAGTCTGTTCCACATTTTCACAGCTCTTACTGTGAAGAAACCTTTCCGTATTTGGAGGTGAAATCTCTTTTCCTCCAGACGTAAAGAGTGCCCCCTTGTCCTCAGTGTTGACCTTAAAGTGAATAACTCAACACCAAGTTCACTATATGGACCTCTTATGTATTTGTACATGTTGATCATATCCCCCCTTATTCTCCTCTTCTCAAGAGTGAATAAATTCAGTTCCTCTAATCTTTCCTCATAGCTGAGCTCCTCCATGCCTCTTATCAGTTTGGTTGCCCTTCTCTGCACTTTCTCCAGTTCTCCGATATCCTTTTTGAGAACTGGTGCCCAAAACTGGACTGCATATTCCAGATGAGGTCTTACTAATAATTTGTACAGGGGCAAAATGATATCTCTATCTCTGGAGTCCATACCTCTCTTAATACAAGAAAGGACTTTGCTCGCTTTGGAAACCGCAGCTTGGCATTGCATGCCATTATTGAGCTTATGATCAACTAAAACCCCCAGATCCTTCTCCACTACAGATCCCCCCAGTTGTACTCCCCCTAGCATGTATGATGCATGCATATTCTTAGCCCCCAAGTGCATAACTTTACATTTATCAACATTAAACCTCATCTGCCACTTAGTCGCCCAATTAGACAGAGCATTGAGGTCGGCTTGTAAATTGGAGACATCCTGCAAGGACATTATTCCACTGCATAGCTTGGTGTCATCTGCAAAAACAGAAATGTTACTTTTGATCTCAGACCCAATATCATTTATAAATATATTGAAAAGTAAGGGACCCAACACTGAACCTTGGGGTACACCGCTGATAACCTTGGACCATTCAGAGTAAGAATCATTAACCACAACTCTCTGAATTCTGTCTTTCAGCCAGTTTTCTATCCATTTACAAACTGATATATCTAATCCTGTAGACCATACCTTACACATGAGCCGTGTGTGGGGAACTGTATCGAACGCTTTTGCAAAATCCAAGTATACCACATCCACTGCCACGCCTCTGTCCAGGGTTTTACTTACCTCTTCATAAAAGGAAATCAGATTTGTCTGACAACTTCTGTCTTTCATGAATCCATGCTGTCTGCTGCTTAGTTTGTTTCCAGCAAGAACTCATCCACGTGGTCTTTTATTAAACGTTTCAGTATCTTCCCAACTATAGAAGTTAAACTAACAGGTCTATAGTTACTAGGTAAAGACTTTGTTCCCTTTTTAAATATGGCCACCACATTGGCTTTATGCCAATCCAGTGGTACTATTCCTGTCATTAATGAGTCCCTAAATATTAGATACAGTGGTTTTGAAATTTCAGAGCTCAATTCTTTTAGGATCCGTGGGTGGATGCCATCTGGTCCAGGTGCTTTATCCACATTTATTCTGTCTAAATATTTCTGGACCATATCACTTTTGAGCCATTGTGGATTTGGGGCTGTGTTACTCCCACCCCCTATATCGACATGAGCTCCCCCATTTTCCATTGTATACACAGAGCTGAAGAAAGCATTTAATAAATTTGCCTTCTCTATGTCCTCAGTGACCCACTCTAGATTATTTTGTAAAGGGCCTACATGCTCAGACTTGACCTTTTTACTATTAATATATTTAAAGAATTTTTTGGGGTTTGTCTTACTATCTTTTGCAATCTGTCGTTCATTTTGAATTTTTGCATCCTTGATTTCCTTTTTACATATTCTATTATATTCTTTGTAACATTTAAACGACACTAGTGTTCCTTCATTTTTATATTTTTTAAAAGCTATTTTCTTATTGTTTATAGCTTTTTTAACTTTGACCGTGAGCCACATAGGTTTTATCTTTAGCCTTTTAAACTTATTGCCCATGGGAATATACTTTGCAGTGAGGTTCCAAAGAGTCTTTTTGAAGAATTCCCATTTCTGTTCTGTGTTCATCTGTGCCAATATTCCCTCCCAGTCCAAGCCCTGGAGAGCAGTCCTCATGCTTTGAAAATTTGCTCTCTTGAAATTAAGTGTTTTTATCTTTCCTGTATGTATTTCTTGCTTATAGTTTACATTAAACGAAATCATGTTATGATCACTGCTACCCAGGTGTTCCTTTATCTGAACATTAGTAATGAGCTCTGCATGGTTTGAGATTACCAGGTACAACAGAGCATCATTCCTAGTTGGGGCCTCAATAAACTGGACCATAAAATTGTCCTGCAATAGGTTTTTAAATTTTTGTCCTTTAACTGTCCCAGAAATTCCATTATTCCAGTCAATTTCTGGGTAGTTAAAATCCCCCATTATTATCACCGTCCCTGCCCTTGCAGCCCTTTCCATCTGTGCAAGGAGCCGAGTCTTCACCTCCTCATTAACATTGGGTGGTCTATAACAAACTCCAATGATTAGCTTTGAACTACGCACATCTGTATGCAGTTCCACCCATAATGCTTCAACTTCATCACACTCTCCATCAACCAGGTCCTCTTTCACGCTTGCTTTGAGGTCACTTCTCACATAGAGACAGACCCCTCCACCTTTCCTTTTTACCCTGTCTTTCCGAAAGAGAGCATAGCCAGGAATATTAATAGCCCAGTCATGTGAGGATTGAAGCCAAGTTTCAGCAATACCGATTACATCATAGCTCTCCTCATGCACCAGAGCTTCCAACTCACCTGTTTTGCTTGGAAGGCTTCTGGCATTGGTGAACAAACACTTAAATGTATTGTTACATTTTTCGCTGGCGTTTTTCATATGATTAATATAATTTTTAGTAGTGCAAATGGCACTATAATTTCCAATGGCTGTTTGCAACATGGGAACTTTGTCACCTGCCATAACCCCACCTCCATCTATCCCCATTCTACTCTCCATTAATGTCTGACCCCTAACTGACCTGTGTGCCCGATGTAATTCACGTTGCGAAACTACAAGTCCCATTAGGCATAGCAAGAGTCTGACAGCCACAAGCATGGCACCCTGCAGCAGAGGCATGATGGGGCTTGTAGTTTTGCAACAGCAGGAGGTTGGCTAATTGCATATCCCTGACATAGGGGGTTATGCAACACATGTCATTGTTTCTGCTGAGATATTACTGTATGAACCTTGTGCGCCCTACAATGACATAACATTGTTGATGAACCTTTTGGTGTACTTAAGATAGTTCACTAAATATTAGAAATTGTGGTACAGATGACACTGAAACTGACCTCCAGGAAGAAGTTGACCAGATATGGGTCTTGTTTTAGTTTGGCGCACACAATACACAAGAACTGGATCTCTTCATTCTCCGTTGGATTGGCCAACACCTCTCCGCACAGACGGATCAGCTTCTACAGAGAGAAAATACACCAGATATCAAGGTCTAAATGGTCAGATATAACAGTAAGATTAAAATGCTAACAGATAAAAGTTGTCTGGAGTGTACATTTTCTGTACTGCAAAGTGGAATATGTCAGAGCTATAGAAATGTATATGTGTATGACTGTGGTGTGTAGGTGAAAGCTCCTCTGGTGTAGAGATGATGCGAATGGCTCAGTGTTCTCTGTACAGAACTGTGGAATATGCCAGAGCTATAAAAATGTATAACAGCAACAGTGTGACTGTGATAGGAAATTAGAGTGTAAGCTCCTCTGGTGCAGAGACTGACATGAATGTCTCGGGATTCTCTGTACAGCACTGCAGAATATGTCAGAGCTATATAAATGTATTATAATAATACAAATGATTGCCTGTAGAGGGGTACTAGAGTGTAAGTTCCTCTGGTTCAAAGGTTTATGCAACTGGATCAGCGTTCTTTGTACAGCACTGTAGAATATGTCAGAGCTATACAAATGTATAACAGTGTGTAACTGTGGTGGGACATTAGAGTGCAAGCTCCTCTAGTGCAGAGACTGATGTAAATAGCTAATGATTTGCTGTACAGCACTGTAGAATATGTCAGAGCTATATAAATGTATTATCATTATAAAAATGTTTGCCTGTGGTAGGGCATTAGAGTGCAAGCTCCTCTTATGTAGACTGCTGTTGCGCAATCTTCTCTGTACAGCACCAAGGAATAGGTGAGAACATTATATAAAAAAATATTAATGTGCGATTGTGGTGGGGTATTATGCGTTGTACACACGATATGGGCCCACACACGATAGGAATTTCTGATGAAAACAGTGATGGAATTTTTTCATCAGAAATTCCTATCGTGTGTACAAGGCATTAGAGTGTAAGCTTCTCTGGTTCAAAGACTGCACAGCACGGTGGAATATGTCATAGCCGTATAAACGTATAATAATAGTGTGTGACTGTGGAGGGGACAGTCGAGTGTAAGTTCCTCTGGTGCAAACTGATGTGACTGGCTCTGTGGTGTCAAGTACACTGATAAACAGGAGGTTTTGGAGTTGCTAAATGTACCTGTACTGGTCGGTGGACATTAATATGCGGCAGCAATGGTTGTTTAATCCTCCCGAGGAGCTTAGTGTAGAACATTAGGACTTGCTGTTTCATGCCCGGCGGACACTGGCAGAAAAAAAAGCGGTACGTTACACAAAACAAAAACATACAATGTACGAAAATTCTTATCTTTGATTTTGTATTGTTTTATTTTCTGCTTACTCTGTACAATGAAAGGAAATCTCCACTGTTATCGCTTACCCTTCAGGAAATGAAATCTGTGTTTTTTAAAACTGATTCAAACAGTTCCAGGCAACACAAGCCTCTCTTTCTCCAAGCGCAAAGCAATGTTTGTTCAATGCAATCACCGATAACAATCTGACAGACAGAATAATAAAGATTGCAGACCTTCCTGTCACAATAAAGAGGATTTCTGCATCTGTGCTGATAAGTCATCCAACTAGCAGTATAATCTTTACATACACTTTACAAATAAATATTCTTCTAAAACTATCTGAAATAGCAAAATAATACGCTGGAAACTTTTCTACTGCTCAAAAGGATTTGATGACTAAAATTGAAAGTATAAAGGAGATGTGAGAGGATTTCCCCGGCAGGCAGATCCTGTCTGGTTGGATTAGGTAAGATGCTCATGTCTACAGAAACCTTGGAGACACCTTGGTGTGCAGTCAGAATAGCGAACCCGTCTGATTAAGTAACGGAAGCGACGTTCCATCAGCTTCACATGCATTCCGCCGCTACCAGGTTTGCTAATCTGACAGAACACCTGTAGTCAAAAGGTAGCAGCGGACATCTTACTACACCCAGCTACGTCTTGAATTTCAGAGTATTTTTAGCATTAAAGTGAGTGAATATATTATATTGACATCTGTGATTCTGTTTGGATGTTGAAGCACTTCAATACCAGGCACTTTTGCCCCACCCAGGACAATTTTCAGCTTTCGGCGCTGTCGCACTTTGAATGACAATTGCACACTGTACCCAAACAAAATTTTTTGCATTTTGCTCCCACAAATAGAGCTTTCTTTTGGTGGTATTTGATCACCTATGCGGTTTTTATTTTTTGCCAAACTATAACTTTCTTCATTTTGGTTAAAAAAAAAATTGTTTTCCTCTTCACTGATGAGGCAGCACTAATGAGTTGGCACTGATATGTAGAATTGATGGGCACTGATGAGGTACTGACAGGTTTTACTGCTGGGCACTGACTGGCACTGATATGGGCACTGTCATTTATTTTTTTATGGGACACCGACTGGCAGCTTATGGGCACTTTTTGTAACTGTGGTGGCACATCTGATGGGGCTGTGCTGATAATCAATGTGCCGATTATCAACACAGACCCCCCCCCCCCCTGACATGGAGAGCATGCCGATCGGCTCTCCCTGTTAGCGTGAACTGAAGAATGCCATTTACAGGCACTTCCCGGTTCACGTGATGATCAGCTGTTATTGGTCACAGCTGATCATGTGCCAAGAAGCCTCTGTAAGAGACTTCTTACCACGATCGGAGATCGCCATACTGGGTGCGCGCCGGCATGTTATCCAGCTGGACGTCATACAACGCCCAGTCAGGATGTTATATAGATACATAGTTAGTCAGGTTGTAAAAAGACCATCCAGTTCAACCATAAAAAAAGTTCCATCCTGATCCCCCGAGAGGCAATCGGATTTCCCCCGGATCAACTTTACCTATAAATGTCAGTACCCAGTTAAATTATGTACATTTAGGAAAGAATCCAGGCCTTCCTTAAAGCAATCTACTGAGCTGGCCAGAACCACCTCTGGAGGGAGTCTGTTCCACATTTTCACAGCTCTTACTGTGAAGAAACCTTTCTGTATTTGGAGATTAAATCTTTTTTCCTCTAGACGTAAAGAGTGCCCCCTTGTCCTCAGTGTTGACCGTAAAGTGAATAACACCAAGTTCACTATATGGACCCCTTATATATTTGTACATGTTGATAATATACCCCCCTTAATCTCCTCAAGAGTGAATAAATTCAGTTCCTCTAATCTTTCCTCATAGCTGAGCTCCTCCATGAATCTTATCAGTTTGTTTGCCCTTCTCTGCACTTTCTCCAGTTCCCTGATATCCCTTTTGAGAACTGGGGCTCAAAACTTAACTGCATATTCAAGATGAGGTCTTACTAATGATTTGTACAGGGGGGCAAAATGATATCTCTATCTCTGGAGTCCATACCTCTCCTAATACAAGAAAGGACTTTGGACACCACAGGTTAACAGAACTACTTCCCAGCCATCAATCTGCTATAGGCCGGGCCGGAAGTGGTTAAAGGTTTAGCGATGAGCAGTGTCGGGTGTACCAACATGGCCTCTGCCACCTTCCTACTGCTGGCATCCAGCTTCTTTCGAAATGTAACATCAAAACAGCATCACACATCAATATATATATCTATTTATATACGCTCACTTTATTGCTAAAATCACAATTGCTGGGTGTAGTAAGAAGTCCACTGCCGCCGCCTTCTGACTGCAGATGTTCTGTCAGATTAGCAAACCTGGTAGCGGTGGAACGCATGCGCAGCTGGCAGAACGTCACTTCTGTTAGCTGATCTGACAGGTTCACTATTTTGACAGATGTTGGGAAATACCCAGGACATGTTAGACAACCGTATCCAGTCACTGCTATTACTCCTTTACAAATTGGGGGTGTCTACAAGCTCTTACCTCCAACTTTGCAAAAACTCTAATTTGACCCAAATATTCACATTATGACTAAAGCTGGACCTTCAGAATTGTACTAAACATTCAACTGTCCTCTGATATCTGTGCTCAGCCTAACCTGACCGGTGTTTCCTATGTATCCTATATTTTTTCCTTTTAAAAGTGCAGACAGGACTGAACTCTGTCCTACAAACTGAAAAGGATGATCAATTGGGAATGGAATTAGCCAGGACAGGAATAGCAGAGTGCCATTGATGGATTTTAAAGCCATTATCCTTACCTCACCTTCAACACTAAGGGCCGATTCACACTGCTGCGATGCAGGAACCCTGCGAATACAATGCAGGTTCCCACATCGCATGTCTCCCGGCGGCAGTTCACACTGCCCTATGCAAACTGCTGGGAGTGTTAGTTAAAAGTCAACGACACCCCAAAATCAGTTTGCATATCGAAGTGTGATCTGCAAACTTGGACAGAAATCTGTGCGAGTTTGATGCAAATTCAGCAATACTATCTGTATGGCTGAAATCGCATCGCACATAGATCACAAGCGATTTGCACTGCGATGCGAATCACATCCGATCTCAGACATCTCAGCAGTGGGAACTGGCCCTTCACCTTTGGGAACACGTTACATGTTCCACCCATTTTTGGAGTGTAACATGTTCTCAATGCTGCAGCCGCTGCCCGATTCCCCCCCCCCCCTTTTACTAGCTATCACTTATTAAAATCAGCACGGTCTGTGCGGGGATCTGCCCACATGGCCATGTCATTCATTCACACAGCTCTGTGTATAAATGAACTACAATCCCTGACATCCTTTGCAGTTGTCGGCTTGTAGTTCTCAATAAACTACCACTACGCTGTTGTAGTTCATGGATTTCTTCCTGTCATACTGTATCTGCTTACCCGTATGGGATGTACAGACACACAGATACACTGACAGATCTCAAGGAGACCTGCATGACACCAGCAATTTGCTGATTGCTGGGGCAATGCTTTACAGCAGGGGTGTCAAACTGGCGGCCCTCCAGCTGTTGCAAAACTACAAGTCCCATGAGGCATTGCAAGGCTAACAGTTACAAGCATGACTCCCACAGGCAGAGGCATGATGGGACTTGTAGTTTCGGAACAGCTGGAGGGCCGCCAGTTTGACACCCCTGCTTTACAGGCTCAAAAAAAAAAAAAGATAAATGCAAATTTCCTCCGGGAAACACTGTTGCTGAATATGTTCTATTTTTTAAATGTCAGCATATTGGCCAATACAACATATTGTTTTGTACTTAATTTTGGATGACTGTGCATCTTTAGTTTACACATTATAACATCTGAAAGCTTCCCTGAATAGAACTCTAATCTTGTCTAAACCTGGTACACACTAGGGGCCAGATTCAGGTAGAGTTAGGCTGGAGTATCAGTGATACTCCAGCCTAACTCACTTTGAGCCCGCGTTTCTGTTTTCTGTAGTTAGAAAACAAGAAACGCCGGGTTGGAGTTACTATACGAGCGGCGTAATTGTATTTCGCCGTCGTATCGTAACTGCAATTTTAAAAATGGCGCGCGGGGCGTTCCCGCCGATTAACGCCGAGAATATGTTAATTAGCGGGAATCAGAAATTCACGATCGTATTCGGGCGCGACGCAGTGACTTTCCGACGTTTCCATAAGAGATATGCGGCGTAAAGAAATACATGCCCCCTAGGTGGAGTATCCTATGTTAAGTATGGCCGTCGTCATTGCGTCGAAAAAAAAAAAAAATCGTGAATAGGGATTGACGTCATTGACGTTCACGGACAGAATTTGGAGCATGCGCACTGACAGTCGACGCATGCGCAGTACGTTCGCCGCGGGATCGCGCATAGTTAACATAATACACCCCCCCTACCCGCCCAATTTGAATTCCGCCGGCTCATTTTCGCTACGCCACCGCAACTTTAGGAGCAAGTGCTTTGTGAATAACAGTACTTGCTCCTAAAGTTACGGCGGAGTAACGTAAATGAGAAACGTTACTCCAAAGTAAAGAAGCGCCCATCTACCTGAATCTGGCCCTAGGAGTTTTTTTCCTTTCAATCCCACTGAGCGTGCTGAACACTCCTATCAGCATGCCCAGCCACTTGTGTTTTTTTTTTTCTTTTTTTTGAGTTTTTATTCCTTTATAGCTGTTCAAACCTTTACACAACACATTCAGAAACGTACACTGAAAACAGTGAAAAATATCTTTGGCTTGTTTTGTAATAAAGGCACTTTGGCTTTTCATACAAATAATCAAATACATCCCAAGTAGAATATTCCTCTGTAGAAACATATATTTGGCAGGCCGTTTGGGCCGATATCCACTAAGCCAACCCGCTGTGATGTCTTTGGGGATCTTTTAACATGAACACTTGCATGCAAAAGTTGTACAATATTGCCACCCAAATCAGATTATACTGGGGAAAACCAGATAAAAAAAACACATGCAAATAGGACCCCGATTGAACGCGGTGAGGGGGAATTTATCAAAACTCAAGTGGCTAAACTCTGGGGCAGCTGTGCATGGCAGCCAGTCAGATTCTATCTTTCATTTTTGAACCTTAACTGAAGCCAGGAGCCAATTGGTCGCCACACACAGCTGCTCCAGCTCCAATAACTTCCCCCTACTAATATAAACTGGAAGGTGCAGTTTTGATTTTCAGTTGTACTGTTCAACGTCAGACGGTCTTCACTGAACCAACCGATGTCGCCTGGCATTCGGCCCATGTGTACGGGGGCCTAACAAAAATATTTAGCATAAGAAAAAGAGCACTTGTCCTTTCTGCCTCATTGTCCTGACCTTACCTAACCCTTCCCTCTCTCCACAGATGCATATCTACCTTAGTCTACCTGGTTTTGGTTAACATCCTTGCCATGCCTAAGTATTACAGGCCCATAGACTTCTGTGGGGTTGTGTCCAGAGGCCAGGGACAAAAGAAGACAACCCCATAGAGGTCAATTGGGCTATAAAGTGCAGATGTAGCCAGGATGTAAACAAACCCTGGAGGCCATAGCCATTGGATCCTGGGAGTATGCATCATTGGTGGGGGAAGGCGGATTCTGTTAGGTCAGGGCAAAGGAGCCAAAAGGATAAATGCACTTATCCATTAAAGGGGTTGAAACCTTTGTGTTTTTTCACCTTAATGCATCCTATGCATTAAGGAGAAAAAACACCTTGCTGTGTCCGGCCTCCCAGCCCCCATTTTACTTACCAGAGCCCCGAATTTCCATGGGCGTGATCCTGCATCACTCTCTCCACAACTCTTCATTGGATAGATTGATAGCAGCGCAGCCATTGGCTACAGCTGCTCTCAATCAAATCCAATGACGCTGCCGCTGGGGGGCAGGACTGAGTCATACACTCTGCGGCTATGCATGACACGGGAGCGTGCCCTGCAAGGTAAACCCCTCGGGAGAGTGCTTCCCAGAGGGGGTAATCTATTGTGGGGAGGAGCAGCGAGAGCCGCCGTGGAACCCCAGAACAGGAGGATCGGGGCCACTCTGTGCAAAACTAACTGCACAGTAGAGTCAAGTATGACATGTCTATTATTTAAAAAAATAAAATTAACCTTTACAACCACTTGAAGGGAAGGCTGGAGGTCAAACAGACTCTAAAAGCCTGAAAAAACTTTGACCGTCCTTGGGTAGATGTCCACTTATTTCCTGTCCAATGACAAGCAGAGAGAGAAAATGCCTAGTGGGGACAGAGGAAAAAAATAAAATAAAGCTAAAGGGGTTTTGGTCTTCCCCTTGGTGTGTCTGTAGCGAGTTACTTGCAATAGTCTGCATCACATCAGGGCGCAGAAAACCAAATCCATTCTGCAGATCATTGTGAGTAGGTCACCAAAGGGAACCTGCGCTGCACATTTTCTGTTACCTCACAAAAATAAGCTGTAGGTTATCTATATGTCTGCTATGCATAGAGCAGACTACATGGGTAGAATATTCTGAATCAAACTCACGTCGGCTTTCCCCAGGGTGTAGAGGGTCTCCAGAACTTTATGATGTAATAAATACTCCATGCATGGCCCGGTCTCCCCCGATTCCCGCTCATTCTCCTCCTGCACCAGAATGTCCAGCATTTGCTCCAGGTGAGAGGGGATGTTGGTGTCCGTCACCGGGGCCTTGTCATCTGTGTCACAACAAAAGAGTCTCAGAAATACTTAAATACGTTACAATAATATTCCTACCTGCACTTACAGCAGTTGTACAAGATGTCTAAATATACCTGTTCACAGGGCCGCCATTAGAAATCACAGGGCCCTGTACAGTCCCACTCCTAGCACAAATCACCCTCACCCCAAAATATCACCCGCCTAGCATATATCTTCTCTTTCTTCTCAAACTTTCTATCCTAGCACAAATCTTCTCCCCCAAAGCCTCCCTGCCAGGACAAATCCCCTCCAATTCCTCCTATTAGCCCAAATTCCCCTACTTCCTCCTGGCACAAAATCATCTTTAGTAAATCCATCCCTATGTTTATACCTCCTGGGTCAACCCCCCACCTCAGCCCTCTCCCCTTCTCTGCTTGTATTGAGGGGTGTGGCCATTACTTAGCTATGCCAAAACAGAGCACTGGAGGGGGAGGGCAGGAAGCAGAAATTTTACTTGAAAGAAAAGGGTATGGAAGGCATTTCCTAGAAAAAAATCATAACATGCAGGTCTGACATAGAACATTTGGGCCAGTCCAGGCCTTCCTCATCTACTCCAAAGGCCGATGTGCGAGGGCTTACAGTAAGCTAATAGGAGCAGATTCAGAAACCCATTTAATCTGTATTTATAAATATATTTCATGATTTTAATAAATACATAACTGGATTGTTTCTTGCTCAACTAAATTCAATTGTTTGGTTGGGGTTCAGCCCTAAAGAGAAGATCCGGCATAAAAAGAAATAAATGTAAAAGTCAGCAGCTACAAATACTGTAGCTGCCGACTTTTGATAAGGACACTTACCTGTCCTGGTTGCCCGTGTTTTTGGCTGCCCAAGGCCGATTCATCCCTTAGAGCGGGTCCCGGGAAACGGGCAGTGGAGCCTTGTGGCTTCACTGCCCGTTTCATACTGCACATGCGCCCAGCGCGCGGTGCTCTGTTAAAGTGGAGTTCCACCCAAAATTGGCATGTAATTTTTTTTTTGGGGGGGGAGTGGGGGCTTCAGGAGGAGTGGGACTTCCTGTCCCACTTCCTGCTTCCGCAGAGGGGCTGGTTAGGCGATTAAGCTTAATCGCCTACAGCAGCCCCTCCCTGTAGGCGATCGCATGGGACACATGACAGGTCCCATGCGATCGCCTGTCCAATCAGCAGCAGGCCGCGCCGCTCGCGCATGCGCAGTTCCGCTCCCGCATGCGCAGTGGGTGCCCGGCCGTGAAGCCGAAGGCTGTCACGGCTGGGTGCCCACAGTCGGAATGAAGACGCCGGCCGGGGAGGGGGGAGAGGAGCGGAGCCCCGGCCGGCGCGTCGCTGGGACGTGGAGAAGGTAAGTGAATGTTTATTAAAAGCCAGCAGCTACACTTTTTGTAGCTGCTGACTTTTAATAAACATTACATTTGGCTGGAACACCCCTTTAATGGGCAGCTGACTTCTAGGAGACACACAGTTCCCAGAAGTCAGCGCACCCCATTCCCCAGAAGACAACGTAAAGGAGGACGACAGCACGGGGCATCGGACAGGGAAGGAGCAGATTAGCAAGATCTGCCTAGTAACAGCCATTTCTGGTAAGTATAAAAAAAAAAGCAAAAAATGATTTTTCTTTTTAGCCTTTTTGCCTATTTTTTTTAGGGTGAACCTCCACTTTAAAGTGGATCTCTCAATCAACATTGACTATTTTAATCCACAGGATGCTAGCATTTGTAAATAAATAGGAAGATATCTCATATATGCTTGTTTTAAACTTTTTTTTTTTTTAACATTTCTTTAATTACTTCCTGGCTTTCCAGGTCTAGGAAAATGATGTCATCCATCCCAGGAGTAGGGGTCTCATAAAATTCAGCTCCCCATCACAGATTGCTCCGGAAGTCACGTTACGTCGCCATCTTGCTATACCCCACACTCCTGCACAGTAACGATAGAGTGAGAAGGGTGCAAGCAGACATCTTGTTACACCCATCGGAGTTTTAGATTTCACAGTTATTTTCAACACAAAACTGAGCTTATGTGCTTAAATACAGTATTTGGAAATCCGATGGACTGTTTAGATGTTAAATTTTAAAAGCAGCAGCAAACCTCCTGAGCTTACATGGTTGCTAATGTGACAGAACACCTCTGATTTTTCACATTTAACATGTAAACAGTCCGTCGAATTTACAAATACTGTATGTAAGTATATAGACTCCGTTTTGTGTTGAAAACAACTGAAATCTAAAACTCCGGTGGGTGTAACAAGATGTCCGCTTGCCCTCTTTGATTGTGTGTACGAGGCTTTAGACCAAATTTTAATGGTTCAAAGAATGTCGGGCCAAATGGTTGGCTCTCACGGATGTTCACTTCATCAAATCTGGCCCTCTTGGAAAAAAAAGTTTGGACACCCCTGGACTAGGGGGTACCTATCAAAACTAGGTAGATTTTCAGAAGCAGAAGAACTGAACTTCTTCTTTTAAGTGAATTTACGCTTTAAAGTGAAGTAAAGTAAGTCGCATGCGCCCCCATATCGAGAAGTAATGGATATTTATTTATTTTCCAACAGCTGAACAGAGGGAGTATGCGTTGCTGGTGAGGCTGCTATTAAAGGGGTTGTAAAGGTAAAAAAAAAAAAAAAATCCTAAATAGCTTCCTTTACCTTAGTGCAGTCCTCCTCCTTTTACTTCATCCTTCCATTTTGCATTTAAATGTCCTTATTTCTTTTGAGAAATCCTCACTTCCTGTTATTGTGTCTGTATCTTCACACAGTAATGCGAGGCTTTCTCCCTGGTGTTGAGTGTCATGCTTGCCACCTTTCTTGAGGGGGCGAGCAGGAGAGACAGGACACCCACTAACACACAGCTCCTTTATCTATCTGCAATGTAGAGAGCGTCCTGACTCTCCTGTAGCCAAGGGAGGGGGCGAGCACGAAACTCTACACCAAGGAGAAAGCCTTGCATTACTGTGTGGAGTTACAGACAGAAGAACAGGAAGTGAGGATTTCTCAGAAGAAATAAGGACATTTACAAGCAAAATGGAAGGATGAGGTAAGTGAAGGAGGACTGCACTAAGGTAAAGGAAGCCATTTAAGAAAATCATTTTTTACCTTTACAACCCCTTTAAAAAGGGAAATTGTTGCTTTGGCCTGGATGGACAAAACAGTTCAGGCATTTATTACAAAAGAAAATGATAATCCTGTTATGTACAGTATTTAAAAAAATCATTAAATACATTTTAGCATAGGACTACATGAGTACCTGAATCAGTCTTTATATCAGGGCTCTGCTACTGTAGGATGGAGCTTGAGGGTGACATCTTGAGTGCATTGATAATACTTTATTGTCCAATCCCATTATGGGCATGTCCTAAACAAGGCTGTATTGCTAATCTGCAGCGTAGTACATAGGAAGTCCAGGGCCCAGCTATGCTGTCTGGAAGGGGTGTCTGAACTGCAGGACAGGCTGAACAGAGATACTTTCCATATAACTATTTAGTGGTAGATCTAGTTGCCTAAATGGAGTTCAGCTTTAATGCCAGCAAAAAAGATTTCAGACTGTAGTGAGACAGCAGGTTGTACCAAACCCTCATCCTAGTCTCCCAGCAGAGCACATACACTGCACAGACAATGTGGAGACAGACAGATCCCCCCGTCACCTCTTACCGGATGTCTCTATGTAGTAATGAGTGATGGCTTTCCAGTGATACACAAAGTCCTCCTGCAGCGGCAGCGATGGGGCAAGCTGAAAGAGAGAGAGAAAGAACACATTAGCCACTGCACCAGAGGAGCTAACACTCTATGTCCCATCACAGTGTCACGCCAATACCAGCCTGGGAATGCTGAACATATCCTTATGGGAGAGGGCTGTGGCCTACATTTAGGGTAAAGTAACAGGGTCTCTTACTAGCCCCCCCCCTCCCCCACCAGCTACCTTGCACAGTGTTAATGTCATCCTTTATCATGTGACAGTGCTGAAGTCTAGCAACTGGCCACTGAGACCTGAGCAGTGCATGATGGGAAGTCACATGATCTCCCATAATAATTTTTCAAACGCCTTTTTTTGGGGGGGGGGGGGGGGGACGGTTTCATGGATTAACAAAAACTGTAAAGTTTGTATAAATGTGAAAGATGATGCAACGCCGAGTAAATAGATACCCAACATGTCACATTTAAAATTGCGCACACTCATGGAATGGCGCCAAACTTCGGTACTTTAAAATCTCCATAGGCAACGCTTTAATTTTTTATTTTACAGGTTACTATTTTCGAGTTACAGAGGAGGTCTAGTGCTAGAATTGTTGCTCACGCTCTAACGCATGTGGCGATATCTCACATGTGGGCGGGACTTACATGCGTGTACGCTTATGAGCGTGAGCTACCAGGGACATGGGCGTTTAAAAAAAAAAAATTTGTTTAAAATTTTACTTTTTTTTTTATTACACTTTTATTCCTATTACAAGGAATGTAAACATCCCTTGTAATATGAATCACTGTGACAGGTCCTCTTTTTGGAGAGATGTGGGGTCAATAAGACCCCTACATCTCTCCTCCAGGCTTGAAAGCATGAGATTGTGACTCATGCGGCTTTGTTTACTTCCGGGTACCCTGGCATGACGTCTGGTCACCAGTCATCTCTATCGTTGAGAGCCAGCGCCGGCCGGTTCGTTCTCCGGGCCCCAGATGGCACAGAAGAGCCTGGAGAAGCCCTGGATGGGGGGGGGGCGAACTGTCGCTGTGATTTTTCTTATTGCGCAAAGAATCGCCGGCAGAAGATGGCGATATCTGAATGATACCTGTAGCTGCAGGCATCATTCAGATATCATTGCACAAAGTCGAGGACGTCATATGACGTCCTCAGTAGGCAAGTGGTAAAGGTCTGGGGAGTTTCCTGCCCATGGACCCAAAAGGTTCACGTTTTGTTTCCCAAGCCAGTTAGTTATCGCTTTGGACTTATGGTGCTCCGTCATGCTGGAAAAGGCATTGTTCCTCATCAAACTGTTCTTATATGGTTGGGAGAAGTTGCTCTCAGAGAAAGTTAGTTTTTGTCCCATTCTTTATTCATGGCTGTGTTCAAAATTGTGAGTGAGCCCACTTCCTTGGTTGAGAAGCAACCCCACACATGAATGGTCTCAGGATTCTTTAAACAATTGAAAACAGTGTGGATAAAAATCAATGAATTGAGAGAAAAAAAAAAGGTTTTATTGTTATCAAATTTGTTTTAATAAAATACTTTTGGAGTGAAAATCCATCTAAAGATATTTTTTAATTTAAAATACATTATTAATTTAGTTTATTCAGCATTTGATGGTGTTTAGTTATGTAGCATTAAAGTGGATGTAAACCCCACATTTTTTAAAAAAAAAATTTGATGTCACAATGTAGAGTATAAGATTTCCTATCATCTGTGCCCAGTCTTGCCACACAGAGTTAATCCAGCGCTGATCAATCCTCTTATTGTTCAGTGAAATACAACAGACATCCAGATAAAAACCAAAGTCCTTGCTTCTGAAAAAAAGTGCACAATTCACATCCCATCCCCTGTGTTTTGATTAAATATTTTTAAAATATGGGGTGAGTCACAGTTCAGTGCCATGAGAAAATGCAACAGCCATCAGAATATACATAGAGCTGGAGGGAAGAGGAGAGCGGGATGTGAACTGAGCACTTTTTACAGAAGCTGTGTATGTGCACGAGATATGTAAATAACCTGTCACTCAAGCAAGGACTTTATCTGGAAGTCTGTTTTATTTCCCTGAACAATAAAAAGAGGATTGCTCAGAGCTGGTTTAACTCTGTGTGGCAACACTAGGCACAGATGAAAATTGAGTTTACATCTACTTTAAGGCTGTATATTCTGCAATATTTACATTTTGGTAAACTCATTCAATGAATCCAAGCCAGGATAACATGCACTGCATTGATGCATTCACACAATGTCACAGTAACCATGAGATAAAACAAAGTTCAGGAATATTCCTTTATCCCATTGTTTTGCAAATCTATGTACACTACAAACTGTATGATTGAATCGGTTCTGACATCACCGTTTTACTAACCCGACAGCTTATTATTCTAAATAGGAAACCTTTATTTTGTTTGCAAATATTAAAAATTCTAACTACCAGCAATAGGTCCTTACATTTAAGGAGTACCTGTCATTTCAGATCCATCATGGCAGCACCTGTTAGCGGGCATCCACATCCCTCACCTTGTTGTGTCACTGCCCGGTCATCAGCGGTCCCATTAAAGTGAATGGGACTGTCGGTGAGTCAACAGCGGCACAGGTGACAGATTTAAATCAAATCCACCCTGATTGCAAAGGGGATTAATCAGAGAAAATGACTTTCCCCCATGCCTCAGCAGTCCAATCCCTGGACCTTTTGCAGAATATCAGTCTGTCTCTGATGTTTCTCCTGGAGAGAAGTGTCTTCTTTACTGCCCTTCTTGACACCAGGTCATCCTCCAGAAGTCTTCTCCTCACTGTGTGCGCCAATGTCACACCTGCCTGCTGCCATTCCTGAGCAAGCTCTGCACTGGTGGCGTCCGGATCCCGCAGCTGAATCACCTGTAGGAGGCGATCCTGTCGCTTGCTGGACTTGGGTGCACTAAAGCTTTCTTCACAAACGCAGTGGTATTTTTTTTGGGGGGGGGGATCAAGTTCATTTCCATAACAAAGAGAGGAATTATATGCAATTCATCTAATCACTCTTCATAACAATTTGAAATATATGCAAATTGTCATCATAAAAACTTAGACAGCAGACTTTGTGAAAATAAATATATGCGTCATCCTCAGAACTTCTGGCCATGGCTGTACATTACAGTACAGAGTGTATACTGAATATTAAATACACTATATAAGATATACTATCTGAGGGGGGTAAGAGACTCTACAAGTATGAGTAAATGAGAACAGACATAGATAAGATTTCTAGTATGGAGTGTATCTAGATTATTGGGGGTACAGAGGTAGAATACGGGGTGTATATATAAAATTGGGGGGAGGGTACAGAGATATAATACACAGTGCATATATAATATTGTGGGCTATAGCAATAATATATGAGGTGTATATAAAATAGTGGGGGATATTCAGATATAATATGGGGTGCATAAAAAATATTGTGGGGTGTATATATAGCATTGAGGGTATAGAAATATATTATGGAGTGTATAGAATACTGGGCGATACAGAGGTATAATATGGGCTGCGTATAAAATGTCACGGGGGATATAGGTACAATTTGGAATGTATATAAAATATGAGATGTATATGAAATATTGTGGGTATAGAGGTATAATATGGGGTGTATATATAATATTGGAGGTATAATACGGGGTGTATATATAATATTGGAGGTATAATACGGGGTGTATATATAATATTGGAGGTATAATACGGGGTGTATATATAATATTGGAGGGTATAGAGGTATAATATTTGGGGGATATAGAGGTATAATATGGGGTGTATATATAATATTGGGGGATATTGCAGTATAACATGGGGTGTATATATAATATTGGGGGGTATAGAGGTATAATATGGGGTGTATATATAATATTAGAGGTATAATACGGGGTGTATATATAATATTAGAGGTATAATACGGGGTGTATATATAATATTGGAGGGTATAGAGGTATAATATTTGGGGGATATTGCGGTATAACATGGGGTGTATATATAATATTGGGGGGTATATATATAATATTGGGGGGTATAGAGGTATATTATGGGGTGTATAGAGGTATAATACGGGGTGCATATATAATATTGGGGGTATAGAGGTATAATACGGGGTGCATATATAATATTGGGGGTATAGAGGTATAATACGGGGTGCATATATAATATTGGGGGTATAGCGGTATAATACGGGGTGCATATATAATATTGGGGGTATAGCGGTATAATACGGGGTGCATATATAATATTGGGGGTATAGAGGTATAATACGGGGTGCATATATAATATTGGGGGTTTAGAGGTATAATACGGGGTGCATATATAATATTGGGGGTATAGAGGTATAATACGGGGTGCATATATAATATTGGGGGTATAGAGGTATAATACGGGGTGCATATATAATATTGGGGGTATAGAGGTATAATACGGGGTGTATATATAATTTTGGGGGTATAGAGGAATAATATGGGGTGTATATATAATTTTGGGGGTATAATATGGGGTGTATATATAATTTTGGGGGTATAATATGGGGTGTATATATAATTTTGGGGGTATAATATGGGGTGTATATATAATTTTGGGGGTATAGAGGTACAATACGGGGTGTATATATAATTTTGGGGGTATAGAGGAATAATATGGGGTGTATATATAATTTTGGGGGAATAATATGGGGTGTATATATAATTTTGGGGGAATAATATGGGGTGTATATATAATTTTGGGGGTATAATATGGGGTGTATATATAATTTTGGGGGTATAATATGGGGTGTATATATAATTTTGGGGGTATAATATGGGGTGTATATATAATTTTGGGGGTATAATATGGGATGTATATATAATTTTGGGGGTATAATATGGGGTGTATATATAATTTTGGGGGTATAATATGGGGTGTATATATAATTTTGGGGGTATAATATGGGGTGTATATATAATTTTGGGGGTATAATATGGGGTGTATATATAATTTTGGGGGTGTATATATAATTTTGGGGGTATAATATGGGGTGTATATATAATTTTGGGGGTATAATATGGGGTGTATATATAATTTTGGGGGTATAGAGGTATAATATGGGGTGTATATATAATTGTGGGGGTATAGAGGTATAATATGGGGTGTATATATAATTTTGGGGGTATAGAGGTATAATATGGGATGTATATAAAATAGTGGGGATATTGAGTTATAATATGGGCTGCATATAAAATATTGTGGGGTGGCGATAGAATATGGGGTGTATATATAATATTGAGGGTATAGAAATATATTATGGCGTGTATTTAACACTAGAGGTATATATAATAATGGGGGATACAGAGGTATAATATAGGGTGCATGTAAAATATCAGGGGGAATATAGGTATAATTTGGAATGTATATAAAATATTGAGGGTATAGAGATATAATATGGGGTGTATAATATTGGGAGGTATAAAATGGGGTGTATAATATTTGGCGGTATAATATTTGGCGGTATAATATAATATTGGGGGTATAGAAGTATAATATGGGGTGTATAGCGGTATAACATGGGGTGTATATATAATATTTGGAGGTATAACATGGGGTGCATATACAATATTGGGGGTATAGAGGTATAATATGGGGTGTATAATTGTGGGGGGTATAGAGGTATAATATGGGGTATATATAACATTGGGAGATATAATATGGGGTATATATATTTGGGGGGTATAGAGATATAATATGGGGTATATACAATATTGGGAGTATAAAGGTATAATATGGGGTGTAAATATAATATTCGGTGTATAGAGTATAATATGGTGTGTATATATCATTTTTGGGGTGTGTGTATATATAATATTGGGGGGTATAAAGAGATAAAATGGGATATATATATATATATATATATATATATATATATAAAATATTGGGAGGTATAATATGGGGTGTATATACAATATTCAGGGGTATAAAGGTATAATATTGGGGGGTATAGAGGCATAATATGGGGTGTATATATAATATTGGGGAGTGATATATATTCTATATTGGGGGATACAATGGGTATATACAGTGTGATGTATAAGATAGATAAACACACAATGTAATATGGAGAGATACATGCACACACACATAGATCTCTGTAGGATATATATATATATTATTGGTAATGATTATATAGAGTGTGGGGGAGGGGAGCCCCCAGTATACACACACCTGGGAAAGGGATGGGGGAGGGGGGGTATTATCTATATACAGTACACACATAGTATATACACGGATCTCCCCCGGTCAGTGTACACACAACACACTCAGGTCGGTGCACTCAGTTCCGGCCACATCATCACTGCGGCCTGCGCTCCCCCCCGGATCCCCGGTCTGTAGTACGCAGTGCACCGCCTCCCCACCTTCCGTTCCCGGCCTCACTCACCGCCTCCACCGCCTGCTGCAGGATGGAAGAGATCCGAGAGAACATCTTCCGCCTCTGCTGGGCCAACCGATCCGACACCGGCCGCCTCCCCGCCAGCCTGACACACCGACCGGAGCGATACTGACACCTCACACCGACCGGAGCGGTACCGTCACCTCACACCGACCGACAGACCGGCCACTATACAACACACACAGCGCCCCTGGCGGTCAGCTCCGTTCATTGCACTCTGACAGACACACAGCTCCCCTGCCGGACAAGTTCCGTACACTGCAGTCTGACACAGACACACAGCGCCCCTGCCGGACAGTTCCGTACACTGCAGTCTGACACAGACACACAGCGCCCCTGCCGGACAGTTCCGTACACTGCAGTCTGACACAGACACACAGCGCCCCTGCCGGACAGTTCCGTACACTGCAGTCTGACAGACACACAGCGCCCCTGCCGGACAGCTCCATTCATTGCACTCTGACAGACAAACAGCGCCCCTGCCGGAGATAAATGTGCAGTCCTGCTGGATGAAAACAAAACAATAAATACAAGAACATATATATAACATTTCCACTGTTGCGCTCAAATAAAATTATTGAACCAAAATTCTAAAAATATCCAAAAGTATGTGAATGTTTATAAATAAATCGTGAAAATATGTCGCAACTCCTCACATGTATAAAAAGCAGTTCTTTTTTGAAAAGTGCAGAAAAATATATGTGAATAAACACCGAAATCCTCCACCAGTGCTAAACGGGAGATCAACCCTTTTAACCACTTCAGCCCAGGAAGATTTTACCCCCCTCCTTACCAGAGCACTTTTTGCAATTTGGCACTGCGTCACTTCAACTCACAATTGCGCAGTCGTGCAACGCTATAACTAAACTGAATTTGTGCCCCCCCACAAATAGAGATTTCTGTTGGTGGTATTCGATCACCTGCGTTTTTTTTCTTTGCGATATAAACAAAAAAAGAGCCACAATTTTGAAAAAAAAAAACGAATTTCTTGATCAGGCCAAAATGTATTCTTCTACATATTTTTGGTAAAAAACAATTGCAATTGGTTTGCACAAAAGTTATAGCGTCTACAAACTATGGGAGCAATTTATGGCAATTTAATGGCATTTGTATTAGGGTTGCCCCGATACCACTTTTTTAGGACCGAGTACAAGTACCTTTTTTTCCATGTACTCGCCGATACCGAATACGATACTTTTTTTAAAAATGCAGCCATGTGTCCCCCCATATGCAGCCATGTCTCCCCCATATGCAGCCATGTCTCCCCCCAAATGCAGCCATGTCTCCCCCCCAAATGCAGTCATGTCTCCCCCAAATGCAGCCATGTCTCCCCCAAATGCAGCCATGTCTCCCCCCAAATGCAGCCATGTCTCCCCCATATGCAGCCATGTCTCCCCCCAAATGCAGCCATGTCTCCCCCCAAATGCAGCCATGTGTCTCCCCCCATATGCAGCCATGTGATGGTCTCCCCCGCCGTCTAGTTGTTCGGCGCTAAGAGAACAGAACAGCTGTATGTTCCCCGCCGCGCGTCACCATGGCCCCTCCCCCTTGTCCGGGCACTTTGATAGACAGATCACCCGTTCAATCCTGGGAAGGGTGATTTGTCTATCAAAGTGCCCGGACAAGGGGAGGGGCCTTGGCGACGCGGAACACACAGCTATTCAAATGAAAGCTGTTCTGTTCCCTTAGTGCCGAACAACTAGACGGTGGCAGCGGCAGCAGCTCTCCTCCAGTGGTACCTGAGGACTATTCTGCTCTCCGCCTTCCGATCGCGCCTCCTCTCCGCCTTCCGATCATGCCTCCTCTCCGCCTTCCGATCACGCCTCCTCTCCGCCTTCTGATCCCACCTCCTCAGTCTCCTCTCGGTCTCCTCTCTGACCGCCCCCACTCAGGAAAAAAAAAAAAAGTATTGGGGGAAGCATCGGGAGCATTTGCGCGAGTACAAGTACTCGCGCAAATGCTCAGTATCGGTCCCGATACCGATACTAATATCGGTATCGGGACAACCCTAATTATTATTATTATTATTATTTTACTAGAAATGGCAGTGATCTGTGATTTTTAGCAGCACATCGACATTGCAACCGAAAGATCGGACACTTTTGACACATTTTTGGGACCATTGACATTTTTACAGCGATCGGAGCTTTAAAAATGCACTGATTACTGTGTAAATGTCTCTGGTAGGGAAGGGGTTAACACTAGGTGGCGATCAAGGGGTTAAATGTGTGTTCCCTTGGTCTGTTATAACTGTATGTGGATAGGACTGAGTAGGGGAAGGAGACATATCGTTGTACCTACTTAGTAGGAACAATGATATGTCTCCTCTTCCCTGACAGAACAGGGATTTGTGTGTTTACCCGTGCTGGCCCTTGTGCACACAATCCCGCGTGGCTGGCAGCGATCGCGCCCGCTGGCCACGCACATCAGTTACCCCGCCGTGCAGCGGGCACACGCACTCTGGCAGCTCTTAAAGGGAAATCCGTACCCGTAGGGGGTCTCGCCCGGGAGAGCCACTCTACAGCAGTATATATACGTGAGTCAGGAACCGGTTAAGAAACACTCACCAGATGCTGTTGCCATTCACGCGCGTGTTTAGCGAAATAAGCTCAAAGTATATTGGAGAGTCTCCTGCAAATATCACACTCCATTCAGTTGACTGGCTATAAACTCCACATATAAGGAATAACATAGAGAAGAACAGTGTAAAATCACTTAGGATAACAAATTTATTTGAAATATATATTGCATGTACATCAATTCAAATTAAAATCAGCTTTTTGTTACATAAAACAAGCCTTGTCACTTCCTTTAAAGTGGTTGTATAGTGTGTGTTTTTTAACTTTTTACCTACAGGTAAGCCTATAATAAGGCTTACCTGTAGGTAAAAAGAATATCTTCTAAACCTCGCAATGAGCCACTGACTGCAGCCGCGCATGCGCACAAGGGGATTCTCGGCTAAAGGCCCAGCAGACGCCGGACCTTGCCGGAAAGAAGTCTCCCGCGTACATTCGCGGGAGTGACGTCATCTTGGCTCCAGCCACTCACAGTCCTGGAGCCGCGATACCGGGAGGACACGCCGAGGCAACATGTCATCTCCCTCGGCGTGGACCAGGTAAGTTACAGACGCCTCGTTCTTAGGTAAGTATTTCATAATGAGCCAGTATGCGGTGCATACTAGCTCATTATGCCTTTCGTTTTGCAGGTGAGAAAAAACTTTTTTTTTTGTTACTATACAACCGCTTAAAGTAAAATACTGAACAATCTTATCATCCTTTTCAACTATCATCTTTTAAAGGAGTTGTAAAGGAAATTTATTTTTTGCCTAAAATTAATGTCTCCAAGGTAGACAGACAGAATAGTGTAATGATTCTGTTAAAAAACAAGTAAATACCTATTAAATTCCTTCATCTATATCACCTCCGATGTTCTAGTTTCTGTTCTCTCATTCACTTCCTGGTTTGCGGTGCTTGTTAAGAACTACATTTCCCTGTATGCATTGCGGCACGCCCAGTAATTCACACCTCCTTGAAGTCTCTAACGCGTAGAAAGCGTCCTGCCGCACAGATTTAGTTCCCAGGAGGGGGCGAGCACGTCACTGACCACCGCAGTATAGCCTCCCTTCACGCTGGTGAGTAACAATCAGACAAGCAGGAAGTGAACAGAACAGAGAAGAAATAGAGCAACTTCTGTACAAAAATGAACAATGAGGAAGTGAAAAGAGGAATGTCTGCATGTAAAGGATGCTTATTATGAAAACATATTTTTTCCCTTTACAACCCCTTTAACTACAAAACACCTCCACTCCAGATAATAGAGGGGTGTTCTGTAGTCCTGGTCTAGAGTGACAACACTTCTGAATGGATACAGAACCATGATGGTTGTCACATGAGGAGAGAAATGTGTTACTGGCAGGATCACCAGTCTTCACTGATGAAACATCGTCACTCTATTGTCTGCAAACAACGCAACCCCCCCCCATGTAATGGAGAGGGGGAGGGGCTGAGTTTACAGATGATAGCTGGGAAAGCTGATAACATTGTTGGAGATTTTAGTTCAGCTCGCAGGAAGCTACAAGGACACTGGAAATCTGGCAGGATCAACAAGTAGTTTTCTTTAGTAAAGGTTCTTAGCCTGAAAATAAAAACAAAGCCAGCACGTCTGAGGCCTGGTCAGCTGTATTATATGACATTGGAGCTCCTCAGTCCCTCTCCTCTAAAGTGAAGCTCCTACTCTTCCCTGAATGATGAAATAACAGGGTCCCGTTCAGGGCTGGACTGGAACAGAAATTTGGCCCTGGACTTCATCCAGACTGGCCCACTTTGACAGGTCTCTCCCATGGCGGCCGGACAACTCCCACACCCCCCCCAGCCACCCAAGCCCCCTCTTCCCCCTTCACTAGCCACTGGCTGTTCTTCTTAGAGTAAAACGGCTGGTACTGGTACTCTTATAGGCAGCAGTACCAGTGGGGAAGCTAGACATTATTTCACCCGCGGCAAAGAATCAGTTCTGTGCCCCCCTTATGGGACAAGATTAGGCAGAAATGAGAAACTCCCAGGCTATAGCTGTTAAGTCAGCTGTCTGTCCCCTCCCCTATGCTCCTCTGTCGTCCCCCCTGCTCCTCTGGTCCTCCCCCTGCTTCTCTGTTCCCCCCAGGTGAGCACTGCGGGGAGGGAGAGGAGGTGAGCGCTGTGGCAAGGGAGAGACAGAGGAGCAGAGGGGGGCAGCAGTCCACTGTCACTGAAGCCGGCCCACTGAGCCATCGGCCCACCGGGAAACTCCCTGTAGTCGCAATGGCCAGTCCATCCCTGGTCCCGTTCCCTGAGGGGTGTTATAAAGGAATAGATTCCAAACAAAGAAAAAAGCAGCTCATCCAATTAATCTTTATATACAAAAAGTTTTATTGCAACGCAAACAAGTTCACAAATCCAAAGTGAAGCACATGGCTCTCTGCTAGACCATCCCCCTAATACTCCTGTGTGCTGAGTACAGGGAGCGAGGAGGTGCTGGAATTAGGGAATCCCAACCTGGACAACAAGATCCTCCTTGGGATCTACACGGATCTGTTAAATTTGTAGCTGCTATCTGTGAAACCTGTGTATAAAAAAATAAAATAAAAAAAAAACACACATTTGATTTAGATTCATCAAAAAGCAAAACAAACAGTCAATTTTATCCAGCATTGATTTTTTTTATTCAGGGAAATATTGCACAGGAATATCTTGTATTCTCAATGTCAGTCAGTAGATGGCGATCTCCTTAGCACTTCTGCTTGAAATTTTACAATGTTAGAACCTGACCTTCAGAGCAGACCCTCGACCCTACTTCCGGAGCGGAGCCCAGACCCGACCTCCGCAGCGGGGCACCGACCCGACCTCCAGAGCGGGGCCCCCGACCTCCAGAGTGGGGCCCCCGGCCTCCAGAGCGGGGCCCCAACCCAATCTCCAGAGCGGGGCCTCGACTCGACCTCCAGAGCAGTGCCCCGACCCGACCTCCAGAGCGGAGCCCCGACCCGACCTCCAGAGCGGGGCCTCGATTCGACCTCCAGAGCAGTGCCCCGACCCGACCTCCAAAGTGGAGCTCCGACCTTCAGATCAGAGCCCCAACCGGACCTCCAGACAGGACCCCCGACCCGACCTCCAGAGCGGGGCCCCGACCCAATCTCCAGAGCGGGGCCTCGACTCGACCTCCAGAGCGGGGCCTCGACTCGACCTCCAGAGCAGTGCCCTGACCCGACCTCCAGAGCGGAGCCCCGACCCAACCTCCAGAGCGGAGCCCCGACCCGACCTCCAGAGCGGGGCCTCGACTCGACCTCCAGAGCAGTGCCCCGACCTGACCTCCAAAGCGGAGCCCCGACCTTCAGATCAGAGCCCCAACCGGACCTCCAGAGAGGACCCCCGACCCGACCTCCAGAGCGGGGCCCTGACCCGACCTCCAGAGCGGAGCCCCGACCTGACCTCCAGAGCGGAGCCCCGACCCGACCTTCAGAGCGGAGCCCTGACCCGACCTCCAGAGAGGACCCCCGACCCAACCTCCAGAGCGGAGCCCCGACCCGCCCTCCAGAGCGGAGCCCCGACCCGACCTCCAGAGCGGGGCCCGACCCGACCTCCAGAGCGGAGCCCCGACCCGACCTCCAGAGCGGTGCCTCGACTTGACCTCCAGAGCGGTGCCTCGACTCGACCTCCAGAGCAGTGCCCCGACCCGACCTCCAAAGTGGAGCCCCGACCTTCAGATCAGAGTCCCAACCGGACCTCCAGAGAGGACCCCCGAACCGACCTCCAGAGCGGGGCCCCAACCCGACCTCCAGAGCGGAGCCCCGACCTGACCTCCAGAGTGGAGCATATAAAAAAGGGGATGTTAACCCATGGGGAGACCAAGAAATGTTATCCCCAATGGGCAACAAAGGAGATACCAAGGCAGGGATGGACAATAAATTAAAGTTTTTTTAAATTTCATATAAATGTAAATATACAAGTTTTCAGAATATTGTAGTCAGATAAATATTAAATACAAATTGTATGTTAAAAACCCCAATGTGACCCTGCTTATCGTGGCCGGCCAATACTGCACTAATGAACCAAGTTCATATCTCGTGCAACAAAACAACACACATAAGACACCAACAAATGACAAACATGAAAAACATATAACTAAGGTGATCCGGACACCGAGTAGGTTACTGCTGCTGGGAATTCCTGACGGTAATTACCGTATAAGTTGCTATCTAAAGAGATGTGGTTGTAGTATAGGGAATAACCAGCAGCAGTACCCCTGCGGGAAAAAGGGGGGGAGGAAGAAGGAAAAAACATATCCTTACCTTTTTGGTTAGCTTTATATTGAGCTGCTTTTCTGCTTTGCTCCGCCCCTTTCTTATTATCCTCTTATACCTACACATTATACTTCTTAGTGCAGGTGGTCTTAGGGCACGGTATCTTAAACTTAATGCTAATTATTGATTTTTGTTTTGTTTGTTTACCTTAAGATGGTTTTCAACCCTCATCGGTGTATGCTTATTGGCAACAGAGCATTGTTTTTGAGCCGCACAGTAATTTTTGGTGTTCCTATATGGCAACCATGGGTTGTGGTGGGGTTTGGGGGGGAGGGGGGTGGGAGGAATAATTTCCCCCCCCCCCTCTTTCCCCTTTTATTTTGACCCGGTGCCCCCACCCGCGGCCTGCCCCGGCGCCCCCCCCCTCCCTCCCCCTACCTTATCCTCTCCGTCGCATGATATGTGACGTGTGATCGGGGGATGTGGTGGAATAGATGCTATGTATACTAGGTATCTCCTATTTGTTATATGTCTCGGCAGTATTTATGTTGGTAAAGAATGAAATCTGTCAACATGCAGCAAGCACCAATAGTCTATTTATCAGAACTCCTGTATTTTTTGTTTCTCACTTACTAATGTGGGAGGAACGTGCACCGATAGCATATAAAGGAGCGATGCACGTCTCTCCCTCAACGTCCAGATGAAGCTACGTGACTCACGTTGCGAAACGCGTTGACGTCACTCGGTGTCGGACGCCGCTCAGACAAACCCCTGCTGGTGCGGGTCTTTGAAGGAAAAGGTTTACGGAGGACAAATTTCTTAGCACAACAATATGAGAAGACCTGAGGACCGTATCCCCACATAGTGGGACCAGTGAATTGGCCGAACGAAATAGATGCACACCATACCATAGACGGACTTTTGGATTATATAAACGGCTTGATTATCCCCTGCACGTGTTGTCCAAATACAGCTGCGTTAAAGAAACAATTGCTGTCAGCAAAACATTTACCACGCAGAACACGGGGAATTAACTTCAGCCATCTACCTATAGATCTCCCTACTTGGAGCCTGGTAAGATCGTTCCAATTACTTTATCAACAGTCTATGCAATTGCTCACATCAAGAAGTTCGGGGGCCAATTAAAATGAATTATTTCCTTTCTTTGGTGATATGAATTTTCACATATGCTAATATGGTCTTCTGTGAAACTTAACACACAACAGCTAAAAGCCCTATATATATTGGACAATTACAGAATATTATCAAGGAATCTTGCTGTTGTTGAGGTTATACAAAGATACCTATCAATTTGGACTCAATGATAATCTAATAAGATATCTTATATATCCATCTTTGGAATTTAATAAGACTCGAGTTCATTCAAATTTGATGGACACTTTTTTTCATCTCATATACTGATTGGTGCTGCAACTCCCCCCCCCCTTTTTTCCTTCTTCCTCCCCCCCTTTTTCCCGCAGGGGTACTGCTGCTGGTTATTCCCTATACTACAACCACATCTCTTTAGATAGCAACTTATACGGTAATTACCGTCAGGAATTCCCAGCAGCAGTAACCTACTCGGTGTCCGGATCACCTTAGTTATATGTTTTTCATGTTTGTCATTTGTTGGTGTCTTTTGTGTGTTGTTTTGTTGCACGAGATATGAACTTGGTTCATTAGTGCAGTATTGGCCGGCCACGATAAGCAGGGTCACATTGGGGTTTTTAACATACAATTTGTATTTAATATTTATCTGACTACAATATTCTGAAAACTTGTATATTTACATTTATATGAAATTAAAAAAACTTTAATTTATTGTCCATCCCTGCCTTGGTAGCTCCTTTGTTGCCCATCGGGGATAACATTTCTTGGTCTCCCTATGGGTTAACATCCCCTTTTTTATATGCTTAGTTTTTAGCTACGGCGGTGACCCCTCAAGTAGGGGAGTGACAATTTAGAATAAAAAGAAATTTTCGGAATAATTTAAATCATTAGAGGAGGTGTGTTCTTTCTTTTTTTCGTTCACCTCCAGAGTGGAGCCCCGACCCGACCTTCAGAGCGGAGCCCTGACCCGACCTCCAGAGTGAAGCCCCGACCCGACCTTCAGAGCGGAGCCCTGACCCGACCTCCAGAGAGGACCCCCGACCCAACCTCCAGAGCGGATCCCTGACCGGACCTCCAGAGCGGATCCCCGACCGGACCTCCAGAGCGGAACCCCGACCCGACCTCCAGAGCGGAGCCCCGACCCGACCTCCAGAGTGTCCCTCTGGCCATGTCCCTCTAGACTTTAGACTTTCACATTCATACCCCAGTTAAAGGAAAAGTATGAGATTTACTTACCTTGGCAGATGCAGGGTCATTCTGATGCTGCATCTGTCCCCCGCCGGCTCCAACACGAAGAACTGAGAGATCAAATTTTGCTGATCGCTCAGTTCTCAGCGCTCAGACTATCAGTCACCGTCTCTCTGCTCCCCCCCCCCCTGCTCACTGGAGTGCTGGGCTGTGGAGGAGGCAGCAGGGGCCGGCTCAGCCTCTCAGCAGGGACCCCCTGTATGGGGAAGCTCCTGGCAAACACTGAGGCAATGCCAGGGGCTCTGGACCTGAAGAGCGATCTGTGAGTCACAAGAGTCTGGAAAGTGTCCCACATAGAGCCCGCCCTGAAAGTCACTTCCAGCCTATCCCTGCCAGGGACTCACCTTAGTGCCCGCCCCCTTCTGGAGGCCAGCCACACACAGCGCCTGGTAATTGGAGCTCCTCCCCATGGCTGTGATTGGCTGAGGTCAGAGCGTACCTTAACCCCTTCCTGACAGATGTACGTCTATAAACGTCCACATTGGGGAGCGGATATTACAGGATGACAGCTGCAGCCAGAATCTCCCTCTCATTATCTCAGCCGGAGATCGGAGCTTCTGTAAAGGGAAACATTCAATCATTACATGGGAAGAGATGAAGGAGAACTCAAGGCACAACTTTTTGTTTTCACTTCAGAAGTAGTAATGGAGGGTTATCACCCCTGCCAGGTGTTTTCTGTCATCTGTGTCCCCATTGGAATGATTTCTCTCCACTTCCTGTTTCACGGTCAAAACAGCAAGTTAGAGGAAATCCCAGAACTACTGTCC
The DNA here is from genome assembly GCA_029574335.1 of Rana kukunoris. Classification (NCBI taxonomy): domain Eukaryota; kingdom Metazoa; phylum Chordata; class Amphibia; order Anura; family Ranidae; genus Rana; species Rana kukunoris. Next base: position 23,165,639 of record CM056056.1, on the reverse strand, counting down.
TCATTAGAGGATTTCCTCTCTCTTCCTGGTTTGCAGAGATTGTTTTCTTTCTGTCTTCTGTGTCCCCATTGGAGGCGATTTCGCTTCACTTCCTGTCATATAACCACAACAGGAAGTGAGAGGAAATCCCTCCAAAGTGAGGGAATCCCAGAACTAGTGTCCTCATTACAAGATTTCCACTCTATTCCTGTTCTGGTGACTCTCATTTGCATCTGTGTCCCCATTGGAGGAGATTTCCCTTCACTTCCTGTCATATAACCACAACAGGAAGTGAGAGGGAATCCCTCCAAAGTGAGGGAATCCCAGAACTAGTGTCCCCATTACAAGATTTCCACTCTATTCCTGTTCTGGTGACTCTCTTTTCCATCTGTGTCCCTATTGGAGGGGATTTTCCTTTACCTTTTGTCCCATAACAATAACAGGAAATGAAAGGAAATCCCTCCGAAGTGAGGGAATCCCAGAACTAGTGTCCCCATTACAAGATTTCCCCTCTATTCCTGTTCTTTTAACTTTCTTTTTCCCATTTGTGTCCCCACTGGTGATATTTCCCCTCATTTCCTGTTCCACAGTCACCACAGGAAGTGAAAGGAAACCCAAGATTTCTTCATTTTCAGAGGGATTTCCTCTCACTTCCTGTGGTGACTGTGGAACAGGAAATGAGGGGAAATCTCACCAGTGTGGACACAAATGGGAAAAAGAAAGTTAAAAGAACAGGAATAGAGGGGAAATCTTGTAATGGGGACACTAGTTCTGGGATTCCCTCAGTTTGGAGAGATTTCCTTTCACTTCCTGTTTTTGGTATGGGACAGTGATGGCGAACCTTGGCACCCCAGATGTTCTGAAACTACATTTCCCAAGATGCTCAGCTACACTGTAGAGGGCATGAGCATCATGGGAAATGTAGTTCCAAAACACCTGGGGTGCCAAGGTTCGCCATCACTGTTATAGGACAAAAGGTAAAGGAAAATTTCCTCTAATAGGGACAAGAGAGTCACCAGAGCAGGAACAGAGTGGAGATCTTCCAATGGGGACACAAGATGTATTTACTTTCAGAGGGAACCAGTGTCCCCATTGGAAGATTCCCCCCTAAATTCCCGGTTTGCTGAGATTTTTTTTCCTTTTGCCATCTGTGTCCCCGTTAGAAGATTTCCTGCTATTCCCATTTTATTGTGTCTTTTTGTCATCTGCGTTCACACTGGAGAGCTTTTCCTTCACTTCCTGTCCCATAAACACAACAGGAAGTGAAAGGAAATTCCTTCAAGGTGACGGAATTCCAGAACTAGTGTCCCCGTCGTAAAGATTCCCCTCTATTCCTGTTCTGGTGATTTTCTGTCTGCCATCCGTGTCCCCATTGGGGAGATTTCCCTTCACTTACTGTCCCATAGTCATACAGGAAGTGAGAGGAAATCCCTCCAAAGTGAGGGAATCCCCAAACTAGCGCCCCTATTAGAAGATTTCCTCTCTTTTCCTGTTCTGGTGACAACATTTGGGATTTTATTTTCCTCTGGGTGATAAGGGTCACCAGGACAGGTAGAGGGTGAATCTCCCTATCGGGGACACTGAATATTCCTCTCCTGTCATCTGGTTTTTCCTCCAGTGAGATGGGAGACGTGGGGAACCCAAGGAAGCCATCCGGTGCGGCTGATGGCTGGGTAGGAACCCGAGTGAGATCAAGATAGCCCCCACTCATCTCTATGTCCTTGGAGGACTGGAGCGACGTCTAATGTCACTTCTGCTTCTTGGGCATAAAAAAGGATTTTTTTTTTTTTTTTGAAGACAACATTTTATTTTTTATTTTAAAGATAAATGAGAAATTTGGGGTCTTTGTGACCCACAATCTCTCAATAAATAGCTTATTTCTATTACATTAAAGTAATCCGAACAAAAAAATTAAAGGGACAGTGTAAAAATATAAATAAATAAGAAAAAAAAAGAAGAATGCGCCCCATTCCTCCGAGCGCGGAAGTGAACGCATACGTAAGTCACGCCGCATATGTAAACAATGTTCAAACCAATCATGTGAGGTATTGCCGCGATCACTAGGGTGAAAGCAATCATTCTCGCACAAGATCTCCTCTGTATCTCTAAACAGGAAACCTGTGAAAAAGTTTAATGCGTCGCTTATGGAGATTTATAAGGACGCAGTTTGTCGCCATTCCACGAGCGTGCGCAATTTTAAAGAGTGACATGTTCGGTATCTATTTATTCAGCGTAACATTATCTTTCACATTATACAAAAAAATTGGGCTAACTTTCCTGTTTTGTTTTTACCTGCTTCCGGACCGCCCTACGCATATATACTAAGGCAGGGCGGCGCTTCAGCGCAAAATCACGTAACCGCGCGTAATTTTGTTTCCTGGGTCTGCCGCGTGCAGTGTGGACTCAGCAGGAGTCAATCAGTGGGCCTGGCTGATGTTCGGCCAGACCCGCCGATCGTTCCCGAGGCAGACAGAATGGCGGTCTGCCTATGTAAACAAGACAGATCACCGTTCTGTGACAGGAGAAGACAGAGATCCTGTGTTTCTGCTAAGCAGGAACACGGATTTCTGTCTTCTTACAGTACAAGCCCCTCCCCCACACAGTTAGCACTCCAAGGGAACACATTTAACCCTTAGATCGCCCCTGATGTTAACCCCTTCCCTGCCAGTGTCATTAGTACAGTGACAGTGCATATTTTTTTTAGCACTGATCGCTGTATTAGTGTCACTGGTCACTTAGTGTCTGATATATCCGCCGCAATGTCCCGCTATAAGTCTCTGATCCCCACAATTATTAGTAAAAAAAAAAATCCATAAAAACATCCAATAGTTTGTAGACGCTATGGGCCAGATTCAGATACAATTGCCCTGGCGCAGAGTATCAGAGATACACTACGCCGCCGTATTTTACCTGGCTCTAAGACGAATTCTGGTAGATTTCGGCCCGTAAGTTACGGCGGCGTAGTGTATTTCTCGCGGCGGAATCGAAATACGCGATTAGGGGGCGTGAAGCATTTAAATTAGGCACGTCCCCGCGGCGATCGAACTGCGCATGCTTTGTTCAGAAATTTTCCGCCGTGCATTGCGCGAAATGACGTCGTTACGTCAGATGTTTTTTGAGCAGCGTCGTTTACGTATATTCCTATTCCCGTACGACTTACGCAAAAACAAAAATTGAAATTCGACGCGGGAACGACGGCCATACTTAACATGGGCTGTCTAACGTTAGACCAGATTTTTGCTTCCCTAACTTCACACAGCAAAAAGATGACTACAGATGCCGTAAGAGAATGCGAAGGACGATCGTAACTTCGTGGATCGCCGGAAAAAGCTAATTTGCATACCCCGACGCGGAAAACGACCCAAACTCCACCCAGCGGGCGGAAAAAGATTGCAGCGTAGATCCGACGGCGTACGAAGACGTAAGCCTGTCGGATCGAAGCCCGAAGCCGTCGTATCATGGTTTGAGGATTCAAACTAATGATACGACGCGGGTAATTTGAAATTACTCCGGTCTATCAGGAGATACACCGGAGTAATGGCTCTGTGAATCTGGCCCTATAACTTCTGCGTAAACCATTCAATATACGCTTATTGGGATTTTTTTTTCCAAAAACATTTAGCAGAATACAAAATAAACCGAAGAAGAAATTAGATTTATTGCAGAAAGTAAAAAAATATTTTTTTTTTTTTGTGTATAGCGCAAAAAAATAAAAAACGCAGAGGCGATTAAATACCAACCAAAATAAAAGCTCTATTCGTGGGGAAAAAAATGACATGAAATGTTTTGGGTACAGCGTCGCAATTGTCAGTTAAAACAACGCAGTGCCATAACGCAAACAATGGCCCTGGTCATGGAGGGGGTAAAACCTTCCAGAGCTGAAGAGGTTAATTCATTCAAGTGTATTTTTTTTATATATATAAAAATACAACAACCACTATTTTATTCTCTATGGCCGGTTTATAAAAAATGATATATATGTATGTATAACGTTTGGGGGTTCTGATGGTTTTTCTAGTAAAATAAATGTGATGGTTGCATGTAGGGGAGAATGTTAGAACAGGCGTGGGAGGGAGGGAAAGAGTAATGCAGAGCTCCACAGCTCCTCCCCCGCCCAGCGAACTTCCATTGAAACACTACGGGGGGGGGGCTCCACACAAACAAACCCACCCGCACCTCCCCACGTTAACGGGCCGGCCCGGGACTCACCCGGGGGAAGTTACACCGGCGCACACAGGAAGAGCTTCCGGGGGTCGGTCATCTCAGGGCCACGCCCAGCAACCCCCGGGCCAATCATGTGTCTGTACTGGGGAAGGCCCGCCTCCCTCCAGACAGTAGTGTAGTGGGCGGAGCCTGAGGAGGGAAACCGAATTGCTAGTTCCCTGCGCGCATTTCAAATTCTGCGGAACCTAGTCTAACGGTCCGTTGCCTAGCAACTATGAGCTCTTGCTTTGACGTCACAGTGTGGAGCACTGAACTTGCCAATATGAGCAGCGGCGCAACTGGACTCCGTCATTGATCTTTGAGATCTGAGAGAGAGAGGATCGTTTTTGTGTGCTAGACCGTTATACATAGAGATTGTTTAATTACACGAGTTTGACGGGGAAGAATTCACAAATTGGTAAGTATAACAGTACAGATAGATGTAGTGGAATAGATAGAATAAAAAAAATGTTTTTAGATATATATTTATATATCCAAACCTGGTTGGGCTTTCCCAGGCTGGCCCCAGTAGATCTTCTTCAGGACTGATTGTTATAGTTATAGATCCAGCCAGTGCTGTGCTGACCTTTTCTCACACTACATTTATTTTGTATTAGTAAATACTTTGTAAATACTAAATTTAGTAAGTGACAGTAAGTAAATTAGTACATTTTGTATTTTTTTGCTGGGTAAATTACTTAGAACCTATATATATATATATATATATATATATATATATATATATATATATATATATATATAATTAAGTGTTCTTGCATAGCAAGATTATTATTATTATATATGTATATTTTTAGCAGAGACCCCATAGAATAATATGGGGATCATTGTATTTTTTTTTTTTTACATTACACAGTATTTGTTCAGCAGTTTTTCAAACACAATTTTTCGGGAAAAAATACACTTTAATTCATTTTATTGCACAACAAACACAATATAAAACCTAATTAAAAAAAAACATCTATATAAATAAAAGATGATGTTACACTAAGTAAATGGATACTTAAAGTGATTCTAAACTTTTTTTTTTTTTTAAATAAGAAACATGTTATAGAGTGAAGGTGAAAAACCACAAGGGTTTACAACTCCTTTAACATGTCAATGCTTTAAAATTGCGCTCGCACATGGAATGGCGGCAAATTACCATACTTCAAAACCTTCATAGGTGACGCTTTGAAAAATCTCAACAGGTTCCGTTTAGCTTTAGAGGAGATCTAGTGCTAGAATTATTGCTCTCGCTATAACGCTTGCGGGGATAGCTCATGTGGTGCGAACACAGTTTACATATGCAGGCGCGACTTACATATGCGTTCACTTCTGCTTGTAAACACAGAGGCATTGGACGTGTTATAATATTTTTATTTTTTTTCTATTACAAGGAATATTAAAAAAAAACATTGTCATAGCAGGCCCTTTTTATTGAGGAATCTGGGGTCAAACAGACCTTAGATCTCGCATTTACCTTTAAAAGCAAAAAAAACAAACATTATTACAGTATTATTATTTTTTTATTGTTATTTTTTATTTTTACACTGTTCCTTTTTATTTACTTTTTTGATCACTTTTATTCCTATTACAAGGAACGTAAACATCCCTTGTAATAGGAATGAGCATGACAGGTCCTATTTAGGGATCTGGGGTCAAAAAGCCCCCTGATCTCTCATTTAGCAAAACAAAAACATTTTTTTTTGCTGTTTACATTAAATGGAATAGGGACGGGTTAGCACCTCATTTGGGTTACTGATGTCTGCGACCCCACTGGGGTGATTCTGCTCACTTCCTCTCCTGCTGAGATGACAGGAAGTGCGAAGAAACGATCCCAGTCAGGGCACAGAAAACTGTGAAACCTGAACCCGTTCCCCACACCATCCAAATCTACAAGAAAACATTGTGAGTAGAGTTCCACTTTAAAATTTGTACTGAAACTTACCATCTTTATTTTTCTTTCTTTAGATAAAATGACACAAAGAATTGAAAGCGTTTGCATGGAGCAAAACAGAAGAAGAGTGGAGGAAGATATGGCAAGACAAATGACCTTAGATGACATCCACATAGTAAATGCATTAGACAAGCCCATGTTTGCCGCCATGGTAGTAAGTATCCTATAATGATATAGTGATTCATTTGTTTTAGTTAACCAGGGTGAAGAAAGTCGCATGTCTAGAAAGAACAGGCTTGTACCAACCCTAGCAGAGGAAGGGGGAGGGAAACAGTCTGATTAGCTATCAGCCATGTTTCCTCAATAGGGAATATCTTGCCACAAAATCGTATACCTGTACGTCATTCTGCTTCCAGTAGTTGTTAAAGGGGTGATGCCTGCAGCTGCAGTAAAGGCGGCGATCAGGGTCTTGTGATATTGCGTCGGACATTCTAACACTAACTGACACTTTGTGGGAACCAGTGACAGGAATCAGTGCTTAAAAAAAATATGCACTGTCACTGTACTAATGACACTGGCTGGAAAGGGGTTAAACATCAGGGGCGATCAAAAAGTTAAATGTATGCCTAGCCAGTGCTTTACCACCCTGTGTGAGGTACTGTCACTAGAGGGAGAGATGGAATTTATTGCCTGCTTTGCAGAGACACAAATTCCACCCCTTACGTCCTGGCAGCTGTGTATTTTTGCTTTTTTATATACCGGAGGACATCGGGGACCCAGCGCCTGCCTATTGGCTGCCGCTGCATGAAAGCGAGCCGCCGGAGGCCCCTCCCCGGACGTGTCAGATCATGTATATAGACATGATCTAGCGCCCAGGTTTGCCGCTCTGTAGCAGTAAAACTGCCATAGGGGGGACCTGAAGCCGTTAAAATAGAACACCAAACTAGACAATTTAGATGGAACGGGGGAAGGGTTAGAACCTCAGTTGTATTTTTATTGCTGTCTGCAATCCTAATGGGAGGATTCCGCTTACTTATTCTCCTCCTGGGATGATAGGAACTAAAGGGAAATGTTCCCAGTTAGGACACAGAACAATAATAATCTTATAAAAGTTTAAACCCCCCCTCTCCACCAACACCCCCCCCCCTGCTCTCCATACAAATATAAAAGAATGAGTAGAACTTTAGAATCTGTCTTTCCACTTACCTTTTCCTTTTTTTGTTTTTTCTTATAGGACGAGAGTGAAGTGGGAGTATTGATAGAGTTTGAGATCCTCAAGGCTGGAGGAGGAATGATGAAATTGACGTGTATATATGACGATGAAGTGAGTGACAAGGAGGACGAAAAAGTAGTAGAAAGAAGAGAAGACGCAAAGACAGCTATGCAAGAAGAGCAAGAGAAATGGGATAGATTACAATTCGGCATCTTCACCATTGCTTCAGTACAAAAGAAAAATGACGACGAAGAGACCGAAGAGACCGAAGGCTCATGTTGGAAGGACATCAGCCTAAACCCTTTAAAAATTTTGCATGGGATCATCAGACCTGTCTTGAAGCTGATGGGAAAAGTAAGTACCCCATACAATGATACTGCTTAGGACTAGAAGAACAGAGCCCTCTGGGTAGCTGGAGATTGGGTGGGGGGACAAAATTATAATTAATAAGAAATTGGCCAGGATTCCATTACAAATCTTTAATGAATGTTCCTTTCCTAGTGAATTGGTGGGGGTGGGGGGTGGGATGATTGGCAATGGCAGAATCTGCTAATATCACTTATTCTAAAACAGGGGTCTCCAGACTTTCTAAACAGTGGAGGCCAGACTGGACAGCCAGTGGGAGTAGAAAATGACCCGGTGTCAGTAGTAGTAAACAGTTCCCCATCTTATGGTATTAGGGGGAGGCATAGTGCCCCATCCTTGGGGAATAGTGCCCATAAAAAGCAAGCAAAGAGCCACATCCAACCCCCAGGACGCAGTTTGGAGACCACTGTTCTAGGGGGATGAATAGTGATTAGGAAATGTTTTCTAGCTTTCTCAACAGTGGTCATTCAATGCGTCCCATTAAGCAGCCATCCAAATTCCCTCAGGGCTCTTAGTAAAGTAATGCCCCCCCCACACCATTTATCATCCTGAAAGTACCAAAGTCATGACACTGGCTGAACATATAGAAAGGGTTGCTATACTGTATGCCGAATTCACGGGGACCTATCAGGCCGATCTCTTCTATGGATAATTTTTCCTGATAAAAACGATAATTTTTGGGGAAACACATAAACCATAAATGACATAAAGTCCAAAACGAATAAGTATTGCAGAAGTGACAGGCTGTCTGTGATGTACAGTAGCTAAAAGGTGATACTCCTGTGTTCTATCAATTCATGAATTCTTTCCTTTTCTTTTCCACAGAGCACTTCCTTATGTGGCTGCTTCTGCGCCCGGAGAAATATGAAAAGAGAACCAGATGAAAGGACGAGGGAGGAAAAGGAAGAATGGCAGAAAATGGAAGAGGACGAATGGAAGATTGAGGAAGAGGCAGGAGAGGTGGAAATTTGTGAACTGGAGTCAAGCATGAAACAGCTTGATTTCCAACCATGTGACCCATTGGGCATGAAGGTAGCATGGGAGTATGAGGTAGCGAATGAAGAGGAGACAAAGAAAAAACACATGTGGCATTTCAACAACACCTGGAATCCCGCAAAACAAAGGAAAACGACTAAAGTAAACCAGACAAAAGAACAAGAGAAAGACAACAGCAAAAAGGCTGGGGAGAAGGAAGAACCAGAGAAAGACAACAGCGAGGAGGCCAGGGAGAAGGAAGAACAAGAGAGAGACAACAGCGAGGAGGCCGGGCAGACATGTTGTCAATGTTGTCAATGTTGTCAATGTTGTCAATGTTGTCCATGGTTTCAATGGCGCTATATAAACCCAATTGTACTTCTGGGTTATCTCATAAGACCTTTGTGGAGGTGCATGAAAAAAGTAAGTACCATTTAAAATTAAACTGCTTAGGAGGTAGTTCCATAGATCAGTCTATCATAATTCCAAAATTACAGTTCATAAGAAATTGTTAGATATGTGCACTGCCGAAAAACGTGTTTGTTTTCATTTAATTTGTTTTAGTGTTTTTTTTTTTTCCTTTTTCGAGTTATCCATTATGATCGAAATTCAAAAGTTCAAAAATCCAAAATAATAACTAACTAATAATAACTATACAAAACTAATTTTATCTGAAGTTACGAATTATCCAATATAACAAATGCTGCATCTAAACAAATGGGCATAACAAATTGATAATAATAAATAATAATATTAAAATGTTTTTATTATTATTTCTTCGTTATGTTCCATTCGTTGAAATGCGGCATTAATTATTTTGAATAATTTGTAACTTCGGATAAATTCGTATTCGTTACGTTCACTAACAGGTAAATTTGAAAGGAAATTCCAATGCCTATAATTTAATAGTTAGTAATAGTTATTATTGTTAATTATTTCAAATTTTCAGATTTTTGCTTTTATTTTCGGATTTTTGTTGTTTTGAAATTTCCGATTTTCATTCTTTTTGGATTTTCGGAATTTTCGTTTAAGGAAAAAATCGTTAAACGGTTTAAATATTTCCGAATGAAAGAATTTTGTTGAATTCTGGCAAAACACTAATTTGGAGCAAAACGAGTTGCAATTGTCTAGAAATTGACATTTTTATAATTTTTGTTTTGGTATTATTTAATCACCATTGGGTTTTTTATTTTTTGCTAAACAAAGTAAAAAAAGACTGACAATTTTGAAAAAAAAAAAGTTTTTCTTTTATAAAATTTTGTACAAGTAATTTTCCTCCTTTACTGAGGCGGCAATGATGGGCTGTGATGATGTGGCACTGATGGGCTGTGATGAAGCAGCACTGATGATGAATTCCTTTCCTAGTGAATTGGTGGTGGCAGGAGGCATAGGCAGAATCTTCTACTACCGCTTATTCTAGGGAAATGAATAGAAATTCTGCAATGTTTTCTAGCCACTTTAAGACAAGTCTTTTTCTGGCACTTTTTGTTTGCAAATGTAATAAATTTTTTATATATATATTTTTTTTACCAGAGACCCTAGGGAATACAATGGTGGTTGTTGCAATTTTTTTTAAGTCACACGGTATTTCCGCAGTGGTTTTGCAAAGGCAAAATATTTTAGGAAAAAACACACTTTAATTAATTTTTGGAATGGCGACAAACTACGGTACTTAAATATCTCCATAGGGCGTCCCCTTATTGGCTCCTCCAACTTCCCTCAGGGCCCCTAGTAATATCCTCCCCTTTGACAATTATACTCCTAAAAGTACTAAACTCATGACACTGGCTGAACATATAGAAAGAGTTTGTGTATTGGACACCAAATTCCCAGCCACCTATCAGGCCAACCTCTTCTATGGAAAAAACTACCTTATAAAAATTGGCATTTTTGTGGAAACATATTAATCATAAATGACATAATGTAAAGTCGTGCAGAAGTGACAGACTGTGATGTAGCTGAACGGTGATACTCCTGTGTTTTAACATCTAATAAATCTTTTTTCTTTTGTTTTCCACAGCACCCTTGCTCGTGTGTCTGCAGTGGCACCTGTGAAGATGACCAAGAAGATTTATACTGGTATAAATTAACAAGGAAAGAGAGAGCAAGGCGGTTAAGAGAAGCTAAGAAGAGAGACATAACCACATACAGGGAGGAGGTGGCAAAGGTAATCAGGGATAGAGAGAAGGAAGAAGAGGAAAGGAAGAGAGAAAGAAGGGTAACACAAGAGGAGAAAAAGCGGGAGGAGTGGGTGAGAGCAAAGAGGGAGAGGGATAGAGAGATGGCTGAAGGGCCAACAGAGAAGGAAAGACAGGAGAGGAGCAGAGAAAGAAGGATAAGAGAAGAGGAGAAGGTCAGGGAGGAGCGAGTCAGAGCAAAAAGGGCGAGGGAACAGATGTTAGCAGAGGTAGTGAGGGGGGGGTTAGAGAGAGAGAGGGAGTGAGAGCTTATATTTTTTACTCTTTTATTGACACAGATTGTTGTATTGAGTCAATGTTTTATTTTTAACGTTGTTTGCTTTGCAAATATGCCATTCAGCTGCAACACTGATTTATCTATCTTGACAGCAACAGCATTTGCTCGCATGATACATAAATCAGCGACTCCAGCACTGTAGGATGTGATTTTACCACCACAGTTTAGGTAGGTAAAGTTGATCCAGGGAAAATCCGATTGCCTCTTGGGGAATCAGGAAGGAATTTTTTCCCCTGCTGTAGCAAATTAGATCATGTTCAGCTGGGGTTTTTCGCCTTCCTCTGGATCAACTGTGGGTATAGGATTGGGTATATGGGATTGTATGATGTAGTTCCAGAACATCTGGGGTGCCAAGGTTCGCCATCACTGAACTAGATGAACGTGTGTCTTTTTTCAACCGGACTATGTAACTTTATATATTCTTCTTCGCATGTGTTGCGCTATATACGTTTTTCACTCACTCAAAGAGAGAGAGGGGGTGAGAGAGGGGTGGAGAGAGAGAGGGGTTGAGGGGTGGAGTGATAGAGAGAGAGAGGTGGGGAGAGAGAGAAATAGAGCAGAGAGGGGGGTTGAGGGGAGGGGTTAGAGAAAGGGGGTGAGAGGGGGGGGAGAAATAGGGGGAGAGAGGGGTTGTGGGAGAGAGAGAGAGGGTTAGTGAGAGAGGGGGGAAAGGTTGAGGGGAGGGGGTGAGAGAAAGGGTGTGAGAGAGGCGGTTGGGAGATAAAGGTGGAAGAGAGGGGTTGAGGGGAGGGGAGAGAGAAATAGAGGAGAGAGGGGGGTTGAGGGGAGGGGTTAGAGAAAGGGGGGTTGGGGGAGAGAGGGGGGAATAGGGAGAGGGAGGGGTTGAGGGGAGAGGGGGGTTGTGGGAGAGAGAGGTGGGAGACGTTGAGAGGGAGAGGTTGAGGGGAGGGGGTGAGAGAAAGGGGGGGAGAGAGGCGGTTGGGAGAGAGGGGGTTAGAGAGAGTGAGAGAGAAATAGGGCGGAGAGGAGTGTTGGGAGATACAGGGGGAGTGAGAAATAGGGGGAAGAGAGGGGTTGAGGGGTTGGGTGAGAGAGAGGGGGTGAAAGAGATAAGGGATTGAGAAAGAGGTGGGTAAAATAGAGAGGGGTGAGAGAGAGAGGGGCTGTGGGTGAGAGAGGGAGTGAGAAGGGGGGTGCGAGGGGGTAAGAAAGAAAGAGAGAGGGAGAGGGGGGTGAAAAAGAAAGAGAGTGAAAATGGGGGTGAGAGAGGGGGGTTAGAGAGAGAGAGAGGGGTGAGAAAGAGGGAGTAAGAGAAAGAGGGGGGGTTAGAGAGAGAGAGAGGGAGTGAGAACTTATATGTTTTACTCTTTTATTGACACAGATTGTTGTTGTAATGAGTTAATGTGTTATTGTTACCGTTGTTTGCTGCAGCAGTGATTTATCTATCTTGACAGCAACTGTTTGGTCTCATGATACATAAATCAGCGACTCCAGCACTGTAGGAGGTGATTTTACCACCACAGTTTAGGTAGGTAAAGTTGATCCGGGGAAAATCCGATTGCCCCTCGGGGGATCAGGAAGGAATTTTTCCCCTGCTGTAGCAAATTAGATCATGCTCTGCTGGGGTTTTTCCCCTTCCTCTGGATCAACTGTGGGTATAGGATTGGGTATATGGGATTGCATGATATTATTTATTTTTATGGTTGAACTAGATCAGTAATGGCGAACCTTGGCACCCCAGATGTTCTGCAACTACATTTCCCATGATGCTCACACACTCCTCAGTGTAGTTGAGCATCATGGGAAATGTAGTTCCAGAACATCTGGGGTGCCAAGGATGAACTTGTGTCTTTTTTCAACTTGACTATGTAACAGTATATATATATATATATATATATATATATATATATATATATATATATATATATATATATATATATATGCCGAAGCATGGGGGCAGGGGTGGAGGGGCAATTTGCTCCTAGCATTAGGGGCGGATTCCCCATGCTTCGGCATATATTTTTTACACTTGTTTGGCACAGATTGTTGTTGTTTTATTAAGTTAATGTTTTATTGTTACTGTTGTTTGCTTTTCAAGTATGCCATTCAGCTGCAGCACTGATTTATTTATCTTGACAGCAACAGAGTTTGCTCTCACGATACATAAATCAGCCGCTCCAGTGCTATAGGAGGTGATTTCACCACCACAGTAAAAAAAAAAACAGTGCATGAATGCTCATCATTAGAAGTGGGTGGATGCAGGGCGGTATTCTAATGTTGGGCATACTCACAAATCAATCTTTTTTTTGTTCAGCCCACAGGCTGCATGAAAAAAAGAACATTACAATATATGCCTAATAAGGACCAGCGATGTACTGGTATTGAGTTCTGTAGTCAACGCTGTATCTTGACCTAGGCCAACAAGGCCCAGGCCTAGGGCAGCACTTTGCAGGGGGGCAGCATGAAAAGAGTCCCCGTCGGCTTGCGCTTCACTTTTAGTGTAGTGCCAGACTTACAGTGCAGAAAATAAGTATTTGAACACCCTGCTATTTTGCAAGTTCTCCCACTTGGAAATCATGGAGGGGTCTGAAATTGTCATCGTAGGTGCATGTCCACTGTGAGAGACATAATCAATTTTTTTTTTCCAGAAATCACAATGTATGATTTTTTTTAACTATTTATTTGTATGATACAGCTGCAAAGAAGTATTTGAACACCTGAGAAAATCAATGTTAATATTTGGTACAGTAGCCTTTGTTTGCAATTACAGAGGTCAAACGTTTCTTGTAGTTTTTCACCAGGTTTGCACACACTGGAGGAGGGATTTTGGCCCACTCCTCCACACAGATCTTCTCTAGATCAGTCAGGTTTCTGGGCTGTCGCTGAGAAACACGGAGTTTGAGCTCCCTCCAAAGATTCTCTATTGGGTTTAGGTCTGGAGACTGGCTAGGCCACGCCAGAACCTTGATATGCTTCTTACAGAGCCACTCCTTGGTTATCCTGGCTGTGTGCTTCGGGTCATTGTCATGTTGGAAGACCCAGCCTCGATCCATCTTCAAAGCTCTAACTGAGGGAAGGAGGTTGTTGCCCAAAATCTCGGAATACATGGCCCCGGTCATCCTCTCCTTAATACAGTGCAGTCGCCCTGTCCCATGTGCAGAAAAACACCCCCAAAGCATGATGCTACCACCCCCATGCTTCACAGTAGGAATGGTGTTCTTGGGATGGTACTCATCATTCTTCTTCCTCCAAACACGGTTAGTGCAATTATGACCAAAAAGTTCTATTTTGGTCTCATCTGACCACATGACTTTCTCCCATGACTCCTCTGGATCATCCAAATGGTCATTGGCAAACTTAAGACGGGCCTTGACATGTGCTGGTTTAAGCAGGGGAACCTTCCGTGCCATGCATGATTTCAAACCATGACGTCTTAGTGTATTACCAACAGTAACCTTGGAAACGGTGGTCCCAGCTCTTTTCAGGTCATTAACCAGCTCCTCCCGTGTAGTCCTGGGCTGATTTCTCACCTTTCTTAGGATCATTGAGACCCCACGAGGTGAGATTTTGCATGGAGCCCCAGTCCGAGGGAGATTGACAGTCATGTTTAGCTTCTTCCATTTTTTAATGATTGCTCCAACAGTGGACCTTTTTTCACCAAGCTGCTTGGCAATTTCCCCGTAGCCCTTTCCAGCCTTGTGGAGGTGTACAATTTTGTCTCTAGTGTCTTTGGACAGCTCTTTGGTCTTGGCCATGTTAGTAGTTGGATTCTTACTGATTGTATGGGGTGGACAGGTGTCTTTATGCAGCCAATGACCTCAAACAGGTGCATCTAATTTAGGATAATAAATGGAGTGGAGGTGGACATTTTAAAGGCAGACTAACAGGTCTTTGAGGGTCAGAATTCTAGCTGATAGACAGGTGTTCAAATACTTCTTTGCAGCTGTATCATACAAATAAATAGTTAAAAATTCATAAATTTTGATTTCTGGATTTTTTTTTGATTATGTCTCTCACAGTGGACATGCACCTACAATGACAATTTCAGACCCCTCCATGATTTCCAAGTGGGAGAACTTGCAAAATAGCAGGGTGTTCAAATACTTATTTTCCGCACTGTATAAGGTGGACTGGGCTGCAAGACAAATTGGTCTGTTGCCCCCATAAAGATGCTGCACTACTACCGGTATGATGGTGCAGACACAAGGGACACTGACATGGTCACCTATACCTGGCAGTTAGGTAGTAGGACAATCCTTTGCTTGTGTCAGTTGTACAAATTAAGGAATCATAATGTTATTTCTGTTAACAATCCACTAACAGAGGATGTCCAGATGTACATAAATTGACCGCTCCATGCTTTAGAGAGATGCACACAGACAGACAACCCAAATTAGGAGAGAGTAGAGTTGTTACGTACCTGCCAGATAAGCCTGACGTGTAGTGGGAAGGCTTCTCGTACAACCCCGGCTCAAGGGCCACCGATGTTGCAACAGTGGCCGCAAGAGCCTGGCGGTGTATGGGTGCCTGGTTCGTCTTGGGTCTTGTCGGTTTAGCAGGTGCAGCAGGAAACAGGAAGCTGGTTGGTGGGTGCACTGGCTGGGAAGACACTGAATGCGTAGTCAGACAAGCCGGGTTTGGTAACAGACAATCAGATATAGATATAAACGACAGGCAGAGAATGGTCAGTATACAGGCAAGTTCGGCAACAGGAAATCAAGCAGTTGTAGAGCTGAGCGTTGGTCACAAGGCAGGCCGGCATCAGGATAACAGAGATCAATCGTAGTCAACAAGCTGGGTCAAAAACAGGAAACAGGTCAGATCACAGGAAGTCAGGTAAGGACTGCAGATCAGGCAGCAAATACACTGTGCTGCTGAGGTGTTTAAATAGGGCAGCCTGTTGTGAATCACTGATATCAGTCTGCACCATTAACTCTTAGGTGGCAGATCCATGAGAAGAGTGCACACACACATTATAGGATGAGGCCTACTACAAACATACACCCAACATTGGAAAAAGGATGACTAGCATCCAGTAGGGTAGCTTAGTGTAGTTTAGTGTAGGTCCTGCCCTAGAAGAGTCTACCTTGCCGTGGTGGGCAGGCTTGGAATCTCTTGGTCAAAAGTGTGTCAGCGAATGGGCAAGAGGATCACTAGATCTTCACTTCTGGCCAATTGATTTTACCAAATGACTCTTGGTTTATTCAGAGTGTATATATAGTTGGAAAATGAAAAAATGTGTATAGGTCCATAATTATACTTTCATAAACACACAATACAAATTTGATATATTTACATTTGAATTTCTTCCTCTTTTATTTAATCCTTTTATGACCGGGGCTCATTACTACTTGGATGCACAGGCGACATTTGCAAGGCTGGAAGGGGCTCTATGGCTACTTCTTCCTCTTCTGGTGTGTGTAGGGATGTGTAATAGGTGGGAATGCAACGGATCAAAAAACTTGCAGTTCGGATTGTTCCTCGGATCAGAGTCCGGGATTGGATCATTTTTCGGATCACCACCATATATGGTCCCCACTGTAATGTCCACATCTCCCCCACTGTAATGTCCACATCTCGTCCACATGTCATCTCCCCCACTGTAATGTCCACATGTCCATCTCCACCACTGTAATGTCCACATGTTATCTCTCCCACTCTAATGTCCACATGTCCATCTCCACCACTCTAATGTCCACATGTCCATCTCCACCACTGTAATGCCCACATGTCCATCTCCGCCACTGTAATGTCCACATGTCCATCTCCCCCACTGTAATGTCCACCTCCACCATTGTAATGCAAAATGAAGGAAAAACATTCTGGACAGCCGCACTCCAAAAAAAATTGCTTTTATTGTAAAATAATTAAAAAAAAACACACAAAAAGCATGTCACAGCAGACAGGGTATAAACCTGACGCGTTTCACACCAAACTTTAGTGCTTATTCAAAGCTTACCATAGCTATACCTTGTAAGCTATGAATCGTTTTTACAGTAAAAGCAATTTATTTTTGGAGTGTTGCTGTCGAGAAAGTTTTTCCTTTATTTTGCATCATTCCATGCATTGCCAGCACCCTTGGCTTTGGATCAGGTGAGAAGACATTCTGATTAGTATCTTAGAGCGGTGATTCCTCTGTTTCATTCCCCCAGTGTAATGTAGGGTGACCAGACATCCCCTGTTTCCGGGGACAGTCCCTGGATTGAGGACACTGTCCCCGGACCAAGTCTGTTCCCAGTTTTGTCCCGTGATTGGATTTGAGAACTGGGGCAGGGGCAATTTCAAAGACAGTCAGCGCAGAAAATTCTGAATTACACACCCCTACTCCGCCGCTCCTACTAGCTTAAGGGTTTTTTTTTTTTTTCATTATCTATGCCCCTTTCTGATGATCATGTGCTGGTCGGAGCGGAGGGAATAATTCTTCCGTTTCGGCAGGAATGCCCATCCAGCTCTGCTCGCATGTACTGTAATAGGAATAAAAGTGATCCAAATTTTTTTTAAGCACCTGCATATGAAAACGATGTTCATATCACACATGTGAGGTATCGGCGCGATCGCCTATGGAGATTTTTAAGGGTAAATGTTTGTTGCCATTCCACGAGCGGGCCCAATTTTGAAGCATTGACATGTTGAGTATTAATTTATTTGGCGTAACATTATCTTTCACTTTATATAAAAAAAAATGGGTTAAGTTTACTTATTATAAAAGATTAGTGCAGCACAAAAAAATTCAATTGATGCAAAAAAGGTGTAAAAAGATGAAAACTTTACTGTTGTATTATTTTTTATTTCAAAAAAGTTAATTTTGTTCCAAAAAAGGTGAGTTTCTAAGACCGCTGCTCAAATATGGTGTAACATATAATATTGCAAAGATCTCCTATTTATTCTCTAGGGTGTCTACAAAAAATAAATAAAGATATAATGTTTGGGGGTTATAAGTCATTTTAAGTAATTTAAAAATGATTTTACCTTGTAAGCAGCAAGTGTCAGAAATAGGTTTGGTCCTTATAGAGGAACTGCAGTCTGCTTACATAATTTGTAATAAAAACCTCTTTGCCATTCTGAAGCTTCCCTCCAATCACTTTGCATATTATTTTATATATTCTGTACTTGCCAAATATGCTTCAGAAATTTCCACCGACTACATCTGGCTACAACCATTTTAGCTGCGCTGTTCTATCAAGACGTCCAACCTGTAAAAAAATTACGGCTCAATAATACACCCGCCCCTTTTTAAAAAACATCTGCCACCTTGCTGTATTGCTGTGAGCGCGGTTAGCGCTATTCTATCGAGATGGGTCCCCCATCTGATAGAGTCAGAGTCATAAGCATGGGAAGCTAGCGTCGTAACTGCGCATGCTCCAACTACAGCTGACGGAACAGATGTTCAGTCTCTGAGGTTTCTGTGATCTCGGACTGCGCATGCGCAGTCCAACCCGGGCACTATCCGATAGGGGACCCAGAATGATAGGACACCGGCAAACTCTGAGGAGTGAGAAAGAGAGAGAGAGCCATGCATAATGTCATAAGCCTAGGCTAATGAGCAGACAAAAAAAGGAAGTGGGCTGTATAAAGTATTCTATAGAGGTGACTGCACTGACAGCAAATCTAATGTCTCTTACAGGCCCCGTTCACACTGGTGCGACATCAGGTGCCACGTTCAATTTACAAATCGCTCCTGAAGTTGCATCTAATGTCTTTCTATGGCATCGTCTTGTTCCATTTTTAACTGGTTGCTGACCAGCCGCCACAGTTCTACGGCGGCAGGTCGGCTCCCCTGCGCGAGAGCCTGTGGCTATACGTCGGCTCTCTTAGCGGCCACTGGGCACCCGCGATTGCTCGGTTTACACACACAGCTCCCGGTCCTGTCAGGCAGAGAAATGCCTGACGGTCTGTTCATACAATGTATGAACAGAAGATCAGTGATTTCCCCTAGTGAGGCCACCCCCCCCCCATACAGTTAGAACACACCCAGGAACATACTTAACCCCTTCACCGGCCCCTAATGTTAACCCCTTCCCTGCCAGTGGCATTTTTATAGCAATCAATGCATAGCACTGATTGCTATAAAAATGCCAATCGTCCTAAAAATTTGTCAAAAGTGTCCGCCTTAATGTCGCAGTACCGGAAAAAAAAAAAAAAAAGCTGATCGCCGCCATTACTAGTGAAAAAAAAATATTAATAAAAATGCTATCAAACTACCCCCTATTTTGTAAATGCTATAACTTTTGCGCAAACCAATCAATAAACGCTTATTGCAATTTTTTTACCGAAAAATATGTAGAAGAATACGTATCGGCCTAAACTGAGGAAAAACTGAGGAAAAATATCTTTTTATATATATTTTTGGCCGATATTTATTATCGCAAAAAGTAAAAAATATTGCATTTTTCTTATAATAGTCGCTCTATTTTTGTTTATAGCGCAAAAAATAAAAACCGCAGAGGTGATCAAATACCACCAAAAGAAAGCTCTATTTGTGGGAAAAAAAGGACGTCAATTTTGTTTGGGAGTCACATCCTGTCCTCCATCAAGGATACGCTTGTGAACCTGGACTCCCACTCCCGGGCTTTCACAAACTGCCTAAACGAACTGCAGACGACATCAGCAGGCGTTGGGCAGGATGTGAGGGCCCTTACCCAGGCTATCCAGGCCAACACGGCAACACTTGGTGGTGCCCTGGACAGAATAGCCGTGGCCTTGGAGGGCAGGCCACCAGGTGGGCAGAGATCAGGGGCTGCTCCTCCTTCCCCGGTTTTCCCCCTCCCTCATGAGTCTCCCCTGAGGAGCCGGGGCCGGGGGCGCCCCAGGCGTGGCTCACGTCAAGGGCAATTATTTTTTTTCCCCTCTTTTTTATTTATTTTTTTTGCTGGAAATTTTTTGATTTTGTTGGTCATTTTTTTTTTTGGGTTGTGAATGCTGTTTGAATGTGGGGGTGACATTCCTGCCGGAAAAGGGGTGTCACCCTCAATTTAGGTGGAGTAGGGTTCCCCAGGACCAGGGAGAAGTGATCCCCAGGTCCGTATGAATGGTGTATGAATGTACAGTGACATAATTGGAGCCTTGGCATAATTCGTGGCGTTGCTGCTCACAAGTCCTGCATGGTGGACTGGTGCCAATCCAATTTGATGAGGATGTGGGGTGTGTGTGCTAGGGACCACAGTGGTGTGCATGCATGCATTCTCATTGTGCCATGATTAATGTGTGTGTTTAACGTGCAAAGATGCCTAATGTGAGCTGTCTCCTGGCTGCTCTTCCCTCAGAAGACGGGGTATCCTCGGTTAGGGGGGGATTGTCTGGTTCAGGGGTCAGGTCATCACGTAGGTCAATCTGCAGGCCCTTTCTTACTGCAAAGTTGTGCAGCATGCAACATGCACCGATGATCTGGCACACGAAGTTTGGGGAATACAAGAGGGTACCCCCAGACTTATCCAGGCATCGGAAATGTGACTTCAGGAGGCCAAAGGTGCGCTCCACCACTGCACGTGTTTGGGCATGTGCTTGATTGTATCTTTCCTCTCCTGGGGTTTGGGGGTTCCGGATAGGAGTCATGAGATGGGGTCCCAGTGGATATGCAGAGTCACTTGTAAGGGAAAAGACAGGAGGATGTTAGTCATGCATGTGCCCCTTGTGATGTGTGCATCATGGGGGGGTACAGTCATGCCTGCTACCCATGTCACTCACCAACCAGCCAGGTGGCCCCATACACGTTCTGATCGAATTCCATTCGGATGTGGCATTGATTGTATATGTAGCTGTCATGGCTGGACCCTGGGTGTTTGGCACGGACGTGCCATATGAGGCCTTGGGCATCGACTATCACCTGTACGTTGATGGAATGCCAATGCTTCCGATTGTGGTACATGTTCTCTGTCTCCTGGGGGGGCTGGAGTGCCACATGTGTGCAATCAATGGCCCCGATGGTGCGTGGGAATCTGGCAATTCTGTAGAAATCTGTCATTGCCTTCAGCCGCAGGTCCTCAGTGGTGGGTTTGATGATTTGGTTGGCCATGCGTCTGAGGATTGCAGGGACAACCTGGTGCACACATCTGCTCATGGAGGATTGTGACATCCCAGCCACCACTCCACTCTGAAAAGAGCCACTGGCAAGGAAATGGAGTGTTGCCATGACCTTGACCAGTGGCTGCACTGCATGTGAGCGGTGTGTTGGGCTGGTGATGTCCTCCTGCAGGGTTGTGGTTAATTCCAGGATGGCATGAGTGGTGATACTGAAGATGCGATACAGCTCAGAATCACTCATGCCAAACAGGTCTATGCGGGTGCGGTATATCTTCTCCCGTGCCATCCTCCGTGCCCTCCTCCTTCTTTGCTCATCTAAAGTCAGTAGTATAGCTATGCGCGACGATGCCCCTGGCATGTTGGCATACAGATTGTTGTGCAACACGTGTGACTGCTGAGCTCCTCACTAACAGTGTTGCTTTATCTAACAAGTAGACTTTTTTTCTCTTTTTAGACCAGCTTTTATATGGTCTAATTTTAGACAGGACATTT
Source organism: Rana kukunoris (assembly GCA_029574335.1). Lineage (NCBI taxonomy): Eukaryota > Metazoa > Chordata > Amphibia > Anura > Ranidae > Rana > Rana kukunoris. The sequence continues at coordinate 23,144,058 of CM056056.1, read as the reverse complement.
TGCTGTTGCGCACAGCGCGTAGCCTGCGCTTCCCCAACGTTCTTTTGTGGATCCCCGTAAGTCCCTCATTAGCATATTTGACTAGCAAATCAATGGTGTGTCTAGCGCAGTTTTGCGCGGATGGATGCGCCTGTCTAACGAAATTACGCCGGACAAACAAAAGTAGATTTCTTGCGTATCTCGTTTTGGGGATGCCGTGCATCGAAACGCACGCGCACATTTAGACTTACGCACGCGCATCTCCTGTTGCGCAGGCGTAATCGCTCTGTGAATCTGGGCCATAGAGTCTACAAACTATGGTGCCAATCCCTAAAAATTGATCAATCTGATCACACTTGAAGTACTGACAGCCTACCTAATTTCTTGAGATACTAACAAGTCAGAAAAGTACAAATACCCCCCAAATGACCCCTTTTTAGAAAGTAGACATTCCAAGGTATTAAATAAGTAGCATGGTGAGTTTTTTTAAGTTGTAATTTTTTCCCACAATTCTTTGCAAAATGATTTTTATTTTTTTTTACAAAATTGTCAGATTAACTGGTTATTTCTCTCACAGAACATATGCATACACCAATTTACACCCCAAAATACATTCTGCTGCTCCTCCTGAGTATGGGGATACCAAATGTGTGGGACTTTTACACAGCCTGGCCACATACAAAGGCCCAACATTGAAGTAGCGCCATCAGGCGATCTACAAGCATAAATTGCACATCTCATTTCCCAACCACCTATTACACTTTTGAAGGCCCTGGATCACCAGGACAATGTAATTGCCCACAAAATGACCCTATTTTGGAAAGCAGACACCCCAATGTATAATCTATGAGGCATAATGAGTCTTTTGAGCGGTTATTTTTTTCCAGAAGTTTTGGGAAAACGTGGAAAAAAATGAAGACGCATTTTTTTTTACACAAAGTTGTCCATTTATAAGATATTTCGAACACATAGCAAATGCATAGCAAAAATGACACCCCAAAATACATTCTGCTACTCCTCCTGAGTATGGGGATACCAAATGTGTGGGACTTTTACACAGCCTGGTCACATACAAAGGCCCAACATTGAAGTAGCGCCATCAGGCGATCTACGGGCATAAATTGCACATCTCATTTCTCAACCACCTATTGCGCTTTTGAAGGCCCTGGAGCACCAGGACAATGGATTTGCCCACAAAATGACGCCATTTTGGAAAGCAGACACCCCAACGTATAATCTATGAGGCATAATGAGTCTTTTGAACAGTTACTTTTTTTCCAGAAGTTTTGGGAAAACTTGGAAAAAAATGAAAACGCATTTTTTTTTACACAAAGTTGTCCATTTATAAGATATTTCGAACACATAGCAAATGCATAGCAACAATTACACCCCAAAATACATTCTGCTACTCCTCCTGAGTATGGGGATACCAAATGTGTGGGACTTTTACACAGCCTGGCCACATACAAAGGCCCAACATTGAAGTAGCGCCATCAGGCGATCTACGGGCATAAATTGCACATCTCATTTTTCAACCACCTATTACATTTTTGAAGGCCCTGGAGCACCAGGACAATGGAATTGCCCACAAAATGACCCCATTTTGGAAAGCAGACACCCCAACGTATAATCTATGAGGCATAATGAGTCTTTTGAGCGGTTAATTTTCTTCCAGAAGTTTTGGGAAAACGTGGAAAAAAATGAAAACGCATTTTTTTTTTTTTTACACAAAGTTTTTTACACTATTCTGGAGCCCCTCACATATGTGAGACCCCTGCTTACTACAATAGCAGGGCAACAGATCAGTCCAAGTGGTAGGCAAAAGCATAGTCCATAAAACAGGCCAGGGTCAGTTCACGTGGAAGAAGTCCAAACGGTAAGCAGAGGAATAGTCAAAAAACAGGCCAGGGTCAGTTTACGTGGAAGCAGTCCAAGCGGTAGGCAAAAGCAAAGTCCATAAAACAGGCCAGGGTCAATTTACGTGGAAGCAGTCCAAACGGTAGGCAGAGGCATAGTAAAAAAAACAGGCCGGGGTCAGTTTACGTGGAAGCAGTCCAATGGGTAGGCAAAAGCATATTCCATAAAACAGGCCAGGGTCAATTTACGTTGAAGGCAGTAGCATGAAAATGGTCAGATGGGGGAAATGGTTAAAAATATGGGCTAGAATTTTAGGGATTCATGATAATTTTCGAAGCATTCTCCCATGCAAAGGCCAGGTTGGGAGGGACACCGGGGAAAATGGTGGCTGGAATCTTTTCGAAATCCTCTTTTGCTGCACACGCGACATCTTTTTTGCCGTCTTCGGCCTCCTTCGGTTGGTGGGATGTGGTACGGGTAGTGCCGTCAGAGCAAAGGGTTTCTGAGGGGGGTCTTTGTGGATAGATGAGGGACGTGACTATTTCTTCTGTGAATTGTAGCAAGCGGGCAGGGTTTTCAGTGGATTTGGAGTAGACTACATAATAATTATAAATGGCCAAATGGATAAGATAAATTGCTACCTTCTTGTACCAGAATCGGGACCTCCTTATTGATAAATAGGGCTGAATCATTTGATCATTGAAATCCACCCCCCCCCATGTAAAGATTGTAATCTTGGACACATGTCGGCTTTTCAATGGGACCTCGTCTTTGTTGAACAACAACTGCAGTATCATTGTGAATGGTGGACATCATGTGCACGTCTCTGTTATCCTTCCACCTCAAGGCCAGCACTTCGTTGCACCTCACTGTTGCTCTTTCCCCCCTTCGCAGCTTTTTATTTACAATAGATTGTGGGAAGCCCTTCCTATTTTTTCTGGAGTTTCCGCAGGCCAGGGTTTTCTCAATATATAATACAGAAAAAAATTGCGCTTGTCACAAATAAATAGTCAATTAGTGCCGGTGTAATCAGTCACTAAAAATAAAAATAAAAAGAAATGGGGAGGCAGCAGCTCTTGTGCCGGGACACAGAAGGAAATACAACAAGAAAAACAAAGGTTTAGAGCTGCGCCTTGTCACCCGGACTCAGTGTAGTCAAAAGAGTCCATACATCAGTCATGTGGAGATAAACAGTCCTTCAGGCAAAAGAGATGTAGTAATGAACATTGGCTCCAAAGAAAACTTTCTGCTGATCTCAATTCAGGATGGACGTATAGTAATCACCACTGTGCTCAAACTTGGCTTTTCAATGTGGCCCACCACCAGAAATATAAGCAGCTTACCAGAGGAATGGCTATAATCAGCAGTCGGCTGTGACCCAGCCGCGGCCTTTGAGGGAACCAGGACGAATCCCAAATCCTAGGGCAGTGCATACACCGGGGCTCCACTCAGCAACTCCACCAATTAGATCATATGTAAATGATAAATAGAGGCAGACATAGCGTAATCCCGCTGGGACATTTATTTAAAATCATAAAAACCAGAATACTCACATGGGAGATGAGTTAGACAGGCATATAAAAAATAATGTTGTCGGCCGGCAAACAGACGGGAAAGGACCCTCCTCCAAAGCGTGATGACGTCACCGCACGTCTTCCCAGACGTGTTTCGTCATAGGACGTTGTCAATGGGATTGACATTTCTCAATATATAGGTGTCGGAAAAGGGGCAGGCTTGTATAAAAATTATCTAGATAAAGATGATATCCTTTTCTCAGGAGTTGGTAAGTCAGGTCCCATACGATTTTTCCGGCTGTGCCTATGTAGGCCGGGCACTCAGGGGGCTGGAGCTTGGAATCTCTTCCTTCGTATATGCGGAACGCATACAGATATCCCGTGGCTCTCTCACACAGTTTGTAAAATTTGACTCCATATTTAGCCTTTTTACTAGGAATGTACTGCTTTATTCCTAGACGGCCACAAAAGGGTACCAGGTACTCATCCACACATATATGTTTCTCGGGGACATAGATTTCTTCAAATTGATGGGAAAGGAAATTTATCAGGGGGCGAATCTTGTACAACTTATCGTAATCTGGATGATTACGGGGAGGGCACTGGGTATTGTCATTGATATTAAAGAATCTCATAATCATCTCGTATCGGGACCTGGACATTTTGGCAGAATACATGGGTAGATGGGTTTGGTGGACCAATAGCAATGTCCTTGATTTTTTTTGTTAAGCCCCATGTTTATGGTGAGGCCAAGAAACAATTTGAACTCCTCCAAATTTACATCTCTCCACTCAAATGGAAGGGCATAAGAGGATTGGGGGTTGTTGGCAATATACTGCTGGGCATACAAATTTGTCTGGTCGATAATAAACTGCAGAAAAGTGTCGGGCAAAAAGAGATGAAGGAAATCAATTTCTGAGAAATATTGGGTATTGGCCTGCACACCTGCCTGTGCTGTGAAAAGGGGGAATAATTGTTGATCCCGATCCGGAAGGCAGCCATGTTGGGTTGGCAAGAACATCTGGTACGAATGTAGTGGCCCTGGCCCTGGGGGACGTGACACTCCAGTAGTTGGGGGGGTTGAATTTATTGTGCTGGTACTTAGGCGTGATTTGGCAGCACTGGTACTGGGCCTGGGCATTTGTTTGCGAGGTGTTTCGCGGAGGGTTTCGCTGGCGGCATGGCTGGTACTGGGCCTATTGCTGGCGGCAGCGCTGGCACTGGGCCTATTGCTGGCGGCAGAGCTGGTACTGGGCCTTTTGCCGGCGGCAGCGCTGGTACTGGGCCTATTGCTGGTGGCAGCACTGGTACTGGGCCTATTGCTGGCGGCAGCGCTGGTACTGGGCCTATTGCTGGTGGCAGCGCTGGTACTGGGCCGAGGTATATATTCCTGGTTGCTGGCAGCTGCCTGGTTTTCAGAGTGCCATGCCCTTTTAGGAGGGATCCATTCTTCCTCCGAATCATTGCTGTAGTCAATCGGTTCAAATTCTGAACTTGATTCGGAATCAGAAATGGAATCTGATGAGAGCTCCCCGGTGCTCTCATCGGTCATTGAGAGGATCTTGAACGCCTCCTGGCCAGAATACCATTTTCTTTATCGTACATCACGGGACACAGAGCGCATAGCCATTACACTTGGGTTATATGGGTACCTTCAGGTGTGGACACTGGTGTAATCAATTTCACAGGAAGTTTCCTCCCTATATAACCCCCTCCCACTGGGAGTGCTTCAGTTTTTTCGCCAGTGTCTTAGGTGTTGGTCACGTCTAGCTGTCCCTCGGAGGTCTCGGGACCCAGGATAGCTAGCCGGATCCGTCCGAAGTGCTTCAAAGCCAAGGTGTACGGTACCCGGGCCCTGCTGGAGTGGGGTTTTGCCTATAATGCCTCTCCTTGGAGGGCTGGATTCTGGGCTCCAGTGCCTTAGTCTCTTCCAAGAACTAAACGCCACTGATGCCAGGATGCTATATAGGTCCAGGGGTGTGGGTTCCTTAAACACAGGACCCCGGTCCCTGAAGGTCAAAGACAATACCCACGGAGATGGGGGAAGGCTGGGCCTCTTGCAGTTTGCAATACCCTGCGGCGTGGAGCAGGTAAGAGGGAACCTGCGGGACTTGGTTCGACAGTAGGTATCCCCCTGGGGGTTCTGGGTTGGCTAATGGAATGCTTGTGCATCAGCCACTATCTCCACTATGTCTTTTGAGGCAGGATGGGATGTACTAATGTTTACCCAGATAACATGTAGATATATGTATGCTTGTTTAAGATATATATTTTGCTACTCCCCCCAGATTTGCCTGTTAGCATGGATACTGCAGCCCCCACGTACTATAAAGAGGGAATGCTGGTGAAACTCCTGTTTCTTAGGAAGCCTATGGGGACAGCTTCCTCTATGTGTGCACTACATTGAGAATTAGTGCTTACCTGGTGTCAGTTTGGGCTGCTGACGTTGGTCCATGCTTCTCCTCTGCTCCCTGCTTCCTCCATGTTGATTTCAGCGTGGGGAGGGTGCGCGCGCGTGTGCGCGCGCGTGCACGTTGTCTTTTATGGCGTCCTCGTGCATAGGGGGGGCGGGCCGGCTGGTCTTTCCCTTCTGAGAGCGGTGGAGAAAGGACACAGAGCGCGCAGCTGAGCCATTTTTTTGGCATGCATTGACACCTAGTGGTGGTTGGTGGATCTTCAGGTCTGGACTTAAAGTCCACTTTGACCAAGAAAAAAAAAAAAAAAAAAAGGGGTTTTTTCTTAAAGGGACTCAGCCTTAGATCCGGCAGCATCCGAGTCTACCTTGGCTCCAGCTAACGGGCATTGGTGTTGCAATACTCACAGGTTTTCCTCGGTATTGCCACATTCTAGAGCGTGGAAAAATTTAAAAAATTTTTTTTTTTTCCATAGCCTGTTCTTATTTGTTCACTCCTAGCTACAACAGTCGGGTGTTGGCTACAGGGGTGTCTCAAGGTTGTGCAATGGCTCCCAAGGGATCAGGACCAGCTAAGGCTGCAAAGGGTGCCAAAGAACAAGTCTCCATCGGGGTCAGAGGATTTGGGTCAGGATGGTCCCACCCTCGCTAGATAGGCCACCGAGTAGCATCTTACAGGAGCCATTGAGGGTGCTGGGGGCAGAGGCGGCCCCCAATCCACCTATTCCCGTTTACGTAACGGAAGAAATGCTAGCGACCACCCTGGGTGGGCTAGAGGAAAGGTTAACGGCTTTGATTGCCCGCTCTTTGCCAGGTGGCAAACGGGCTAGATCCCCGTCACCTAGATTGGTGTTTTCTGATGCGGGGTCTCCTCGCCGGAGGAACAGGACCCACAAGGGGATCAAGCGGACCAGAGTCCCGACGGGTCAGACATGGAGGGTTCCACTCTAGAGAAATTTTTTCGGCTTCTCAAGCGGAGAGCCTGTGGATCCAGTCTCTGACAGATATTGTTCGCACTGCTTTTAAAAAACTTCCAGTGTCAGAACTATTAGCCCCTACAGTATCCTCATTAGGTTCTTTAAAGGCACCATTAACTTGGGTGTCTTTTCCAATTCACCCCCTTCTGGAGAGCGTGTTTTTTTCAGGATTGGGCTCGACCTGATAGGATCTTTTTCCCTCCTAAAAGGTTCACTATTTTCTATCCTATGGAAGAAAAATTTGCAAAGAAATGGGCACTCCTTACTGTGGACGTGGCCATTTCCTGCGTGAATAAATCCCTGACCTGTCCGGTTGGAAATGTCCAGATGTTCAGAGATCCGGCCGACAAAAAATTGGAGACCCTACTGAAGGCTTCGTTTACCACAGTAGGTGCCGTGGTTCAGCCAGCAGTGGCAGCCATTGGCGTTTGTCAGGCTTTAAAGAAACAGTTGTTAAAAGGACATGCCGGCTCAGCAGACTCGTGAATTAGCAGACCTCCCAAGGGCTCTCTGCTTTGCAATAGATGCTATTAAGGACTCCGTTCAACGGGCGTCCCGTCTATCTCTGCTGTTGGTTCATATGCGTCGTCTTTTGTGGCTAAAGAACTGATCAGCAGAGGCACCCTGCAAAAAACTTTTAGCAGGATTTCCCTTTCAGGGTGGAAGACTATTCGGTGAAGACCTAGATAAATATATCCAAACCATATCAAGTGGTAAAAGTTTTTCCTTACCGGTCAAGAAAAGACCGCGCGGGCCCGCGTTTAAGCGACGGGCCTTTTACTGGCTCGGCCCCTTCAGCTTCCCGTCAGTATCGACGGCCTCCCGGGCGTTCAACATTTAATAGCCGCCCACAGGGACAAGCCGCGGCAAACAAGAGGCCATGGTCTCGCAAGCCGGCTAAACCTGTCATCAAGTCAGATTCATGAAGGGGGGCCCCCACTCTCTTGGGTGGGCGGAAGACTTCGGTTTTTCTCCGAAGTGTGGAAAGCCAGAATTCCCGACTCTTGGGTTCGGTTCGTGGTAGCCACGGCTACAGACTAGAGTTTCGAGAAGTCCCCCCTCCTCATTTTCGGGGGTCAAAGTCTTCCAAGCGGCCCATTAAAGAGGGCCTCTCTCGTAAAGGCATTGAATCGCCTCTGGCTCCAAGGAGTAATTGTAGAAGTACCAACCCAGGAATGGGGTCTGGGATTCTATTCCAACCTTTTTCATAAATACCCAATGGTGACGTCAGGCCTATCTTAGACCTCAAACGCCTAAATCGCTTTCTAAGATATAGACCTTTCGTATGGAATCCATACGTTCGGTGGCAGCCAGCCTACATCATGACGACTTTCTAGCATCTATAGACATAAAGGATGCTTATCTGCACATGCCAATCTACCCGGCACATCACAAGTTTCTTCATTTTATGATAGATCAACGTCATTTCCAGTTCGTAGCCCTCCCTTTCGGGTTGGCAACAGCTCCGCGGGTATCCACAAAGGTGTTAGCCCCGGTGCTGGCCGTCCTAAGGACAGAAGGCATTTTGGTCCTGGTATACCTGGACGATCTCCTGCTTATCGACAGATCAGCTTCCAACCTCAATCATGCAGTAGTCCGCACAGTTCGGCATCTAGAGGAGTTTGGGTGGATTTTGAACCAAGAAAAATCAAGGTTGCAACCCACAAAACAGTTAGAATTCTAGGCCTTCGGCTAGATACAGTCGGCCAGAGGATATTTTTTCCTCAAGCAAAAGTCAGGTCATTGACTCAAACAGTTCAAATAGTCTTAGGCAAGAAGAGGCCGACTATTCGCCTAGGCATACGACTGCTGGGGAAGAGGGTGACCGCCTTCGAAGCAGTGCCCTATGCCCAGATCCATACCAGAGTTCTCCAGGCAGCCATTCTCTCTGCTTGAAACAAGTCCATGCAGGCACTAGATCGCCGGTTAGTTCTCTCAGGGGTCCGGTGCAGCCTGTTCTGGTGGCTGGTCCCTCAATATTTGTCAAAGGGGAAATCCTTTTGCCCCATCACATGGAAAATGTTAGGAAGACTGACCCAGCAGGGACAGTGATAGGAGGCAGAAAGACTGCTTCCCAGTAATATCCTACAGATCAGAGCTGCTCGGTTGGCCCTGGTCGTCTGGACTCTCCCCCTTCAGGGTCTGCCAGTAAGGGTACAGTCCGACAATGCCACGGCGGTGGCATACATAAACCACCAGGGGGGCACGAGGAGCCTAGTGGCTCAAAGGGAAGTAAACCTGATTTCTCATGGGCCGAAGCCCATGTACCCTGCATCTCGGCAGTGTTCATCCCAGGGATAGACAATTCTCAAGCAGATTTTTGAATCTTCAGCAGTTGCTCCCGGGGGATTGGTCTCTTCACCCCCAGGTATTCCAAGACATTTGCCAAGGATTCGGAGTTCCCGATGTAGACATCATGGCAACGAGAGTCAACAAGGAATTGGACAAATTCGTATCCTGAGCCAGGGATCCCTCGGCCTACGGGACCAATGCGTTGGTTTGCCCCTGGCACCAGTTGTCTCTCCTGTATGCGTTCCCTCCACTGCAGATGATTCCCCGCTTTCTACGAAGGATCAGGGTGGAGCGCAGGCCTGTGATCCTGGTGGCCCCAGCCGGGTCCAGGAGGGCTTGGTACGCGCCCATTGTGAGGATGTCAGTGGGGGCACCGGGGCCACTCCCCCTGCGCCCAGACCTGTTATCTCAGGGCACGATATGCCACCCTGCTTCACAGCAGCTAGATTCGATGGATTGGCGGCTGAATCCCTAATTCTTAAGGGCAGAGGCCTCTCAGCCCAGATCATATCTACGTTGATTCTGGCTAGGAAACCAGTCTCTAGAAATATCTATTACAGAGTCTGGAGGACCTATGGGGAGTGATGCGAGTCTCAAAGAGGGCATCCTCGTAAGTTTTATCGACAGGATCTTGCGATTCCTCCAGGTTGGCGTTGATAAGGGATTAGCTCTTAGTACTCTAAAGGGGCAGGTGTCTGCCTTATCGATATGGTTTCAAAGGCCTTTGGCCGCGCATTCGCTTGTGAAAACCTTCTTGCAGGGGGTCTTGCATGTAAATCCCCCTATTAGCGCTCCCCTCTGCCCCTGGAATTTAAAACTCGTCTTGTCAGCTTTACAAAGACAACCGTTTGAACCTCTGATAGAAATCCCTCTTGTGCTGCTAACCCGAAAGTCGGTTTTCTTGGTGGCTATGGCTTCGGCCAGAAGTGTCTCCGAGCTGGCAGCCTTGTCTTGCAGGGAACCGTACCTGATTCGGCATAAGGTCAGAGTGGTTCTGCGGCCTCAACCTTCTTTCCTTCCTAAGGTCATATCCAGTTTTCACTTGAATCAGGACCTAGTCCTACCATCCTTCTTTCCTACTCCCCAGTCCAGAGAGGAAAGACTGCTTCATACTTTGGACGTGGTCCGAGCCATGAGGGTTTATCTCAGGGCTACAGAGAAGATTCGGAAAACAGATGTGCTTTTTCTTCTTCCGGATGGCCCCAAAAAGGGTCAGCCGGCTGCCAAGTCTTCCTTGGCTAGGTGGATTAAGCAGCTGATTTTTCAGGCCTATGGTCTGAAACGCATTCCACCTCCCTTATCAGTTAAAGCCCATTCTACGAGGGCCATGAGTGCCTCTTGGGCGGCACACCATCAGATCTCTATGGCACAGGTTTGCAAAGCGGCAACCTGGTCTTCTGTACATACGTTTATTAAATTGTATAAGTTGGACGTCGCAAAAGCTACGGACGCAGCATTTGGGCAGGCGGTCCTACGGGCAGCAGTATAGAATCCTCTGGCCCGGTTCACGCCCCCTTGTTTTTCTGTTGGTGGAGATATTTTTTCTCCTGATAATGTTTTTATTTGGCTATTCTTGGCCTTACGGTCTCCCTCCCTTCATAGAGCATTGCTTTAGGACATCCCAAGTGTAATGGCTATGCGCTCTGTGTCCCGTGATGTACGATAAAGAAAAAAGGATTTTTAATAAACAGCTTACCTGTAAAATCCTTTTCTTGAAGTACATCACGGGACACAGAGCTCCCACCCCTCTTTTGGGGAACATTGTGTAACCTCGGAGGAATTGCTTGCTACAAAACTGAAGCACTCCCAGTGGGAGGGGGTTATATAGGGAGGAAACTTCCTGTGAAATTGATTACACCAGTGTCCACACCTGAAGGTACCCATATAACCCAAGTGTAATGGCTATGCGCTCTGTGTCCCGTGATGTACTTCAAGAAAAGGATTTTACAGGTAAGCTGTTTATTAAAAATCCTTTTTTTTTGGACATTTTGGCTGTGTGGCAGGTAGCTGTATATGATGGGTGACAGATAGGTGGCAGGTGACGGTAACTGATAGGTTGTGCGATGGGTGGCAGGTGATGTTCACTGATGGGTTGTGCGATGGGTGGCAGGTGATGTTCACTGATGGGTGATGGTGTGACAGGAGATGGTCACTGATGGGTGACAGACGATGGTCACTGATGGGTGACAGGCCACGGGGGGTGACGGGTGATGGTCACAGATGGGTGACAGGCGATGGTCACTGATGGGTGACAGGCCACGGACGGTGACGGGTGATGGTCACAGATGGGTGACAGGCGATGGTCACTGATGGGTGACAGGCCACGGACAGTGACGGGTGATGGTCACTGATGGGTGCACCGCTGATGGGTGACAGGTGATAGGGCAGTTCACTGATGGGTGACGGGTGAAAGAGCAGGTCACTGATGGGTGACGGGTGACAGGGCAGGTCACTGATGGGTGACGGGTGACAGGGCAGGTCACTTATGGGTGACGGTGACAGGGCACGGTCACTGGTGGGTGACGGGTGACATGGCAGGTCACTGGTGGGTGACGGGTGACAGGGCAGGTCACAGATGGGTGACGGTGACAGGGCACGGTCACTGGTGGGTGACGGGTGACAGGGTAGGTCACAGATGGGTGACGGTGACAGGGCAGGTCACTGGTGGATGACGGTTGCACCGCTGATGGCAGTCTCTTTATGTGACAGGTGCACTGGGTGACTGTTGGGTGACTGTTAACAATTGGGGGGGGCAAAGGGACAGGTGTGGTGCTTGTGCAGACACTACAGAACACAGATCTGTAACTCACTGCTTCTAGCTCTTCTCTCCTCACACTGGAAACGATGTGTGAGGGGAGAAGAGCTGGTAACAGTTAGTTACAGCTCTTTGTTTACACTTAGTGATCAGGCTGTGAATGGATCACAGCTGATCACGTGGTACACAGCCCTGACCAATGGCTGTGTACCATTGTCGGTGACGAGCAGTGTTTGCCATCCGCTGCACGACTATATACGTCGGCAGAATGGCACGGCTGGGCAGATCGAAGTATTGTGACAGCGGGTGTGGGTGACCCTCTGGAAGGGTTCACCACACAAAAAAATGCTCTAATTTTTGCTCTAATTTTTCACAACGTTTTTAACGTCGTAAAAAAAACGTTTTTAACGTCGGAAAAAATGGTCGTGTGTGGGCTTTAACGACATGAGAAACCGCGCATTCTCAGAAGCAAGTTATGAGACGGGAGCGCTCGTTCTGGTAAAACTAGCATTCGTAATGGAGTAAGAACATTCATCACACTGTAACAGACTGAAATGTAACACGAAATCAGCAAAAGCAGCCAAAAGGGTGGCGCCATCCGAATGGAACCTCCCCTTTATAGTGCCGTCGCTTTGCTAGAGCATTTTGTTTTCACGATTGTGTGTAGACAAGGCCGTTTTAATGATCTGGTTGAAAAAAACGTTGTTTTTTCTAGACCATTAAAAATTTAATTTTTTACGACCCGAAAAACGTCTTTCTTCCCCTGGACAACAAACTTAAAGGTAACGTGCAAAACCCAAATCTAAACCAGCAGCACCTACGGGGGTAGTGCTACACAAATACATGGAATTTAGGGAGACAGAATTGTTGTTAAAGTTCAGTGGCAGCTGGTGCTAACATTTTTTGGAGGGGCGTAAAAAAAACCATCAAACGCAGCCACTGCGCCATCAAACACAGCTACTGTAACCATCAATTGTTGCCAGTGTGCCCCATCAATTGCTGCCAGTGTGTGCCCATCAGTTGCCACCAGTGTGCCCCATCAATTGCGGCCAGTGTGTCCATCAATTGCCGCCAGTGTACTGCCAGTTTGCCCCATCAATTGCCGCCAGTGTGCTGCCAGTTTTCCCCATCAAATGCTGCTAATGTGCTGCCAGTTTGCCCCATCAAATGCCACCAGTGTGCCCATCGATTGCTGCCAGTTTGCCCCAACAATTGCCACCAGTGTGCTGCCAGATTTGCCCACCTAATTGTGACCCCTGCAACTCACATGTGGCCCATTTGATGCTGCATCCTGGGGTGCCAGATGGCCGGGGAGCCATCTGGATTTCTTTTAAGGCTTTTTAGTGGAAACTCTGGTCCAAGAAGGTTTCTTTTTATACACAGCTAATTGGTAACTATGTACTTTGGGCCAGATTCAGGTAGATGAGAGTATCTTTCCTCTGGAGTAACGCTTCTCATTTACGTTACTCTGAAGACCCTTTCAGCGCAATTCCTGTAATTCACATAGCAGTTGCGCGTAAACTTGCGCCAGAGTAACGATAATGCGCTGGCGTAACCCGACGCAAGTGGAAGTGGGTGTGATCATATGTAAATGATGGGCGGAGCCCGGCGCAGAGGCTTACGTTCAGCGCATCATCCACGGAGCATGCGCAGTGAGTGCGGCTCCACTCGCCCCCTTGTGCGCATGCTCACAACTTCCGTCGGCACCACTTCCTGGGAAACGTCAGCGCAATGCGTTCCGCTGGGCGCTTAAAAGCGCTGGCCGAAACGCCATTCCGGCGCAAAAGTAGTTCCGTTTCCCCCCACCCCAGGGAAGATACTTTTGCTCTGTAATGGCTGCTCCCGCTACCCCCAGAGAGAGGAGGAACCTCAATTTTAATACCCAGGAGGTCTCTGTCATTATCTCGGCTATGGAGACGGAGAATGAATTTCTCCATGGCAAAAAAAGCCGCAAGACCAGCCGGGAGAGGAAGCAGGGCATCCTGGAGTCGATTGCTGCCAGGGTCAATGTCCTGGGGTACTCCACCCGGACTGCTGGGGACATACAAAAGAAAATAAATGACCTGCGGCGCAAGGTGAGGGACAAGGTGGCCTCCATCAGGAGGTATGAGAGGGGCACAGGTGGTGGTCCCCCATGTCCTGTCACCCTGACCGCAGAGGAGGAGGTGGTTGCTCGCTGCCTGGAGAGGGAGCAGGTGGAGGGGGTCGCAGGCTATGACTCCGTGGAGGAAGGCACAAGGACAGGTAAGTGTTTTTTAATCCCCTATTTGATGTTTTGCATTTGGGGGGGGGGGTACATGTGCCAAGTGTGTGGGACCACCAACATGTGTCTGCTTTGTGTCATCCACAGATGACGGAGCTGGGCCATCATCTGTCAGCCTGCATTCCACCCCATCCCCCCCACGCCATCATGTGCCCGAGCCACTGGGTGGTGAAGAGGTTGTGGAGGAGGAGAGTGGCCACACCACACCTGCCGAGGTGGTTGTGGAAGATCCTGCTGTGGCAGAGCAGGACTTTTCTTTGGTTTTGTCTGTCTCCTCCCCTTCTCCTGGCCCGTCTGTCGTCCCCTCCCCCATCCTTGGAAGCCCCTCAAGGGCGACTCCTTCCACCCGAGGACATCCATCTTCGGGCCCCAGGAAGGCGAGCCAGAAGACCAGGGGGGTGTCTGATGGTGTCCAGGACCAGTTGGCGAGGGATCACGCCAGACAGACAGAACAAATGGGGGCCATAGCGGTCCACTTGCAGAAAGTGTCTGACAGCCTGGGCTCCGTTGCCAACCTCAGCAACGCAGTGCAGGATGTCAGCTCTAATTGCGCTGCAGTGGTCACCACTTTGGGGGAGGTGCAGGGGGATATCCAGCACCTCACTGCAGCCGTCCAGGCCAACACTGCTGCCATCCATGGGAACAGTGCTGCCATCCGGGAGCAGGGGAGGCTGAGTCGGCGGGCCCAGCATTACCAGGTGACCCGTCAGCTCCGGATGCAGGCCCAGACGAACAATTACCTTGGACGGATAGCCAGGGCCTTGGAGGGCACGCAGGCCACACCTGCCAGGAGTGGCCCACCTGGGGATCAGCCACCTCCAGATGCCCCCCCACCCCCACCCACTCCATCCAGGCAGCTGCGGAGCCAGAGAGGGGCCCCCAGAAGAAGCCCCCGGCATCCCCGATGAGGCCTTTTTTTTGTTGCTGGTTTTATATTATTATTTTTCACATACTCAGGTCATGAGTTTATTTTTTATTTTTCTCAGGTTATGAGATTATTTTTCTTTTATTGATCAGGATATGATCTTTCTAATTTCTTTTTGTACTGCACACGGTCAGGAGTGCAGGGGACAGTGTGAATGGTGTGTGAATGTGAGAGGGTGGCACTCCTGAAAGTAAGGGGTGTCACCCTCGGCCGTGGTGGTGAAGTGAACCCCACGGCTGAATGAATGACGTGTGAAAGGTGTGTGAATGGACAGTGACATCATTGGGGCCTTGACGCTGGCGTTACTGCTCCCAACTCCTACATGCTGGACTTGGGCTAATCCAATGCGATGTGCATGTGGTGTGTGTGATCTAGGGACATCAGTGGTGTACACGCGTGCACTGTCTGTGTTATTAATGTTTTGGTTTAGTGTCCAAAGATGCCTACGGCGAGGACCCTCCTGACTGCTCTTCCATCAGCAGACTGGGTGTCCTCTGGCAGGGGGGGACTGTGTGGGTCGGGGGTCAGGTCATCACGTATGTCAATATGCAGGCCTTTTTTCATAGCAAAGTTATGTAGTATGCAACATGCACCGATGATCTGACACACAAAGGTAGGGGAATACAATAGGGCCCCCCCAGACTTATCCAAGCATCGGAAACGGGACTTCAGGAGCCCAAATGTTTGCTCAACCACTGCACGGGTTTTGATGTGTGCTTCATTGTATTTTCTCTCTCCTCTGGTTTGGGGGTTCCGGAAAGGAGTCATTAGATGGGGTCCCAATGCATATGCAGAGTCACCTGTAAGGTAAAAGACAGGAGAATGTTAGTCATGCATGTGCGATTTCTGTTGTGCATGACGGGAGGGGATAGTCATGCCTGACTCCCTTGTCACTCACCAACCAGCCAGCTGTCCCCATACATGTTCTGGTTAAATTCTGCTGGGATGGGGCTCTGACGGTATATGAAACTGTCATGGCTGGACCCGGGGTGTTTGGCACGGACGTGCCATATGAGGCGTTGGGCATCAGCTATCACCTGTACGTTGATGGAGTGCCAATGCTTCCGATTGCGGTATATGTGCTCTGTGGCACTGGGGGGCTGTAGGGCCACATGTGTGCAATCAATGGCCCCCACAGTGCGTGGGAATCTGGCAATGTTGTAGAAATCTGTCATTGCCTTCTGCCGCAGCTCCTCAGTGGTGGGTCTGATGAACTGGTTGGACATGTGTCTGAGGATTGCGGGGACAACCTGGTGCACACATCTGCTTATGGAGGATTGTGACATCCCAGCCACCACTCCACTTGTACGCTGGAATGATCCACTGGCAAGGAAATGGAGTGTTGCCAGGACCTTCACCAGTGGCTGCACTGCTTGTGATCGGTGTGTTGGGCTGGTGATGTCATCCTGCAGGGTTGTGGTTAGTTCAAGTATTGCATCTGGGCTGAATCTGAATAGGCGATACACCTCCTCATCCCCCATGCCAAAGAGGTTCATACGTGTGCGGTATATCCTCTCACGTGCCCGCCTTCTTGGTTCCAGGGGACCCATCAGTAGTTCTAGGACCACGAGTGCCCCTGGCATGTTGGCACACAGAGGTGTTGTCCTTGCAAGTGGGGGTGCTCAGCTAGCTCCTATCGTCGGTAACGCTGCTGTAGCTGCTCTCCTGCTGACCTGTGACTGTCTGGAGTAAAGATAAAGCAGCCTTTTGTAGAAATAACTTTGCGCCGGACGGATCAGATACGCGCGGCGCATGTAGCCAGCGTATGGTGCTAATCCGTTCGTGAATTGAGAAAAATCCCTCATTTGCATATTTGCAGGGGAAATCAATGGGCGCGACTGATGCGCCCAGCGAAAATAAACGCTGACGATACTCTGGCGTCGGAACGTTCCGCCGGTCGCAAATGAGCCGTTATTGGGCGCATCTAGTTTGGTGGGTACGGGCACATAGAAACGTCGGCGCATCAGCACAGTTACGCGGCGCATATCCAAATACTCCAGCGCAAGTGTTCCTGAATCTGGCCCTTTATATATATTTCTTGTCGTTTTGGAATGTACCTGGGCAGGATTTGAAAACTCATTATGTAATCTCTTACAGCAAACCAAAAACCTCTGAAGAAGACCCCCAAGGGGTTGAAACGCGTCAGTATTGTATATGCACAGATGCATGTAACATGTCAAGTTTTATATTCTTCTTTTTACCAGAGTTTAGATTATAATTGTCATGATTCATACCACATGTTTACATCCAATAAAATATTTTAACCCTAACAATGCATATTATATATATATATATATATATATATATATATATATATATATATATAATTATTTGATTTTTGCTTGTCTAAAAACCCCATCGTGGAACTCTCCTTTATCATGTGCTGCCAGTTTTCCCCATCAAATGCCGCCAGTGTGCCCATCGATTGCCCCAGTGTTCTGCGAGTTTGCCCCATCAATTGCCGCCAGTGTACTGCCAGATTTGCCCATCAATTGCCGCCAGTTTGCCCCATCAATTGCCGCCAGTGTGCCCCCCCCCCCACCTGGCACTTACCTATCTCGGTCAAAGCTGTCCTCCGAGTCCTCGATGTCTTCTCCCTTTTCCCATCCTCTTCTGTCTTCTGCTATGACAGACACAGTGACGCGGTGTCAGAGCGTCTGTCGCTTCAGCCAATCAGGTGACCGGTAGCCAGACCCGGTGCACCTGATTGGCTAAGAAGCCATTCAGTGTTCGGAAAGTGATTCCCTAACACAGCACTATGTAACCAGCGAACGCGTGAGCCCGCTGCTTAACAATTTGGAAGCCTATTAGAGCCCACAAGCTCTAATCAGGAAGCCTATTGGAGCCAATGGCTCTAATCTGGCACTTCCAAAACACATCCACCACTGTTATTCAGATGGCCGGAGCACAACAGGGGGCTGGACACCTGAATAGTGGGCAGCAGAGGCGACAATACATAGATTCATGTGAGGCACAAATCTATTTATTGTTGATTGATGGGTGAAGGAGAGAGGGGGCGGTGCTCCTGCGCCCACTATGGACGCATCGCCACTGCTAAAGTTCACAATTTGATTATAAACATTGCAGATGATTGTTTAGTAAATAATCACTCTTGTGAATGTAGATCCAACCTGAATAAGAAGCCAACTTCAGCTTCATAAAACCTAATAGGTGTGCTGGGCTAGTAGCCAACGCTGTATCTTGGCCTAGGCCAACAAGGCCCAGGCCTAGGGCAGCACTTTGCAGGGGGCAGCATGAAAAGAGTCCCCGTCGGCTTGTTGACTGGGCTGCAAGACAAATCGGTCTGGTACCCCCATAAAGCTGCTGCAATACTGCCGGTATGATGGTGCAGATACAAGGAACACTGACATGGTCACCTATACCTGGCAGTTAGCTAGTAGGACAATCCTTTGCTTGTGTCAGTTGTACATATTAAGGAATCTTAATGTTATTTCTGTTGATTACTGATGAATGTTTATTTACTGACACACACTGTACTGGCATGCACTGACCTACACTAACAGAGGATGTCCAGATGTACATAAACTGACCGCTCCATGCTTTAGATAGATGCACACAAACAGACAACCCAAATTAGGAGTAGAGCGCACATATATTATAAGATTATAGGATGAGGCCTACTACAAACATACACCCAACATTGGAAAATGGATGACTAGCACCCAGTAGGGTAGCTTAGTGTAGTTTAGTGTAGGTCCTGCCCTAGAAGAGTCTACCTTGCCGTGGTGGGCAGGCTTGGAATTTCTTGGTCAAAAGTGTGTCAGCGAATGGGCAAGAGAATCACTAGATCTTCACTTCTGGCCAATTGATTTTACCAAATGACTCTTGGTTTATTCAGAGTGTATATATAGTTGGAAAATGAAAAAATGTGTATAGATCCATAATTATACTTTCATAAACACACAATAAAAAAATTGGTATATTTACATTTGAATTTCTTCCTCTTTTATTTAATCCTTTCATGACCGGGGCTCATTACTACTTGGATGCACAGGCGACATTTGCAAGGCTGGAAGGGGCTCTATGGCTACTTCTTCCTCTTCTGGTGTGTGTGTGTAGGGATGTGTAATGGGTGGGAATGATCAAAAAACTCACGGTTTGGATTGTTCCTCGGATCAGAGTCCCGGATTAGATCATTTTTCGGATCACCACCATATATGGCTCCCACTGTAATGTCCACATTACATTAAGGCTTACCTGTAGGTGCTTTATCACTAGATCTTCACTTCTGGCCGATTGATTTTACCAAATGACTCTTGGTTTATTCAGAGTGTATATAGTTGAAAAATGAAAAAATGTGTATAGGTCCATAATTATACTTTCATAAACACACAATACAAATTTGGTATATTTCAATTTCAATTTCCTCCTCTTTTATTTAATCCTTTCATGACTGGGGCTCATTACTACTTGGATACACAGGCGACATTTGCAAGACTGGAAGGGTCTCTATGGCTACTTCGGATCATTTTTCGGATCACCACCATATATGGTCCCCACTGTAATGTCCACATCTCCCCCACTGAAATGTCCACATCTCCCCCACTGTAATGTCCACATGTCCATCTCCCCCACTGTAATGTCCACATGTCCATCTCCCCCACTGTAATGTCCACATGGCCATCTCCCCCACTGTAATGTCTACATCTCCTCCACTGCCACTGTAATGTCCACATCTCCCCCGTCAGCGCGCCGCTAGGCGACCACCAGGGGTACCAAGATGGCCGCTGCTCCGGAGCAAGGCCGAAGCCGTGGCCTTTCCTATGGGCTCAATCTGGGATCGCTTGGTGTGCCAGTCCGTGGACGTTGACCCGTTCGGATCACGGATCAATGACGATCAGTTGCACCCCTAGTAATAGGTGTTCATGTATTAACATGTCCTAGCCATGTATATATGTATGTACTAACAAGCCCCTTTATGTGACCGTAGTGACAACAATGTCCTCTCAATGTAGACATCAGGGGTCTTCTAGCTTCACCCCAAGAACAGAATATACGATTAAATCCTGTAACATGTGAGGTATCGACGTGATCGTTAGAGCGAGAGCAATAATTCTGGCCCTAGACCACCTCTGTATCTCAAAACTGGTAACCTGTGGAATTTTTTAAACGTCGCCTATGGAGATTTTTAAGGGTAAAAGTTCCACGAGTGGGCCCAATTATGAAGCATTGACATGTTGGGTATTCATTTAATTAGCGTAACATTATCTTTCAAGTTCTCAGGGAATTTTATATACATTTTTAATAAAAAGTGTTTTTCTGCCCTCACATCTATACTTTAGTATTAAGCCTTTCTCTAGTCTCCAATATAATTGTAAAATTCTCAATTTTAAAATCTCTTGCTTCTCGAAGCGGAGGTCCCGCGAAAAAAAAATATTAAAAAGCAAGCAGCTACAAATACTGCAGCTGCTGACTTTTAATAAATGGACACTTACCTATCCAGGGTGACCGCAATGTTGGCAGCAGAAGACGAGCAATCGTTCGTCTCTCAGCTCTGTTCATTTCTCTTTATTTCCTGCCCCATAGCTAAACAGCAGAAGTGAGAGGAAATCTTTGCAGATTAAAGTGGTTGTATACCCTCAGGGTATACTTGCACCTACAGGTAAGCCTACATTAAGATAGCGTGCTGTCTAGCGTGGGATGCTCAGTAAGGTCCCTTGGCTGAGGTATAGTGATCCAGTCCACTGACCTGGCTAGGTGAGCCGCCCTGTAATAGGCTCTTATGTCTGGGAGACCAACTCTGCCCCTGCACTTTGCGAGATGGAGAAGTTGAAGCCTAATGCGTGGCTTGAAATGGAACCAGACGAAATTGCGGAACAGGGAATCGACTAGCTTGAAGAAAACTAGGGGGAGACGAATAGGGATCTCCTGCAGCAGATATACCTGTAATACCCTCAGTGAGAAGGTCATCTTGAGGGCATTGCAGAGGCCAAACCATGTCAATGCGAGGGAGTGCCAATGGAGGAGATCTATCTTGAGGCGGAGAAGTAGTGGGGAGAAGTTCGCCAAATACAGGTCAGCTGGGTCGGGGGTGATGTCGACTGCCAGGTAGGCGAATAAGGTTAGTCACCCATCTCAGGGGGAACGCCGATCGCAGGCATTGGACAATGTCCCCACCCACTGTTATGTTGAGAATAGAGGATTTGAATAGATTCATTTGGAACAGAGAGAGAGCTCCATATTCTTGAAGAGATTGGAGTAGGTTTTAGAAGGGAGGTAAGCGGTTCTGTGAGGAAGAAGATTAGGTCATCCCAGGGGCGTCGGGAGGCCCAGGCTTGGGTGGCTGGAGCCCCAAATGGGTCCCTAAAAAGCCCAGAGTCTCAGGCGTGCAGGCTCTCTATTGTTAGCCCCGAGTCCTGCGGTGAGCGTTGGGAACGGTCTGATCCCAAACGCCGCCGAGCCGAGTCCTGCCAATTGCCATAGCAGCAGGTCCCGCTTTCTGGAGCCTACGCCTATGATGGACGTCCCACTGGTCCAATGCCACGCCGCGTGACGTGTAACACCCATCATAGGCTCTGCAGGCTCCAGAAGGCGGGAATTACAATGTGGTTGCTGCGCCACATCTCCGCTCGGCGCTCGGGCTGGTGGCTCTCCTCTCCTCAGGCTCTTCTGCTCTCCTCAGCTCCACTACCCTCCCTCTTTGGCTCCTCCTCTGATGCCAGAATGACTGACTGCAGTGCCTGCTGTGACACTGCTGAGCTGAGGTAGGTCAGAGACAGTGTAATGTGTATGTATATAGGTCAGTGTATATAGGTCAATACCGTCAGTGTAAGTAGGTCAGTGTATATAGGTCAGGTCACTATCCTCAGTGTAGGTTGGTCAGTGTATGTCAGGTAGGTCAGTGTAGGTAGCTCAGTGTATATAGGTCAATACCGTCAGTGTATATAGGTCAGGTCACTATCCTCAGTGTAGGACGGTCAGTGTAGGTAGGTCAGTGTATATAGGTCAATACCGTCAGGGTATGTAGGTCAGTGTATATAGGTCAATACCGTCAGTATATATAGGTCAGGTCACTACCGTCAGTGTAGGTAGGTCAGTGTATATAGGTCAATACCGATGCAATGTCAAATGTCACTTCTGCCCGATGATTGTAAAGGGGAACTTTTTATTTTATTTTCAAATTACTTTTTTTATTTATTTTTTTGCATTTTAGTGTAAATATGAAATCTGAGATCTTTTTGACCCCAGATCTCATATTTAAGAGGTCCTGTTATCAGGGGACAAGTCCTGGGGAAAAAAGTGTGAGAACTCCCACCCAAGATCCACTCCCCCACCAAAAAAATAAAAAATTATACGCTCATATGCATAATTACTAAACCGCATGTAAGTTCTTTCTAAATCCTGTGATAACTCACAGAAGACCTCCGCAATGTCTAATGGGAACAATGACAAAAGCTCCCAGGAGACATTGCGGCTTTGAGGAAGTGATGGAATACCTGCACACTACCCGATGAATCCATATACAGGAAGCGGCCAGTAACAAAGGATTACTAAGGTTCGCCTGCCCCTGACAGTGACTCGAGCTGGGCATCGCCGCTTAGTTAAGGATTGGTTTGGGCGGCTCGGCTGCTCTAGTCCTGCAAAGGGAACTGAGTTCCTGCTGTGAAAAAAGTGCAGGAACTCCGTTCCCACGAGTTCCCGCAGGACTTGAGCCCTGCCTGTTATGCTTTTTTTTCTATTAGAAGGGATTGGCCACGTCACCAGGCCATGGAATAAAGTGACCCAAATAGTTTTTTTTAAAAGGACAGTGTCATAAAATAAAGTAAAATAAATAAGAAAAAAAAATATTAAAATTTAAGCGCCCCGTCCCACCGAGTCCACACACAGAAGCGCCCTGTAACGGTATGGCCCGTTTTACCGCGTTTGCGTTTATAAGTGTTTAGTTAAGATACATCATAAGACCCTCCCTAAGCTCAAAAAACAATATTATTTAATCATTTCAGCCATTTTGTGAGACCAAGTGAGTAGCAGCTGAAAGAGCAGCAGTATACTTGTATTTAGCGTGTCACTTGCCAAATCACCTGCCACAAGCTGTGGATTGTCCACTTGCCATGTCACCTGCCACAATTTGTGAATTGTCCACTGGCCACATCACCTGGCCACGTCACCTGCCACAAGTTGTGGATTGTCCACTTGCCACGTCACCTGCCACGTCACCTGGCCACGTCACCTACCACGTCACCTGGCCACGTCACCTGCCACAAGTTGTGGATTGTCCACTGGCCACATCAACTGTCACGTCAACTGGCCACTTCACCTGCCACAAGTTGTGGATTGTCCACTTGCCACGTCACCTGACCACATCACCTGCCACAAGTTGTGGATTGTCCACTTGCCATGTCACCTGGCCACGTCACCTGCCACATCACCTGGCCACGTTACCTGGCCACCTCACCTGCCACAAGTTGTGGATTGTCCACTGGCCACATCACCTGCCACGTCAACTGGCCATGTCACCTGCCACAAGTTGTGGATTTTTCACTTGCCATGTCACCTGGCCATGTCACCTGGCCACGTCACCTGCCACGTCACCTGTTCACATCACCTGGCCACATCACCTGCCACGTCACCTGACCACGTCACCTGCCACAAGTTGTGGATTGTCCACTGGCCACGTCACCTGTCACTTCAACTGGCCACTTCACCTGCCACAAGTTGTGGATTGTCCACTTGCCACATCACCTGACCACTTCACCTGCCACAAGTTGTGGATTGTCCACTTGCCATGTCACCTGGCCACGTCAACTGGCCACTTCACCTGCCACAAGTTGTGGATTGTCCACTGGCCACATCACCTGGCCACGTCACCTGCCACAAGTTGTGGATTGTTCACTTGCCACATCACCTGGCCACGTTACTTGCCACGTCACCTGCCACAAGTTGTGGATTGTCCACTGGCCACGTCACCTGTCACTTCAACTGGCCACTTCACCTGCCACAAGTTGTGGATTGTCCACTTGCCACATCACCTGACCACTTCACCTGCCACAAGTTGTGGATTGTCCACTTGCCATGTCACCTGGCCACGTCAACTGGCCACTTCACCTGCCACAAGTTGTGGATTGTCCACTGGCCACGTCACCTGGCCACGTCACCTGCCACAAGTTGTGGATTGTTCACTTGCCACATCACCTAGCCACGTTACTTGCCACGTCACCTGCCACAAGTTGTGGATTGTCCACTTGCCACGTCACCAGGCCATGTCACCTGGCCACGTTACCTGGCCACATCACCTGCCACAAGTTGTGGATTGTCCACTTGCCACATGACCTGGCCACGTTACCTGCCACGTCACCTGCCACAAGTTGTGGATTGTCCACTGGCCACGTCACCTGGCCACATCACCTGCCACGTCACCTGGCCACAAGTTGTGGATTGTGCACTTGCCACATCACCTGGCCATGTCACCTGCCACAATTTGTGGATTGCCCACTGGCCACGTCACCTGCCACACGTTGTGGATTGTCCACAATGCAATGCAAGCAATTACAGTTGTTTATGGTTTTTTAATGGTTTTTCATCATTTGCCATCATTTTTGAGATTTCTACTGTAAAAAAATAGGTCACCTTTAAAAACGCCTATAAACGAAATTGCTGTTTTTAGGCAGTTGAGTTTACCCTCGTTTTTCCAGAAGCAAACAAATGGGTTCAGACGCAAAAGTTTTCGCGTTTCAGACGCAAAACGCCGCTAAACGCGGTACCGGCGTTTTGCCGCGTTTAGCGGCGTTTTGCGTCTGAAACGCGAAAACTTTTGCGTCTGAACCCATTTGTTTGCTTCTGGAAAAACGAGGGTAAACTCAACTGCCTAAAAACGGCAATAAACGAGATTGTGTGCATGGACACATAGGATAACATTGAATGTGTTCAGGGGCAGTTGAAAAAAATGTCCAAATGCCTCTGAACTCGAGTTTACCAGCGTCTTGTGTGCATGGGGCCTAACTGTATAAAAAGAGCCTGAGTTTGTCATTAAAATCTATTAGTTTGGAACCAGAGAACAGAGCTCCGTGTCTCGTTTTTCTGGGGAAATCCAATGGGTCCTGTCTGCTGGATTGTGGAGTGTCCATAAGCTGTCGTGGGTTGGTGGAATGGAATATCATAAACGGCGTTAACCCCTGACCGTTACACGCCCGCATATGAAAACGGTGTTCATACCACATGTGAGGTATCGGCGCGATCGTTAGAGCGAGAGCAATAATTCTGGCCCTAGACCACCTCTGTATCTCAAAACTGGTAACCTGTGGAATTATTTAAACGTCGCCTATGGAGATTTTTAAGGGTAAAAGTTTGTTGCCATTCCACGGGCGGGCCCAATTATGAAGCATTGACATGTTGGGTATCAATTCAATCAGCGTAACATTATCTTTCACTCTATAAAAAAAATCGGGCTAAGTTTACCGTTGTATTATTTTTTAATTAAAAAAAGTAAATTTTGTTTCAAAAAAGGTGAGCTTGTAAGACCGCTGTGCAAATATGGTGTTACATAAATTATTGCAAAGATCTCCATTTTATTTTGTAGGGTGTCTACAAAAAAATATATATATATATATATATATATAATGTTTGGGGGTTCTAAGTAATTTTCTAGCAATTTTTTTTTTAACTTGTAAGCAGCAAGTGTCAGAAATAGGTTTGGTCCTTATAGAGGAACTGCAGTCTGCTCACATAATTAGTTTTTTTGCCATTCTGAAGCTTCCCTCCAATCACTTTGCATATTATTTTATATATATTGTGATTCTGTACTTGCCAAATATGCTGCAGAAATCTCTCTCCACTAAGTCTGGCTGCAGCCATTTTAACTGTGGGCAGCTGAAGCTGCTGCCTGTTCACTTCCTGGATTTACACAGAGGCACACCTCCAGCTCTGCAGCTGATTGGCCCTCTTGTGACTCACCCCCCCCCCCTTCCCGGCAAACTCTGAGAAGTGAGGCCTCGTACACACAACCGTTTTCCTCGACAGAATCCATCAAGAAACTTGGTGGCAGAGCTTTTTTGCTGAGGAAAACGGTCGTGTGTATGTTTTTCATCGAGAAAACTGTCGAGGAACTCGACGAGAAAAAAAGAGAACAAGTTCTATTTTTCCTCATCGGGAGTCTCAATTTCCTCGTCGTGTTCCTCGCCGGGCTGGTTTTCAACGAGAAACACATTTGTGTGTATGCTTAGAAACCCGCGCATGCTCAGAATAAAGTATAAGACGGGAGCGCACCTTCGGTAAAAGTAGCGTTCGTAATGGAGATAGCACATTTGTCACACTGTAACAGACTGAAAAGTGCAAATCACCAAAAGTTACCAAACTTTCACTTAACACGCAGTAACATGAGATTAGCAAAAGCAGCCCCAAGGGTTGTGTCAGTGGAACTGAACTTCCCCTGCTTTTACAAATCGCTCCTGAAGTTGCACCTAATGTCTTTCTTCTGTATTGTCTTGTTCCATTTTTAAGTAGCACAATTTGAAAAAATTGTTCTGGCACTATTCGCGATTTCGGGTGCGACTTACATGAAATTGCACGATTGTCTGCAAGCCAAAGATGAAATTGCACTGTCCTGTGGTGCGATTTCAATGCCACATTTAGTGTGAACATCCATTTTTGTGTGTGTTACACGGTGGTTGCTCTGAGTATGTTAATAAACACAGTAGCTTTGTATGTCAGAAGGGGGACGAGATCTGGAAAATAAATGTATATTGCACAAAGTGTCCCGTGTGTTCTCATTACTGACCTCTCATAAATATAATAATGTATTGTGCAAGACGGATTACATAAAGACGCACGTTCAGTGCCAGGTGTGCTCAGGATTATACAAACAGAAGGAAGACGTCTCTCTGACCAATGAAATAGTAATAAGGACTTATACACCCTGTTCTAAATTATTATGCCAATGATATTTTTCTAATTTACCTTAATAATTCTCGTGTTATCAATTATTAAGAGTACAATTCAAATTTTATTGAACAAACCACCTAATGATAACAGTTTTTTTTTCCAAAATAAAAAACTTACAATGAACTGTTCCAAATTATTACGCACAGTAATTTTTTAAAACACTTTATAGGTTGTAAAAAAATGAAAATTGTAATTTGTTGTGTTTGCAGTATATTTACTGAAATCAAAAGCTATTTCAATCAAATTTTGAACAACATTTTAACTTTTTAACCACTTGCTTACTGGGCACATATACCCCCTTCCTGCCCAGGCGAAATTTCAGCTTTCAGCTGCGTCGCTTTAAATTAAAATTGCGCGGTCGTGCGACGTGGCTCCCAAACAAAATTGACGTCCTTTTTTCACCACAAATAGAGCTTTCTTTTGGTGGTATTTGATCACCTCTGCGGTTTTTATTTTTTGCGCTATAAACAACAAAAAGCGACAATTTTGCTATAATAAATATCCAATTTTTAAAAAAAAAACATTTTTTTTCTCAGTTTAGGCCGATATGTATTCTACATATTTTTGGTAAAAAAAAAAAAATCGCAATAAGTGTATAGTGATTGGTTTGCGCAAAAGTTATAGTGGCTACAAAATAGGGGATAGAATTCTGACATTTTTATTATTATTTATTTTTTTACTAGTAATATGGTGATCTGCAAATTTTGTCAGGACTGCGATATTGCGGCGGACACATCAGACACTTTTGACACATTTTTGGGACCATTCACATTAATACAGCGAACAGTGCTATAACAATGCATTGATTACTGTATAAATGTGACTGGCAGTGAAGGGGTTAAAAATTGGGGGCGAGGAAGGGGTTAAATGTGTATCCTGGGTGTGTTCTAACTGTGTGTGGGGGGAGGGAACTGACTGGGGGAGGTGACCGATGCTGTGTCCCTATGTACAAGGGACACACAGAGCTCCACGTCCCTGCTCAGTCACTGCCGATCGCGGGTACCTAACGGACATCGCGACCGCCAGGCAAGCGTATCCACATCTCGGGGATGCTGCGTGGCGCCGCACGCGCCCCCCAGTGGCCGGAGGAAGCGAGGACGTCCTCCTGGATTTCTAGAGCCACCTTGAGGCCGTCTTTTGACTATGGCCCAGGGCTCAAGTAGTTAAACATTTTAACAGGTCACGTTACATTATAACATAGGAGCCCTTATTTGATAGGAGCTTCACAAGTCTTCCATCCATTGAACTTGTCAATTTTTGGAAACTTTCTTCTTGAATTTGTTTGCAAGATGTTAGAATCACCTCCCAGAGCTGCTGTTTGGATATAAACTGCCTCCCACCCTCATAGATCTTTTGCTTGAGGATGCTTCAAAGGTTCTCAATAGGATTGAGGTCAGGGGAGGATGGTGGCCACACCATGACTTTCTCTCCTTTTATCCCCATAGCAGCCATTGATGCAGAGGTATTCTTTGCAGAATGAGATGGTGCATTGTCATGCATGAAGATGATTTTATTATGGAAAGCTTAGTTCTTCCTTCTGTACCAGGGAAGGAAGTGGTCAGTCAGAAACTCCACATACTTTGCAGAGGTAATTTTTACATCTTTGGGGACCCTTACGGGGTCGATCAGCTCTCCTCCCAATGTTTCAGGCCCAAAACATTACTCCACCACCGCCTTGTTGACGTTGCAGCCTTGTTGGTGGTCGTCCACCAACCAGCCACTACTCCATCCATCTGGACCATCCAGGGTTGCACGGCACTCATCAGTGAACAGGACTGTTGGAAAATTAGTCTTCATGCATTTTTCTGCCCAATGCAGCCGTTTCTGCTTGTGAGCATTGGTTAGTGGTGGCCGAATGGAAGGTTTATGTAGAGTTGCAAGACTCTGGAGGACTCTATACCTTGATGTCCGTGGTAATCCAGAGTAGGGATGAGCCGAACACCCCCCCTGTTCGGTTCGCAGCAGAACCTTCGAACGGACCGACCGTTCGTGCAAACATTTAGAACCCCATTGACGTCTATGGGACTCGAACGTTCGAATTTAAAAGTGCTCATTTTAAAGCCTAATATGCAAGTTATTGTATCTTTAAGAACCCGGGTCTTGTCCCAGGGAATATGTATCAATGAAAAAAAGTTTAAAAAACTCTAGTTTTTTTCAGGAGCAGGACTCCTGAAAAAACGTCAGTTTTTAAAACTTTTTTTCCATTGATACATGTTTCCTCGGGCAAGACCCGGGTTCTCAAAGACGTTTTCACAAGCAAACTATAGACACCCAGCAGGTACAAAATTTGAAGGAAGTTTTCCTTTCTTTTTTTTTTTTTTAATTTAAGCATCATTAAAATCACTGCTCCTGCATCAGGCGCAGTGATTTTAATGATGCTTAAATAAAAAAATGAAAAATTTCTTTAAATATTGTACCTGCTGGGTTGTCTATACCTGTAATAACGTCTTTAAATAGCACAATCACCTGCCTGCCAGTAATTTAGGAAGAATTGATCTAGCTAAGCTATACAGTGTATAAATATATGTACAACTCTTGGGATGTATATATATCCTCTACACACTGTAACATTAACTGACTAGCCTGCCTGCTCTATCTACCTGCAAAAAAATGACATTCTCTCTGTCTCTCTTTGTTCTCTGTTAACTGCCGCAACACACTACACAAGGCCGCCCTGCAGGCAGCCTTTTATAGTGTGGGACGTGTACTAAACCCCCTGAGCCATAATTGGCCAAAGCCACCCTGGCTTTGGCCAATTATGGCTCTCCGTTTTTTGCGCGCTGTGATTGGCCAAGCATGCAGGGTCATAGTGCATGCTTGGCATGCCGCAGTGAATTATGGGGCGTGATGCACCACTCGAATTTGGTGCGAACGGCACACAACGTTCGAATTTCGACGACTGGTCGAACAGAGGATGTTCGAGACGAACATACGTTCGAATGGAACGCAGAGCTTATCCCTACTCCAGAGGCACCAGCAGCTTCAAATATCTGTTTGCTGCTATGTAATGGTGTTTTAGCAGCTCTCTTTATCCGATGCATGGATCTGGCAGAAATCTTCCTCAATGTGCCTTTATCTGCATATAACCCATCTTTGCTCAGAATCAGCCACAGATCCAGGCCCGGATTTCCCACAAGGCCACCAAGGCCAGGCCTCGGGGCAGCAGGGTGCCAAGGGGCGGCAGTGGCATGGAGTCCCCCGACGGCCGTAACATACAGTTGAGGGCGGTAAGTTGCTGTGTGGGAGAATTTAATGGGGGAATCCGCTCGCTCGTTAAGTGATTATGGCGATGTCGTCAAAATCACTTGTCAAATGTGTGCTGCTGTCCGTTCTCCCCTACCCCCACATACCTTTCTCGGCTTGCTCTGCCTTCGGGACTCCTCCGTCCTCCCCCCAGCCGCCGAGTCTGTCTCCTGTCTCTGCCGCCGATGTACACAGTGAGAGGGGTGAGCTGTGCTCTTCCCATCTCAGCTGTGACAGGAGTTCTAGCACAGTGCTAGGACTTCTGTTTTGGAGGTGACAGGGTCAATAAAGAGAACCTGTCACCTCCTATTGCTATCGCACATGGAATTGTTTTCTCCTGTGTGATAGCAATAAAGTTAAGTGAAAAAAATTGATAAAAAATAATATTAATTAAATTAAAAAAGTAACTAAAAAGTAAAGAATAAAAAAAATAATATTCAAAATAATAAGAATATTACACAAAAATAAAAACAACAAGCTAAAAATTAATAAAAATCAAAAAAGTGCTAAAAAAACTAAAAAAAAAATACAAAAAATATTTGAACTAACCGTGCCGCCCCTGTCCCCTCCGGTTGCCATTCTCCGTTGATTGGGGGGGGGGGGGGGTTCGGTTGGTAGGGAGGGGGTGCATTGTGGAACCTGGCCTTGGGGCGGCAGGGAGAGCAAATCCGGCCCTGCACAGATCTCTTAATAGTGCGATGATCACGCTTACGTTTTCGTGAAATATCGAAATATCATACCTCATCCAAGGCATTGAACTATTTCACTCTTTTCGGCAGCAGAGAGATCCCTTTTCTCCCCCATATTGCTTGAAAATGGTGCTCTGCTTAATAACGTGAAACACCCTCCTTTAGCCCCCTTTCACACTTGTACGACTTCAAAGTCGCGCGATTTTACCGCAATTTCACCCCGATTTTGCCCCGATTCGCGGCCGCGATTTCAATGAATGCCTGTGTAAGTGGCATCAAAATCGGACCAAAGTAGTGCAAGGACTACTTTGAAGTAGGCACAACTTAAAGTCGTGCCAATATGAATGGTAGTCATTGAAAATAATGGAGAATGACTTGTCATACGATTTTGCAGTACAAAATCATGAGACAAGTCGTATGAGGCTGGGTTCACACTACACGACTTTCATCCTACTTTGCTCTGCGACATTTGTCCTACATTGATCCTACATTGGTCCTACATCCATCCTACTTTCATGAACAGGATACTACTTTGGTCCTACTTTGTGATAGACTGACTTGTTCTTTGACCAATCAAAACAATCCCAGAGCGAAATAAATTCCTTTTACTGGTGCTGTAATCACATGTCAGATGGCAAAAGTCGGATGGTTAGGACAAGGCTCCTACTTTGGTCCTACTTCAATGATATTCAATGGGCTGAAGTAGGATCAATGTAGGACCAAAGTAGTACAGGGAGTAGTTTCAAAGTCCGACCGACTTGTGTAGGACCAGTTAAGACAGCTCTCATAGGGAAACATTGATTTTCACACGTCATGCTACATGAGCTCCCAATGTAGGAGCGTTGTCGGAACAAGTGTGAACCCAGCCTCAATGTGAAAGGGGACTATAGGCCCATACACACGGTAGGACATCCAACAAAATTTCCCT
The DNA here is from genome assembly GCA_029574335.1 of Rana kukunoris. Lineage (NCBI taxonomy): Eukaryota > Metazoa > Chordata > Amphibia > Anura > Ranidae > Rana > Rana kukunoris. The sequence goes on along the minus strand of CM056056.1, from coordinate 23,112,325 downwards.
TGGATTTTTGTCCTAATTGATTTGTCCGATCACACCCATAGCATACACACGCTCTGACTTTTCTGCAAACTTTTCTAAAACTTTTCCATCATCACGTGGTTTTTCTGCTCTTTACTGCCACCCTTTGGTTAACTTCTGCTATTGTTGGTTGATTTTAACATTGGTTCTGAGCATGCGCATTTGTAATTTGTCCAAAAGTCCGATGGTTTGCTGTACACACGATCGGATTTTGCACTATCGGACTTTTGTTGCCTGAAAGTTGGTCCGTTCGCAGACCCAACTTTTTGTCCGATGAAAGCCAAAAAAGTTGGTCCCATGGAACGTACACACGGTCGGACAAATGCGAAAAGTGCCGGATTTTGATGTTGGTTGGGCAAAAGTCCGACCGTGTGTACGGGGCTTTAGGCTGGGTTCACACTTGTTCCGACAACGCTCCTACATTGGGAGCTGTTGTAGCATGACGTGTGAAAATCAATGTTTCCCTATGAGAGCTGTCTTAACTGGTCCTACACAAGTCGGTCCGACTTTGAAACTACTCCCTGTACTACTTTGGTCCTACATTGATCCTACTTCAGCCCATTGAATATCATTGAAGTTGGACCAAAGTAGGAGCCTTGTCCTAACCATCCGACTTTTGCCATCTGACATGTGATTACAGCACCAGTAAAAGGAATTTATCTCACTCTGGGATTGTTTTGATTGGTCAAAGAACAAGTCAGTCTATCACAAAGTAGGACCAAAGTAGTATCCTGTTCATGAAAGTAGGATGGATGTAGGACCAATGTAGGATCAATGTAAGATCAATGTAGGACAAATGTCGCAGAGCAAAGTAGGATGAAAGTCGTGTAGTGTAGTGTGAACCCAGCCTCAGTAGTTTTTCCTTTAATTGGGCTCACCTGGCAATCTAATTATCACAGGTGTCCGAGATTGTTTTCAGTGATCAAAAGAGCCCTGAGACACAATGCCATCCATGAGCGCAAAGTTTTTACTGTAGCGCAACTGGCCTCCACCAGATGGCGACAGACAGCAGGAGAAAAAATTATTCTGTATCGGATATAGGAACCTGTTGTGTGTTCCTTGTATTCATGACTACATTTAATATTTGCAAACATAAAAACATCCTTGCTTTGTGAACGCTGAGACAAAATCAATTCTCATGAACCATGATAGAAAGGTAAAACAGAGAGATAAAATTGGATTGCTGGATATAACCACCAATCAGAGTTTTAATTTAAAGAGGAAGTAAACCCTTTGAAAGTAAAAAAAAAAAAACCTGCAAGAGAAAGACATAATGAGCGAGTATGCATAGCATACTCGCTCATTATGAATTACTTACCTGAGAACAAAGCCCCCGCAGCAACCCTCTTTTCTCTCCTCCTCCCCCGCCGCCATGATACCCAGGAGTTACTTCCGGGTATCTCTGCTCCAGCGCTGTGACTGGCCGGAGCAGCGATGATGTCACTCCCCTGCATGCGCGTGAGAGCCGTCAGGGTTGTGTATATGGGATTGTACGATTTTTTTATTTGGTTGAACCAGATGGACTTGTGTCTTTTTTCACAATACATTTAATTGAAGGATTTTAAGAGAATACAAGTAGTATAAACATGCAATATATAATGAAAAGGACATAGAAAAATACTTCTAGGTAATCTTAACCACTTGTCATCTGCCCGCCGTCAAATGACGGCGGGCAGACGACTCCATTGTTCTGACATCACGTCATATGACGTGATGTCCCTTTAAAGCCGCGGGCGGGCGCGCGCGCGTCGCCGGCGCGCGCGCGCGCGCACCCGCCGCTCCGCGGGGATCCCGTGCGAGTGCCCGGCGGCAACGATCGCCGCCGGGCACACGCGATTGCTCTGTAAGTGAGCTGGGACGTGCAGCTCTGTATGTAAACACAGAGCTGCACGTCCCTGTCAGGGAGAGAGGTGACAGATTGTGTTCCTTGTACATAGGGACACAATCGGTCACCTCCCCCAGTCACCCCCCCCTCCCCCTACAGTTAGAACACTCATAGGACACACATTTAACCCCTTCCCCGCCCCCTAGTGGTTAACCCCTTCACTGCCAGTCACATTTATACAGTAATCAATGCATATTTATAGCATTTTTCACTGTATAAATGTAAATGGTCCCAAAAATGTCAGAAAAGTGTCCGAAATGTCCGCCATAACGTCGCAGTCCCAATAAAAAAAATCGCTGATCGCCACCATTAATAGTAAAAAAAAAAAAAAAAAAAATGCCATAAACTATCCCCTATTTTGTAAACGCTATAAATTTTGCGCAAACCAACCGATAAACGCTTATTGCATTTTTTTTTTACCAAAAATATGTAGAAGAATACGTATCGGCCTAAACTGAGGGAAAAAATATTTTTTTTATATATTTTTTGGGGTTATTTATTATAGCAAAAAGGAAAAAATATTGCATTTTTTTAAAAATTGACGCTCTATTTTTGTTTATAGCGCAAAAAATAAAAACCGCAGAGGTGATCAAATACCACCAAAAGAAAGCTCTATTTGTGGGAAAAAAAGGACGCCAATTTTGTTTGGGAGCCACGTCGCACGACCGCGCAATTGTCAGTTAAAGCGACGCAGTGCGGGAAGCTTATATTTTGTCTGGGCAGGAAGGGGGTGTAGGTGCACAGTAGGTAAGTGGTTAAAGAGGAGGTCCAGGAAAAAATAAAAATAAAAGCCAGCAGCTACACATACTGCATAAACACTTGTCCTGTCCTGGAGTCCAGGGATGTTAGCAGTAAGGTTCCCGGTGTGAACTGCCGCCGCCATTGCGCTTCACGCCGGGAACCCTACTGCGCATGCGCGAGGCCCACTCCTCTCTCCTATCAGCCTGGGGAGGAGGAGGAGGGAGCTCCGCGGTGACGTCACGGCCGCGGCCGGACTCCCGGAAGTGGGAAAGGACCCCCTCCCCCTGAAAGGTTCCAATTGTGGCACCGGAGGGGGGGATTCAATGAGTGGAAGTTCCACTTTAGGGTGGAGCTCTGTTTTAAGCAGAAGATGACATGACGTGGATTTTAGGAAGTTTTGGTGGAAGTCTGGGCTTCCTGAAGAAAGAATGAAAGCGCAATATAACTGCGAAAACATATAAAAGGGAGGGTTGGGAAAAAAGAATAAAATAATAACAAAGTTATTAACGAAGATAATAATAAAATGGAATAAAACCACATAATAAATAAAGTATGACCTAGCTAACATGGCAGCACAGCACCCAAATACCTTGTTGTTTAAAGTTACAGAATGAAGTGACCATGTACAGCACAGGTGTCAAACACAAGTCCTGTGGGCCGAATCTGGCCCTCCAGGTCATTACATGTGGCCCTCACCCCCCCCCCCCCTTGTCTCTGCCCCCACCCGGTTTTAGCAGTCAGCAGCAGATAGGACAGGACTCCTCCACCAGATCCTGCACTGCTCTGTCCAGCTATGTACAACCCCCCTCCAGACCCTGCATTTTCTGCTTCCCAGCCCCCAGTTTTATTTCCTGGCAGCAGCACAAGCCAAGGGGGTGCACTGATGTAAAGGAAGGTGGGGGATGCTCGGCATCTAATGTAAGGAGGGTGGGGGGCTCTTAACATCTGATGTAAGGGGGTTGGGGTGCTAATACAACCATAATGCTGATGTGGCCTACAAGGAAATGAAGTTTGACACCCTTAATGTACAGTATCTCACAAAAGTAAGTACACCCTCACATTTTTTGTTAATATTTTATTCTATCTTTTCACATAAAAACACTGAAGAAATGACACTTTGCTACAATGTAAAGTAGTGAGTGTACAGCTTGTATAACGGTGTAAATTTGCTGTCCCCTCAAAATAACTCAACACACAGCCATTAATGTCTAAACCGCTGGCAACAAAGTGAGTACACCCCTAAGTGAAAATTTCCAAATTGGGTTCAAAGTGTCAATATTTTGTGTGGCCACCATTATTTTCCAGCACTGCCTTAACCCTCTTGGGTATGGAGTTCACCAGAGCTTCACAGGTTGCCACTGGAGTTCTCTTCTACTCCTCCATGACGACATCACAGAGCTGGTGGATGTTGGAGACCTTGCGCTCCTCCACCTTCCATTTGAGGATGCCCCACAGATGCTCAACAGGGTTTTGGTCTGGATCCGTGCTTGGCCAGTCCATCACCTTTACCCTCAGCTTCTTTAGGAAGGCAGTGGTCATCTAGGAGGTATGTTTGGGGTCGTTATGTTGGAATACTGCCCTGCGGGCCAGTCTCCGAAGGGAGGGAGATCATGCTCTGCTTCAGTATGTCACAGTACATGTTGGCATTCATGGTTCCCTCAATGATCTGTAGATCTCCAGTGTCAGCAGCTCTCATGCAGCCCCAGACCATGACACTCCCACCATCATGCTTGACTGTAGGCAAGACACACTTGTCTTTGTACTCCTCACCTGGTTGCCGCCACACGCGCTTGACACCATCTGAACCAAATAAGGTTATCTTGGTCTCATCAGACCACAGGACATGGTTCCAGTAATCCATGTCCTTAGTCTGCTTGTCTTCAGCAAACTGTTTGCAGGCTTTCTTGTGCATCATCTTTAGAAGAGGCTTCCTTTTGAGACAACAGCCATGCAGACCTATTTGATGCAGTGTGCGACGTATGGTCTGAGCACTGACAGGCTGGCCCCCCTCCCCTTCAACCTCTGCAGCAATGCTGGGAGGTCTCATACGTCTATTTCTCAAAGACAACCTCTGGTTATGACGCTGAGCACGTACACTCAACTTCTTTGGTCTGCCATGGCGAGGCCTGTTCTGAGTGGAACCTGTCCTGTTAAACTGCTGTATGGTCTTGGCCACCGTGCTGCAGCTCAGTTTCAGGGTCTTGGCAATCTTCTTATAGCCTAGGCCATCTTTATGTAGAGCAACAATTCTTTTTTTCGGATCCTCAGAGAGTTCTTTGCCATGAGGGGCCATGTTGAACTTCCAGTGACCAGTATGAGAGAGTGAGAGAGATAACACCAAATTTAACACACCTGCTCCCCATTCACACCTGAGACCTTGTAACATTAATGAGTCACACCGGGGAGGGAAAATGGCTAATTGGGCCCAATTTGGACATTTTCACGTAGGGGTGTACTTTATAATATAAACAAACAGAAGATAGAAAAATACAATAAAATTGTAAGTTACTTAGACTCATTGGCCACTTTATTAGGTACACCTTGCTAGTATCGGATTGGACCTCCTTTTGCCTTTAGAACTGCCCTCATTCTTCGTGACATAGATACAACAAGGTGTTGGAAACATTCCTCAGAGCTTTTGCTCCATAGTGACATGATGGCATCACGCAATTGCTGCACATTTGTTGGCTGCGCATCCATGATGTGAGTCTCCCATTCCACCACATCCCAAAGGTGCTCTATTGGATGAGATCTGGTGACTGTGGAGGCCACTGGAGTACAGGGACCTCATTGTCATGTCCAAGAAACGAATGAGATGATTGGAGTTTGTGACATGGTACATTATCCTGCTGGAAGGAGCCATCAGAAGATGGGGGACACTGGAGTCATAAAGGGATAGACATGGTCAGTAACAATACACAGGTAGGCTGTGGTGTTTAACCACTTGAGATCCGCGTTATGGACAAAAGACGTCCACAGCGCGGCTCTCAAGTGCCAGGTAGACGTCTTTGGAAGTCCTCTCATTGTAATTCCCTGCGCGCACCACTGGGTGGGGCGCAGCAGAGAAAAACAGTGCACAGCGCATCGCTGAGGAGCTGATGCGTGTGCCTGGTGGCCGCGATGTCCGCCGGGTACACGCGATCGGCGGTGACAGCAGGGACGTGGAGCTCTGTGTGTAAACACAGGGCTCCACGTCCTATTAGGGAGAGAGGAGACCGATATGTGTCCCTTGTACATAGGGACAGAGCATTGGTCACCTCCCCCAGTCAGTACCCTCCCCCCACACAGTTAGAACACACCCAGGGAATACATTTAACCCCTTCCTCACCCCCTAGTGTTAACCCCTTCAATGCCAGTCACATTTATACAGTAATTAGTGCATATTTATATCACTGGTCGCTGTATAAATGTGAATGGTCCCAAAAATGTGTCAAAAGTGTCCGATGTGTCCGCTGTAATGTTGCAGTGCCAATAAAAAAAACGCAGATCGCCGCCATTACTAGTAAAAAAAAATAATAAAAAAAAATAATAATTCTGTCCCCTATTTTGTAGGTGCTATAACTTTTGCGCAAACCAGTTGCTTATTGCGATTTTTTAATTTTTTTTTACAAAAATACGTAGAAGAATACGTATCGGCCTTAAAGTGGATGTAAACCCAAAAAAATGTTGATGTCACAATGTAGAGTAGAAGATTTCCTATCATCTGTGCCCAGTCTTGCCACACAGAGTTAATCCAGATCTGAGCAATCCTCTTTTATGTTCAGTGAAAATGAACAGCCTTCCAGTCAGTTTTCTCTCTTCTTGCTTTGAGTGAGAGGTTATTTACATATCTAGCTCAGACATGTTTATTATATGTTATGTTTTGTTTATCATAATATGAGGTGATATAACATCAAAACACATCCTAGTAATATACAATGAACTTTGGATCACCTCTTGTTATGATAAACATGGCCAAGCTAGATTTGTAAATAACCTGTTACTGAAAGCAAAAACAGAGAAACGGACTTTATAATTTGGCAAGTTTTTATCTGGAATTCTGTTAATTTTCACTGAACTTTAAAAGAGGATTATTCAGCGCTGGATTAACTCTGTGTGGCAAGACTGGGCACAGAAGATAGGAAATCTTATACTATACATTGTGACATAATTTTTTTTTTTTTTTGGGGGGTTTACATCCACTTTAACTGAGAAAAAAAAGTTTTTTTTTAAAAAAATTGGATATTTATTATAGCAACAAGTAAAAAATATATATATATTTTTAAATTGTCGCTCTTTTTTTTGTTTATAGTGCAGAAAATAAAAACCACACAGGTGATCAAATACCACCAAAAGAAAGGTCTATTTGTGGGGAAAAAAGGACGTCAATTTTGTTTGGAGCCACGTCGCACGACCGCGCAAATGGCAGTTTTCGAAATTTCGCCTGGGCACGAAGGGGGTTTATGTGCCCAGTAAGCAAGTGGTTAAACAATGCTCAATTGGTACTAAGGGGCCCAATGTGTGCCAAGAAAAGATCCCCCACACCATTACACCACCACCAGCCTGAACCGGTGATACAAGGCAGGATGGATCCATTCTTTTATATTGTTTATTCCAACTTCTGACCCCACCATCTGAATGTCTTTTTGGTTCTCCCCTGATTACCCCAGCACTCTGATTCTCTCTCTCCTGATTACCCTGGCACTCTCTGGTTCTCTCCTGACAAACCTGCCACTCTCTGGTTCCTCTCCTGATTACCCTGGCACTCTCTAATTCTCTCACTCCCGATTACCCTAGCACTCTCTGGTTCTCTCCTGATTACCCTGGCACTCTCTAATTCTCTCTCTCCTGATTGCCCTGGCACTCTCTGGTTCTCTCCTGACAAACCTGCCACTCTATGGTTCCCTCCTGATTACCCTGGCACTCTCTAGTTCTCTCTCTCTCTCCCGATTACTCTGGCACTCTCTGATTCTCTCTCTCCTGATTACTCTGGTTCTCTCCTGACTAGCCTCCCTCTGGTTCCCTCCTGATTACCCTGGCACTCTCTGGTTCTCTCCTGATTACCCTGGTACTCTCTGATTCTCTCTCTCCTGATTACTCTGGTTCTCTCCTGCCTAGCCTTCCTCTGGTTCCCTCCTGATTACCCTGGCACTCTCTGATTCTCTCTCTCCTGATTACCCTGGCACTCTCTGGTTCTCTCTCCTGATTACCCTGGCACTCTCTGGTTCTCTCTCTCCTGATTACCCTGGCACTCTCTGGTTCTCTCTCCTGATTACCCTGGCACTCTCTGGTTCTCTCTCTCCTGATTACCCTGGCACTCTCTGGTTCTCTCTCTCCTGATTACCCTGGCACACTCTGATTCTCTCTCTCCTGATTACCCTGGCACTCTCTGGTTCTCTCTCTCCTGATTACCCTGGCACTCTCTGGTTCTCTCTCTCCTGATTACCCTGGCACTCTCTGGTTCTCTCTCTCCTGATTACCCTGGCACTCTCTGGTTTTCTCTCTTATTCTCTGCTGATTACTCTGGCACTCTCTGATTCTCTCTCTCCTGATTACTCTGCACTCTCTGATTTTCTCTTTCCTTATTACTCTGGCACTCTCTGGTTCTCTCTTTCCTGATTACTCTGGCCTGGCACTCTCTGATTCTCTCTCCTCCCTGATTACCCTGGCACTCTCTGATTCGCTCTCTCCTGATTACCCTGGCACTCTCTGATTCTCTCTCTCCTGATTACCCTGGCACTCTCTGATTCTCCCTCTCTTCTGATTACCCTGGGACTCTCTGATTCTCTCTCTCCTGATTACTCTGGCTCTTTCTGATTCTCCCTCTCTTCTGATTACCCTGGCACTCTCTGATTCTCTCTCTCCTGATTACTCTGGCACTCTCTGATTCTCCCTCTCTTCTGATTACCCTGGCACTCTCTGATTCTCCCTCTCTTCTGATTACCCTGGAACTCTCTGATTCTCTCTCTCCTGATTACCCTGGCACTCTCTGATTCTCTCTCTCCTGATTACCCTGACACTCTCTGGTTCACTCTCCTTATTACCCTGGCACTCTCTGGTTCTCTCTCTCCTGATTACCCTGGCACTCTCTGGTTCTCTCCTGATTGCCCTGGCACTCTCTGATTCTCTCTCTCCTGATTACCCTGGCACTCTCTGGTTCTCTCTCCTGATTACCCTGGCACTCTCTGGTTCTCTCTCCTGATTACCATGGCACTCTCTGATTCTCTCTCTTCTGATTACCCTGGCACTCTCTGGTTCTCTCTCCTGATTACCCTGGCACTCTCTGATTCTCTCTCTCCGGATTACCCTGGCACTCTCTGATTCTCTCTCTCCTGATTACTCTGGCACTCTCTGATTCTCTCTCTCCTGATTACCCTGGCACTCTCTGATTCTCTCTCTCCTGATTACCCTGGCACTCTTTGATTCTCTCTCTCCTGATTACCCTGGCACTCTCTGATTCTCTCTCTCCTGATTACCCTGGCACTCTCTGATTCTATCTCTCCTGATTACCCTGGCACTCTCTGATTCTCTCTCTCCTGATTACCCTGGCACTCTCTGGTTCTCTCTCTCCTGATTGCTCTGGCACTCTCTGATTCTCTCTCTTCTGATTACCCCGGCACTCTCTGATTCTCTCTCTCCTGATTACCCTGGCACTTTCTGATTCTCTCCTGACAAACCTGCCACTCTCTGGTTCCTCTCCTGATTGCCCTGGCACTCTCTAATTCTCTCACTCCTGATTACCCTAGCACTCTCTGGTTCTCTCCTGATTACCCTGGCACTCTCTGGTTCTCGCTCTCCTGATTACCCTGGCACTCTCTGATTCTCCCTCTCTTCTGATTACCCTGGGACTCTCTGATTCTCCCTCTCTTCTGATTACTCTGGCACTCTCTGATTCTCCCTCTCTTCTGATTACCCTGGCACTCTCTGATTCTCTCTCTACTGATTACTCTGGCACTCTCTGATTCTCCCTCTCTTCTGATTACCCTGGCACTCTCTGATTCTCCCTCTCTTCTGATTACCCTGGCACTCTCTGGTTGTCTCTCTCATGATTACCCTGGCACTCTCTGATTCTCTCTCTCCTGATTACCCTGACACTCTCTGGTTCTCTCTCCTGATTACCCTGGCACTCTCTGGTTCTCTCTCTCCTGATTACCCTGGCACTCTCTGGTTCTCTCCTGATTACCCTGGCACTCTCTGATTCTCTCTCTCCTGATTACCTTGGCACTCTCTGGTTCTCTCTCCTGATTACCCTGGCACTCTCTGGTTCTCTCTCTCCTGATTACCCTGGCATTCTCTGATTCTCTCTCTCCTGATTACCCTGGCACTCTCTGATTCTCTCTCTCCTGATTACTCTGGCACTCTCTGATTCTCCCTCTCTTCTGATTACCCTGGCACTCTCTGATTCTCTCTCTCCTGATTACCCTGGCACTCTCTGATTCTCTCTCTCCTGATTACCCTGGCACTCTCTGATTCTCCCTCTCTTCTGATTACCCTGGGACTCTCTGATTCTCTCTCTCCTGATTACTCTGGCTCTTTCTGATTCTCCCTCTCTTCTGATTACCCTGGCACTCTCTGGTTCTCTCTCTCCTGATTACCCTGGCACTCTCTGGTTCTCTCTCCTGATTACCCTGGCACTCTCTGGTTTTGCCATGTCTATCCTTGGTGCTCTTTTGTCCTATCAGTAAACCGGCTCATCCTTGTATCTCCTATTCCCTGCTGATGGTAAATCCGGTGTGTATATTATAGTAAATCCGGTGTGTATATAATATATATAATATAATATAATATATATATAGAGTGTGATGTGTGAGTGTTGATGATTCGGGGCTCAGTGCCGGGTGCGGAGTGATCTCCCGGTGTCATTATTGCAGTGACACCCTCCTCCCCGCACACCGCCCGCCAGGAGAGTGTCCCCGGCTCAGCCCCCCTCTCCTCCCCCTCCCGGCTCCCTCCTCCCCCCTCCCTCCTGTGCTGAGAACCGGTCCCCGGGATCATCTGCAGCCAGACCGGTCCCCTCCGCATCTCCCCGGGAGAGAGAGAGACAGAGAGAGAGACAGAGAGAGGGAGAGAGAGACATGTCTGCCAAAGGTAAGCGTGTCGGACTGTGTGCTGAGCGGTGTGACAGCGGGGAATGGTGCAGTGTCTGTCCGCTGCCCCCCCCATCCCCCCATCTCCTTATCTCCTTCTCACCCGGCTCTCCGCATTCTATAGAGCGCCGGATTGCTGCATTTCTCTGCACGTGACCGGAGGATGGAAGGCCGAGAATGGCAATATATACCCCGAGGTGGGCACACCGGTGTGTCTGTGCTTCTAATACACAGGACAGGTGTTCTTATATAGAGATCACACACCTCTAATACACAGCACAGGTGTATTAAAAGCACACCTATCCTGTGTATTAGAAGAACGCCTGTCCTGTGTATTAGATGCACACCTGTCCTGTGTATTAGAAGCACACCTGTCCTGTGTATTAGATGCACACCTGTCCTGTGTATTAGATGCACACCTGTCCTGTGTATTAGATGCACACCTGTCCTGTGTATTAGAAGAACACCTATCCTGTGTATTAGAAGCACACCTGTCCTATGTATTAGAAGAACACCTGTCCTGTGTATTAGAAGCACACCTGTCCTGTGTATTAGAAGCACACCTGTCCTGTGTATTAGAAGCACACCTGTCCTGTGTATTAGATGCACACCTGTCCTGTGTATTAGAAGCACGCCTGTCCTGTGTATTAGAAGCACGCCTGTCCTGTGTATTAGAAGCACACCTGTCCTGTGTATTAGAAGAACACCTGTCCTGTGTATTAGAAGAACACCTGTCCTGTGTATTAGAAGAACACCTGTCCTGTGTATTAGAAGAACACCTGTCCTGTGTATTAGAAGCACACCTGTCCTGTGTATTAGAAGCACACCTGTCCTGTGTATTAGAAGAACACCTGTCCTGTGTATTAGAAGCACGCCTGTCCTGTGTATTAGAAGAACACCTGTCCTGTGTATTAGAAGCACACCTGTCCTGTGTATTAGAAGCACACCTATCCTGTGTATTAGAAGCACACCTATCCTGTGTATTAGAAGCACGCCTGTCCTGTGTATTAGAAAAACACCTGTCCTGTGTATTAGAAGAACACCTGTCCTGTGTATTAGAAGCACACCTGTCCTGTGTATTAGAAGCACACCTATCCTGTGTATTAGAAGCACACCTATCCTGTGTATTAGAAGCACGCCTGTCCTGTGTATTAGAAGAACGCCTGTCCTGTGTATTAGAAGCACACCTGTCCTGTGTATTAGATGCACACCTGTCCTGTGTATTAGATGCACACCTGTCCTGTGTATTAGATGCACACCTGTCCTGTGTATTAGAAGAACACCTATCCTGTGTATTAGAAGCACACCTGTCCTATGTATTAGAAGAACACCTGTCCTGTGTATTAGAAGCACACCTGTCCTGTGTATTAGAAGCACACCTGTCCTGTGTATTAGAAGCACACCTGTCCTGTGTATTAGATGCACACCTGTCCTGTGTATTAGAAGCACACCTGTCCTGTGTATTAGAAGAACACCTATCCTGTGTATTAGAAGCACGCCTGTCCTGTGTATTAGAAGCACGCCTGTCCTGTGTATTAGAAGCACACCTGTCCTGTGTATTAGAAGAACACCTGTCCTGTGTATTAGAAGAACACCTGTCCTGTGTATTAGAAGCACGCCTGTCCTGTGTATTAGAAGAACACCTGTCCTGTGTATTAGAAGCACACCTGTCCTGTGTATTAGAAGCACACCTATCCTGTGTATTAGAAGCACACCTATCCTGTGTATTAGAAGCACGCCTGTCCTGTGTATTAGAAAAACACCTGTCCTGTGTATTAGAAGAACACCTGTCCTGTGTATTAGAAGCACGCCTGTCCTGTGTATTAGAAAAACACCTGTCCTGTGTATTAGAAGAACACCTGTCCTGTGTATTAGAAGCACACCTGTCCTGTGTATTAGAAGCACACCTGTCCTGTGTATTAGAAGAACACCTGTCCTGTGTATTAGAAGCACACCTGTCCTGTGTATTAGATGCACACTTGTCCTGTGTATTAGATGCACACCTGTCCTGTGTATTAGAAGCACACCTATCCTGTGTATTAGAAGCACGCCTGTCCTGTGTATTAGAAGCACGCCTGTCCTGTGTATTAGAAGCACACCTGTCCTGTGTATTAGAAGCACACCTGTCCTGTGTATTAGAAGCACACCTGTCCTGTGTATTAGATGCACACCTGTCCTGTGTATTAGAAGCACACCTGTCCTGTGTATTAGAAGCACGCCTGTCCTGTGTATTAGAAGCACACCTGTCCTGTGTATTAGAAGCACACCTGTCCTATGTATTAGAAGAACACCTGTCCTGTGTATTAGAAGCACACCTATCCTGTGTATTAGAAGCACACCTGTCCTGTGTATTAGAAGCACACCTATCCTGTGTATTAGAAGCACACCTGTCCTGTGTATTAGAAGCACACCTGTCCTATGTATTAGAAGAACACCTGTCCTGTGTATTAGAAGCACACCTGTCCTGTGTATTAGAAGCACGCCTGTCCTGTGTATTAGAAGCACACCTGTCCTGTGTATTAGAAGCACACCTGTCCTGTGTATTAGAAGAACACCTGTCCTGTGTATTAGAAGAACACCTGTCCTGTGTATTAGAAGAACACCTGTCCTGTGTATTAGAAGCACACCTGTCCTGTATATTAGAAGCACACCTGTCCTGTGTATTAGAAGAACACCTGTCCTGTGTATTAGAAGCACACCTGTCCTGTATATTAGAAGCACACCTGTCCTTTTTATTAGATGCACACCTATCCTGTGTATTAGAAGCACACCTGTCCTGTGTATTAGACGCACACCTGTCCTGTGTATTAGAAGCACGTCTGTCCTGTGTATTAGATGCACACCTGTCCTGTGTATTAGATGCACACCTGTCCTGTGTATTAGAAGCACGTCTGTCCTGTATGTCCTGTGTATTAGATGCACACCTGTCCTGTGTATTAGAAGCACATCTGTCCTGTGTATTAGAAGAACACCTGTCCTGTATATTAGAAGCACACCTGTCCTTTTTATTAGATGCACACCTATCCTGTGTATTAGAAGCACACCTGTCCTGTGTATTAGATGCACACCTGTCCTGTGTATTAGAAGCACACCTGTCCTGTGTATTAGACGCACACCTGTCCTGTGTATTAGAAGCACGTCTGTCCTGTGTATTAGATGCACACCTGTCCTGTGTATTAGATGCACACCTGTCCTGTGTATTAGAAGCACGTCTGTCCTGTATGTCCTGTGTATTAGAAGCACACCTGTCCTGTGTATTAGAAGCACACCTGTCCTGTGTATTAGATGCACACCTATCCTGTGTATTAGAAGCACACCTGTCCTGTGTATTAGATGCACACCTGTCCTGTGTATTAGAAGCACACCTGTCCTGTGTATTAGACGCACACCTGTCCTGTGTATTAGAAGCACGTCTGTCCTGTGTATTAGATGCACACCTGTCCTGTGTATTAGATGCACACCTGTCCTGTGTATTAGAAGCACGTCTGTCCTGTATGTCCTGTGTATTAGATGCACACCTGTCCTGTGTATTAGAAGCACATCTGTCCTGTGTATTAGAAGAACACCTGTCCTGTGTATTAGATGCACACCTGTCCTGTGTATTAGAAGCACGTCTGTCCTGTGTGTCCTGTGTATTAGATGCACACCTGTCCTGTGTATTAGAAGCACACCTGTCCTGTGTATTAGAAGATCACCTGTCCTGTGTATTAGAAGCACACCTGTCCTGTGTATTAGAAGATCACCTGTCCTGTGTATTAGAAGCACACCTTTCCTGTGTATTAGAAGCACACCTGTCCTGTGTATTAGAAGATCACCTGTCCTGTGTATTAGAAGCACACCTTTCCTGTGTATTAGAAGCACACCTGTCCTGTATATTAGATGCACACCTGTCCTGTGTATTAGAAGCACATACTGTACCTCTAATACACTAGACATGTGTTCTTATATAGGAATCACATCTCTAATGCACAGGATAGGCATTCTTATACAGAGATTACACAGGACAGTTGTCCTTATATAGAGATCACACCTCTAGTACACAGGACAATTTGGGAGCATTGTATAAAGTCCTGTGTATAGTAACACCAGCAAGTCTGCTATGTGTATAGTAACACCATCTATATCTCTGCCCTGTGTATGGTAACACCATCTACTATATGCAGAGCTTTTTTTCTCAAAAAATAGGTGCAGGAACTCAACCACGACCCGTTCAGATTTCACAAACAGTAGAAGGGTCTTAAAGGGGCATTAAATACCAGAATTGCATTACATACAGTGTGCAGAGTTCAGGGGGTTACAAAGCTGTCACTTGTAAACACAGAAACCAGACTTCTGTGTTCACAAGTGATTGTGGTGAGCGGGCACCAAAGGGTCTGAGCCAAAGGTGGTGGAACTGAGTTCCACCAAGTTCCCCCAGAAAAAAAGCCCTGACTATATGTCTCTGCCCTGTGTATAGTAACACCATCTACTATATATCTCTGCCCTGTGTATAGTAACACTATCTACTATATATCTCTGCCCTGTGTATAGTAACACCATCTACTATATATCTCTGCCCTGTGTATAGTAACACTATCTACTATATATCTCTGCCCTGTGTATAGTAACACCATCTACTATATGTCTCTGCTCTGTGTATAGTAACACCATCTATATCTCTGCTCTGTGTATAGTAACACCATCTACTATATGTCTCTGCCCTGTGTATAGTAACACCATCTGTATCCCTGCCCTGTGTATAGTAACACCATCTGTATCCCTGCCCTGTGTATAGTAACACTGTAGGAAACCTCTCCCTTCATATTGAGTTGTTGCCCACCAGCTGAAAGTTGAAATCAGACTTTCAGTGTCTGATATGTGAACCAGCTGGTGGGAGGAGCAATAACTCAGATGAGATCTAAAAATGAGTCAGAGAACTGTGGTAGTCGTCACCAACAACCAATCAGGTTCTCCCTCTCTCTCTGTGCCTCCAGTTGGGGCCACGCTGTGAACCCTCTCCTGTAAAGCTCACAATGGCGATATTGTAAATGGTTTTCTGTTATATGATTATTTCCGTGTTGTGTGCTGAAGGTCTGTGTGAGCATATTGGTCATCACATAAAAACTGTCTGTGTGCCCCCAAGTATCCAATCACATGCAACCTTCGCTCTCCAGTGCCCAACCCCCTCCTGTCTGTGTGCCCCCATGTATCCAATCACATGCAACTTTCGCTCTCCAGTGCCCAACCCCCTCCTGTCTGTGTGCCCCCAAGTATCCAATCACATGCAACCTTCGCTCTCCAGTGCCCAGCCCCCTCCTGTCTGTGTGCCCCCAAGTATCCAATCACATCCAAACTTCGCTCTCCAGTGCCCAGCCCCCTCCTGTCTGTGTGCCCCCAAGTATCCAATCACATGCAACCTTCTCTCTCCAGTGCCCAGCCCCCTCCTGTCTGTGTGCCTCCAAGTATCCAATCACATGCAACCTTTGCTCCCCAGTGCCCAGCCCCCTCCTGTCTGTGTATCCCCAAGTATCCAATCACATGCAACCTTCCCTGTCCAGTGCCCAGCCCCCTCCTGTCTGTGTGCCCCCAAGTATCCAATCACATGCAACCTTCTCTCTCCAGTGCCCAGCCCCCTCCTGTCTGTGTGCCCCCAAGTATCCAATCACATGCAACCTTTGCTCCCCAGTGCCCAGCCCCCTCCTGTCTGTGTGCCCCCAAGTATCCAATCACATGCAACCTTCTCTGTCCAGTGCCCAGCCCCCTCCTGTCTGTGTGCCCCCAAGTATCCAATCACATGCAACCTTCTCTGTCCAGTGCCCAGCCCCCTACTGTCTGCTCCTATGAAGTGTGACACTTCTTGTAGAATATGTCAGTGACTTTGGGTGATATTAGAGGGGACGTCCCCCCAAAAAAGATAAAAGAAAAAAAATCTGGTTCTGCTACTTCTGTGTTTAACTTCTGCGCTCTGTACACAATTCTTCCCGGAGGGGGAGGGGCTGGGTGGTGCGCAAGGGGCGCACGTTGTATCACCTGCGATGTATCACCTGCGATGTATCACCCAATGAGGAGGAATGTTTGTTTGTTTGTTTCTGATTGTTTATTATTATTGATAACTTCCTCCTGGAAACGGAGATAATTAAAAACAAATATTCAGGCTTCATCCACACCAGTGCACTGCGTCTTTGCAGACTCTCTGTGACCCTATTCATTCTTAATGGCGCCCCAACGCACCGCAAATCGCGTTTTGGCGCAATGTGATTTTTAAAAGAGGGCAGGCATGTTTTTTGGGTGTTTCTCGCGCTTAGGGCATCCCATTCATTTCAACAAAACACGCAGAATTGTGCAAAGAAAACCCCAAAAATTGCGCTCAGCCGCGTCTTCTGGTGTGACCCGAGCCTAATGAGTGTTAATTGTTAAAAACAAACGCGTCTTTCCACGTAGAGTTATGTTGCCTTGTATTCCAACCAACTTCATGAGTATCTCTTTTGTTCTCGCTAAGGTACCTTCCTTGTTTTCCCAGCACCTTCTTGTTTCCTTGTTTATCCAGCGCATGCGTTTAGGGTGGCAGTCAATAGCATGGCAGCGAGTAAACAATATGATTAGGTTAGGGCGCTAGCTGCGCACGCAGGCGCATGGCAGGGCACTAGCTGTTTGCATCTTGCCATAGTATCAGCAACCTCACCATATCCCAGGAGTCTCTGGGCAGTCCTGATGTCATTCTTGCTTAGGCGAGAAATGCGTCAGTAAAGCCTCATTCACACAGGCGTAATTAAAGCGGATGTCCGCTGAAAAAAAAAATTAAAAGTCAGCAGCTACAAATACTGCAGCTAGTGACTTTTAATATTAGGACACTTACCTGTCCTGGAGTCCAGCGCCGTCTACAGCAGAAGACCAGCGATCACTCGGCACTCTGCTGCCCCCCACCGCCATCCTCGGTGAGGGAACCAGGAAGTGAAGCGCTCCGGTGTCACTGCCCGGTTCCCTACGGCTCATGCGCGAGTCACGCTGCGCCTGCTGATTGGCTCCCGCTGTGCTCTGGGAGCCCCGAGTGTTCCCAGCACACAACGGGGGGACGGGAGGTGATGTCTTGCCCGCTGTCTGCCCGTAGACTGTGGCCGGAAGTGGGTGCAAATACCTGTCTTTAGACAGGTATCTGCACCCCCCTCCTCCCTGAAAGGTGTCAAATGTGACACCGGAGGGGGGGAGGGATCTGATCAGTGGGAGTTCCATTTTAGGGTGGAGTTCCGCTTTAAAGTGTTACTAAACCCAGGAACCTGCATTCACTATATCTGGTCTCCCATAGTACACAGAACATGGAAATGCAAATATTTTAGTAAATATAAACTGCTAAATAACTTTTCTAATCAGCAGTATATAGCAGTCTTGTGACTTCTATCGGTGTTAAAGCTTGTAAGAGGAGTTTTCATTCTGCTCTGATTTTCCTATGAGGCTGCAGGACCCCTGACCCTCTGTCTGGACAGTGCTGATTACATGCATCCCCCCCCCCAAAAAAAAAATCTCTCTAGCAATACACACTGTAACGGTCACCACCGTTTACTACCTTCCATCCACCCACGACAAGCTTATCCGACACACTGCGACAATCCTGCATACATGATCCATTCCATTTCCCATAATCAAGACGAGACACAAGCTCCGTACTGGTTTCCAAATGAATGAACACTTTATTGGTTTCTTAGCTTGCTTATATATCTAGTACAGCATGTTACAGTTAATCACAGGACAATGCAATCTCCACCCCCCTCATCACACACTGAGGCTAATTCTCAAGCAGACATTTCGGCACCGATACTGACAATATCTATCACATTCCAAAATACAATTACACAATGCCTTGACCTCAATCCACATATCTAGACAGACGTACTGTCTCTAAAGGGTCTTGACACCTGGGCATCAATAGGCTTTAAACCGTGTTATCAGACAATTGAAAGGTCTAGCAGCAGACCTGAATTAACACCTTTATACAATGTAATGTCTAGGAGTAGACGCAATTAACACCTTTCAAAAGCATGTGTGCCCACATTGAATAGCCAACAACTTGTGATATCTCAAGACATCCTGCAAACATGAATTATTATTAATGTCCCATCTCATGTAATACATGAATTATGATTCACTAGCCACCCCATGCCCAAAAGGGGCAAAGGGTGAACTTAGACCCAAGAGTTCTTAGTGTCCCTGGCACAGGAGTATCTCTCATCCTTCCAAAGTCACTGGTTGTCACGGTTCATTCCATTACACACACCAAACTGAGCATGTGTAGAGTGCCTCCTATAGCTCTGTACTATCAGCAGCTGGATTGGGGGCCCTGTGCTGATCACATGCATCCTTCTAAAAGGAAAAAAAAACTCTCTAGCAATACACACTAAACTGAGCATGTGCTGAGTGCCTTCCTAGAGCTCTGTACTATCAGTGGATGAATTGGGGACAGTGGAAGAAGGGGAGGATCAGAGGATCAAACAGTCTTTTTACACAATGCAGAGGATTAACCCCTTAGGTTCCACAATGAGTAGAACAAGCTTGCTTTACTGCATATACAGACTAATTCTACTGTTCTGAGGTTTAGTAACACTTTAAGATCCCTTTCACACTGAGGCGCTTTGCAGGCGCTATAGCACGAAAAATGGCGCCTGCAAAGTGCCCTGAAAGAGCCGCTCCATTCACTCCAGTGTGAAAGCTGAAGGGCTTTCACACTGGAGCTGTGTGCTGGCAGGGCGTCAGAAAAAGTCCTGCCAGCAGCTTCTTTGCAGCGCATTAGGAGCTCCTAAAGCGCCCCTGCCCCTTGAAATCAAAGGGCAGCGACGCAGAACTGGCGGCACAGTGCCGCTGCAGCAGTGCCTTGTGGGCACTTTTAACCCTCTTTTGATTGCTAGCCAGGGGTTAAAAGCGCCCCGCTAGCGGGCGAAAAGTTCTGCAAAAACAATGATAAAGAGCAGCTAAAAACAGCGGCGTTTTACCGCCGGCGCCCGGGTGCTTTCAGTGTGAAAGCAGCCTAAAGCAGAATTAAAGTTCCTCTATAAGGAACAGTAAGCAGGCTTTCATTGCAGAGGAGACAAGCACACAAAAATGCCCCTACCTGCCTGCCTGCCCTCTGTTTAACCCGGAACTGTAAACAGAGCTGTGCATGTGCAGCGCAGCTTACAGTGCCAGGCTGTTCTCTGAGTGGTGGGATGACGAGCTGCTGCACATGGAGTGCTGTCATCCCCCGACGGCCAATGAAGAGGCCTGAAGACTGACACTTAGAAGAAGATGCAGGCGAAGAACCGTTGGACAGGTGAGTATTAATACCTTGGTCCCCTGTTCACATTGAGACTTCACCTGAAATTGCACAATTTCAATGCCGTATGTCAGTGCAACTTCGGGTGCGACTTGGCTGACATGTTGTGAACAAGGCTCTTCGCTGAAACATGTTAACAGTTACTTTGTACTTGGTGATTATGGAATAAAGAATTTGGATGGATTCCAGAGTGCGGGTTCTTGTCTTTGGCTGGCGTCTGTGCAATTTCATACACAAATGTCTATGCAAGTCGCATCTGAAATCGAAAAAAGTAGTGAAGGAAATACTTTTTCAAATCGGCGAGTTGCACCGATTTGAACAGTTCCATTGCCGACAAAAGGGGGCAAATTTTCATGCGATTTGGACCTGTCAAATCTCCTGACAAGGTGCACCGGTGTGAAGGGAGATTAGGTTCCACTTATACACCCACGAGGGCCACGTTTTGTCTGCACAGGGAAGTACAGTTTTTCTGTGCATCCCAGTGCATGTAGTTCCCTTCAGAGCCGCTGCTCCCAATTTGACATTGGTCCCTGAACACTGGCGTGGCCCCTCCACGGGCGTGCGCTTAGGTATGTTTGTGTTAACGAGATCCAAAGGGAACAAAAGAAAAAAAATGGTATTTCTATAATATCAGTACTAAAAAATGTGGACGATCCGCTTGTCTGCCTCCCCCTGGTTTTCACAGGTACTGCTCCCAATTCCGACTCACATCGCTGCAGCAAACTGAGTCGGAAGTTCTCCCCCCTCATTTCCCTGCAGCCTTCTGGGACACTTCACAGGTCCCAGCAGTGGGGGCTGGTGCTCAATTTTTTTGGGGGGGCCCAAACGAGAAAAGAAAACAAAAAAACAATTGCAGCCTCACTGTTCCCATCAAATGCAGCCACTGTGCCATCAATTGTCACCACTGTGCCATCAATTGTCACCACTGTGCCATGCCATCAAACGCAGCCACTGTGCCATCAATTGTCACCACTGTGCCATGCCATCAAACGCAGCCACTGTGCCATCAATTGTCACCACTGTGCCATGCCATCAAACGCAGCCACTGTGCCATGCCATCAAACGCAGCCACTGTGCCATCAATTGTCACTACTGTGCCATGCCATCAAACACAGCCACTGTGCCATCAATTGTCACCACTGTGCCATGCCATCAAACGCAGCCACTGTGCCATCAATTGTCACCACTGTGCCATGCCATCAAACGCAGCCACTGTGCCATGCCATCAAACGCAGCCACTGTGCCATCAATTGTCACTACTGTGCCATGCCATCAAACGCAGCCACTGTGCCATCAATTGTCACCACTGTGCCATGCCATCAAACGCAGCCACTGTGCCATCAATTGTCACCACTGTGCCATGCCATCAAACGCAGCCACTGTGCCATCAATTGTCACCACTGTGCCATGCCATCAAATGCAGCCACTGTGCCATCAATTGTCACCACTGTGCCATGCCATCAAATGCAGCCACTGTGCCCATCAATTGTCGCCACTGTGCCAATTGTCACCACTGTGCCCTTTGTCGCCACTGTGCCCTTTAATTGTTGCCACTGTGCCCATTGATGCCACTATGCCCATTGTCGCCACTGTGTCCATTGTCGCCACTGTGCCCTGTATAATCCCCCGCCTGGCACTTACCTTTCTGGGGGTCAGCCATCCTCCTTCCACGTCCCTCGATGTCTTCTCCCGCCCTCGATGACGCTTCAGCCAATCAGAACCGGTGAACCTGATTGGCTGAGACGCTGGCCATTCTTATCTAAGGAACGCACCCCTCGTACGTCCCTTAGATAAGTTTCCAGAAGGCTGAGGGCCGCTGGCTCTGATAGCCACTTCCACACAGCCAACCAGCTGCCGCTATTCAGATGGCCGGCGTTCACCATCCGGCTATCTGAATACTAGTCGGCGGCAGCGGCAACAATAACATAGATTCATGCAATGCGTGAATCTATGTTTTTGTAATCAGTGGCGGTGTGAGAGCCAGATGGGTGGTGTTCCGGCGCCCTCTATAGACGCACCGCCACTGGGTCCCAGGAGACTGCAGACAATTCTTAAATTGCAGTGCACTTCATGCATGCGCAGTAGGAAACCGTCCCCAAGGCTTCACTGGCAGATAGCTGATTGAAGAATCGGTTTGGGTGAGGACATCACTGGACCCCTGGACATGCAAGTGTCCTAATAATAAAATAATACTCTGCTAGGGCATTTTCTCCACAGCTTATGTGGTGAAGCTCTGTTAACTTCCATCATCCAATCATGTGCAAGCAAAAGTGCTGTTTTTTTTTCTTGCATGTGATTTGGTATTCATTTTAAATTGAAGTTTCACCTAATTTTCTAAGCTCTGAAGCATCTGCACTTGTTGCAACGTGCATAGTCGTTTTTCTCTTAGAAAATCCGTCCCTAAGTGTCAGTGTCAGACAATGGAGAAGGAAGCAGTGCTGGATTAGCAATTTTCATATAAGATGACTCTTTGGGGTTGATTTACTAAAGGCAAATAGACAGTGCACTCTGTAAGTTAAAAAAATAATAATAATAGGACTTGGATGAAAAGCACAAAAAGAAGAGAAATAAAGCAATTGCTTTAGTTATATTTAGTGAAGAAGAGTCGGTGAAAGCTGTAGCTCTGTATGTCCAGCCTTCTCAGCAGTGGCAGCTCGTCCATTAGGGGGCGCCCCTCCGTCCATGCGTCCGGCCCCCTAATCTACATTCAGGGTGCCAGCTGGAATAAATATTCACTATTGTATCACTGATCCTCCTCCCGGCCAATCAGGAAGTGGGTCGTGACACCCGCTACCCAATTGGCTAAAAGGACACCTAGGAGGAGGAGGGAGGAGACGGCCGTCCGTCGCCCATAGGAGTGCTGCCCGCTGGGAAATTAGATGTAATATTATATACAGTATGTGCTCATGCCATGCTCAGTTCCTGCTTCCTACTCTGCAGTATTATACAATAGCTGATCCTTATAACACAAGTCTATGAGTTAACCAACTGAGAACTGGATGACACAGGGACATGGTCCCCAATGTGGTCACAAACAGAAACGGACAAAAATTGTAAGTCTTCACCGCCCCATAGCAGCTACAGGGGGGCTCTCCTTTGCAGAATCATGTATATATATATATATATATATATATATACGTGATTCTGCACTTACGCCTGCAGGGGGCGTGCACAAGCTGTAGGTGCCGGGGGATGAATTTCCGCCAGCGCCCGCTGATTGTCGGTAATACACACAGACCTGAGATCTGCCTATGTAAACAAGGCAGATCTCCGTTCTGACAGGGGGGAAGGGATGGATTTTGTGTCTCTGTAAAGCAGGGAATAAAATCCATCTATTTTCTTAATACAAGCATCACACATAGTACACATAAACACTGGTTAGGCACACAGTTAACCTTTTGATCGCCCTAGATGTTTATCCCCTTCTCAGCCAGTGTCATTAGTACAGTGTATAGTTTTAGCACTGATCACTGTATTAGTGTCACTGGTTCCCACAAAGTGTCAAACGTGTCAATTTCGTGTCCGATTGTCCGCCGCAATATTGCATTTCACAGGTCCCAGAAGACTGCGTCCCATTCACAAAGCGCAGAGCGCTTCGAGCTGTGAAGCCTCAAGGCTTTGGTGCCATGTTCCCTTGCCAGCACCTGATAGCCAGTTCAAGAATTGGCTCGGGTGAGGACATCACTGAACGTTCTGCTGTTTTTTTATCATCATGTGAAGGCAACAATGCTTTTTTTTTTTCCTTGCATGTGATTGGGTAATGTATACTGAAGCTTCACCTAATTTACTAAGTTCTGGAGCAACTGCACATGCAAAGTGCATAGTTGTTTTGCTTTTAGTAAATCCATCCCAAGGTGTCAGTGTCAGATAATGAAGGAGGAAGCAGTACTGGATTAGTAAACTGTATGTAAGGTGACAGTGCATTCCTTGTCAGATAGTGGAGGAGGAAGCAGTGCTGGATCAGTAAACTGTATGTAAGGTGACAGTGCATTCCTTGTCAGATAGTGGAGGAGGAAGCAGTACTGGATTAGTAAACTGTATGTAAGGTGACAGTGCATTCCTTGTCAGATAGTGGAGGATGAAGCAGTGCTGGATCAGTAATCTGTCTATAAGGTGACAGTGTGTGTATTGTCAGATCAGTTGGATCAGTAATTTGTATATAAGGTCATACATAGGAGTTGGTTTACTAAAGGCAAATAGACTGTGCACTCTGGAAGTGCAGTTGCTCCAGAGCTTAGTGTCAGTTGGTGTCCGATTGGTCGCCGCAATATTGCAGTCCCCCTATAAGTCGCTGATTGCCACTTATTGGGATTTTTTTTTTACCAAAAACATGTAGCAGAATACAAATTGGCCTAAATTGAAGAAATTCGATTTTTTATATTTTTGACATTTTTATATTGAATATGTTTTCTCTCTCTCTCTGTCTCTGTCTGTCTCTCTCTCTCTCTCTCTCTCTCTCTCTCTCTCTCTCTCTATATATATATATATATATATATATATATATATAGTTAAAATAAGACATTCAAATAATGAAGGCATTACCTAGGGCAATATCCATGCAAATGCAGCCGGACTAGTAATGCAAATTCCTTCCCATTGACATTCAACCATAAAGGCCTATTTATATTTGCATAACCCCTCCCACGAGCCAGCCCACTGCTTGTATCAGAGAGGTGCACTGTACTGTAAGGGTCCTTTCACACTAGCGGACCGTTCGTCCGCTCATTACAAGTCCGTTTACGGACTTGTAATGGGCCCCTATAGGAGCGGATCCGCATCCGTTTTTGCGGATGGAAGAATGTCCTATTTTTCTTCCGTCCGGCCAAACGGATCGGATGGAAACGAACAGACGATCCGTTTCTATCCAACTCCCCATAGGGGAGAGTGGAGGAGAGACAGGGCGGTGCCTGCACAGTGTGCGGGGACCGCCCCGTCCAACGACAGCTGAGCGGAGACCCCCCCGCTGAACTGACGGACACACGGAGCGGACCGAAAAACGGACCGCTCCGTGTGAAAGGAGCCTTAGGGTTTCAGGAAGACGCGCTCCAGTCATTGCCTGGAGAAGCACAGAGACCCAGTGATTAAATCACTGGATGTCACATAAGATATGTAATAAAACAGTAAAATATTTATTTAAAAATATCATTAGCATGTTGATGTGAGGGGAGGGGAGAACCGGGGAAGGCAAAACATCAGAAGATTAAACTTCAAATTTGAATGCCTTTCTTCGTCACAAGCGAGAGAATTTAGCTTGCGGAGTCATTAAAAGCGCGGCGTCTCCCCACCAGCCTCCTAATAGAGCCCCAGAACACCTGACAGCTTTCCTCGTGCAGCAAGAGCCAAATTAGCAAGTCATCGCTGAGCCTGTCGAAGGAACCAAGCAATTATTATGTTAAAGTAAATGGAAAGCCTAACATTTTGTTTGCACTGTACTAGCAGATTTAGATACACTAACTAATTAAAGACAAACTCCAGCTGCTTTCACTGGAAGGAATTGTGCCCCATCGTTGGTGTCATTGGGCCTCAATGTTGGTTTTATTGGGAGGAATCGTGCCCATTATTGGTATCATTGGGTCCCATTGTTGGTTTCACTGAAAGGAATTGTGCCCATCATTGGTGTCATTAGGTCCCATTGTTGGTTTCACTGTGAGGAATTGTCTCCCATCATTGGTGTCATTGGGTCCCATTGTTGCTGTCATTGGGAGACATTTTGCCCCATCATTGGTGTCATTTTGCCCCATTGTTGGTGTCAGTGGGAGGAACTATGCTCCATCATTCATTGGTGTCATTTTGCCCCATTGTTGGTTTCAGTGGGAGGAACTATGCTCCATCATTCATTGGTGTCATTGGGCCCCATTTTTGGTGTCAGTGGGAGGAATTGTGCCCCATCATTGGTGTCATTGGATCCCATTGTTTGTTTCACTGGGAGAAATTGTGCCCATCATTGGTGTCATTGGGTCCCTTTGTTTCACTGGATGGAATTGTGCCCATCATTGGTGTCATTGGGTCCCATTGTTTGTTTCACTAGAAGGAATTGGGCCCCATTTTTGGTGTCATTGGGTCCCATTGTTGGTTTCACTTGGAGGAATTGTGCCCCATCATTGGTGTCATTGGGCCAAATGTTGGTTTAATTGGAAGGAATTGTGCCCCATCATTGGTGTCATTGGGCCAAATGTTGGTTTAATTGGAAGGAATTGTGCCCCATAATTGATGTGAATGTGCCCCTTTGTTGGTGTCATTGGGAGGAACTGTGCCCCAATTATTGATGTCATTGGGAGGAATTGTGACCTTCATTGGTGTTAGTGTATAATAGCTCCCAAAGGGCCAGATAAAAGCAAGCAAAGGGCCACGTCTGGCCCCCGGGCTGCAGTTTGGATACCTAGAATATAGATCATTTTGAGGCCAGAGGCACTTGACATTTTCAGAAGGAGGCCGGCAATAAGAGCCTCCATATGTTTCTCAGTACTGGGCTCCTTTAAGAAGTTGACACGCGAGCGAGGAAGCGATCTTCTCATGGAAGGCTCTTTATAGGATGTGTACAAACTCTTCTGTTTGCTCAGCTTTTATTTGTGGATTTATTTTTTTTCCTGGAAACTCCACATTCCTCCCGCCATCAATGAACTGAGGAGTGACTCACCAAGAAAACGCTTCTGATCTCTGAAAACCTTTCTCTTTCTAATTGTAAGTGGAAATGGCCCGACCGCAGGCTTCTCTGTAAAACACTATCAATCTGCCCTCACCTCCTATCAACCTATCATCCTCCTAGCTTCTATCACTTCACCCTCCTATCATCCTCCTATCATAGGTCTCTATCACCCTATCATCCTCCCTATCTCCCTCCTATCACCCTCCTATCATCCTCCTATCACCCTCCTATCACCCTTCTATCAGATAATCATCCACCCATCCTCCTATCATCCTGAGATCCTGATCACTCCTCACCCTCCTATCATCCACCTATCTCCATATCATCCCTATCATCCTCCAATCATCCTCCTATCACCCTCCTATCATCCTCCTATCACCCTCTATCATCCCTCCTCATCCTCCTATCATCCTCCATCATCCTCCTATCATCCTCCTATCATCATCCTCCTATCACCCTCCTATCACCCTCCTATCACCCTCCTATCATCCTCCTATCATCCTCCTATCATCCTCCTATCATCCTCCTATATCCTCCTATCACCCTATCACCCTTCTATCACCCTCTATCATCACCCTCCTATCACGCTCCTATCACCCTCCTATCATCCTCCAATCATCCTCCTATCACCCTCCTATCATCCTCCTAACACCCTCCTATTATCCTCCAATCATCCTCCTATCACCCTCCTATCACCCTCCTATCATCCTCCTACCACCCTCCTATCATCCTCCTATCACCCTCCTATCATCCACCAATCATCCTCCTATCATCCTCCAATCATCCTCCTATCACCCTCCTATCATCCTCCTAACACCCTCCTATTATCCTCCAATCATCCTCCTATCATCCTCCTACCACCCTCCTATCACCCTCCTACCACCCTCCTATCACCCTCCTATCATCCTCCTATCACGCTCCTATCACCCTCCTATCATCCTCCTAACACCCTCCTATTATCCTCCAATCATCCTCCTATCACCCTCCTATCATCCTCCTATCACCCTCCTATCACCCTTCTATCATCCTCCTATCACCCTCCTACCACCCTCCTATCACCCTCCTATCACCCTCCTATCATCCTCCTATCACCCTCCTATCATCCTCCTAACACCCTCCTATTATCCTCCAATCATCCTCCAATCATCCTCCTATCACCCTCCTATCATCCTCCTATCACCCTCCTATCACCCTTCTATCATCCTCCTATCACCCTCCTACCACCCTCCTACCACCCTCCTATCACCCTCCTATCATCCTCCTAACACCCTCCTATTATCCTCTAATCATCCTCCTATCACCCTCCTATCATCCTCCTATCACCCTCCTATCACCCTTCTATCATCCTCCTATCACCCTCCTATCACCCTCCTATCACCCTCCTATCACCCTCCTATCACCCTTCTATCATCCTCCTATCACCCTCCTATCATCCTCCTATCACCCTCCTATCATCCTCCTATCACCCTCCTATCACCCTCCTATCATCCTCCTATCATCCTCCTATTATCCTCCAATCATCCTCCTATTATCCTCCAATCATCCTCCTAACACCCTCCTATCACCCTCCTATCACCCTCCTATCACCCTCCTATCACCCTCCTATCACCCTCCTATCACCCTCCAATCATCCTCCTATCATCCTCCTATCATCCTCCTATCACCCTCCTATCACCCTCCTATCACCCTCCTATCATCCTCCTATCATCCTCCTATCATCCTCCTATCCCCCTTCTATCACCCTCCTATCACCCTCCTATCACCCTTCTATCACCCTCCTATCATCCTCCTATCACCCTCCTATCATCCTCCAATCATCCTCCTATCATCCTCCATTGGGACTTGTAGTATTTGTTGTATTGTTGCTTCTTTGTATCCAAGTCATTATGTGAAATAGCGCAGATCTATAGAAAGCGTGAAAGCGCGAGAAAACAACCCAACCTTTACAAATTCCAAGAATTTCTTTATGTTGTTATTCAGAAGTAGAAGTAGAAGACAAGACTAAAGCTGCCTATAGATTTAGTCTTTTTTTAATCGTTCAACCAGAGGGTTGATTTCCCCATCCAAGGGGGTGGGGGGAATACTCCCCACTGAACTGACAGTGGGGAGAATCCTCCGCCATTAGAATACACAGATCACCACAGCCAGATATAGGGCTGGATCCCAGGATCGCTGCGGCTCTATCTAGTCCATAGCATCACTGGCTAGCATCATTACCCTGATGTGACCCTGGGACCATTAGTGGTCCCCCTCCTCACATATATTCACCATCATCCCCACTTCCTGCTGGGTCCACATGTACCCCAACATGTATTCCAGTTGGGCTCCTGCTCCCAGGATCCTTCCACCTACTACCACCCTTCTTGTCATCAAGACAAGTAGGTCCTTCCATACATGTGTCCCCCCCCCCATGGCTACCGCATGGGACCTTGTCTGGTTGTGTCCGCTGTCCTCACTTGACAGGCTCTTTTTAGATTCTGATGAAGCGGTACACACCGCAAAAGTAGTTGAAACTGTTATAACCTTCAACCTACTGTTGAAGCTATGATTAAACACTAAATACAGTGTGAAACGCGTCAGTTCTGCCGGTATGCTGTAATATGTAGTGCTGTTTTTCCATCTTGGATCTTTACAATAAAGGCAACTTTTGTTCGGAGTGCAGCTGTCCAGAAGAATCCTTTCTTTTGTTTTGCAGCTTCAACGCACCGTGCTGTCCCCCTTGGGGACCTCTATATTGGTGTTGTATATGGTTATCACCATTTTATCTCTGTATTTTTTTATTGTCTGTGTTTGAATAAAATGTATTTTTGTTTTATACTTGTTTCTTCATTTTGATGTTACTTCTGTACCAGTACCGTAATAGTCCTATTGGCCCTCTTTTCTTTTTGGTTCTTTGGTTCGGGGACCTTAGACCCAATTATTTTATATTTCAATTTTCCAGGATGATGGTACTTTTCACCATAGTATCTAAATATTTTTACCCCAGAGGCTTTCATTCATATTCTATGCATTAAGATAAAAAAACATCCAAGGATTAGCACTGACCCCCCCACCCCCTGTTTACTTACCCGACCCCTCGAAAGTCCTGTGCCGTGAACGCGCTAGCTTCTCGGCTCATTCATTGGTTGATTGAAGCAGTGCAGCCATTGGCTTCTGCTGATCAAATCAATGACGTGGTGCGTCGGGGCCGAGTGATACAGTTGGCTGCTATGGCCACCGGCTGTATCACGGGAGCACGCCCGCAACAACTAACCCCCATGGGAGAGAGCTCCCATGAAGAGGGTTAGTTTCTACGGGAAGGAGCCGAGACAGCAACCGAGGGACCCCAGAAGACATTGATCCGGGCCACTCTGTGCAAAATGAGCTGCACAATGGAGGTAAGTATAACATGTTTGTTATTTAAAAAAATAAAAAGGGAACCTTTAGTGTCCCTTTAAGACTTAGAAATCTGGACATTTTTCACCTGGCGGTTGCTTTGTGTTTTATAATTAGCACTTTAGTGATTTTGATCTAATTTGTTTTTAGAAGTTTGCAGTTCTCAGACAGAAGGGTTAATGCTGACCTTGGCAGATCAGTTCCTTATATTGTAGAGAGACTTGGACGCATGGCTGCGATAAACTCCTTACAATGGCACTAACAATGGCAGGAACTCGGGGGAGAGATTTACAGGAAATTCCATTAGTGCCCAATCTTCTGCACAGGGCCCAGGCAGAGCAACTTCCGGGAACCACAAGTCCCAGAATACTTGGCAGTATTTTAATTATGCAAGGTAGGTTTTCATATGTGGGTGGTGGAAGGGGGTCATACTCTGGTCTTGTTAGGGGATTGCATTACATATCTCCCTACTTTAGAACAGAAGAAGGGACATTTTATGGAGATAAGGACCTGGCTAGGGTTAAAGCTGACACTGGTACATTCACCTGTTGTGCCGCCTCTGCTCGGCTGTGCCCTGGGGCTCCCCTGCATTCTTAAGGAGGTTCTGAGTCGGCTTCTCTCGCTGTTCAGACACCAAGCACGAACCTGCTGATCTGTCCAGTTACAGCTCCCCAGAGAACAGACCTGGGGTACCAAAGAGTTTGCAGTGCCATCTTGCCCCAACTGGCACCAGCCTTCAGCATCTCCACAATACACTCTGATTGGCTGCAGTGCGATAGCCCAAAGTGTTAAATTGGTGGCTTCCAGGGAGGCGGGCGCGTTACCTAACATAGGTGCCAGTCACCGCCTTTTGACAATAGTGTAGCTTGAAAAGTGCGTTTAGTGCACACAGTCCCTGTTTTGCTCTGATGAAGAGGGAGGACCCTTGAAATGCGCTAGCATCTGTAGGACTGTGTGATATCTTTCTAGTCCATCTTGAGGCATGCACATTGGTTCTGGTCGTTGTTTTAGAGATTGGCGGTGAGCATGTTGTGTCCTGCCATTTGTGAATACCTACTTTGATATTTGGAAATAAATAGAGACTCACTTAATGCATGAGGCTGGTGCCCCCTCTTTTGTTCTTTTAAGCCCCGTACACACGGCCGAGGTTCTCGGCAGAAACCAGCGAGAACCTCGCTGGGAGCCGCATTCTGCCGAGAACCTCGGCCGTGTGTACGCTCTCGGCGAGCCCCGCCCGTCGGGAAACCCGTCGAGCAAATAGAGAACAGGTTCTCTATTTGCTCGACGGCCCGTCGGGATGAATGCCTGGTTGCCTTTCCCGACGTGCGGGTTGCTGATTCTGACGGCCGGCAGAGAACCTCGATGGGCGGAACGATGTGTTCTGCCCGTCGAGGTTCTCTGCCATGTGTACGGGGCCTAACACGTAGTCCCAGTATGGGACCTGCAGTGCCCACCTATGTCACATGCAGTGACACTCAGCAGTAGTGCAGAACATAGGCCGGATCTACGGGATGCTGGGATTTTGCAGAAATTCCAGGACAGTCCACAGAATCCGGGACAGTAGCAAGATATTGTTATATTATACTATATGGGGTCCTTCACCCATGACATCTAACTTTCTGAGATGGCAAAGTGGGGCATCTTTCAGCACAAAGCATGCAGGCAAATGACGCCATGTCCCCTGGTATGCAGACCATGACCGATTGTACGCAAACATTTTTGTTTACACACATGGTGCTTTTTCTTTCCACTATTATATATTGGCTTTTCAAAATAACATAAGCAGTAATTAATCATCTGGATGAAAGATTTCGTGTTTTTGATAGGTAAAGAACATCCTTTTGTAAAATTTTAATAAATTCACCAAGATTAAAATATTATAAAAAGGATATTTCCAAACTTTTTTGCATTGAGGCATGAAGAGCATTGCAACTGCGATCAGTGTTTGGTAGGTGCAATGTAGAGGCTATTACATTGTTTTCCCCTATCCTCAGGTCTGTAAGGAGGTACAGACCTTCTGCTATAAGGGCTGGAGGAAGTTCTAAACTATCTACAATAGTTGTGATGTCACTGGCCCGGTGAGCTCTGCTGTGGTGGTGATTTTTTTTATTTATTCATAGGTGTGCGCAGACTATTGCATTAAGGTGTGCCCCCCAAACCTCAAACACACATGTCTTTCTCTGCAGCCTCATTTGCATGGTGAAGTAAATGAATGGGAAGTGTTCTGTGCCGAGTGGCTTCCTGTCCATTCACAAACTGAAGCATAGTAAACACAGTTTACTATGCTTTAGTAATGAATGGACACAGTGAGCGAGTGTGTTCACTTAGAAAAGAAAGGGGCCAGTAAATTACATATACTAGCTTTATATCCTGAAACATCCTCCGCAGCAGTGGGAGGAGAGGAGGGAGGCCAGCAGCACTGCGGGAGCACAGGCAATAGGGGGAACCGACACCTCACATAGGGATTAGGGCAGTGGTTCTTAACCTTGTTGGAGGTACTGAACCCCACCAGTTTCATATGCGCATTCACCGAACCCTTCTTAATTGGAAAAATAAAATATAATTTTTTCAAATTCAAAACATAGGTATGGCACTGTACTCAATATCTTTTTTTATTATTATTTTTTTGTATGTGGTCTACCTTTAAAATCCTTTCTAGATTTCTAGGTTTGGTATATAAGTCAGGCCAGGCCACATGACCTATTCACCCAATCACAGCACGCCGGCTCGCCATTGTCGAGACTTAACATGGCGGCCGGTCCGGTACACAGACACAATGACATGGTGAATACAAATGAATAGAGTGACACAGTCCACACTGGCGCCCCCCTAAATGTTGTACCCGGTGCACCCGCCTCCCCCTGCCCCCCCACACGCTACGCCGGTGTGTATAGGTGTGTGTCTTGACCTCCGCCGAACCCGCGAGACTGACTCACCAAACCCCTGGGGTTCGATCGAACCCAGGTTAAGAACCACTGGATTAGGGTGTGCCCAGGAACACCTGGCACCCCCTGCGCACGCCTATGCATTTATTACAGGTACATCACCGTCAATTTATGCAACATAAATTCTGTATTTTGTACATTCAAATCAGTTCCTGCCCCCAAGGAGTTTACAACCTAAAGTCCCTAACTCACATTCATACCTGCACATACTAGGGGCAATTTAGACAGGAGCCAATTAACCTACTAGCATGTCTTTGGAGTGTGGGAGGAAACCCGGATGAGTATCCAGAGGAAACCCACACAGGCACAGGGAGAACATGCAAACTCCAGGCAGGTAGTGCTGTGGTTCGGGTTCGAACTGACGACCCCAGTGCTGCGGGATAGAAGTTCTAACCACGTAGCCACTGTGGTGTACAGAGTGCACCCATGCACACCCACGTAGAATTAATAAATTGCAACAATTTACAATAAGAAGCACTGCTCAATTTAGGTAAGGGGGGAGTTTGGATTTAGGGGGGGCGGGGGGCAGTGTATGCGACCATGGTTCATGTTACCCTCTAACTATAGGTATAACATGAAATATGGCCTACAAAGCGAGGTTAGCGTTTAAATGTTACATTTTTATGGAGTCCTATACATTTGTGGGCTGAGGGATTTTGGAGAGGGACAGCCCCCCAACCAAAAAAATAAATGGACAGCCGCTACCGATGCCCCCTTGCCTGATATACATGCAAGGGTTGTAGTTTGGATGTTTGGAATTCGCTTGGTGTAGAGGTTGGCAGGATCCACCAAGCCCTCTAACACACCCTGAGACTGTAATAAACGTCCTTCCTATGGAAAAACACCTAGAAGACAGGCCGAGTCCTGCTCAGTGCAGAATGAAACGTTACAACCATTGTAGAGAAAATGCTGGGAGCGATTGTTATCCGCTAACATCTCCAAGGAAGCCTCACTTCCTGACTTGTGTCAGCAAATTATTATGCCAAAATTACAGTTGTGTTTTTATCTCCGCACACCTCCCCAGCATGAACTTCACATTGTGAATATCTGTATATATTAACCCCCGGAAACAATTCTGGAACCAAGAGATTTAATATGTTCAAATACAACTGATGGGAACCCAAGCAGGCAGCGTGCTAAGAAAGTGGCAATTATAATAAAATAGAAATATGTGTTAGGATCTTTAGAGTGTAAGCTCCTCTGGTGCAGAGAGTGATGTGACTGACTCGGTGCTCTCTGTACAGCACTGCTATATATGTCAGAGCTATATTTATTTAGATGTATTTTTTTTTATTACAAGTACTTTTATAGCACCATCATTTGCACATCACTACATGCATACAGTATATAAATGTATAATAATAACAGTGTGTTACTGCGGTGGTACATTAGAATGTAAGCTCCTCTGGTGCAGAGACAGATTTAACTGGCTCCGTCTTCTCTGCTCAACACTGCGGTCAGCAGCAGCCCAACCATT
This sequence comes from Rana kukunoris, assembly GCA_029574335.1. Lineage (NCBI taxonomy): Eukaryota > Metazoa > Chordata > Amphibia > Anura > Ranidae > Rana > Rana kukunoris. The sequence continues at coordinate 23,077,892 of CM056056.1, read as the reverse complement.
AGGGGAGCACGGGCACCACCCCCCTATCCATGCTTCCGGTCCCCTGATCTACATACAGGGCGCCAGACTATGGATTACAATGTGGGGGGAGTTTGAAGCACATGATTAGAGCCAGAGGGTCAGATTCTCGTAGATGGGCGCATCTACGAGCGGGGCGTAGCATATCCTATTTACGCTACGCCGCCGCAACTTAGAGACGCAAGTGCCGTATTCTCAAAGCACTTGCGTCCAGAGTTGCGGCGGCGTAGCGTAAATGGCCCGGCGTAAGCCCGGGTAATTCAAATGTGGATGAGGTGGGCGTGTTTCATGTAAATCAATCATGACCCACGTTTTTGAAGTTTTTTTTTAACTGCGCATGCGCCGTCCGTGGACGTATCCCAGTGCGCATGCTCCAAATTTTGCCGCAAATACATTGGTTTCGACGTGAACGTAACTTACGCAAAGCCCTATTTGTGAACGAGTTACGCAAATGACGCTGTCCCGATGTCCATACTTAACATTGCATACGCCGGACCTACGCAACGTTACCCCTCATATAGCAGGGGTAAGTTTACGCTTACGCAAACAACGTAAACTACAACGCAAATACGTTCGGGAATAGGCGTATGTAGCTCATTTGCTCATATGCATATTCAACGCGGAAATCGACGGTAACGCCACCTAGCGGCCAGCGTAAATTTGCAACTTAGATATGACGGTGTAAGTGACTTCCGCCAGTCGGATCTAAGGCAGATCTATGCGTAACTGATTCTAAGAATCAGGCGCATAGATCCGACGCCGCAAAAACAGAGATATCGGGAGATACGCCGTCGTATCTCCTTTGAGAATCTGGCCCAGATTCTCTAATAGGCTTTAAAAAAGGGTAGGCAATTGCTACACTGATCCTCCTATTGGAAACCTAGGAGGAGGAGGGCGGAAGGAGCCTTGATGCAGAAGAGGAGCTGCTGCCTGCCCCCTGTAGGATCCCACAGCCTGCCACCCGTAAGCCTGTAACCTTCCCAATGCCCGTAGGACCCCGCAACCTGCTGCCCGTAGAAGCCTGTAACCTTCCCGCTGCCCATAGGACCCCGCAACCTGCTGCCTGTAGGAACCCCAAGGATGGCGCCAGTGGAATGGAACTTCCTCTTTATAGTGCCTTCATACGTGTTGTACGTCACTGCGTTTAAGAACAACGAGATTTTGTCTTGACAGTGTGTATGCAAAGAAAGCTTGACAAGATTCTCGACAAGCCTGACAAGAAACTTGTTGAGGTCGTGTGTACGAGGCCTCAGGCGCCGTACACACGGCCGAGGTTCTCGCTGAAAATCAGCGAGAACCTCGCTGGAATGCACATTCCAGCGAGGACCTCGGCCGTGTGTACGGTCTCAGCGAGCTTCCCGTCGGGAAGCCCGTCGAGCCGAAATAGAGAGCACGCTCTCTATTTCCTCGACGGCCCGCCCGGAAGAATGGCTGGTTGCCATTCCCGACGGGCGGGTCGCCGAATTCGACGGCCGGGAGAGAACCTCGACGGGCGGAACGATGTGTTCTGCCCGTCGAGGTTCTCTGCCGTGTGTACGGCGCCTGAGGCGCCGTACACACGGCCGAGGTTCTCGCTGAAAATCAGCGAGAACCTCGCTGGAATGCACATTCCAGCGAGGACCTCGGCCGTGTGTACGGTCTCGGCGAGCTTCCCGTCGGGAAGCCCGTCGAGCCGAAATAGAGAGCACGCTCTCTATTTCCTCGACGGCCCGCCTGGAAGAATGGCTGGTTGCCATTCCCGACGGGCGGGTCGCCGAATTCGACGGCCGGGAGAGAACCTCGACGGGCGGAACGATGTGTTCTGCCCGTCGAGGTTCTCTGCCGTGTGTACGCGGCCTCAGAGTGTAAGCTTCTCGGGTGCAGAGACTGATGTGACTGGTTCAGGGTTCTCTGTACAGCACTGCAGCATATGTCAGAGCCAGTGTTGTAAGTAACGGAGTTACAATAAACGCAGTTACCTAACGCAGCCCCTTTTGAGGGTAACGAGTAATCTACCTGATTACTCTTCCCCTCACAGTAACGCAGTTCCCATTACTTGGGCGGCATTACCGCAATTACATCTACCGCCACTAGATGGCAGCAGAGTAATTGCTTCTGCCAGCGCTGTGAACATAAATGTGGGTGGAACTCCGCTTTAGAATCATGTGACCACTGTGATGGCCTGTCACAGCGGTCTGAAAACTCCCAATAGCAAGGAGCCCTGGATACAATGAGCCCCACCCGCCTCACACTGACCTATCACCGGGGAACAACTCACATTGATCACACACACTGTGTGCGCAACCTGATCAATGATCCGGGGAACATATGGCCGGAACAAAATGTTCCACAGAACAAACGTTCCCTATACAACACAGTGTACACAGCGACATCTAGTGGTCAACATGGTAAGTGCAGGACACCTATACAGACCAATGATCAGTAGGTTATTTTTGGTCAGTGATTTCATCTCTTCATCAGACAACAAAGAAAAATCTGACATCCCCATTCCAGATCCCTTGCATCTAATAAAGCTTATATAAGATAAATAAAATAATAAACAATAAGCTATAGAAAATTCTAATAAAGCCTAATATAAGATTTTAAATGACAGACTCTGTAAACGTCAAGGATATGTATATTATAAACATACATTTTAATCCAGGTTATAATTTGGATGTAATATGTAGCAGATGGATAAGGGTTTTAAGTCCTATTAGCTGCACATACATGGTGGGACGGATGCACCTAGGCTGGGATATACACGAGATCACCATTTTTTTCCGGTTTTCTTCTCTCAAAGATCTGGCATTCTTTTGTCTTGGAGTATTAACTCACTGCTCCCTGGCAAGAGCCAGTGATCTGCTTCTCAAAAAAGCATTGTAGAATATTAAAAAAAAAATCAGTTACTTGTCTGAGTAACTAATTACTTTTTCAATGTAGTAACTGAGTCACTAACACAATTACTTTTTCGGAGAAGTAATTTGTAACTGTAACTAATTACCCTTTTAAAGTAAGATGAGCAACACTGGTCAGAGCTATATAAATGTATAATAATAATAGTGTGTGACTGTTCTGTGATATTAGAATGTAAGCTCCTCTGGTACAGAGACTGATGCTAATAGTTACTATATTATAGATATTTTTTTTTAGCTGAAACATTGTGAGAGATTGTTTCTCCTTCTGTATGTTGCAACCCTATTATAAAATGATTGCTGCTCTTCTCTTTACTGTCAGTTAGGGGGCTCTGGTGTCACTTTCCATCCAATGAGCCCCTACAGAGAATTGTTTCTGACATTTATAGAATAAAGACATATATCTTTACAGTATACAGTATATATATTGAACGTTGATTTCTATTCATTGGCCATTTTTTCCATCAAGATCAAAGTGTGTTTTTGAATCTGCGATCCTCAGCAGTCACAGCTGGGCTCTCCGTGTAATTATCCTTCTCGAAGTTTGTGGTATTTTTAGCGTACACATAAAAAATTAAGAGATTGTCGCACTTGTGGCCGTCGTACGACGCCTGGGATGTGGCTGTAGGAAGAGTAACAGCTGGGGGTTTCCGGAGCCTAATAATGGGGATCGTGGTAAGATTGTTTAGCAGGGAGGCGACACATTGTAACAAGCAGAGATCATTTAAAGAGCAGGATAACCCGTAGTAACCAGATTTCAATTTCCTAATATAAAATGAGTGGAATATTAAAGTGATTGTAAAGCTCAGACATGAAATATGAACAAAGTATAACCTTCTGTAGCAGGTCGCAATTGCGACTAGATTTGGCGACCTGGCTCCTGGGGTGGCACAGCTGGGGTATCCTGCGTCTCCGTGCTCCCCCGCCATCGCGTCTTGCCGCGCCGGCCGGTAATTGAGGCCGCGGCTTTGCGGCCTTCTGCAGGCCTATGGTTCCTTCTGTAATCTGGCGCCATCTTGTGGTGGCCGTTGGTATGACAGGACGACCAGCAATGCTAATGGAGCTTCCCCTGTCTGTTTTCACTGCCATCTCCTTCCCTCAAATTAGAACCTCCAAACATTATATATTTTTTATTCTAACACCCTAGAGAATAAAATGTAGGTTATTGCAATACTTTCTGTCACACCATATTTGCGCAGTGGTCTTACAAGCGTGATTTTTTTTTGCCAAAAAATACACTTTAACCCCTTATGGACCACCGCATGTACATTTACGTCGGCTGAATGGCACCGACAGGCACATCAACGTATATATACGTTGGTGCCTTGAGGTGGGTCGGGGGTCCCATCAGGACCCCCCCGGTACATACGGCGGTCCCCGTAGCTGGCCGAGCGATCCGGAATGAGGGGGCGGCTATTCGTTTTTGTCCGCCCCCTCCGGATCGCTCCCAGCCAATCCGCGCACTCCCCCTGCAGTGCACTTCCTCCTCCTGTATAAACACAGGAAGGAGGAAGTGATGTGATCTCTCCCCTCAGCGTTTTTTTCAACCACCGATGAGGAGAGATCACATCGCACAGTAAGTCTGCACAACACTACACTGACACACACTACACATAGTCACATTAACCCCTTGCGATCGCACCCCCCCTCCCCCTGTCACAGTGTCACTGAATGCAGTAATCATACATGTATGATTACTGTATTTAGTGTCAGTGTGACAGGCAGTTAGTGTTAGGTCCAGGGTAGCCCCCGTACCCCCCCCCAATAAAGTTTTAACCCCCTGATCACCGCCCTAGTTAACCCTTTTACTCCCTATTGCCAGCATCACTAAGCGATAATTTTTCTGATCGCTGTATTAGTGTCGCTGTTCCCGCTAGGTAGCTATTTTTTTTTTTTATTGCGATTTTTTTTTTTTTATTACAGACATGTGGCTAAATAAATTTTGGCCTAAATGTTTGACTAAAATTTAGTTTATTTGATTTTTCTTAGAACAAAAATTAAAAAATATTGATTTTTTAAAAAAAATGTCACTCTATTTTTGTATATAGCGCAAAAAATAAAAATCGCAGAGGCGATCAAATACCACCAAAAGAAAGTTCTATTTGTGGGAAGAAAAGGATGCAAATTTTGTTTGGGAGCCACGTCGCACGACCGCGCAATTGTCAGTTAAAGTGACGCAGTGCCGAATCGCAAAAAGGGGCCTGGTCATTTACCTGCATTTTGGTCCGGGTCTTAAGTGGTTAATTAAAAAATAAGAAACCAGTAACGTTAGCCCAAAGTTTTTGTATATTGTGAAAGATAATGTTACGCCGAGTAAATTGATACTCAACATGTCACGCTTCAAAATTGAGTCCACTCGTGGAATGTGGACAAACTTTTACCCTTTAAAATCTACATAGGCGTCTACATAGGTTGCATGTTTTGAGTAACAGAGGAGGTCTAGGGCTAGAATTATTGCTCTCACTCTACCAATTGTGGAGATACCTCACATGTGTAGTTTGAACACCGCTTTCATATGCGAGCGCTACTCACGTATACGTTCGCTTATGCGCGCAAACTCGGCTGGACAGGGCACGTTCCTGGCTCCTAACTGTTTTAGCTGGCTTCTAGATTCCCAGCAAATTTGTCAAGCCCTGTTCTATAGTGTGTACTTGTCTCAGTCCAGAGCACTAAGGTCCCTTTCACACAGGCGCCTCCGTTCATCAGGACCCGCTTGCTCAATGGTGGATCGCTTCACTGATCTCTGCTGAGCAGGTGGATGACAGGTGAGCGTAGACGGACAGAGCACTACTCTCCTCTATGGGGAGATCGGATGAAAACAGACCACTTGTCCGCTTTTCATCCGATCCCATTCGATCCACCAGACGGACGGAAAATAGGATCTCTGGAGAAGATCTCTTTGGCGGAAAAGATTGGATCGGATAGCAACAGGTGTCAGCGGACATGTCACTGCTAACATCCGTCGCTCCATAGAGGTGAATGGAGTGTCCGATCAGGTCCGCCTGAAAACCTGACAGCGAGTGTGAAAGGGGCCTTATGCCGCGTACACACGATCGGAATTTCCGACGACAAATGTTCGATGTGAGCCTTAAGTCGGATATTCCCACCATGTGTAGGCTCCATCAGACATTTGCTGTCGCAATTTCCGACAACAAATGTTTGACAGCAGGTTCTCAATTTTTCAGATGGCAAAAGTTCTTGTCGGAAATTCCGACCGTGTGCAGCTATTTCTGACGCACAAAAGTGATGCGCATGCTCGGAACCAATTTGACGCAAGCTCAGAATTGTTGAACTTCATTTTTCTCAGCTCGTCGTAGTGTTATACGTCTCCGTGTTCTTGACCATCGGAATTTCCCAGCAACATTTCTGCGACCGTGTGTATCCAAGACAAGTTTGAGCCAACATCCTTCGGAAAAAAAAAACACGGTTTTGTTGTCAGAAATTCCGATCGTGTGTACGCAGCATAAGTGTAATTTCTGTCTGCTGCTTCCTTCATCTGCTATTAGCATGAGTCACTTCTCACTCCCCGAGAAAAAATTTGACGAGGGAGGGATCTTCAGCACACCACCTGTGATTGACAGCCTCAGCTGTTCCTGTGTGAAAGGGGGCAGGGGTGTGCTCTCATTTAGCTCTGCAGTGTGTAATTTCAGCTCTCCGCCCCTGTTTTCTGACAGCTCAGACAAACTGTATAAATTCCAGACATTAAACAGATGTAGAGAAGAGAAGACTGTAGATAAAGAGGTACAATTTATGTCAGACGATTTGTTTCATCTGAGTATCACCTGTGGCCAGTCACTTCACTGGGTTCACTACTTTATTTGGTTTAGATACTTGAGTTACTGCGTTCCCCGGCCATTGTATGGAGTGTTACTGAATTAAGTATCGATATTCAAAAGTCACAGCAAATGTTGCAAGAACTACAAATCAGCTTGATCTTTCATATGATTTTCATGTATACAGTGATCAAGGGCTTATTCACACCACTGGGTACATGGGAAATGGACATGCGTTGGTGCTGCATTCTACTGTGTGTTTAACTGCGTTTTCAAAAGCTTTGTAATGCGTTTTTTTCCCCACTATTTCCTCCCACATCACTTCCAAAGGTGTTAGTACCCTGCAAAAAATAAAAAAAGCAGCATGCCTATATTTTTCCCCAATGCACACCAGTGCAATGCTTTCTGCCTTGCTGAACAGAAACTCATTATTCCAGGTGTGAATGTGCCTATAGGGTGGAGCTCCATGATCCTTTTATATGATTCTGAGCTGTGCAACCTCCTACTCCTGCTCCAGTGTTGGTTAAACTGGCCATACATGGTTTGATATGCATCTGAACTTAATACAAAATTCTGAAAAATCCTTTGTCGTCAACAAATTTTGTTTGAAAAGTCCTTTAAAATTTTGTTTAATTGCCATGCAACGCATAGAACTTTAAAGGGTAACTCCGAGAGTAATTGGAGTTAATTTTAAGAGTAACTTTGTTGAGAAAAAAACATCCCCCCTCTGGGCGATCTATGTACATTGCAGGAATTTTAATAAATGTTGTTGTACATTCCTACCATTTGTTATTCTAAAGAAATTGCTTTTTGTTTGTCTGTGGCCATGTGCCTAGTGAATCTGTATGGTGGTTTTATAATGATCAATCAGTTGCTGCACTTGCAGGGCTCTAATGAGAAAAGTTGCAAGGTCTGCATCCATTTAGATGTGATTTCCTTTAAGAATATCGCATCAAAAATGATTTTATTTTTTGCAGGGGATGCCCAAAATCTGTCTTGTATTTTAGTTCAGACTTCTGGGAAAACCAGTGAGCCAATCACACAAGCAGAAAATGACATTTCTGGGGATACGTTCTGTACATCATCTGTGCACAGAACACCTCCAGGTTGCCATATTGCATTTTACAGAAAATGACAGAGCTGCAGACTGAAATGGAAAAGTCATTTTTAGGGATACTGGATTTTTATCGATGAGTATAAGTAACGGTACTTTTCGGTCAGGTAGTCACCGAAGTACAGACACCTTGCGGTGTGATTTGCATCCATAGAAAATGAATGGGCGCAAATCGCACTGCAAAGAACCTCATACAATTTAAACAGGAATGATATAGGCCATGGGTGCCCAACCGCTGTGGCCTGCGATGCCCTCCCAGGTGGCCCGCCATGTCTTGCTCTGAGATGGCGGGTCGGCAAGCCCAGATCACGGGCTCCCGACCCGCCACCTCCGAGCATTAGTGCGAAGAATGGCGTCTCGTGCGGTGGCTGCGGCGGGGCTGGCCTCTCCGTGATCACGGCCAGGCTGGCCTATATGCAATCGCGCTTGCTCCTGGAGTCCCGCCTCCATCGCTGCCTTCACCTCCTCCAGGGGGTGTATACGGTCTGGGGAGAGAGGGAGCAGCCAGAGGTAAATAAAAAAACAAAAAACATCTGGTGTCATTATAAGTGTAGTGGGCAGTGCAGTGTAGTAGTCAGAGCAGTGAGGTGGTCAGTGTAGTGGTCAGTGTAGTGGTCAGTGTAGTAGTCAGTGCAGTAAAGTGGGCAGTGTAGTGTAATTGTCAGTGTAGTGTAGTGGTCTGTGTAGTGTAGTGGTCAGTGCAATAGTCAGTGCAGTGGACAGTACAGTGTAGGTGACAGTGTAGGAATCAGGTAGTGTAGTGGACAGGTAGGTCAGTGTAGTGGTGGCAAGTATAGGAAGCAGGTAGGTTAGTGTAGTGGTCAGTGTAGGTATCAGGTAGGTCAGTGTAGGGGTCAGGTAGGTCAGTGTAGAAATCAGATAGGTTAGTGCAGTAGGCAGGTAGGTTAGTGCAGTGGTCAGTGTGGGAATCAGGCCAGTCAGTACTATTGTAGGAAGTGAAGGGACTCAGGGAGTGCTAAAAGTCCACAGGTTAGGGGGCCCAAATTACTTGCCTTGCCCTGGGCACTGACAACCCACACGCCACTGATGCTCATTGTGGCCTGGACCGGTTACCACGTCGATAAAGTGGCCCTTGCTCCTCAAAAGGTTGGGCACCCCTGCCATAGGCTCTAATAGGCTTCAAAATAGGGTGGACTCGTAGCGCAGAGCATTGCGCTCGGAGCCCACCCTGGTGTGTTAGAAAAGCAAATAAATATTTGCTTTTCTAACACTAAATCGCCTCTTCGCCAATCAGGAAGCGCGGGTCTGATACCCATTTCCTGATTGGCTGAAAGGTTAGGCGATCCTATTGGAAGCCTAGAAGGAGGAGGATGCACGGCGGAAGGTGCCGTGATCCACACCACAGGAAGAGAAAGAAAGCCGCTGGACACTCTGTGCCCGCCTGCTTCCTAGATGGGGTAAGTGCGGGGCTTTGATGTCCTGGCAGTCCTTATTGGGGGGTGGCTGTTTGCTGCGCCCCCAAAAGGAAAAACCACTAGCCGCCACTACAGCACGGTGCTCTGAAGGTCCGGAACGGTATTCTGATGTTCTATCAGATTACTGCTACCCGTCCGATCATGTAATGGAAGTAACATTCCGACCAAAAAATACTTAGGGCCCTTTCACACGGGCGGACCGTATGTCCGCTTTTTCATCCATCCGTGTACGGATGAAAAATGGACATACATTGGTCTCTATGAGATTGACACCCACTTCCGCATTCCTCCGATTCTGCAGATGGAGGAAAACCCTATTTTTTAATCCGTCTGCAGGGTTGTATCGGGTGAACATGGACAGATGGTCCGTGTTAATCCGATCCCCCAATAGACGAGACGGAGAAAAGACAGGGCGGTGCCTGTAGAGTGTGCAGGGACCGGCGCCCTGTCATCCGACGGCTCAGGGGGGATCAACGGAGTGATCCCCGCTGAGCAAGCGGAGGTTCACGGGCGGATCATTACTGATCCTCCCCGTGTGAAAGGGCCCTTACCGCGCATGCTTGATGCGTTCCAACATGTGTTCCAGGATGCTATGCGTTCCACACACTTCATGTTCTGACTGGTAGCGGTAATCTGATAGAACACACATGTGGACATCTTACTACACCCAGCTATGTCTTAAATCTCAGAGTAATTTTAGCAATAAAGTGAGCGTACATAAATAAATACAGTATATTAACAGCTGTTTGGATGTTTAGTTTGAAAGCCTAAAGGTTTAATGGGATGAGCAGTGTGGGGTGTACCAACATGGCCTCCGCCACCTTCCTACTGCTGCCATCCAGCTTCTTTCAGTTTATGACCGCTATAAGTGACAGGCCACACTAACACCTGAGCTGTAAATTCGCTGCCGTCTTCCATCATCTGTAACCTAATATATTACTTTACGTAATACTTGATGCAGTTTAATCACTGTAATAGTTTTGATATTTAACCACTTCCCGCCCGGCCCATAGCAGAATGACAACCGGGCAGTGATTCCGTTATCCTGACTGGACGTCATATGACGTCTTTCAGGATAACAAGCAGCGTGGCGTTCGGTGGTGCCGTGTGTCACTCTGACACACTGCATCTCCGATTGTGGTAAGGAGCCTCTGACAGAGGGTCTTTACCACATGATCAGCTGTGACCAATCACAGCTGATCACAGCATGAACAAGGAAGTGCCGGTAATTGGCTTTTCCTCTGTTCGCGCTGACAGGAGAGAACTGATCGGCAACACATTGATTATCAGTGCAGCCCCCATTAGAGGTGCCAATTACAGCTGCAAATCAGTGCCCATCAGCTGCCAGTCAGTGCCTACCCAAATTGTCAATCAGTGCCCATCAAAGTGCCAATCAGTGCCTGTCAGTGCCCTTTAGATACCCATATGTAATGCCTGTCAGTGCCCATCATCTTTGCCCATAAGTGCCACCTATTAGTGCCCATCAGTGCCACCTATCAGAGCCCACCAGTGCTGCCTATCAGTGTAGCCTATCGGTGCCCATCAGTTCTAAATATTAGTGCTTCCTTATCAGTGCCCATCAGTGTCGTCTCATCAGTGCCCATCAGTAAAGAAGAAAACAAAACCACTGGGAGACCGATTTACCAGCCAGCACGTCATGACATCACTTCTGGATTACTGGCATCCTAAAGGCACCAGTTTTAAAAAATAGAAAGGATTCAAAAATGCTGATCTTGACGTTTGGAATAATTTCAGGTGCAGAGGAGGGGTTAGGATTCTTATAGACCCCCGATCCCTCCATAAAGAGTACCTGTCACTGCCTATTACTGTCACAGGGGGATGTTTACATTCCTTGTGACAGCAATAAAAGTGATAAAAAAAAAAATATATATTTAAAAGGACCATAGAAAGCCTTTTGGTTGACATGTGAATCAGATGCGGTTTTAAAGAAATCCAATTAGCATATATGTGAAACTGAGGCTAAAAAAAATTATGAAAAAATTAAATAAAAAATTTATATTTTTAAAAACAACTGACATAAGTGGCTGAATTTGTCTTCATTGTAGCTTCCTGTAATCCTCTGCACAGCAGTACTTGGAGGGGGTTGATTAACTAAAACTGGAGAAAAATCCGGTGCAGCTCTGAATAGGAACCAATCAGCTTCCAGGTTTTATTGTCAAAGCTTAATTGAACAAGCTGAAAATTGTAGCTGATTGGCTGCCATGTACATCTGCAGCAGAGTTTGCACTCTTCAGTATATCAACCCCAGAGTATCAGGTGACCCCACTGTGCTCCTTAACAGTCAGAGAGAAGTGGTGTCGCCCTCTTGTCTTCAGTGCTTCCTGGAAGGGTTCCTGAATCACATGACTGGCTAAACAGAACCACAAATAGTTTGTCATGTGCAGCTGGGATGTGCAGTTTTCTGGTATCCATTTACTGGCTCCTGTAGTATAAAACTACCAGCTGAAGGTGCTCCTCTTGGAAAGCTTGGACATACGCCAGTTGGTACAGCGCCACACCAGGTATTGTGCCTGCCCTGCCCCAAGTCTGAGGGATACGGGCTACTGCACAGCTATAAACACTACTATTGTGTGACAGTGTACCAAACACATTGCACAATACCCTACATAGCTTAAAGTGGAAGTAAACCCAAAAGTAAACTTTTATTATATTGCAACTTACCATTTCTTAGATGTGATGGCTGCATTTTTTTTATACATTTTTAAGGCTTTCTTTAATCTCTTTTCATCTGATGATCCTGCCAGTAAGGCCCCTTTCACACATACGGATCCCGTGAGGATCCGTACCTTTTTCATCTGCTTGCTCAGTGGGGATCGCTCAGTTGATCCCCGCTGAGCCGGCAGATGACAGGGCGGTCCCCACACACTGTGCACGGACCGCCCTGTCAGATCTCCGCTCTCCCCTATGGGGGGATCGGATGAACACGGACCGTCTGTTCCGTGTTCACCCGGTTCGATCCACAGACGGATGGAAAAATAGGATTTTCCTCCGTCTGCAGAACGGGACCATAGCGGGGACTGATGAGATTGGGCGTTAGCGGATGTTTATCCCCTGACACCCACTATACCATAGGGATATATGTATGTCACCCGAAAATGGATGGATGAAATACGGACATACTGTCCGCACATTTGTGAAAGGGGCCTAAAGCCCTGTACAAACGATCGGATATCTGATAGAATCTAATCCGATGGATTTTTTCGCCGGATATCCAATGAAGATGACTTTCATCAGTCTTGCCTACACACCATCAGTCAATCCAATCCGACTGTGTCCAAACACAGTGACGTGAAACACTACGACGTGCTGAGAAAAATGAAGTTCAGTGCTTCCGAGCATGCGTCAACTTGATTCTGAGCATGCGTGGATTTTTGTCCGATGGACTTCCCCACAGACAACTGTTTTTTTTTTATCCATGGAAAAATTTTAAAACATGTTCTATTTTTTTTCACCGATGGAAAACAAACCGATGGGGCCCACACACGATCGATTTGTCTGATGAAAACTGAAAACAGACCGATGGACTGTTTTCATCGGACAAACCGATCGTGTGTGCAGGGCTTAAAGGGACACTAAAGTCAGGAATATATTTTTTTTAAATAACAAACATGTTATACTTACCTCCAGTGTGCAGCTTGTTTTGCGAAGAGTGTCCTGGAAAGCTGTCTTCTGGGGTCCCTCGGCGGCTGTCTCGGCTCCTCTTCGCAAAAGCTCTCTATCTTCATGCGAGGGAGCTTGCACGATGGAAAGCTTTTGCGAGCTCGCCATAGCCGCCGACTGTATCACTCGTCCCCGCCCCCCGGCGCGCCGCGTCATCCGCTGTGATTGACAGCAGTGCCAGCCAATGGCTGCGCTGCTATCAATCGGCCCAGCCTAGCCAAACAACGGCCAGGCTGGGAACCGAAGAGAGAGGATGACGTGGATGACGAACGGTCAGGTAAGTAAAAGCTGTCAGATGTTTTTTTACTTTTACCTTTACAACCCCTTTAAGTCTGTTTTTCAACAGAACAAGCTCTCCTGCAAATGTAGCAATTAGGCTGCGTTCCCACTAGTGCCGCTCTCTGGCACTCATTTTGCAAGAAAGTCGCACCAGAGTAGTGCAGAGCTTTGTCGCATCGATTGGAACGAGTGCCATTGAAATCAATGGGCTACCACTGGTTGTCCAGCTTTATAGGGTTGATTTACTAAAGGCAAATATACTTTCTAAGTGAAATTGCTCCAGAGCTTAGTAAATGAGGGGAAGCATCACTTTGCAAAGAAAAACAAAACAAAATGCATTTTGCATTTTGCTTGCACATGATTGGATGATGAAAGTCAGCAGAGCTTCACCATATTCACTAAGCTCTGGAGAAAATGCCCTTGCAGAGTGAATTGCACTTTAGAAGTGCACAGTCTATTTGCCTTTAGTGAATCAACCTCAATGTATGAGTGTTTTAGGTATCTCTATATAATGTAACCTTTGTTCTGCCATAGAGAGCCCAGGTAAGGATACGTCTGTTCCTCATATGATCACACCAATAACCCAGGAATGACGCAACGCCTGAGAGACTCCGCCTTCCGAAGTCCCACAATTTAGGTAAATGGCTCGGAAAGCACTCGATGTCCGGGCTAAATAGGATTAAAAAGAAAAGACGGCTGATGAAAGTAAGCCAAATGTAATCTTCTTCCAATAATAAGCAGTTTCACAACATTAATCTTCGCGCTGCACCACCTGCTACCTGACTTTTTAGTCATCTTGTGTAACCAGACAATGGTTCTGCCTGCATGTGCCGCAACCAACGCAAATCGGATGCCAAATAGATGATGCACAGCGATAAAAATGGAAGATGCGATGGCGTGTGCATTTGGCAAAGAATTATTGTAACAGAATATTACACACAATGGGGGGAAATTAGCAAAAATGGAGTGGACCGAATCTGGAGCAGCGGTGCATTGTAACCAATCAGCTTCTATCTTTAGCAAGACTAGGTTCACATTGATGCGTTGTGGAAATGTGCGCAAAAATCACATGCGTCATCGCTGTTAGTTCTTAATACCTAATGGAAACTCCACGCATCTTGCTACAAAGCACCATGCGTTTTTACGGCGGCATGATTTTTCAATAAGGGTCATGCACTTCTTTGGTGCGTTTTTCGAGTGTTCAATTTAATAGGCTGCCCTAAACTGAGATACGCAAAAATCATAAGTGTGAACTGAGCTTATAGCTGCAGACAAGTTTCCTGTATTCAGAGCTGGGTAAATGGCAAATAGCTGAGACCAGTTTGCTGACGGAGGCTTCTTACCACGTGATCAGCTGTGACCAATCACAGCGTGAACCAGAAAGTGACGGTAAGCGACTCTCCTTGGTTCACGCTGACAGGGAAAGCCAATCGGCAGCTCTCCCTATCGTGGGGGGGGAAGGGGTCTGCGCTGATAATCAGCACATTGATTATCAGCTTAGCCCCATGAGAGGTGCCCACCACAGCTGCCAGTAATTGCCCATCACAGTGCCAATCAGTGCCCACCACAGTGCCAATCAGTCCCCATCAGTAACACCTGTCAGTACCTCATCATCAGTGCTGCCCATCAGTGCCATCTATTGATGTCCACCAGTGCCACCTATCAGTTCCAATTAGTGCCGTCTTTCAGTGCCCATCAGTACTGCCTATCAGTGCCCATAAGTGCAGCCTATTGGTGCCCATCAGTGCTGCATATTAGTGCCACCTATCAGTGCCCATCAATTCTATATCAGTGCCTCCTCGTCAGTGCCACCTTATCAGTGCCGCCTCATCAGTGCCCATCAGTTCCACCTCATCAGTGCCCGCCAGTGAAGTAGAAAACAACATTTTATAAGAGAAACAAAGATTTTTTATTTATTTTTTTGTTTAGCAAAAAATAAATACTCCAGTGGTGATCAAATACCAACAAAAGAAAGCTCTATTTGAGGAATGATAAAAATTATAAAAATTCAGTTTGGGTACAGCGTTGCATGACCACGCAATTGTCATTAACCACTTGACTACTGGGCACTTAAACCCCCTTAATAACCAGACCAATCTTCAGCTTTCGGTGCTCTCACAGTTTGAATGAAAATAACTCAGTCATACAACACTGTAACCAAATGACATTTTTGTCCATTTTTTCCCACAAATAGAGCTTTCTTTTGGTGGCATTTGATCACCTCTGCGGTTTTTATTTTTTTTGCTATAAATGAAAAAAAACAAAAATGTTGTAAAAAATAATAATTTTTCTTCATTTCTATTATAAAATTTTGCAAAAAAGTAATTTTTCTTCATAAATTTGGCCTAAAATGTATACTGCTACATATCTTTGGTAACAAAAAAATAAATAAAAAATGTTGGATATTATTTAGTCTGGGTGAAAGTTATAGGGTCTACAAGCTATGGTACCAATTACTGAAAATTGATCAATTTCATCACATCTGATGTACTGACAGCATCTCTCATTTCTTGAGACCCTAACATGCCAGAAAAGTACAAATACCCCCCAAATGACCCCTTTTTGGAAAGAAGACATTTCAAGGTATTTAGAAAGAGGCCTGGTGAGTTTTTTGAAGTTGTCATTTTTTCCCACAATTCTTTGCAAAAACAAGATTTTTTTTTTTTTGTTCACCAAATTTTCATATAAGCAGGTTATTTCTCACACACAGCATATGCATACCATAAAAATGGCTACTTTGTTGTCTAGCGGCAGGAGACAAAAAAAAGCGAAGACAGTTTTTTTTAAACTTAAAACGCTGAATTTGAGTCACCATGATGGTTTTGTTCACAATCAGTTCACATGTCCTGGGTTATTACAGACATCAGTCACTTCTACAGTACTGGAAGTTCCCAGGATGAATCCCTTCTCTGACATCACATTGCATTAGCCAGAAGAGATGCAAAAACAACGGGACGTCTCAGAGGATCAATGTTGTCCCTCTGACGGTGGCGGGCATTTACCATCCATTCCCAGAAAATATATTGTGACTTCTAAAAAACATACATTATATTGTCAAAAGTATTGAGACGCTCGGATTTACATGAACTTCATTGGCATCTCAGTCTTAGTCCTTAGGGTTCAATATTGAGTTGGCCCACCCTTTGTAGCTATAACAGCTTCAACTCTTCTGGGAAGGCTGTCCACAAGGTTTAGGAGTGTGTCTATGGGAATGTTTGACCATTCTTCCAGAAGCGCATTTGTGAGGTCAGGGACTGATGTTGGACGAGAAGGCCTGGCTCGCAGTCCAACATCTCTTGTGACAGTAAAAGGCAGTGACACATACTCTTTAGGGAGGGATCTGGGGTCTATATGACCTCAAACCCCTCCGGCGTTTATAAATACTTTATATTTTTTAACCACTCAAGGACCGAGCCTGTTTTTCAGACTCGGTGTTTACAAGTTTAACCACTTATAACAAAGTATCAAAATTAGAACCAAAGTCCGAATGATAAACAGCGCTAAACAATGTTGGATAAATGTCCAGCAACATCAGGCATAGAGCTTAGATGGTGTAGAAAAAGATAAAGAAGTGATGTGAACATCTCAAGGAATTTTTCAGGATCCTACACCTTGTCCCAAAAGTCCACCACACGTGAGGCACACTCCCCTTCGGGGTTTAAACTCACCAGAGGGCCAGTGATATCAGGCCTTACAAAGGTATCTTTCCACCATAACATCCATCAGCTAAGCAGGAGGGTAAGCTCCATATGAAAACAAATGAAACTCCAAATAGTGTAATTCCGCTTTAATCTTTAACAGAAACAGCCCTTCACCACACATAAAACCCCCGCTCACAATGTACGTACCATGAATCAGTAGCAATGAGCAAATAATGACAATTATCGGATGGTCTCAGGAATCCCAGGAGCAAGCATGTAGTGTCTTTAAAAAACAAAACAAAGCAAACAGTCCTTCCTGGTCAGAAACCACCAGTGGAGCGCAGATAACGTCACTTCCGGTAACGCCGCGTTAGCCCCGCCCTGACCGGTTTCGTCTTCCAATCGACTTCAACTGAGGGCGTCTCAGTTGAAGTCGATTGGAAGACGAAACTGGCAGGGAAGGGGTTAACACTAGGGGGCGGGGAAGGGGTTAAATGTGTAGCCTAGTGAGTGTTCTAACTGTAGGGGACTGACTGGTTAGGTGACCGATCTGTGTCCCTATGTACAAGGGACACAGCATCGGTCTACTCTCCCTGACAGGACGTCGATCTCTGTGTTTACACACAGAGATCCACGGTCCTGCTCAGTTACTGGGCAATCGCAGGTGCCCCGAAAGGCCATCGCGGCCGCTGGGCACACACATTGTGTTCCCAGTAACGCAACGGGTGCACGTGTGCGTCGGCGTGCGCGCGCCCCCTAGCGGCTTTAAATGACAGGACGTCATATCACGTCCTGTCAGAACAATAGAGTATTCTGCCCACCGTCATTTGACGGCGGGCGGGTGTTAAGTGGTTAAAGTGATGACGTATATGTACGTGAGCCGGTCCTTAAGTCGTTAAAACTAGCGCCTTTAGGGTGTCAGTAATCCGGAAGTGATGTCTGGGCTACTAGATCCGAGACCCGAACTCTGATGTAAAGGGGGAACTCTGATGTAAAGGGGGAACTCTATGGACTCTGATGTAAAGGGGGAACTCAGTGGACTCTGATGTAAAGGGGGAACTCTGTGGACTCTGATGTAAAAGGGGGAACTCTGTGGACTCTGATGTAAAAGGAGGAACTCTGTGGACTCTGATGTAAAAGGGGGAACTCTGTGGACTCTGATGTAAAAGGGGGAACTATGTGAACTCTGTGAACTCTGATGTAAAAGGGGGAACTCTGTGGACTCTGATGTAAAAGGGGGAACTCTGTGGACTCTGATGTAAAGGGGAACTCTGTGAACTCTGATGTAAAGGGGGAACTCTGTGGGCTCTGATGTAAAGGGAGAACTCTGTGGGCTCTGATGTAAAGGGGGAACTCTGTGGGCTCTGATCTAAAGGGGGAACTCTGTGGGCTCTGATCTAAAGGGGGAACTCTGTGGACTCTGATGTAAAGGGGGAACTCTGTGGACTCTGATGTAAAGGGAGACTCTTGTGATTAACTTCATATGATTAGAAATGTTGTTTAATTGCAACATATATGCATAGTTTTAGTTTATGTATACCATGAAAAAGAATTGCTGTGCAGCCTTGAAGTGTTTGCGTTGACTTGAAGAAAAGGGCCTAGCCTGAAAGCTCCTGTAGACTGTCGGCTGTTGGGCTCAGTTCTGCATGGTGCCTTATTATATAACTGATACCTCTTTACATTCATGTATTCTGTGCCATCCTGGCACCTGAGCAGCTCGCAGGCTGGAGCAGAGGATTCTGGGACTTGTCACTGTGGCCCCATTTTTTGTTGGACGGCGGCGTTTGTCAGACTCCAGAATTTCTCTTCTAGATGACTAAACGTTGGCTCGGGGGCTGCTGTGCCGGCTGTTCATTGCTCACGTTGTTTTTGTGGCAGCTCAGTGTCCTGTGCTATAATTTATCCCCTCGCTGTATTGTGCTAATCCAGGAAAATGATGAGCCCACAAAATGCCATCGTGGGGGACGTTCCGGGCATAATCTCTGCCCGCTGCCCCCTCTACTGTCATATAGTCATTATCCACCTAATCAGAGGACATGGAGGCTAACACTCTATTTTGGAGACTTCTATTCCCAACCCCTTGTGACGTCTTCAATATGTCCTCACCAGCTGCAAATTAGCCTCCTTCTGTAAATTCGTTCTTTTACCGCTTCGATAACGGGCACTTTTACCCCCTTCCTTCCTGCCCAGGCCAATTTTCATTTTTTTGTGCTGTCACACTTTGAATGACAATTGCGCAGTTATGCTACACTGTACACAAACAAACTTTTCAGCATTTTTTGAAAAAATAAATAAAAGACCAAATCTTTTGGGAAAAAAATGTTTTTCTTAGTTTCTGGTAGAAAAATGTTCTCCTTCACTGATGTGCACTGATGAGGTATCAATGATGAGGAGGCACTGATATGCAGCAGTGCAGCACTGATAAGCACTGATGGGTGGCACTGTTGGGCACTGATAGGTGGCATTGTTGGGCACTGATAGGCGGCACTTATGCGCAGCATTGATGGGCACTGAAAGGCAGCACTGATTTGCACTGATTGGCATCACCGATGGTCACAGATTAGAATCACTGATTTGCACTGATTGGCATCACTGATGGTCACAGATTAGAATCACTGATTTGCACTGATTGGCATCACCGATGTTCACAGATTAGAATCACTGATTTGCACTGATTGGCATCACTGCTGGGCACTGCCTAAGTTAACAATTCAGATCCCTGTTCTTACAGGGAGAAGGGCTGGATTTTGTTTTCCTGCAAAACAGGGAATACAATCCATCACTGAATAAAAGCACCTATCACAGTACACAAAAACACTGGCTAGGCACACATTTAACCCTTTGACCACCCTAGATGTTTAAAGTGATTGTAAAGTCTCGTTTTTTTCCTATAAAAAGAACAAACATGTTATACGTACCTGCTCTGTTGCAGTGCAATTGCACAGAGAAGCCAAGATCCTCCTCTGCTTGGGTCCCCCTTCAGTGACGCGGCTCCTCCCTCCTGTCGATTGCCCCCACAGCATGCAGCTTGTGGGCACCCAAGCCGAGTCACAGCTCCCTGTGTCTATTCAGACATGGATGGCCCGCCCCCTCTCCCCTGATTGGCTAGCTAACCTTGATTGACAGCAGCAGCTAATAGCTGTGTCTCAGCCAATCAGGTGGGAGAATCTCAGACAGCTAAGACACTCGTGGACATCGCTGGACAGAGAGGGACCTCTGGTAAATATTAGTGGGGCTTGGGATTCTGCTGCACATAGAAGGCTTTTTATCTTAATGCATAAAGATAAAAAAAACTTCTGCCTTTACAACCACTTTAACTTTTTCCCAGGCAGTGTTATTAGTACAGTGACAGTGCATATTTTTAGCACTGATCATTGTATTAGTGTCTGTGGTTCCAGTTAGTGTCCGATTGTCACAGTTCCCATATAAGTCACTGATTGCTACCATTACTAGTATAATTTTTTTTTCATAGTTTGTAGATGCTATAACGTTCGCATAAACCAATCAATATACGTTATTTTTTTTATTTCTTTTTAACAAAAACATGTAGTAGAATGCATATTGGCCAAAATTTGTGACCAAATATGATATTTTTTTTATTTATTGGTTTTATAGCAGAAAGTAAAAAATATAATTATTTTTCTCAAAATTGTCGGCCTTTTTTTGTTTATAGAGCAAAAAATATGTAGAAATTATCAAAGGGCACCAAAAGAAAGCTCTATTTGTGGAAGAAAATTTACATACATTTTTGTCAAGTACACAATGCAATTGGCAGTTACAATATAGCAGTGCCATATCGCAAAATATGGCCTGGTCATGAAGGAGGGGGGGGGGCTAAATCTTCCGAAGATCAAGTGGTTAATAAATATTACAATAATAACTCAAAAAGTACTTTCCCTTTTATTGCACCAAGTGACACTCTGACGGATGACATAAGATGATGTAATGATTGTGATGTGGATGAAGCGGATTCTCATTGCAATCCCATGTACACTCAGGATGGTCTCAATATGTTTCTGTGCCCCCCCCCCCCCCCCGTCCAGTTTGCCATTCCTCTGCTGAGCCCCCGGCAGATCATTAATAAATATAGCTGAATGTGACGATGGCAGACGTCAGCCCGCCGTGCTGGCGCAGACACTGAGTGACTCACTACTTACTCACCGTGTGTGATGTACAAATTAACCCAAGCCACACATCAGAGGCCTCGGCTCAGGGACGTTGTCCTTGTCACAGAGGCGAGGGACGCCGGGAGTGACATGTGTCACTTTGCATGTTAAGTATAAAATATACTGGGGAACTAATAGTCCCAGTATGCAAGGAATCAGAGAGATCAGGGTGACCCAACTCTTCCTAAGCAAATCTCCCCCCCAGCCGTGTTGTAACAGAGCTATGCCAGCAGGCCTGTGACCCTTCAGGGCCCCTTACTGCCCATCCATTCCAGTTGGCCTGTCTTTTATTGCAGCCAGGGGAATCCTGGGGCTTTTTCTGATCACGGCTCTGTCATGTTATGAGAGACAGCTGTGTGAATGATAACATTTTGCACCAGGGGACAGAGGAGTAGAGCAATGTCCTGATCCCGGCCTTGTATGCCGGCCCATCAGCCCGCTGTCCAAAGGAGCCCAAAGACAAAATATTCACTCCACCCAGAAGCTGATAGCCGGATTGATCAGGAAACATTAGTATGATTAAGCCATTCACGTCAGTCACTGCACCAGAAGAGCTTACATTCTAAAGTCCCACTACAGTCACACACTATTATTATACATGTAGCGCCGGTGTACTTCAAAGTACCAGTGCTATTAAAATTTAAGGGATAATCAGAGTGTAAGTGACTATGATTCCAATTTGCAATCATTTAATTAGGGTCTCTGTTTCAGCTTGCCTGTGCTGTGGGCTCATTCTGCTGCGCTGGGGTGTTTTCCCACCCTGGTGCTGTAGGCGGCAGCAGTGGAGTTGAGGTTTGGGTGTTCTCTCCCAGCGACCAATCGGGAGAGGGTACTTATGGAACAGACGCCATGTTAACGGGGTTCTTCTTCGAGTGATGTGGCCACCTTTAGGGTGGCCACATCACCGCACCCCTAGCGTTATGGCCTACCTGGCCGGGGCGTGTGTGCCACGAGGTGTTCCTGGTTTCGGGGCCATGTTGGCCTGGAACATTCAAGCAGGACGGGGATCCAATAGACCACTAGGTTCCCACTTTTGAAGATCCCAAGCAAGTGTAGCTGTTCGGTGGGGAGTCCACCTGAGGAGAGCCAATGAGAAGCTGGCGATCCAATAGGATTCAGACGAACCACTGGGGATCAAGGTAACCGGACACTGAAGGATTGACCTGGGTGACGTTAAGAAGAAGATCCAGGCAAAACTTTATCTAGGAGGAGCTCCTCCGTAACCGCAATCAGAGAGGGCCTGTGGCAGAGGTGTCTCCCTGAGTTCATCCTAGGAGAGTCTGTGGCAGTGACATCTTCCTAAGTTCCGAGTGATACTCTGGCTGTCAGGTCGGTGAGAGAGGCCTGTCCAGATATGCTTTACCCACTCTGGCTGGAGTGGCGAAGAAAACTAAGTATTGTCGCTAGGGATGAGCTTCGCGTTCAAAACGAACGTATGTTCGACTCGAACATTGTCTGTTCGTACATTCGACGAAATTCGAACAAAACGGGTCGTTCGCGCCAAATTCGAGTGACGCGCAACGGCCCATAATTCACTGCGGCATTGTGCGCTGATGATTGGCCAAACATGCACTATGACCCTGCATGCTTGGCCAATCACAGCACGCAAAAAACGGAGAGCCATAATTGGCCAAAGCCAGGGTGGCTTTGGCCAATTATGGCTCAGGGCTTTAGCACAAGCCCCACACTATATAAGGCTGCCTGCTGGGCGGCCTTGTGTAGTGCGTTGCGGTTGTTACTGAGAGCAGTCAGAGAGACAGAGAGATAGTCTTTTTATATAGCTAGATAGAGCAGGCAGGCAGGCTAGTCAGTTTAGTTTAATTTACAGTGTGTAGAGGATATATATACATCCCTAGGACTTGTACATATATTTATACACTGTATAGTTTAGCTAGATCTGCTATTCCTAATTTACTGGCAGGCAGGTGATTGTGCTATTTAAAGAAGTTATCACATGTATAGACACCCAGCAGGTACAATATTTAAAGGAATTTTTCATTTTTTAATTTTTTATTTAAGAATCCTGGATCAGTGATTTTAATAATGTTTAAATAAAAAAAAAAAAAAAATCCTTTAAATATTGTACCTGCTGGGTGTCTATAGTTTGCCTGTGAAAACGTCTTTGAGAACCCGGGTCTTGCCCGACGGAACATGTATCAATGGGAAAAAGTTTTAAAAACTGTCTTTTTTTCAGGAGTCCTGCTCCTGAAAAAACGACTGTTTTTTAAACTTTTTTCCTTTGATACATGTTCCCTGGGGCAAGACCCGGGTTCTTAAAGCGGAGCTCCACCCGATTTTTAAGTCAATTGTTATAATAGTAATGCTAAAAAACATTGCCAAAAGGGATATTTATGTTTAATAAATATGTACAGTACCTGCGTTCTTTACTTGCCTTCCGGTCTGGAGCCTTCGGGTTTTCCTCGGGTTATTCTTATTTCCTGTCCCGCGCAGTGTCTTCTGGGAGCTTCTGTCATAGCTCCCGTGTAATCATATTCTGGCCTAGACGAAACATCGCGCGATTTTGGGGACCATTGCTATGGCAACACAGACACTGACGCCGCTGGTCCGCGCTGCGTGTGCGAATGCGCGAGATTGAGCGGTGGATGCTGGGAACACAGCATCACCGCAACCAGGAAGTCCCTGCCCGTATGTAATGCCCACACTACAAATGGCAAACGGAATGAATATAAGTTTTTCTTTGGCACACAAAGAGAGCGGAGCGGACGTTAGAGCGGGGAGAAGTACGTTTATTTAAGCCCTGCAATTAGCTATGTAACTAGACTAAAAAAAAAAAAACGTAATTGCATGGGAGATCCGCTTTAAAGACGTTTTCCAACAGTAAATTGAATATTGGTCTTTAAAATGATCGTTTTTGAATTCGAACATTCGAGTCCCATAGACTTCAATGGGGTTCTAAATGTTCGCGCGAACGGTCAGTCTGTTCGACGGTTCTGGTGCGAACCGAACGCGGGGGTGTTCGGCTCATCCGTAATTGTCGGGAGTAAGACTGTTTCCATATTGAACGCTTGAATCTGCTATTTCTTCTTTCACTCCAGCTCTTCTATCACCACGAGTTTTGTTGTTTTTACCCGGCTGGGTAATAAAGAGCACATATAAAAAGACATTCTCTTTGCGGTCATTCCTTTACTACTGCTGTATGCATCATTCACCCCTAGACATTTCCACAAGAGCCATGAGGTAACATGCCATCCCATTCTATACCGCTACATACATATATATAGTATGCATATTCTGCAGTGCTGTACAAAGAACACTGAGTCAGTTTCTGCAGCACAAGAGCTTACATTTTAATGTCCCTACTAAAGGCACACACTTTTATTATTATGTATTTTATAGCTCTGACATATTCTGCAGCACTGTACAGAGAACACTCAACCAGTCACATCAGTCTCTGCAGCAGAGGAGCTTACACTCTAATGCCCCCCCCCCCCCCCCACAAGGGTTGCCAACTTTTCTTCAGGCCAAACCTGAACCCTGTGCCAGAAAAGTTTACATTCTAATGTCCCCCCATAGTTACATACCATTATTATTAACACTGAGCCAGTCACCTCAGTCTCTGCACCAGAGGAGCTTACACTCTAATGTCCCCACCACAGTAACACACTATTATTATTATTATACAGTTATATAGCTCTGACATATTCTGTAGTGCTGTACAGAGAACATTGAGTCATTAACATAAGTGTCTGCACCAGAGGAGCTTACACTTTAATTTATTTTCTGTTATTTGCTGATTTGTTTATGTATATATTCCATTTTTTTGTATGTCTTCCTTCTTTTTGTAAAAACTTTCACTTTTTGGAATCCATACGCCCCCCCCCTCCGGTCAGAGCTGTATCCTGGCCTAGGCCAACAAGGCCCAGGCCTAGGGCAGCACTTTGCAGGGGGGCAGCACAAAAAGAGTCCCCACCGGCTTGCGCTACACTGTTAGGAAAATTAGTCTAGCGCCCCATAAAGCGGCCGCGCTGCTTCTAGTATGCGGGTGGCCGGCATTCCGCAACTGTGGGGGGGGGGGTTCCAATTTTGACTGTTTTGTCATCCTGGACCACAAACCTTTCTCACTGTGCTATATGTTTCTGCTGCACCATCTACCTAAAGTAGAACTATAGGCAACACTTTTACCATCCCTGTCCCATTGCGAAGATTTCCCTTCACTTCCTGCTCTATGGGTAACCAGGAAGTAAGAGGAAATCTAAGTAAATGAAGGGAAATCCATTGCCCCCCCCCCCCCCCAGGCCCTCAGAACTAGTGTCCTCACTCGAAAATTTCAGGGCGGTCTTAAACAACACAGGGTGTGGCCATGACAGGAAGGGGTGGGTCATATTTAAATTAGGGGGTGCACGAGTTTAGTCAGGCCTAGGGCAGCACAAAACCTAAATACACCCCTGCCTCCGGTGTCACATTTAGCACCTTTCAGGGGGGAGCAGATACCTGTGTAATACAGGTATTTGCTCCCACTTCCTGGCATAGATCACCGTGGTGATCGCGGTGACCTACGTCATGTCCGGTGCCTACACTGTTTCCACCCCCCCACTGCCTTCTGGGAAACACACAGGTTCCACAAAACAGCCGGGACCAGTGAAAACGAGCAACGTGACTCACGCATGCACAGTAGGGAACCGGGAAGTTAACCGCAAGGCTTCACTTCCTAATTCCTTCACCAAGGATGGAGGCGGGGCAGCCGAGACCCGAGCGACTGATCGGCTTCAACTACTGACATCGCGGGCACCCTGGACAGGTAAGTGTCCATTTTATTAAAAGTCAGCAGCTGCAGTATTTGTAGCTGCTGGCTTTTAAAAAAAAAAAATGGTGGAACTTTACTTTAAATAAACAAAAATGTACACTTTAATGTCCCTACCACAGTTACACTCTATTATTATTATTATACATTTATATAGCTTTGACATACTCTGTAGCGCTGTACAGAGAACACTGAACCAGACACATCAGTCTTTGCACCAGAGAAGCTTACACTCTAATGTCTATAATCTATACCATTGTTTTATCAGGGGAAAATCTACACAAAAATTTAAAATGTACATAAATGTATAAAAATGTACAAACTTCATGCACTGCAATCTTTACCCCAGCGCTGCAAGACTGCACTGGTTTCTTGAGTGTGTTCACCTAGTCCTAGAGATACTTTTTACATGATCAAAGCAAAACAATTATCTTAATGGTCTCTATATAAAGTTATGTATGTATGATGTAATACATTTCAGATGTTTGCATCTAGCCGCAATCAGGATAATTGTAGGGTATACAGTATAAAGCAGGATGCATAAAAGGAAAAATGGAAGCTGATGCAAAATGAATGAGTACCAAGATTGATGTGAAGGTTTACCATATCACTGGGGAATAGAAAAGGTGAATACTCAGCAGAGGATTAATGTATATAACAGAATTAAAGTGTATGTAAAATCAAGACTTTTTTTGTATTTAATTTTGGTGTGGAAGGGTTAGAACCCCAGTCTGGTTTCTTGCTGTCTGGGTCCTGTTGGGGAGATTTATCAACTTTTTTTGTCCTGGTCATCATTGTCACTGAGAGGGAAAGTGAAGGGATATCCTAAGTATAACAGTTGTCCAAGCGAGAAGAGAGTTTTCCAACATAGACACCTGTTATGTTGTTTTAAAAGGAAAAAACCCTATTATACTTATATATTTTTAATAAAAGCTAAAGCTTTATCAAAACTGTCATTGAAAATATTTGTAGGATGCCACTGTAGATCTTCTGTTGAATATAGTGGATTCCATGCAGGGCCACTGCAACAAGAATGCAGACCAGGAGTTCTGGTTTACATAGCTAGCTTGTTAGTGCAGTAGTTTGTGTCTCTGCCCCTCCCACAATGGGGAGAATTCCCTGCAGTAGTTTGTGTCTCTGCCCCTCCCACAATGGGGAGGTATCCCTGCAGTAGTTTGTGTCTCTGCCCCTTCCACAATGGGGAGGTATCCCTGTAGTTGTTTGTGTCTCTGCCCATCCCACAATGGGGAGATTTCCCTGCAGTAGTTTGTGTCTCTGCCCCTCCCACAATGGGGAGAATTCCCTGCAGTAGTTTGTGTCTCTGCCCCTCCCACAATGGGGAGGTATCCCTGCAGTAGTTTGTGTCTCTGCCCCTTCCACAATGGGGAGGTATCCCTGTAGTTGTTTGTGTCTCTGCCCCTCCCACAATGGGGAGATTTCCCTGCAGTAGTTTGTGTCTCTGCCCCTCCCACAATGGGGAGGTTTCCCTGCAGTAGTTTGTGTCTCTGCCCCTCCCACAATAGTGAGATTTCCTGTAGTAGTTTGTGTCTCTGCCCCTCCCACAATGGGGAGGTTTCCCTGTAGTTGTTTGTATCTCTGCCAGTCCCACAATGGGGAGATTTTCCTGAAGTAGTTTGTGTCTCTGCCCCTTCCACAATGGTGAGATTTCCCTGCAGTAGTTTGTGTCTCTGCCCCTCCCACAATGGGGAGATTTTCCTGCAGTAGTTCATGTCTCTGCCCCTCCCACAATGGGGAGATTTCCCTGCAGTAGTTTGTGTCTCTTCCCCTTCCACAATGGGGAGGTATCCCTGTAGTTGTATGTGTCTCTGCCCCTCCCACAATGGGGAGGTATCCCTGTAGTTGTTTGTGTCTCTGTCCCTCCCACAATTGGGTGATTTCTCTGCAGTAGTTTGTGTCTCTGCCCCTCCCACAATAGTGAGATTTCCTGCAGTAGTTTGTGTCTCTTCCCCTCCCACAATGGGGGGATTTCCTGCAGTAGTTTGTGTCTCTGCCCCTCCCACAATGGGGAGATTTCCTGCAGTAGTTTGTGTCTCTGCCCCTCCCACAATGGTGAGACTTCCTGCAGTAGTTTGTGTCTCTGCCCCTCCCACAATGGTGAGATTTCCTGCAGTAGTTTGTGTCTCTTCCCCTCCCACAATGGGGGGATTTCTTGCAGTAGTTTGTGTCTCTGCCCCTCCCACAATGGGGAGACTTCCTGCAGTAGTTTGTTTCTCTGCCCCTCCCACAATGGGGAGATTTTCTCTATATAAAGCCATTATTAAGGTGACAACTGTAGTTCCCTATTATTTGCTTCTTTATAGATTGCGATGATGCAATTATGTCGTTTTGCAATAGAACTTGGAATTCAGCTAAAGGGAGTTATAAGAATTAATGATAAGAAGTGATCATGCATACAGAAATATCAGGTTTGGGTAGACTGTCCCTTCAAGTTTCTGTATGGATGTAAAGCTCAGCTCACTCTGGTGCTGGGAGACAGCAGTGTACAGAGTTCTATTATTTGTAATTCTGTTGTTGTATTAATTAGTAACATATTGGATAGTTATGGGTTCTTGTGTTCTCCAGTTCCCTGGCGGTCATTAGTCTGGTGGGAGAGGTCAGTTCTCTCTAAGGCACGGGGATTCCAGGAGGGGAATGAAGCGAATAATTGTGAGCAGCCGAGATCCATGTCACATCACATTCCACCTTTCTGCAGATTTGGCTCCATTAGTTGCTTTTTCTTTGCAGATATTAGATGGATGATAAAAGCAGCCAGCATAGGGTCGGGATAGGACAAAACCTGCCACTCGGGGGCGCTCATTCACAGCTCACCAATCCTTCACCATTTCTACATACATTCATTTTATTTTAAATATCACAGCATTATACCAGTGGTCTGCAAACTATGGCCCTTTGCTTACCTTTATCCAGCCCTTGGGGCACTATTTCTCCCACTGACACCAATGATGGGGTACAAATCCTCCCACTGACACCAATGACGGGGTATAAGGCCCCTTTCACACTGGGGCATTTTTCGAGCGTTATTAGAGCGTTATTACAGCGTTATTTCAGTGTTATTAGAGCGAAGTCTTATCTGCAATCCCAATGTGCTGGTAAAGCACCGCTAAGACCTTAAAGTTTAAGGGCGTTTTGCAGTGCCTCGGTGTGAAAGGGTAAGGCGTTTTTACAGCGCTTTTTCAATTTATTTCAATGGAGAGGGGCGTTTTTTGGAGCATTTTTTTTCAGCACCCAAAAGCTGCTCCAAAGATGCTGCTTGCAGGACTTTTCTCAACGCCCCGCCAGTTCAACGCCTCAGTGTGAAAGGGTAAGGTGTTTTTACAGCGCTTTTCAATTAATTTCAATGGAGAGGGGCGTGCCCACCAGTGCAACCTCATCAGTGCCCATCAGTGCTGCCCTATCAGTGCCCATCAGTGCAGCCTCATCAGTGCACATCAGTGCAGGAGAAAAATTACCTGCTTTGCAATATTTTATAACAAACTATGAAAACATGTCTTTTTTTTTTTTACTTTTTTTGTTTAGCAAAAAGGTGCCAAATGTGGAGAGGAGGCAGATAGGCGGAGCTTTCACTTTTGGGTGGAAGTCCGCTTTAACCGCTTAAGACCCGAACCATTATGCAGGTTAGGGCGTGGCCCCTTTTTGCGATTCGGCACTGCGTCTCTTTAACTGACAATTGCATGACCGTGCGACGTCCCATAAACAAAAATAGAGCAACAATTTAAAAAAAATATATATTTTTTTAACTTTTTGCTATAATAAATATCCCCAAAAAATATATAAAAAAATATTTTTTTTCCTCAGTTTAGTCCGATACGTATTCTTCTACCTATTTTTGGTAAAAAAAAACACATTGGACACTTTTGACACATTTTTGGGACCATTGTCATTTTCATAGCGAAAAGTGCTATAAAAATGCACCGATTACTGTGAAAATGACAATGGCAGTTATGGGGTTAACCACTAGGGGGCGCTGTAGGGGTTTAGTGTGACCTCATGTGTGTTACTTACTGTAGGGGGGGAGTGGCTGTAGGTGTGACGTCACTGATCGTTGTTCCCTATAACAGGGAACAGACGATCAGTGACACTGCCACAGAGAAGAACGGGGAAGGTGTGTTTACACTCACCTCTCCCCGTTCTTCAGCTCCTGTGACCCGATCGCGGGACACCGGCGGTGATCAGGTCTGTGTGTCCCGCGAGTGCGGTCACGGAGCTTCGAAAACCGTGTCACGAGCGCTCCTCAGGTGGCGCACTCGCGACCCACGGCTGGGTTCTTAAAGGGGACGTACATGTACGCCCTTGTGCCCAGCCGTGCCATTCTGTCGACGTATATCATCGTGCGGCGGTTCTTAAGTGGTTAATTGAACAAGCTGAATTTAGAAGCTGATTGGCCACCATGCAGAGCTGCATCATATCCTGAGTGTTTCCAATTTTAGTAAATCTCTCCCCCTTTGCATGTTGTATAATAAGTTGTGTTTTTATACATTGTTCTTTTGTGTAATTGGGGTCCTTCAGTGAAATGTGCGTTGTTCAGGAAATTGAATGTAATGAGTTTGGCGTTTGATCCCGCAGAGGGACAATTTGGTGAAACGTTAATGATTTCCGAAGCCTTCACCTTGAGGAACCCTCTTTGTAGCCGGCTTGTAGCAGGTGTAACTGGTACCAGCCGAACAGCAGCACGCGGCTCGTTAATTGGGCACCGAGGGGCCACACTACCATCTGCCGGTAGCGCCAGGTCAGCTTGTTAGAGACCCAGCGTCGGGGACACCTGTTCTCAGACAGCTGGAGCTCAGCATGCGGTGACCTTGGATGGTGAAATCTGTGCCGGGAAATGTCATTTCCATTCAATGCTTGGCTGCCTGAAAGTTATGTGTCCCGGGTATGGAGGGCGTTCCGGTGTCACCGCCACTCCGGGGGACACTGGAGGCTTTTGTCAACACAGGGGAACCCCCTACTAAGAAAGGGAGGTAACAATTCCAAGTGGTATCATTTGCTGCATTTGTTTTAAAGGGAATCTTGCACATGGTACTGATGTATGAACATCGGAAGTTCCTGCGTACAAAACGCGAGGATGGGCTGTATAGTACATTCATTAATCAAGTGGCATGCGCAAATACACGTGCGCAAAATACTGACGAGCAACGCCGATTTTTGGATTCTTTGTATAAATCCTGTATAAAAAAATAAATGAAAATAAGAAAGGTAGAGGAAGCTCCTCCTACACAACTCTAAAGATTTTATTGTGAGATATCAATCGTAATAATAAGGTAAACACACCAAACACATAGGTTATATATCAAAAATAGAAAATTTAATTTACATAAAATTATTATACATATGAAACAAATCAATTGAAAGACGACCACAGTATTTACAGAATAGCAAAGACGGGGTTTGGTACGCTAATTGCCAACTAGTTTCGCATTTATATGCTTCTTCAGGGCTGTTTAGCACCTCGGTCTCTTCTGAGAACTAGTCGTCTGTGTGTAATAATAAATGCCATTAGTATAGAACAGCAAATATATAATATATCATTTTTACAAAATTTTTATTATTATATTTAATCTAAAAAAAAGTATAAAATATGAAAAAAATTATTATGAAAGTGTGCTTACCAATCCTGTTAAAAAGTTGAGTGATTAGACATAAAGTCAGAACGCATCTATTATCCCGACAGCATAGGACAAGACCAGGAGTGGGAAAACCAGAGGAGGCCAGATCCACCTGGTTGTCAAGTGTGGATGATAGGGTGTAGAGGTTTTATTACCATATAGTAGAATAGAGTTCTGAAAATTATTAGAATGGATATATAAACAATTTTATTCTAAATTTATAAGCATATATCTAGAGTCTATGGTTTAATAGACAACTGTACAAGTACATGTCATATTTTGTTTTATTCCATTGTATTTAATTATATTTATATTTAATTTTGATGATTTAATCATGTACTTGTACAGTTGTCTATTAAACCATAGACTCTAGATATATGCTTATAAATTTAGAATAAAATTGTTTATATATCCATTCTAATAATTTTCAGAACTCTATTCTACTATATGGTAATAAAACTTCAACACCCTATCATCCACACTTGACAACCAGGTGGATCTGGCCTCCTCTGGTTTTCCCACTCCTGGTCTTGTCCTATGCTGTCGGGATAATAGATGCGTTCTGACTTTATGTCTAATCACTCAACTTTTTAACAGGATTGGTAAGCACACTTTCATAATATTTTTTTTCATATTTTGTACTTTTTTTTAGATTAAATATTGATAATTTTGTAAAAATTATATATTATATATTTGCTGTTCTATACTAATGGCATTTATTATT
Source organism: Rana kukunoris (assembly GCA_029574335.1). Classification (NCBI taxonomy): domain Eukaryota; kingdom Metazoa; phylum Chordata; class Amphibia; order Anura; family Ranidae; genus Rana; species Rana kukunoris. The sequence goes on along the minus strand of CM056056.1, from coordinate 23,045,780 downwards.
ACACACAGACGACTAGTTCTCAGAAGAGACCGAGGTGCTAAACAGCCCTGAAGAAGCATATAAATGCGAAACTAGTTGGCAATTAGCGTACCAAACCCCGTCTTTGTTATTCTGTAAATACTGTGGTCGTCTTTCAATTGATTTGTTTCATATGTATAATAATTTTATGTAAATTAAATTTTCTATTTTTGATATATAACCTATGTGTTTGGTGTGTTTACCTTATTATTACGATTGATATCTCACAATAAAATCCTTAGAGTTGGGTAGGAGGAGCTTCCTCTACCTTTCTTATTTTCATTTATTTTTTTATACGTTCATTTATAGGATTGTGAGCTCTTATCAATTGTATTCGGGATACATTCTTCCACCTACCTCCCCTTTTTTTTTGTATAAATCCTGATCTATACGCAGTGCAAGTTTACCTGCCTGTGTGCACTGGTCTATTAAAAACAATAGGTCAGGAGAAAAAGTCTGAATGCCCAAGGCCCTTTCATATCATTTTGACATTGCAATTTTAATGCGATTCTGCAGGTCGCACACGGCAGCCTATTCACTTGAATGGCCTTCCCTTTGAGCGTTTGTAGCCCCAAAAAGGAGACAACAGACTTACCAACTAAAGTGTAGCATGTACGAAAAGTTTTATTATATAAAAACAAATAGAAACTCACTTGATATAAATGAAAATAATAATAATAATAAATGCATATCTCTTTACATAATAATATAGATTGGTGGTCTTCCTCCTGCTGGACTGACGATGGTAGTGGTCGGCAGGTGCAGCAGCTCCCTGCCTAGAAAAGCACATGAAGCTGATCTAGGAAGTGCTGGTTCCACTGTGGAGCTCACTGAGGGCGCGGGATCGGAAATTACATTTCACGTGGGATGAGTGAAAGACAGGGGGCGTGGCTACTGATGCTCCGAAACGCGTAACTATGCCACCAGTCTTCCAGTCCTTTCATGTGTAATGTCATCTATGGTCCTGCACTCCCCATGGCTCCGGCACTTCCTGGATCGTCTTTTTGTTATGATGTCATATATGGTCCTTTACATCCCCATGCGTTCCATCGTGGCTCCAGCACTTCCTGGATCGGCTTCTTGTGCTTTTCTATGATGTCATCTATGGACTTGCACCCCCCCATGCATTCCACCGTGGCTCCAGCACTTCCCGGATTGGCTACTTGTGTTTTTCTATGATGTCATCTATGGTCCTGCACCCTACCTGCGTTCCACCGTGGCTCCAGCACTTCCTGGATCGGCTACTTGTGTTTTTCTATGATGTCATCTATGGTTCTGCACTCCCCCATGCGTTCAACCATGGCTTCAGCACTTCCTGGATCAGCTACTTGTGTTTTTCTATGATGTCATCTATGGTTCTGCACTCCCCCATGCGTTCAACCATGGCTTCAGCACTTCCTGGATCAGCTACTTGTGTTTTTCTATGATGTCATCTATGGTCCTGCGCCCTCCTTGCGTTTCACCGTGGCTTCAGAACATTCCAGATTGGCTACTTGTGTTTTCCTATGATGTCATCTATGGTCCTGCGCCATCATTCCACCGTGGCTCCAGCACTTTCCGGATTGGCTACTTGTGTTTTTCTATGATGTCATCTATGGTCCTGCACCCCCCCCCCCCCCATGCGTTCAACCATGGTCCTGATCATGATCAGCTACTTTAAATCGCTGTGGGTGTGTGATTCCTTAACATCTGGTGGCAGTGGTAGGATAGTAGAGTGTGCATGCTGTTTTATGGTTGTTACCTGTGTCCAGACTGGGGAATTTTGGGTTTTAGGCAAGACTGTCAGCAGGCTGGTCAATTTCTGAGAATGCAGCAACTGCAGTCTTTGTTTCTGAAGCAAGTGCGCTATAACGCACAGCGTTTACATCTCACTCGTCTATTGTAGTACACTGTATATGTGCCTTGGGGTGCCAATCAAAAGAAAAGGCAACACAAGGCAATGCGCCTAGACCTGGGAATTAATGTGCAGTGCATTTTAATGTGCTTTCCTGCGGCGCTTACGTGCGAATCTGCAAGGGGGCTAAGGCTGGTCATACATACTTTGATTTCTCTCATTTATTCCCACAGACTAAACAAGAAAAATCAATAGATTCCTTCTTTTGATGTTGTTTAATTGGGTGGTCGAGGACATTAAAACCATGGTTCAACCATCTGTTTTTATCACCCCTTTTCCACCTGTGTGAATGAGGCTAAACAGTGACTGATTTAGATTTGAGGCAGTCATTGTTTGGCTGGAACCTGGCTCCTTTGATTTTTCAGTTGAGATGAATGATAAATACAGGGCCACCCACTGTCAAATTTTGGCCGATTAGGCCACTTTTATGTAATTTTTCTGTGTTTAATTAGACTGCATCAGATTATTATTGTTTTGTTGTATGCTGACATCTAGTGGCGGTTTTGAGCCACTACAACTTGTTTACTATGTGATCTTGGTTTCTCCCTCTTTCTTCCCCTCTTGTTTAGTGATAGATAGTTTAGTCTTAAGTAGATCCTCCTACACTTCCAAAGACTGTAATAACATCCGCTCTACTGCAGTTATCAGATTAAAATTGCATTGAATTCAACTTCTGCGTCGTATTGAAGAGTTAAGCTGTCTGTGGATGGTGCCAAGTCAGCAGGTGACTATATTTGTTAGATAGACTGCATCTATGGAGGTTTGTCAATGCATAATGTGGCATTTAAAACAGAACAATCCCAAGGATTAAGGAAGCGCAAGTAACTGGCAAGTAACTTTAGTGGTCCTAGGGCCCTTTCACACTGCAGCGCATGTATTTTTACATTGCATATTTTTTATGAGTTGCATGCAGGACATAAGCCAATACTAGCTGTTTGTTAAGGATGTTGTCTGGGCTGGCTCATTAGCAGCCAGCTATTTGATGGTTAAGGACGCAGATGGTTGTTAAGGAGCTGGAAACCCGACAGCGTCCTTAACAACCAGTGATAATGCCTCTCCTGTGGTCAGCATGCTCCAGTTCAGGAGCTACCACAAGAAGGGGAAGGAGGCAGATCTACAGCGGGCGGAACAGCAGGGATTATCGACTCCCAAAATCTGAGGTGAGGAGGTAGGGGACGCCGTACCAAGCTGGTGAGCACCAATGGGACAAAATGGCTTATTGCGCATGCTCCAACATGGCCGCTATGTGTTTCCCAGTCTGACAGAATGCAAAGGCGGCAGAGGACATCTTGTTACACTCAGGCAAGTCGTGAATTTCACACTTATTTGAGCAGGTAACTCACCTTATATACTGAAATAAACTATTTCACTGTGACCGAGTGAGGGTGTTGTAAAAATGTCCCTCAGCGCCAAATGACTATCAGTTTGGCGCTGAGCAGTGCGGGGTGTACCAAGATGGCCGTCGCCACCTTCTGACTGCAGGCTTGTCACTGCTTTTCCCAAATGCAACATCAAAATAGTGTCACAGATTTAAAAATACTGCATTTCAGTATATAAGGTGAGTTTTTTGCTAAAATAAGTGTGAAATTTAAGACTTGTTTGGGTGTAAGAAGATGTATGCTGCTGCCTTCGTGTTCAGTCAGATTAGGAAATCTATTGGGGCGCATGCGCATTAAGCATTTTTACTCAGAACGTCGCTTCTGTTACATTTTCTGATGGTCAGTGGTATTTTGACAGGACTCGGGTTCCTTAGAAATCAGCTATTTAATGGTTGTTAAGGACTCTGCTCCTTAAAAGGATAATTCACCTTTACCAAAAAACTGCCTATTCACAGATACGGTTCCTTTAAGCTAGTGCACTTACCTTTTCCTTCGATTTCCCTTCTAAATGTTTGTTCTATTTGTTTTCTTTTTCTGAATTTCTTACTTCCTGTTCCTCCATACTAAGCTGTTCAGTAAGCTGTTCTGGCTGATTAAACACTGATCCAATGATGGTGGTAAGCTTACTGAGGAGGAACAGGAAGTGAGAAATTCAGACAAAAGGAAATCGAAGGAAAAAGGTAAGTGAACCAACAATGCACTAGCTTAAAGGATCCTATTTAGAAAAAAAAACCTTTACAACTCCTTTAAAACAAACTGTGCAGCTCTGACTAAAAATGAATAAAACCTTTGCTCTAGGTGTTATCCGCTTACATACCTTATGAAGCCTGACTGGAATACTCCCAGCACATTGCTAGGTGAGGCCTAGTCATCACTGGAGTAAGCTTTTTCTCTGAGTGTGTGACTCAGAGAAAAAGCTTACTCCAGTGATGACTAGGCCTCACCTAGCAATGTGCCGGGAGTATTCCAGTCAGGCTTCATAAGGTATGTCAGCGGATAACACCTAGAGCAAAGGTTTTATTCATTTTTAGTCAGAGCTGCACAGTTTGTTTTAAAGGAGTTGTAAAGGTTTTTTTTTCTAAATAGGATCCTTTAAGCTAGTGCATTGTTGGTTCACTTACCTTTTTCCTCACATACTCTTTCTCTCAGTAGCTCTGAGCTCAGCATTTGAGAACTCACTCCTGTGATGGTGGAGGTGAGAAGTGACCACTAGGCCTCACCTCAGCAATGTCCTGGGAGTATTCCAGTCAGGCTTCATAAGGTATGTAAATGGACTACAACTATAACAAGGGTATTATTCAACCTTAGTCAGAGCTGCACAGTTTGTTTTTATATATAAATGCCCCTTATTGGCATAGGCAGTTTTGTGGTAAAGGTGAACTATCCTTTTAACAATTAGCAAAAACGCACCCTGGCTGCGCTTTTTTGTTGGGGTTCCCATCGACTTCAATGGAAGGTGCATTTTTGGTACTCAAAGAGCACCGAAGATGCTGAATGCAGAACTTTTCAAACTGCAGCTCTAACGCCTCGCAGCGATGATTTTTCAATGCGCTTTTGTCCTGAAAGGTGCGTCGTAGCGCGGCAAAAGCGCATCAGCGGGTAAGGGCCATAACAGGGAAAACAAAAGGGCACTTCACGATGCATGTGTAGCTCACACCATATGGAGCCATGGTTCAATCTGTGTAGCAATTGATCACCACTCTCTGGCTCTATTTACACCTCACCTCAGCATTTTGTAAACGCATGCAAAATAATGCGTGTTGAGTTTGCAGTGCGGTGGAAAAATGTGCAACAAATGTGTCAAAATGTGCAAAACTCAACCCGGCAACAAGCTACATGAGCTACTTTGCCGTGTGTGAGGCAGCCTATTAAAATTAATAGGTGGTCCTATGCATAGCACGCAAAAACGTGCACAAAAACGCGGCACAATTTTGTGCGCCTTCTTAATACTCATAGGTGGGAGTGCAACCTCATGAGTGTCTCTGGCAATGAGTAGAAGATCTTGGTGTTTATGGGTACAGATCCTTAGAAAACAGGGACACTGTTGATCGCTCCTGCATCTTGTGGCTTTTTTTTTTACCGTCTTCTCTGCGGTTTACAGGAAATATTGGCAACTTGGGTTCCAATTAATATGCTCGCCTTTAGGTCCATGTGATCTAATTTCGGTATTTTATGTCTCCTTGCCCCACCCACCATTGTCCTAGACACGTTGGATCAATATGGAGAGTCTTTTAATGTCGCTACCCGGAAGCCCCAAACGCATGCGTTCTGCGTCTTATCGTCTGCGGTCCCTCAGGATTTATTCACTGCCAGGAGGATGATACGAGGAGATGAGAGGAAAGATTCTTCACGGTGGAACACTTATGAATTTAAAGAAGAGCAAAAATGGATTGGTGACAAGGTTACATGGTCCTGGGGGATCGGTGGAGAGGTTTATGGTAGCTCAGCCAAAGTTTAACCTTTCTGAGGGGGGCGATGGGAAGAAAGGTATCAGCTGTGGCCATGATGGATCGGCAGCTTTATCCTCCTGCAGGAAAGTGATGTACACAGATGAGGGTCACTTCACTCAAACATGAAGTGTCAATATATGGCGGATACTGGAGTGGTAAACTTGTTTGTCTCTTGAGGACACAGTTGCTGAGTTCCCAGGTCTGTACACCTGCTATGTCCATTATGAGGGGTTCCCACCATCCCTGTGCTGAGTTCCCAGGTCTGCACACCTGCTATGTCCATTATGAGGGGTTCCCACCATCTCTGTGCTGAGTTCCCGGGACTGTACACCTGCTATATCCATCATGAGGGGTGCCCACCATTCCTGCACTGAATTCCTGGGCCTGCACACCTGCTGTGCTCATTATGAGGGGTTCCCAGGTCTGTACACCTGCTATGTCCATTATGAGGGGTTCCCACCATCCCTGTGCTGCGTTCCTGGGACTGTACACCTGCTATATCCATCATGAGGGGTGCCCACCATTCCTGCACTGAATTCCTGGGCCTGCACACCTGCTGTGCTCATTATGAGGGGTTCCCAGGTCTGTACACCTGCTATGTCCATTATGAGGGGTTCCCACAATCCCTGCACTGAGTTCCTGGGCCTGCACACCTGCTGTGCCCATTATAAGGGATTTCCACCATCCCTCTGCTAAGTTAACAGGTCTGCACAACTGCTGTGTGGGAGGGGTAGAGAATCATGAAAGGGAGGGACAGAGAACTATGAAAGGGAAGGGCAGGGAATCATGAAAAGGAGGAACAGAGAATCACAGAAGGCAGGGGCAGATAATCATGAAAGAGAGGGGCAGATAATCATGAAAGAGAGGGGCAGAGAATCATGAAAGGGAGGGGCAGAGAATCACGAAAGGGAGGTGCAGAGAATCATGAAAGGGACAGGCAGAGAATCATGAAAAGGAGGAGAGAATCACAAAAGGGAGGGGCAGAGAATCATGAAAGGGAGGGGCAGAGAATCACGAAAGGGAGGTGCAGAGAATCATGAAAGGGACAGGCAGAGAATCATGAAAAGGAGGAGAGAATCACAAAAGGGAGGGGCAGAGATTTATAAAAGGGAGGGGCAGGGAATCACGGAACGGAGGGGAAGGGAATCATGAAAGGGAGGGGCAGGGAATCATGAAAGGGAGGGGCAGAGAATCCAGAAAGGGAAGGGCGAAGAATCACGAAAAGGGAGGAGCAGAGAATCACGAAAGGGAGGAGCAGAGAATCATGAAAGGGAGAATCGTGAAAGGGAGGGGCAGAGAATCATGAAAGGGAGGGGCAGAGAATCATGAAAGGGAGAATCATGAAAGGGAGGGGCAGAGACTCATGAAAGGGAGAATCACAAAAGGGAGGGGCAGAGAATCATGAAAGGGAGGGGCAGAGAATCATGAAAGGGAGGGGCAGAGAATCATGAAAGGGAGGGGCAGAGAATCATGAAAAGGGACGGGCAGAGAATCATGAAAAGGAGGAGATAATCATAAAAGGGAGGGGCAGAGATTTATAAAAGGGAGGGGCAGAGAATCACGGAAGGGAGATCTTGGTGCATCCAAAACATGTAAAAAGACAAGACCACCTTTAACTGAGGCATCACTTTTGGATGGACTGACCCTTTACCTTTCCAGCATTCACTAATAATGAAAATATTGGTTCTGGGTGGTGTGACCCTTGAAGCAGTCTGGATCAGCAGTAAAGTGTGCCTGGAAATGCTCAATGCTTCTATAATGCTATGTAAGGTATATTGGGTTAACTTCTCAGCAGTGTGTAAAAAGGAATCGACTGAGATATAAAGCAAAGGGAAATACATTAATTTTATGGCTTTCATGAGAGACACTTATTTGTGGTTAAATCAATTTTCTTAAAGCTGAACTCCGGCCTTCCCTTCAGACTTACACAGTTGAACACACTCTTCCCCTCTCTTGTACTGAAATGGCTTACTCTGATGTCACTGCACACTGTGAGCTTCTCACAATGTGCATTAAAATCTATAGAATGTCTGGCAGGAGGACGTCCAAGATCATGGAGATCTTTCCTCACCAGCCTGACTGTCCCTGCCCCCCTCCCCAGCCCTCTTTTATTCATTCAGTGAACAATTTTGTTTGGGAGCCACGTCGCACAACCACGCAATTGTCATTCAAATCGTGACAATTGGCCTGGGCAGGAAGGGGGTGCAAATGCCCGGTATTAAAGTGGTTAAGCAATCTATGCATTAAGGTGAAAAAACATCTGATGATGCCACCCTCCCCAGCCCCTGTTTTACGTACCTGACCCCTCGAAAGTCCCACGCTCGGTCCCGAGATCCTCTTCTCCGCTCAGCCTGGCCGCTGATTGGCTAGAGCGGATGGATTGAGAGCAGTGCAGCCATTGGCTGGTGCTGTTGTCAATCGCATCCAGTGGCGCAGAGGGGCGGGGCCAAATGATACAATAAGCGTGTATGGCCGCTTGCTGTATCATGGGAGCGCGCCCGCAAGGACTCATCACCATGCAAGCTCTCTTGCATGAAGGTGATGAGTTCTTGCGGGGGGGACCAGAGACAGCCGCTGAGGGACCCCAAAAGACGTGGATCAGGGCCACTCTGTGCAAAAATAACATGTTTGCTTTTTTTTTGTTTTGGACGATTTGTTTTTGGGCAGATTAAAAAAGGCAAATCGCTACATGCTTTTCTGTAGCTTCTTCATTGAAATCTATAGAACCAAAAAAGAACCTTTTTGCATTTTAAAAAGTCCCCGACCCTTTCCAAAAACTGCTTTCAGCTTTAAAGTGGAGGTCCTTTTTTAAAAAAAATTGAAAGTCAGCAGCTACTAACACTGTAGCTGCTGACTTTTAATAAGGACACTTACCTGTCCAGGGTGCCCGCGATGACGGCAGCCAAAGCCGAGCAATCATAAGGAAGCCTGATTCCCTACTGCGCATGCGCGAGCCGCGCAGAGCAAAGTAATGGGTAATGTCTCCTGGGACACACACAAGGTCCCAGAAGACACCGCTCCCCCATTCCCCAGGAGGCAGCACGAGGAGGAGAAGAAAGCAGATGGACTGCGGATCAGGAAGTGGCAGATTAGGAAGATCTGCCTAGCAACGGGTACTTCAGGTATGTTTTTTTAATTTTTTTATCTTTTTTTGCAGCATTTCTGATTTTTTTTTTTTTGGTGGAGCTCCGCTTTAGCCACTCATTCTGTACCTGGTCATTATACCGGGTGATGCTTGCAGCTGCAGTCGACGACAGGTTGGCACGTTCCCACAAATCGCTGTAGGTGTACAGCAGCTCCTTTATGGCGGGGGGACCCAATGCGTGCAGCCGCCACCTGTGATGTTCGCAGGCCACCTGGGAAAAAGAGCCAGAACAGGGATATGTCAATGTAAACGGACAGATCCCTGTTCTGACAGGGGAGTTAGAGAGATAAAGAGAGATCTGCTGTTCCTAGTGATCAGGATCAGCGATCTCTCTTTCCTCCTCCAGTTAGCCCAGCCCCCATACAGTTAGAAACACCTCCCAAGGACCACGCTTAACCTCTTGATTGCCCCTAGTGTTAACCTCTTCCCTGCCAGTGACATTTATACAGTAATCAGTGTATAAATTTCAATGGTCCCAAAAAAGTGTCTGATCTGTCTGCCGCAATGTCGCAGTCCCGCTAAAAATCGACAATCACTGCCATTACCAGTAAAAAAAATAAAAAAATAATAATAATAAAAATGCCAAAAATCTATCCCCTATTTTGTAGATGCTATAACTTTTGCGCAAACCAATCAATATACGCTTATTGCGATTTTTATTTTTATTTTTTACCAAAAATATGAAGAAGAATACAAATTGGCCTAAACTGGGATATTTATTATAGCAAAAAGTAAATATATATATATATATATATATATATATATATATATATATATATATATATATTTTAATTGTTGCTCTTTTGTTTATAGCGCAAAAAATACCACCAAAAGAAAGCTCTATTTGTGGGGGGGAAAAAAAGAACATACATTTTGTTTGGGTGCAGCTTTGCACGATCGCATAATTGTCAGTTAAAGCGTTGCAGTGCCCTATCAAAAAAAATGGTCCTTAAGTGGTTAAAGGGACTACCCTAACCATAGTTTTTCGCAAATTTCATGAGTGTGCGCAGTTTTAAATCATGAAATGCTCGGTATCTATTTACTCGCAACATCTTTTATAATGTACAAAAACATTGGGCTAACTTTACTGTTTACAGTGGAACCTTGGATTACGAGCATAATCCGTTCCAGGACAATGCTTGTAATCCAAAGCACTCGCATATTAAAGGGACTTTGTTGCATAGAAGTCAATGGAAACAAAGATAATTTGTTTCACATTGACTTCTATTTCATGCAATACCGGATGTATCCAGTGGTGGTGGGGGGGGGGGGGTGCCAGAGAGCCTAAGAAACACACTCGGGGACAGCTCGATTGAACTCACAAACCCTTGTAAAGGCTTGAAAACACTTGGGAACTGAATATTTACGAATGTTCCCGAGTTTTTGAGTGATTTTGAGTATTTCCGAACAGCTCCAAACCGTTCCGAGTGTCACCGCCACCCCCGCACCTCTGGCCAATTGCGGTTCTGCACACCTCATTGGCTTGAATCCTGCTTGTTTTACGAGACAACACTTGCAAACCGAGTCAGGATTAAAAAAAAAAAAAAAGTTTCTCGTCTTTCAAAACGCTCGTTAACCGCGTTACTCGGTAACCAAGGTTCCACTGTAGTTATTTTTCTTATTCATTGAATTGTATTTTTTCACAAAAAAATGCGTTTAAAAGGCCGCAGAGCAAATACACGCAGTGTGACATGAAATATTGCAACTACCACCATTTTATTCTCTAGGGTCTCTGCTAAATCATGTATATGTATAATGTTTTGGGGTTCTAAATCATTTTCGAGCAAAAAATACTGATTTTAACTTTTAAACAACAAATGTCAGAAATATTAATCATGAAATTAGAAAGATGTCCCGGCTCCGCGTCGGGGTTTTGGCTGTTAGTACTTGACTATGTAGAAGGATTGCAGTATCTCAGACAGTCTAGCCAGACATTGACTTCAGACCTTCATTATTCTGACCGAAGAGCAATTCAGCACTAAAATCTGAGGATTTGGACACTTTTTATGTTCCATTAACGAATCAACCAATACAAGAACCAGCAGCGAGCTGCCCATTGCAGGATGCCTATGACGCAGAATGGCTCGGCATTGTCCATTCGTTGTGCCGACTTTGGCCCCCGTGTCATATAATTTATAACGATAGCCACGGCCCTATTCCGAGACGTCTTGGGAAGTGCATTCTATCGGAGTCGTCCATTTGACTTATTGCCTCCCTCTAAGTGAGCCATCTCCCCGGAGCTGGGCGTGATGTAATTAAGACTGCATCGTCCTCTTTGCATTAAGCACCCTCGCCCCGCCGCCAACTCCGCCGCAGCTCGCCCGGTCGCCGGATTGAGACACACCACCAACTGGTTCCTCAGCCTTGTGAAGCCCCCCCAGCTGTAGCCACACAAAAATGACCACCGCTCGTGGATGCTGCCCCTCTTTGCCACAGCTGGGGGCCACCCTGGCTTAGGACACAGGATCCCTGTCCTAGGATCGAAACTCTCTCCTTTCTGATCCCATAAAGTGGCTCAGCCAGGCTGACGACTCAGCAAGTTTAATTCTGCTTTTGAAATATTAATGACTTCATATCAGAGGCCAGAAAGAGGAGACTGGGCTCATTCTGACAGAGGACAAGAGCCTGTCCAGGCCGCTCTGAGCCTCAGCGGGATGGCGGAATACTGCCAGGTGGAAGAGGTGCAGCAGTATGACGGCTTGTGCCAGTACGCCCAGAAAATCACCTCTTGCTTCGGAGTTACCGGTAAGAATCATAAGGTGCTAGGATCACCTTTATTCATCTAAAAATGACTTAAATACATTGTTTACCTGGCATGTCCACCTATGGTTTCTGCTTCTAATATAAGTGGAAATTCTGATGAGGACCCCAGTGTAAGGGGGGACTCTAAGGAACATCCTGATGTAAGGGGTAACCTTGATGTAAAATGAACTTTTATGGGGACTCTGATGAAAGGCTGGCTCTGAAGGGGACCCTAATGTAAGGGGAGATTCTATTTGGATCCTGATGTAAGGGGTAACCCTACTGTAAGAGGAACTTTGATGAAAGGGGGGCTTTGAAGGGGACCCTAATGTTAAGGGAGACTCTATTTGGATCCTGATGTAAGGGGTAACACTGATGTAAGGGATGCTCTGATTGGGACCCTCACGTAAGGGGGGGGTCTCTGATGGGGACCCAAATGTAAGGGGACTCTGATGGGGATCCAAATGTAAGGGGACTCTGATGGAGACCTAAATGTAAGGGGACTCTGATGGGGACCCTAATGTAAGCAAGGACTTTTATTGGGATCCTGATATAAGGGAGACTCTAATGGGCACCCTGATGTAAGGGAGGACTCTGATGGGGATCCTAATGTCAGGGGGGACTCTGGTGGGGATCCTGAGGTTAGGGGGGACTCTAATGGGGGCCCTAATGTCAGGGGAGACTCTGATGGGGATTATGATGTCAGGGGGACTCTAGTGGGGATCCTGAAGTTAGGGGGGACTCTAATGGGGGCCCTGATGTCAGAGGGGACTCTAATGGGTCCCTGATGTCGGGGGGACTTTGATGGGGATCCTGATGTTAGGGGGGACTCTGGTGGGTATCCTGATGTTAGGGGGGACTCTAATAGGGGCCCTGATATCAGGGGGGGACTCTGATGGGGATTTTGATGTTAAGGGGGACTCTGATGGGGGCCCTGATGTCAGGGGGGACTCTGATGGGGATTTTGATGTTAGGGGGGACTCTGGTGGGTATCCTGATGTTAGGGGGGACTCTAATAGGGGCCCTGATATCAGGGGGGACTCTGATGGGGATTCTGATGTTAGGGGGACTCTGATGGGGGCCCTGATGTCAGGGGGGACTCTGATGGAGATTCTGATGTTAGGGGGGACTCTTATGGGGGCCCTGATGTTAGGGGGGACTCTGATGGGGGCCCTGATGTCAGGGGGGACTCTGATGGGGATTCTGATGTTAGGGGGGATTCTAATGGGGGCCCTGATGTCAGGGGGATTCTGATGTCAGGGGGGACTCTAATGGGGACCCTGATGTCAGGGGGGACTCTAATGGGGATTCTGATTTCCTGGGGGATTCTGATTGGGATTCTGATGTCAGGGGGGACTCTGATAGACAGCATCCATGGAACAGCAAATAACAGAGGTCTAACTATACGCAGTGTAGAGACCAAAGTGATCATACACCTTGCAATGCGATTGTACAATCTCCTTTAGATCTAACTATACATATAGTGAGAGCCTGCATGACCTCTCCATATCCTGATCTTATTCTCCGGCGCTGGGTGTGTCCGCCATACACTGCTCCTCAGATCATTGCAGCTTTAAGCGCAGTCCACGCTGCTTCTGTTTATTTAAGCCTTCTACACGTGCCTGTCGCTCTGCATATTTAAAAAAAATATACGTTTGCAGATTTGTCTGGAACAGACAGGGATGAGTCAGGCCGTCTGTTCTCATTGGCGCCTTTTATGTCTGGAGCGCCCGAGTGATAAATGCTAAATTTCACTTTTCATACTCCGGCAAGGTGAAAGGCTTACGAGACGAGAATGCAGAAGCGTGCGATACTGGGCGCAGAGAAGGCCTGCCGTTCTTATGGTCGGCACGGTTGTTTTGTTCATTTGTAAAATTTGTCATTGCAGATCTGATTGTGGATAGTTGTCGTCGGTGCTAATAAAAAAAACAAAAAAACATATACTAGAGTCTATTGGAGTCAAAAGGCATCTTTGAAAAATGCCATTTGCCTGGCTGCTGTTGCAAATTTCGGTGCACTACAATTCTCTAAATTCAAAACGATGTGGGTTAAGAGCCCTTTACGCTATACACATGTGTTCTGTGCATCAGGGTGTGCTGTGGTAAGCCGAGCATTTATTTGTGAATGGGCAGGTAATGCACAGTTAGTGCACAGAATATCCTACCTCAATCATTTGTTTAAGGCGGTCCACTGTGACGGGTGGTACATGTATTGTGGTGTGCCACTGTGACGGGTGGTACATGTATTGTGGTGTGTCACTGTGACGGGTGGTACATGTATTGTGGTGTGTCACTGTGACGGGTGGTACATGTATTGTGGTGTGTCACTGTGACGGGTGGTACATGTATTGTGGTGTGTCACTGTGACGGGTGGTACATGTACTGTATTGTGGTGTGTCACCGTGACGGATGGTACATGTATTGTGGTGTGCCACTGTGACGGGTGGTACATGTACTGTATTGTGGTGTGTCACCGTGACGGATGGTACATGTATTGTGGTGTGTCACTGTGACGGGTGGTACATGTATTGTGGTGTGTCACTGTGACGGGTGGTACATGTATTGTGGTGTGTCACTGTGACGGGTGGTACATGTATTGTGGTGTGTCACTGTGACGGGTGGTACATGTATTGTGGTGTGTCACTGTGACGGGTGGTACATGTATTGTGGTGTGTCACTGTGACGGGTGGTACATGTATTGTGGTGTGTCACTGTGACGGGTGGTACATGTATTGTGGTGTGTCACTGTGACGGGTGGTACATGTATTGTGGTGTGTCACTGTGACGGGTGGTACATGTATTGTGGTGTGTCACTGTGACGGGTGGTACATGTATTGTGGTGTGTCACTGTGACGGGTGGTACATGTATTGTGGTGTGTCACTGTGACGGGTGGTACATGTATTGTGGTGTGTCACTGTGACGGGTGGTACATGTACTGTATTGTGGTGTGTCACTGTGACGGGTGGTACATGTATTGTGGTGAATAAAGTGATACTCCCGCTCTGTCTGTGAAATAGTGGATGAGGGGGAAAGGGAGAGGGTTGGGAGCACTGCTGCAAACACTAGAAGAGTCTACCTCAATAGACACAAGGAAATATATGTGCAAGTGAAAGGAGTCTGCGCTGTGAAAATAGATTGAAAAAGGGCACAAGGCTAGGAAATGGGTGTGGGAAAGGGGCACGGTAAGTGAAAAAGTGTTAGCTAAATAACAATGATACACCTAGACAGCAATAAACATCTCCAATTGGTAAACTGATGGTAACACATAAACGGCAAAGTATAGTCCAGGAAAGACAAAATTAATTTAGGAAGTCCAGTACTGGAAGATAAAGATAAAAATAACAGTAAATTCCTCAAGGAAGGGAACAGATGAGGAGAGACCCAGCAGCCAATTCTGTGAAAGAAGTCGAGCCGTCACCCAAGAACAACACGCACACCTCAGGTGGTCCCAGCAGCTCACCTCATGGCTACCAGATATAGCCTAGCCAGCTGCTTTCACGCGGAGTCCAAATGAAGGTAGAATGTTCTTAAAGTCCCGGGATGTGGTGTGTCACTGTGACGGGTGGTACATGTATTGTGGTGTGTCACTGTGACGGGTGGTACATGTACTGTATTGTGGTGTGTCACTGTGACGTGTGGTACATGTATTGTGGTGTGTCACTGTGATGGGTGGTACATGTATTGTGGTGTGCCACTGTGATGGGTGGTACATGTATTGTGGTTTGTTACTGTGATGGGTGGTACATGTATTGTGGTGTGCCACTGTGATGGGTGGTACATGTATTGTGGTGTGCCACTGTGACGGGTGGTACATGTATTGTGGTTTGTCACTGTGATGGGTGGTACATGTATTGTGGTGTGCCACTGTAATGCGTGGTACATGTATTGTGGTTTGTCACTGTGATGCGTGGTACATGTATTGTGGTGTGCCACTGTGACGGGTGGTACATGTATTGTGGTGTGCCACTGTGACGGGTGGTACATGTATTGTGGTTTGTCACTGTGACGGGTGGTACATGTATTGTGGTGTGCCACTGTGGCAGGTGGTACATGTACTGGGGTGTGCCACTGTGGCAGGTGGTACATGTATTGTGGTGTGCCACTGTGACGGGTGGTACATGTATTGTGGTGTGCCACTGTGATGGGTGGTACATGTACTGGGGTGTGCCACTGTGGCAGGTGGTACATGTATTGTGCTGTGGCGGGTGGTACATGTACTGGGGTGTGCCACCGTGGCGGGTGGTACATGTATTGTGGTGTGCCACTGTGACGGGTGCTACATGTATTGTGGTGTGTCACTGTAACAGGTGCTACATGTATTGTGGTGTGCCACTGTGCCAGCAACCTGAAAACAACCTGATCGCGCACCACAGCGTGACATGGGTCGACTTACAAGGCGACTTTCCAGTGGCCAATCAAACAAGAATCAGCTTTGTGGGGGGAGGGGTTTGCCTGAGAAATGTATGTTCTCTTCCTGTATTGTTGCTTCTGTTAAGACAGTGATCCGACTTCTGTGGCGACTTCCATTGAAATCAATTTTAGCAAAGAAAAGGTATTACAACCCATGGATGAAGGATGCTGCACACCCCTGATAGTACTTGAAAAAAAATGAAATTTACCCCTGGGGGCTTTGTGTTGCAGCACGATATAGACAATATAACAAATTGGTAAAAAAAATATATAAATTTATTGGAATAAATAGGTTTATCAAAAAAGAGCCCCTAAACTAAAGGGAACTAAAGGGAGCTTTGATAAAAATCAATCCATGAACAGATAAAACATACAAATTGATCACAAAGTGGTGACAATAACAATTCAAATTTAAACATTACTGTACGCATATGAGCGCTAAGTGCGAAAAAGGACCTACGCGTTTCGACATTCGTAGTAGCGGTCTTCTTCAGGGAGCAAATATTTTTACGCAAACATAGGTTCTATGAAGAGAAAATATGCAAATCAATAAAAATGTAAACACAAACATAAGGAGGACCTGCCCACCCCAACATAATGGTAAATGTCGGGGTGCATGGTGTCCTCCTATAGCAATATGAATAAGCAATAATGTACAAAATCAAACTGCCACTCACCAAGGCACATATCGAAAAGCAGACCGGGATCGGACACCGAGCCACACCATCAAGGGCAAATCTGGGTAACAGGGAAGGCAAACAGAGGGGAGTTGGAACAGGTCCCGGGGTCAGATGGAGAAACAACTCCAGGAAGGGAACCAAAGGCTAAACCACTAATGGGCCTACGGGAGGTCACACATGCGTGTCGTGGCCTGCACCACAGAGTGGAAAAAAAATCAATGGGTACAAGTTGCCTAGAAGAACCTTTTCTGAATTAGGAGCGACTGCAGTAGTGTACATTAAGACGGCTCCATTCACTTCAATTGCTTTTCTCAACAGCGTGACTTGGGGCGACTTCAAGTCGGACCCCAAGTTGCCCCTGTGTGGTCCCACGCTTGGCGCTCCTGGCTCCTCCCTCATGCCAGGTGCCCCCAGAGCAAGCAGCTTGCTCTGGGGGCACCTAAGCAAGGACGCTCCCGAGCCACGGCTCTGTGTGTCCATTCACACACAGACCTGAGGCTTAGCCCCGACCCCTCCGCCTCCGGATTGGCTTCCTAGCTGTGATTGACAGCAGTGGACACCAATGGCTCCCACAGCTGCCTAAAGCCAATTAGTAGTGCGACCCCCCGGAGAGGCCAAGCTCTCGTGGACATTGCTGGATGGAGAGGGGTCTTAGGTAAGTATTAGGGGGCCTGCTGCACACAGACGTTTTTTTTTATCCTCATGCATAGAGGTAAAAAAAAAAACGTATGCTTTTACAACCACTTTGAAGAATACACTGATAAGTCCCTGTGTGTTATTTTAAAATCTTAGCAAATGTGCCCTACATCATAACCTTTTGTACCACTTGCCCCTCCGTATTAGATTGTAAGCTCTTATGAACAGGGCCCTCTATACCCTCTTGTATTTTATTGTATTATAACTCTACTGTCTCCTTTTATTGTAAAGTGCTGAGCAAATAGTGGACAGTTGCATTGGTAAGATCCCTGTGTATGGAGAGCTGTCATTGGCTGTAACTTTCATCAGCTGATAAAAGCCGGTTGTGGCTTTGGGATTCTGTATTTATTTTGGCAATATTATCTACTTAAAGGGGTTGTAATGGTAAATAATTTTTCCCTAAATAGCTTCCTTTACCTCAGTGCAGTCCTCCTTCACTTACCTCATCCTTCCATTTTGCTTTTAAATGTCCTTATTTCTTCTGAGAAGTCCTCACTTCCTGTTCTTCTGTCTGTAACTCCACACAGTAATGCAAGGATTTCTCCCTGGTGTGGAGTGTCGTGCTCGCCCCCTCCCTTGGACTACAGGACAGTCAGGACGTTTGCTACATTGCAGATAGAGAAAGGAGCTGTGTGTTAGTTGAACACACAGCTCCCGGTCCTGTCAGGGGGAGAAATGACTGATTGTCTGTTCATACAATGTATGAACAGCGATCAGTCATTTCCCCCAGTCAGTCCCACCCCCCTTCAGTTAGAACACACACAGGGAACATAATTAACCCCTTCCTCGCCCCCTAGTGTTAACCCCTTCCATGCAAGTGGCATTTTTATAGTAATCAATGCATTTTTATAGCACTGATCGCTATAAAAATGCCAATGGTCCCAAAAATGTGTCCGAAGTGTCCGCCATAATGTTGCAGTACCGATAAAAATCGCTGATCGCCGCCATTACTAGTAACAAAAAATATTAATAAAAATGCCATAAAACTATCCCCTATTTTGTAGACGCTATAACTTTTGCACAAACCAATTAATAGACGCTTATTGCGATATTTTTTTATGAAAAATATGTAGAGGAATACGTATCCGCCTAAACTGAGGAACAAAATAGTTTCTTTATATATTTCTGGGGATATTTATTATAGCAAAAAAATTTATTTTTGTTTATAGCTCAAAAAATAAAAACCACAGAGGTGATCAAATACCACCAAAAGAAAGCTCTATTTGTGGTGAAAAAAAGACGCCAATTTTGTTTGGAAGCCACGTCGCACGATCGTGCAATTGTCAGTTAAAGCGACGCAGTGCCGAATCGCAAAAAGTGGCTTGGTCATTGACCAGCAATATGGTCCGGGGCTGAAGTGGTTAATAATCCTTTTTATATTTAACCACTTCAATACCCGGCCATTGACAATTGACGGCCAGAGATGGGATCTACCATCCTAAGTGGCCGTCAATTGACGGCCTGGGCTTTGCGGGTGGATATCTGAATGATGCCTGCAGCCAGAGGCATCATCCAGATATCCTCTTCTTCAGCCGGCGATTCTGCACGACATAAGAATGATCATAGCGGCGGTTCCGCCACTTGATCATTCTTACAGGCTGCGGGAGGGGACATCCCCCCTCCCGCCGCCATCCGGTGCTTCTCCAGGCTCTCCCGTGCCTTCGGGGGCCCGGAGAACGAATCGTCCGGCGTCGGCAGGAAGCATAGAGATGACTGGTGACCAGATGGTCACCAGTCATCTCTATGACCGTCGGAGAAACTGGCGCGATGTGATGACGTCACGCCCGGGTCCCCGTAAGTAAACAAAGCCGCGATTGCGGCTGTAAGCAACCATTCATGAGATCGGTGAATTTTTTTTCACCGATCTCATGGTTTTTAGCCTGGAGGAGAGATGTGAGGTCTTATTGACCCCGCATCTCTCCTTAAAGAGGACCTGTCACACATTTCCTATTACAAGGGATGTTTACATTCCTTGTAATAGGAATAAAAGTGGAAAAAAAATAAAAATTGAAAAAAAGTGTAAAAATAAATAAAAAATAAGTCAAAAAAATAAATAAAAGATAAAAAAAAAATTAAAACGCCCCTGTCCCCGATAGTTCGCGTGCAGAAGCGAACGCACACGTTAGTCGCGCCGACATATGTAAACGCCGTTCAAACCACAAAAGTGAGGTATCGCCGCGTGCGTTAGAGTGCCAGCAACGGATCTAGCACTAGATCTCCTCTGTAAATCTAAACTGGTAACCTGTAAAAAATAAATAAAGCGTTGCCTATGGAGATTTTTAAGTACCATGAGTGCCATGAGTGTGCGCATAATTAAAGCGTGACATGTTGGGTATCTATTTACTCGGTGTAACATAATCTTTCACATAATACAAAAAAATCGGGCTAACTTTACTGTTTTGTTATTTTTTTAATTCATGAAAGAATTTTTTTTACAACAAAAAGGCTTATGAAAAATGATTGTGTAAATACCGTGCAAGATAAAACGTTGCAATGACCGCCGTTTTATTCCCTAGGGTGTCTGCTAAAAAACATATATAATGTTTGGGGGTACTGCATAATTTTCTAGCAAAAGAATGATGATTTTTACATGTAGGAGAGAAGTGTCAGAATAGGCCCGGTATGGAGGTGGTATAAAAGCCCCGTATTGAAGTGGTTAAGAATCGTAATGGTATGAAAACTTATTGCCGGGAATTCAATGTTGTTTTGCACATTAGATTGTAAGCTCCTATGTCCCGGCCCTTCCTGTCTATATGTCTATGTTGCGTTCAGTGGTTTGCAAAAAAAGGTGAATTCCAGCTGAGATTTAATAAATGACAGATGGCTGAACATAAGCATTCCTTATCCTGTGATAAAGCTTTGTGAATTTTGTGTAGCTGTTTTATTATAACATTGCATTATATTTGTTACCCTGCGCTCCTTTTCTGTGCCCACCTACCAGGCGTAGTGGCACTGACTGGTCCTCCCTGGACATATTGGGAGATAAGCTACTTGTGTATAAAATATAATCTGCATTTATGATGGAATTAAACTATGATAATGAATTAGTAAGCCGTGTCCTTATCAGTTGGACAACCTCTGTCCCAGCCAGTGCTATTAGGAAAATGCGATAGGCAGTGCGGAGGGCAGCGCCTTCACCAATGAATTATATCGCAGATATGAAGTTGCTAAATTAAATCTCATTTTTCTCTGCACCCTGCATTGCAGAGTTCTCTGCCGCCTGTGGGTTGGGGGGGGGATTTATTTTTATCCTGCCCCTCCCAGGAGTTGCTGCAATTAGGTCTCCTCCGCCGTGCATGTTAGAAGGAGTGGCTGCAACTGGCATTTGCACAAATGCAGAGAGATAAACTTCTGGAAATGAAGGACCAGCAGTCGGCACAAACTTGCAGCTGATATTAGAAAGGCTTCACTGAAGTTGTAGTTGTGGATGGATTCTGCTGCTTTGAAGCACCCCAATTGGTTCTTTTCCTTTAGGCAGATTACCTTTGTGAAGTTTCCAAGTCTGTCCAGACCTGAGCAGTGAGACCCTTCACATTGATGGCAGCAGCAGGTGGACAAAATTAGGAACTCCACTGCCCACCAAGTTAGGGTGACCAGACATCCTCGGTTTCTGGGGACAGTCCCTGGATAGAGGAATCTGTCCTTGGACCAAGACTGTCCCTGGTTTTGTCCCCGGATTGGATTTTAACAGGGGCTGGGGCAATTTCAAAGACAGTCAGTGCAGAATAAAAAAAAAAAATCTAAATTACAAACCCCAGTTCCGCCGCTTCTACTAGCTTAGGGGGCATGGGCGTCTTCTCCATAGGGTAAGGGGGGTCAATTGACCCCCCCTGGAAAATCGGTAAGGTGTTGAAGAGTTTTGCGGCCACGGGCTGTCTGAGCGGTCCTGGGTTGGATGTCACACAGGCACAGTATGCAGAATGAAGCTGCCTCCCCTCCAGTGTTCATGTGTACACAGGGGGAGGGAACCTGCTGTGCCTGTGCTGTGCTGATGGCTGATCTGAGGTACTGAATGGGATGGGGAGGGGGATTTGTGCTGAATGGGGGGTCTGTACTGAAGAGGGGTATGTGTTGAAGGGGGGTCTGTGCTTAAAGGGGGTCCATCTGTGCTGAAGAGGGGTCTGTGCTGAATGAAGGGGTCTGTGTGGAATGGGGGTGTGTGTGCTGAAGGGGGGTCCATCTGTACTGAATGGAGGGGTCTGTACTGAAGGGGGGGTCTGTGCTGAAGGTGGGGCTTATCTGTGCTGAAGGGGGTTCTGTACATTCCTTAGGCTATATTTATATGGGCATGGAGTGAAGCTGAATTATCTCAAGAGCTATTTCACACTGCCAGCTGGCCGCGTTATCGGTAAAGTGGCGCTTTACCATCGTTTTAGCTGTGCTATTTGGCCGCTAGCGGGGCGCTTTTAACCCCCGCTAGCGTTTGAAGAAAGGATTAAATGCGACTGTGTATAGCCGCTGCCGAAGCACCCCTCCCTGAAAAAATTTCAGCGGACGCCCATGTTAAGGCGGTGTATTTTTTCCATTATCTGTGCCCCTTTCTGATGATCATGTGCTGGTCAGTGTGGAGGGAATATTTTGGGTGCATGCCCATTCAGCTTCGCTCGCATGTTCTGCTTTGGCTCATGTCCCGGCCAGCCGCCTGCCTGCTTATCTCCTTGCCTTCCCTGGCACAGTGATCTTCCTCCGCACCACACCCAGTAGTAGCCGGGGCCCGGAGAGTAATGCTGGCCATACACTATACGAAAAATCGTCCGAAATTCGGCCGTTCAGACAGTTCGTTCGTTTACGTCGTTTTTTTTTTTTTTTGGAAATGTTATGATAAACCTTCCGATAAGTCGGAAGGTTAATGTGTTTCCCATCTGAATTTTCTGCACTAGGTATATGTAAAAAAAAACAAGCCCCGGACACTAGTGCAGTCTTTCACTTACCTCATCCTTCCTTCGATTTTGCTTTTAAATGTCCTTATTTCTTCTGAGAAATCCTCACTTCCTGTTCCTCTGTCTGTAACTCCACACAGTAATGCAAGGCTTTCTCCCTGGTGTGGAGTGTTGTGCTCGCCCCCTCCCTTGGACTGGGGCTGGGAAGCCAGCTGCCGCATCCTTAACAACTGACGAGTCATCCATACTAGACCCAAAGGCCTGGTATGGACATGTGGGGGCTGGGGGGGGGGAACTCCATGCTTTTTTTTTTTTGCCAGAAATTCTTTTTTTCTCTTTTACATTTAGCTGGGAAGCCTGCTGACAGCTGATGACTCATCGGTTGTTAAGGACGCGGCGGCCGGCTTCTCGACCCCATCCTTAGCAACCAGCTATATACAGTGTAAAAAAAATTGCAGTAAAAACACGTGTCCAAAAACACGGCAAGCATAGCAAAAGCGCTGCAGAAATGCTCAAAATGCAAATCGAGCCTAATAAAGGGTTGTCTTTCAACTGTGTGAACGCGTCCGGGCACGAGCCCAGAACTGTGATTTAACATAAAACTTCAGAACTCCACTCTGTCTGCAGGATTAGAACTTTATTAGCTTATCACAATAATGTTTTTTATTGTAATGCATTTGTAGATGGAAAGTTTTAATCTGCCCACAATCAGATTTTTTTCCCCTTATGCCGTGATATGGATTATGCGTTTGGCTTACTGTATAAATCCCTTTTCTTGACGGATACTGTTTTTAAGATGTTTCTCAATAATCTTGTTATGTAATGTCACCAATATCCAGACTTTCCCCATCAGATGCTGGGACCAGACTGGGGGGGATATCTATCAGGACGTGGTTGGATGGGTGTGTTTGAGGGGGCTCAGCTGACCCGGGCTCCGCTGGTAATCTTCTCTTGTTAATCTCAGTAAATATATCTCGCCTTAATCTCCCTGGCCCAGCAGGAACGATATATAGCTCCTTCGCTGTCTGCAGTCCGGGGTGTCGCTGCCACCAGGACGGCAGCCCTTTCTGTGGCAAATTTTTGCTTCTGGATTATTTTATAGCACCTCCTATACCATAGCGGTGATACTATGCTTGTATTCTTCCGTTGCCTGTGGGGTAATTGGCCACCGATCATTGTGTTTAGAGCAGACTTCCTCTCCTGAGGCCTAACACCCAGCCATGCCGTCCTTCCCCCGGAGTCTGAACGCCTTGGGACGGCTCTGCTCGTCCGGCCGCAGCAAGGATGCTCAGCCCTGTAAGAACAAGCCGGGAAACGTGGTGAAGAGGATGTCCATCATCGAGGATGGGGAGATCGCTGAGGTCTTGTATCTCATCCCAAAGCAGACTATGCTGCAACACGTGCCCTTCTTGAACCCGGACGATTACTACCTGTGTGAGGAGCTGTCCAGCCTGCCCTCCGGCCTGGGTGAGTCATGGAGGAGGGTTGCTTCAGCTAAAAATTATGTTTCAGTTTCAAGTGGACTCTTGTAGAAATGGGATAGGCTACATGTACACTGGATCTCCCCTAGATGTTAACTTTCCCCGCAGCTGGAAAACGATAAACGTGGGTAAACGCGCGTTTACCCACGTTTAACCTGCTTTGGAAGTTTATTAATTGAATTGGCCAGAGTACTAGCCATAGAAATTAATAAACACCCAAGTACTTAGCCGCGTTTACACACGTTTTTGCCACATTTTCTTTGCAAAAGTGCTCTTCTCCTGAACGCGATTCTTATTTGTCCAGGAGAAGGACATTTAACTGCCCGTAAACTCTGCTGCTCCTAAACTCTGGTAAAAGCTTAGGATACATGGACACATAGGCTTTTATTGAGTTGATTTCAGGAACATTGGTTAAAAAAAAAAAAAAAAAAGCTCCTTTTCATTTAGGAGCATCAGTGTACATGACCCGTTCGTTACCTTGCTTTCTATGTGTCTAAGGAAAGCCATGAGAATGGGATCTCCATCCTAGTTCTCTTTAGCAGGGATGGTGTGAGTCCCTCATGTTGAGCACAGCAGGTATACAGAGCAGGGATCGTAATAACCCTTCAACTCTGGACACCGTTTGTGTGCAGACCCCAGAATGCAGCTCAGGGATAGTGGGAGCCTGTTATAATGGGCACAGCAGGCGTACAGAGCCGGGAACTCAGCACAGGGATAGAGGTGGAACCTCACATGAGGTGTGCACACCCAGGTGCTCAGTGCAGGGCTGGTTGGAACCCCTTTTTAACCCCTTCGCACCGAACGTATGCATATATGCGGCCTTGGCGTTAGGGGGTTATACCGGGATGATGCCCGCAGCAGCAGGTACCGTTTTTTTGAGCGGGCGATCGACTTTCCAGGGATAACAACCGCTCGGTTGTTATTCCAGTGAAGCGGGAGGGGACATCCCCCCCTCCTGCCGCCTTTCGCCGCTCTTATCGGGAGACCCGATCCACCTCTTCTGGCGTCTAGACACAGACTGGCACGAAGCTGGTTTACTTGGCTGCCAATGGCACCAGTTTTATAAAAATATGAAGTGCAAAAGAAGGGATTTGGTTTTTTTTAGACCCCCGATCCCTACATAAAGAGTACCTGTCATCACCTATTACTGCCATTCCTGGGATGTTTACATTCCTTGTGAAAGCAAAAAAGTGATCAAATTTTTTTTTTTTAACCACTTAAGACCCGGACCTTTAGGCAGCTAAAGGACCCGGCCAGGTTTTGCGATTCAGCACTCCGTCGCTTTAACAGACAATTGCGCGGTCGTGCGACTTGGCTCCCAAACAAAATTGGCATCCTTTCTTTCCCACAAATAGAGCTTTCTTTTGGTGGTATTTAATCACCTCTGAGGTTTTTATCTTTTGCGCTATAAACAGAAATAGAGCAACAATTTTGAAAGAAATGCAATATTTTTTACTTTTTGCTATAATAAATATCCCCCAAAAATATATAAAAATATATTTTTTTCCTCAGTTTAGGCCAATATGTATTCTTCTACATATTTTTGGTAAAAAAAATCGCAATAAGTGTTTATCGGTTGGTTTGCGCTCAATTTATAGCGTTTACAAAATAGGGGATAGTTTTATTGCATTTTTCATAATTTTTTTTTTTTACTACTAATGGCGACGATCAGCGATTATTTTGTGACTGCGACATTATGGCGGGCACTTCGGACAATTTTGACACATTTTTGGGAGCATTGTCATTTTCACAGCAAAAAATGCATTTAAAATGCATTGTTTATTGTGAAAATAGCAATTGCAGTTTGGGAGTTAACCACAAGGGGGCGCTGACGGGGTTATGTGTGAACTCATTTGTGTTTCTAACTGTAGGGGGTGTGGCTGTAGGTGTGACGTCATTGATTGTGATTCCCTATGTAAGGTAACACACAATCAATGCAGGCGCCACAGTGAAGAACGGGGAAGCTGTGTTTACACACAGTCGTCATCAACGTACTCTATCGGCCTCTGCAATTGGACAGGTTTTTCAACTGCCCCTGAACACATTCAATGTTATCCTATGTGTCCATGCACACAATCTCGTTTATTTCCATTTTTAGGCAGTTGCGTTTATCCTCGTTTTTCCAGAAGCAAACAAGTGGGTTCAGACGCAAAGGTTTTCACGTTTCAGACGCAAAAACGCGGCAAAATGCCGGTACGCCGATTTAGTTTATAGGCGTTTTTAAAGGTGACCTATTTTTTTTACATTAGAAATCTCAAAAATGATGGCAAATGATGAAAAAACAGGTGACGTGGCAGGTGACGTGGACAATCCACAACTTGTGGCAGGTGACGTGGCAAGTGGACAATCCACAACTTGTGGCAGGTGATGTGGCAAGTGACACGCTAAATACAAGTATACTGCTGCTCTTTCAGCTGCTACTCACTTTGGTCTCACAAAATGGCTGAAATGGTTAAATAATATTTTTTATTTTATTTTTTTTAAGTGTATTTTGTGCGTGAAGTCGAGAGAGAGGAGCCGGACTGCAGGAGTTGGGAGTAGGCAGACCCTCCCCCCGGAGGCAATCGCCTTCCTTCTCCATGCCCCCGGTGGCAATGGCGGGTGTGAGGGGGGGCCTCCCACTCACCCCGCCCTACCTGCTCCACTTGGTGTTGTGGTGTTTTTTTTTCGGGGGGGGGGGGGGGGGTTGGCATACTAAGCACAGGCGTACCTTGCATAGCACACCCACCGGGAGCCGGGCTGAGACCACCAAACTCAATTCACATGTAGCCGAGACCGGGATCCGAACCCTTGGCTGCAGAGGTGAACGGCTTGTCAGCGCAGTGCCAATCACGTTGAGCCACCACAGCTCCCACTATATAATAATAACAATAATATTGTTTTTTGAGCTTAGGGAGGGTCTTATGATGTTTCTTAACTAAACTCTTATAAACGCAAACGCGGTAAAACGCACAAAATTTGCGGCAAAAAATTGCGTTTTAAATGAAGTTTTTTGCCTTTGAAAACGTGTGTTTAGATGTGTTTGCATTTGCGTCTCATGTGCATGGGGCCTTAGTCATGAAAGGGTTAATGGACACAGCAGGTGTGCAGACCCAGGAACTAAAGACAGGGAAGGTGGGAGCCCCTCAAAATTGGTACAGCATATGTGTAGATCCAGGAACTCAGAGACGGCATTGTGGGAACCCCTCATAATGGATACAGATGTGTAATCGCAGGGATGGTAGGAAGCTTTTGTAATAATGGGAACTAAGCACGGAGATGGTGGGAACCCCTTATAATGGGCACAACAAGTGTTCAGACCCAGGTGAGATTCCTTCATAATGAGTTAGGCAGGTGATGAAAAGGTGGGAGCCAACTGCAGGGATGGTTGTAACCCCTCATAATGGGTACAATAAGTGTACAGATCCAGAAACTCAGTAGGAAGGAACCCTTCCTAATGGTCAAGGCAGGTGTGCAGAGCTGGGAACGCAATGCAACGATGGGCATAATGGGCACAGCATGTGTCTAGACCCAGGAACACAGTTCAGGGATGGTGGGGCCCCTCATAATGGGCACAGCAGGTGTCTAGACCCAGGAACACAGTTCAGGGATGGTGGGGCCCCTCATAATGGGCACAGCAGGTGTCTAGACCCAGGAACACAGTTCAGGGATGGTGGGGCCCCTCATAATGGGCACAGCAGGTGTCTTTCTGGTGTGGAGAAAGCCTCTTGAGGGGGGAGGGGACGAGCAGGCAAGTCAGGACACTCTACTTTGCAGATAGAGAAAGGAGCTGTGTGTTAGTGGGCGTCCTGACACTCCTGCTCGCCCCCTCCCCCTCAAGAGGCTTTCTCCACAGCAGGGAGAAAGTCTTGCATTACTGTGTGTAGTTACAGACAGAACAGGAAGTGAGGATTTCTCAGAAGAAATAAGGACATTTAAAACCAAAATGGAAGGATGAAGTAAGTGAAGGAGGACTGCACTAAGGTAAAGGAAGCTATTATGGGAAAAAAATTGTACCTTTACAACCCCTTTAAGTTATTTTCAATTTTTTGTATACAGTACTTTATTTGATGTGTTTTTTTTTTATCCTTCTGGTTTGTTTTTTTGTTGTTTTTGCCTCCATGTCTGCTTTTTATTGTTTTTCCCTGAAGCCTCAACTTTCTATTTAGAACTTTCATAATGTAGTGTGCTATGATGCGGTCACAGGAGAAATGATTACTTTGTAGATTTTTTTTATAATCTGGCCTCCTATATGAACGGTTGGTGAGTCTTCCTCATTTCCATCCACCATCCTATTATTGTCCCTTAGCCTTTATCCAGCCCTCTCAAATCTGCAAACCCACCCTGGCCACTATTCCTGCCACGTGTACATTCCCTGAGGACGGGTGATGTGAATTCTTCCAAGTGTCATTCAATGAATGAATGTCATTGTTCAGTCTTAAAGCTGAACTCTGGGTAGATATAAAAGATGCAAATTAATGCGGCTCTGTAATAAATCATACATCATTAAATCATTTTTTACATGTAAGCAGTATAAGAACTAGATTGTGGCTTGGTATCAGCTTCTTCGGTTTCTGTACAGCAGGGCTGGCGTATGAGAGGAATACGCAGCACAAGGAGCCAATCAGTTCATGTGCTGAAAAGAAGCATGCTGATAGGAGGAGAGAGCAGAGTGACAGAATGATGAGCTCATCACTGTGCTGGGTTTCTTTTCAGTGTCCAGTCACAGGCTGGGGGTGGGACAACCTTGGTTTAGAGCAGGGTTCAACAAAATCCGGGCGCGCACGGTCGCAATTGCGACTAGAATTAGTGACCTGGCGCCCGGGGAAGGAAGCTCAGGCCTGCAGAAGGCCGAAAAGCCGCAGCCTCAATTACTGGCCGGCCCGATGCGATCGCGCGGTGGGGGAGGTGAGGTGTCTCCGTGCGCCCCCTACCTCCCCCGCCGCGCGATCGCGTCGGCCGGCCAGTAATTGAGGCTGCGGCTTAGCGGCCTTCTGCAGGCCTAAGCTTCCTTCTGTGATCTGGCGCCATCGTGTGGTGGCTGTTGGCATGACAAGTAAACCAGCAATTCTAATGGAGTTTCCCCAGTGTTTTCACTGCCATCTCCTTCCCTCTAATTAGAGCCCCCAAACATTTTATATATATAATTTATTCTAGAGAATAAAATGCCGGTTGTTACAATACTTTCTGTCACACCGTATTTGCGCAGCGTTCTTAGAAGCGCACTTTTTTGGGAAAAAATACACTTTTTTCAATAAAAAAAATAAGATAACAGTAAAGTTAGCCCAGTTTTTTTTATATTGTGAACGATAATGTTACACTG
Source organism: Rana kukunoris (assembly GCA_029574335.1). NCBI lineage: Eukaryota > Metazoa > Chordata > Amphibia > Anura > Ranidae > Rana > Rana kukunoris. The sequence continues at coordinate 23,016,703 of CM056056.1, read as the reverse complement.
AGTAGATTGATACCCAACATGTCACGCTTCAAAACTGTGTTCGCTCGTGGAATGGCAACAAACTTTTACCATTTAAAAAAATCTACAGGTTGCATGTTTTGAGTTACAGAGGAGGTCCAGGGCTAGAATTATTGCTCTCGCTCTACCAATCACGGCGATACCTCACATGTGTGGTTTGAACACCGTGTACATATGCGGGCGCTACTCATGTATGAGCTCGGGGGGGCGGGGCGCGTTTTCTGGCTCCTAACTTTTTTAGCTGGCTCCTAGATTCCAAGACAATTTGTCAAACCCTGGTTTGGAGGAAGTGGGTTGAATGCTGCTGACTGTCAGAATGAGGTAATCTGACAGCAAACAGTGAGTACTGCAGAAGACGTCTTTAGGTTGAAGCTGAATATTGTAGGTCTAGGCCATTGTCAGACCAAATTCCGACTGTCCAAAACGCGGTGACGTAAAACACTACAACAAGCTGAGAAAAATTAAGTTCAATGCTTCCCAGCATGCGTCGATTGATTCTGAGCATGCGTAGTTTTTTCTCACAGACGATCAGAATTTCTTTGCTTAGAAGACAGATCACGATTTTCTCACGATTCTCACAGCGTAACATCATCTTTCACATTAAAACCAAAAAAAAATGGGCTAACTTTACTGTTTTTTTTTTTTTTAATTCATTGAAGTGTATTTTTCCCCACAAAAAATTACATTTGAAAGACCGCTTGGCAAATACAGCGTGACATAAAATAATGCAGCAAATGCCATTTTATTCCATAGGGTCTCTGCTATAAATATATATAATGTTTGGGGGTTCCAAAGTAATTTTTAAGCAAAAAATTATGATTTTAACTAAAAGGGTTTGTAAAGGATTTTTTTTTATCTTAATAGCTTCCTTTACCGTAATGCCTTACCTTAACCTGTTTTCATGTCCTCATTGTTCGTTTTTGCTCTCAAGTTGCTGTAATTCTTCTCTGATCTCCACACTTCCTGGTTGTCTGTTTCCTTGTAATCACAGTGCTGGGAGCTTTCTCTCTGTGGTCACTAATCAAGGAGGTGTGATTACTGTGTGTCTAAAACCCCTCAGCACCAATCACTTTCGTTTTCCAAACCATCACTGCCCTGTATTGGCTCTGCGGCTCTGTACAGCACAGACAGGAAACATGCAAAAACAAAACTAGAAACTGTAGGTACATTATATGATTGATTTCTATTTATTTAAATTGTTTTTAAAAGGAATCAGTCAACTATTATGTCTCTATACCCAGCACATTTCTTTTTATTATTTACAACTCCTTTAAGAAACAAGTGTCAGAAAAAGATTTGGACTTTAAGTGGTTAACCACTTAAGGACCGCCATACGACTATATACGTCGGCAGAATGGCACGGCTGGGCACATGGACATATATATACATCCCCTTTAAGAGCCCAGCCAGTCCGAAGCTGCGTGACCGCACCCGCAGACCCGATCACCACGGGTGTCCCACGTTTGTGTCACTGGAGCTGAAGAACGGGGAGAGGTGAGTGTAAACACACCTTCACCATTCAGCGCCCCCTAGTGGTTAACCCCATTCACTACCATTGTCATTTTCACAGTAATCAGTGCATTTTTATAGCATTTTTTGCTGTGAAAATGACAATGGTCCCCAAAATGTGTCAAAAGTGTCCGCCATAATGTTGCAGTCACTAAAAAAAAAAATCGCTGATCACCGCCATTAGTAGTAAAAGTAAAAAAATATTAATAAAAATGCCATAAAACTATCCCCTATTTTGTAAACGCTATACATTTTGCGAAAACCAATCGATAAACGTTTATTGCGTTTTTTTTATATTTTTTTACCAAAAATAGGTAGAAGAATACGTATCGCCTAAACTAAGGAAAAAAAATGTATATCTTTTCTGGGGATATTTATTATAGCAAAAAGTAGAAAATTTTGAATTTTTTTTCAAAATTGTCGCTCTATTTTTGTTTATAGCGCAAAAAAATTAAAACCGCAGAGGTGATCAAATACCACCAAAAGAAAGCTTTATTTGTAGGAAAAAAAGGGCGCCAATTTTGTTTGGGAGCCACGTCGCACGACCGCACAATTGTCAGTTAAATCGACGCAGTGCCGAATCGCAAAAGGGGGTCCTTAACCTGCATAATGGTCCGGGTCTTAAGTGGTTAAACTTCCTGCATTTACACACAGACTTGCTCTAAGAAGTTAGTTACAATGTTTAATGTTGTTACAAACTTGGCCGACTGTTCTTTACACACAGAAGTTTATACCTTTGATCTAAGAAGGAAGAATTACAATGTTTCCTGTTAAGAACTTGGCAGATGCCCGAATATCTTCTTTTGACAGCTGAGTGAGCAGATAAAGTCTCTCCACTTGTTATATGAAAGAATCGGCAAACTCTGCATTGGAGATAGTCAGGGGGGATGACTCGAGATCACAATTTTTTAACGAATAATTGTGCAGCTCTAATCCAGTGGCACCATCAGCTCAGAAATGGCAATTACCAGTGAGACCCAAGTACACCAGTCTGGAGAAATCTGGTCAGAAGTGGTCTTCATGGAAGACTTATGGCTAAAATCCATACCTCCTGGAAACAAGACCAAGCAAATCATCAAACAACAAGAAATGATGTTCAAAAAATGACAGCAGGTGCTCTAAACTGATGAATCCAAATGTAAAATATTTGGCTGTAGTAGAAGGCAGTTTGTTTGCCAAATGCCTGGAGAGCGGTAGAAGGACGGTTGTCTGCAGGCAACAGGAAACAGGAAAGCATGGTGAAGGTTACCAGCTGGTTTTGACTGTATTTTTGCACATGGAGTTGCAGATTTGTTTAGCATTAACGGTCTCCTCAATTCTGAAGAGTACTGTCAGATACTTATCCATCGATTGGTACCATCAGGGAGGCATTGATCAGTCTTGATTTCTTTGTGCAGCAGGTCAATAACTCTGAATGTACATCTAAAATCATAAAAAGCTATCTTTAGCACAAAGAAGAACAAGAAGTCCTGGAAGTGATGGTTTGGCCCCCACAGAGCCCTGATCTCATCATCGTGGAGTCTGTCTGGGATTACATGAAGAGAGTGAACCAACTGAGACAGCCTAGACAAAAGAAGAACTAGATGTTTAGGACAACCTACCTGCCAGATTCCTTTAAAAACCCTGTTGATGCTGTTTAAAAGCAAATGATGGACACACTAAATATATATTCGATTTCGATTTTTTTTTCTGTTTATGCACTTTGTAGGTTGTTCTAATTTTAGGGTTAATTACATTTAAAGCATCTTCACTTTACAGCATTTTTCTCTAAATCATAAAAGGTTTGATTTAAAAAAAAAAAAAGCATTTGCGCAGTCATCACGAAATATGACTAAGCATCGGTTGTCGATGTGAAACGCGTCAGCTTTTGTTACCCCACTGTTTGCTGTTTTTGCTGTTTTAGTTGACTGGAATAAACAGGCACTATTTTTAAGTCTTTTCATCCATTGGAGTGCGGCTGTCCATTTTTCTTACCTTATATTGCACCACGCATTGCCTGCACCCATTTGGGTTTTTGAACTTTACTCACCACTGAAGAGTGTCGTCTGGAGCGGCGGTTTTCCCTTTATCACGAAATAATCAACTTTACTTGCCTAATAATTTCTGTTTCAATATTTTTTATTGAAGGTTTTCACAAAGAGTACAGAAATAACATTGGAGATATTTAAAGGGGTTGTAAAGGTAAAAAAACATCTGCAGATTAGTGCCCCCCCCCCCCCCCCGAGCCCCCATTTACTTACCTGACCCCCCCGAAAGTCCCGCGCCATGAAAGCGATTGCCTCTGGCTGGCGCTGCCCGAAATCACATCCAATGATGCGGCGCGCCGGGGAGCAGGGCCGAGTGATACAGTGAGCAGCTATGGCTGCCGGCTGTATCACAAGAGTTCTTGCGAGGGGAAGCCGAGACAGCAGCCGAGGGACCCCAGAAGGCCAGATTCGGGGCCACTCTGTGCAAAACGAGCTGCACAGTGGAGGTAAGTATAACATCTTTGTTTTTTTTTGTTTTTTAAATAAACATTTTGTTTACATACCCTTTCAGTAATACACAGTTTACACAATCGGAAGTGCTCATATATCAATCAAAGAAAGGGTTTCCATCATCAGTTAACCACTTAAGGACCTTGGCTGTATTTCAGATTTGGCATTTACAAGACTAAAACATTTTTTTTTTTTTGCTTGCAAGTGTGTTAAAATTTTAACACCCTAGAGAATAAAATGGCGGTCATTGCAATACTTTTTGTCACACCGTATTTGCGCAGCGGTCTTACAAGCGCACTTTGGGGAAAAATTCACTTTTTTTAATTAAAAAAATAAGACAACAGTAAAGTTAGCCCAATTGTTTTATATATTGTGAAAGATAATGTTACCCAACATATCACGCTTCAAAATTGCGCCCGCTCGTGGAATGGTATCAAACTTTTATCCTTAAAAATCTCCATAGGCAATGTTTTAAAAAATTCTATAGGTTGCATCTTTTGAGCTACAGAGGAGGTCTAGTGCTAGAATTATTGCTCTCGCTTTACTGATAGTGGTGATACTTCACTTGTGTGGTGGACAGGGGACTTTAAAAAAAAGAAATATTTTTTGTTTTCTTATTTATTTATTTTTATTTATTTTATTATTTTTTACACTGAAAAAAAAAATGGATCACTTTTATTCCTATTACAAGGAATGTAAACATCCCTTGTAATAGAAAAAAACATGACAGGTCCTCTTAAATATGAGATCTGGGGTCAAAAAGACCTCAGATCTCATATTTAGACTTAAATGCAAAAAAAAAATGTAATTTGATAAAATGATATTTAGAAAATATTGCTTTAAGAAGCATGAGCGGAAGTGACATTTTGACGTCACTTCCGCCCTGCTATGCTATGGGACGGGTGGGGGCCATCTTGCCCTCACCAGTACCCCAGCCGGGGAGAGGAAAGGACCTGATCGCCTCCTGCCGCTATCGACGGCTCCGGTAAGCGGCGGAGGGCGTGGGACAGCGGCGGGAGGGGGGCCCCTCTCCCGCTGCCGATAACGGTGATCTCGCAGCGAATCCGCTGCGGAGACCATCGTTATCGTTTACAGGACCGCTCACACTAAATATTGATATCTTGGTTATGGCAGCAGCTGCTGCCGTTATTGAGATATCCACCCTTAAAAAAAAATGACGTAAATAGTCATGAGCAGGTCCTTAAGTGGTTAAAGGAAAAAACGGAAGGGAATGTGCCCTCTTCCATGGAGAGGGGAGCCCCTATTTACCATTACTAGAATTACATATTCAAAGCCTTTCAAGCACACAATTCAGAAAAGAGGGAGAAAAGCGAGGAGGAGAAGGGGAAAAAAAAGAGAGGGGGAGGGGGAATAGGGAGACCCTGCGTCAGGTATAGTCCGGGGATCATTAGCCAAGTACAGTATCTGATCTACGGACCACAGACTTTTTAAACACTTTTATCTTGTCATTTAAAACTGCAGAGAGTCTTTTATTGACCATGAGCCAGAAAAGCTTTTGCTTAAAGGGGTTGTAAAGGTACAAGTTTTTTTACCTTCATGCATCCTATGCATGAAGGTAAAAAAACATCTAGCAGCACCGGCCCCCCGAGCCCCCGTTGTACTTACCTGACCGTTCGAATCTCCCGGGCGCGTCCACGTCGTCCTCTTCGGTTCCCAGCCTGGCCGTTGATTGGCTAGGCTGGGCGGATTGATAGCAGCGCAGCCATTGGCTAGCGCTGCTGTCAATCAGGGCGGATGACGCGGCGCGCTGGGGGGCGGAGCCGAGTGATACAGTCGGCGGCTATGGCCGCCTTTGTATCACGGGAGCGCGCTCGCAAAAGCTTTCCTCCATGCGAGCACCCTCGCATGAAGAAGGAAAGCTTTTGCGAGGAGGAGCCCAGACAGCCGCCGAGGGACCCCAGAAGACAGCTTTCCGGGCCACTCTGTGCAAAACGAACTGCACAGTGGAGGTAAGTATCACATGTTTGTTATTTTTTTTTAAAAAATCCCTGACTTTAGTGTACCTTTAAGCTTTCCAAATGGAATGGCAGCTGACTTCTATTTCTAATATCTTTAATTCTTATGATCATTAGCTCTCTCTAGTGACCATAATGCAGTATTTACCCAAAAATTCCACAGGAAATAAACTTGGATAAATTACGGGGATTGTATATGATGGCTTTTGCCCAGTATTCATAAATACCGTATATACTCGAGTATAACCCGACCCGAGTATAAGCCGAGGCACCTAATTTTACCACAGAAAAATGGGAAAACAAATAGACTCGAGCCTAGCGTGGGAAATGCTCAGGTACTGGTATGGTAAATTTCAAAAATAAAATAAGTGTCCCCATCAGTGTTTTATCAGTGTGTCCCCATCAGTGTTTTATCAGTGTGTCCCCATCAGTGTTTTATCAGTGTGTCCCCATCAGTGTTTTATCCGTGTGCCCCCATCAGTGTTTTATCAGTGTGTCCCCATCAGTGTTTTATCAGTGTGTCCCCATCAGTGTCCAATCAGAGTGTCCTCATCAGTGTCCAATCAGAGTGTCCTCATCAGTGTCCAATCAGAGTGTCCTCATCAGTGTCCAATCAGAGTGTTCCATCAATGTCCAATCAGAGTGTCCATAATACTGTACATGTAGCTCAGTTTCAGGGCCTTAGCAATCTTCTTATAACCTAGGCCATCCTTATGTAGAGCAACAATTTTTTTTTTCAGATCCTTAGAGAGTTCTTTGCTATGAGATGCCATGTTAAACTTCCAGTGATCGGTATGAGAGAGTGAGAGCGATAACACCAAATTTAACACACCTGCTCCCCATTCACACCTGAGACCTTGTAACACTAATGAGTCACATGACACAGAGTAGGAAAAATGGCTAATTGGGCCCAATTTGTACATTTTCACTTAGGGGTGTACTCACTTTTGTTGCCAGCGGTTTAGACATTAATAGCTGTGTGTTGAGTTATTTTGAGCAAATTTACACTGTTATACAAGCTGTACACTCACTACTTTACATTGTAGCAAAGTGTCATTTCTTCAGTGTTGTCCCATGAAAAGATAGAATAAAATATTTACAGAAATGTGAGGGGTGTACTCACTTTTGTGAGACACTGTAGATGTCATAAGAACATACAGCTCATCTGGGGGTCTAATGTGGATAAAAGGTCTGTGGTCTAAAGATCTACAGAAATATCTCCCTTTATAGTGGATTTGAAATATTTAACATGGGTTTATGACAGATCTTGTTATACATTTGACTCCCCCTATACAGGTTCTCTTTGGTCCTATATATCTATATAGTGTCCTTCTTTAACAGGGACGGGCAGTGCCAACACTGAGTCCTGTTGCTGAATGGAGTGGCTGAGTATTTACTAGTGAGAGTGATATGACGTGGCACAGGAATAGAAGACGTGGCAGAACTATCTTTAGATCATTGAGGAATTATCCGAGGTGACACAGGTCAGCGTTGGGTAAGAGGATAAAGGCAAGTGGCACAGGGAGACACAGGGGGCACGCTGTCACATTTCACGTGTAGAAAGGGTGATCTTACTTCACTGACGTTCCAACTAAATTCTTTGGGGGGGGGAGGAAAAGAAATGGCTGAGTCATTGAACATTCTAAGTGAAGAGGTCCTTTAATTAAAGTGGTTGCAAACCTCAGACATGAAATGTGAACTAACATATCCTTCTATAGTGTGTACTTGTCTCAAATAAGAGTACCAAGTGTCACTTCTGTCTGCTGCCTCCTTCCTCTTCTATCCTCATGAGTCACTTCTGACAAGTTTTCCTGACACCAAGAGAAAAATGGTGGCAGGGAGGGAGCTCCAGCTGATTGATAGCCTCAGCTCTGTTCCTGTGTGGTGTGTGAATGGGGGGGGGGGGGGGTTGCCCCTCTGCCCTAACCTCCAATCTCAGCTCTCTGAGCTCTCCTCACTGAGCTCTGCAGAGTGTAATTTTAGCTCCCCCCCCTTTATTTTTGAACTCTCAGGCGGCGTACACACGTACGAGAACCTCGACGGGCAGAACACATCGTTCCGCCCGTCGAGGTTCTCTGCCGGCCGTCGAAATCGGCGACCCGCCCATCGGGAATGGCAACCAGCCATTCATCCAGGCGGGCCGTCGAGGAAATAGAGAACATGCTCTCTATTTCTGCTTGATGGCATTCCCGACGGGATGCTCGCCGAGAGCGTACACACGGCCGAGGTCCTCGCTGGAATGCAGCTTCCAGCGAGGTTCTCGCTGGTTTCCAGCGAGAACCTCGGTCGTGTGTACGCCGACTCAGGCAAGATTTATAAATTCTGCACTTTGAGTGGATGTAGAGAAGGGAAGACTGCAGAGAGACAGGTACAACTTATGTAGGGGGATTTATTTATTCTTTGTGTATCGCCTGAGGCCAGTCACTTCACAGGGCATCTGTTCGTTTTTTACAACCACTTTGAAAGAGACCAGTAGGCTGCCAAATGTCTTTTGGAAATGCTAACTGCCTGGCTGGAATCCATCTGCCCTTGGCTAAGGCATGCAGGCAGGAGGGTGTTAAGCTGAGAAAACCCCTCCTTCCCTTTTGAAGACTCCTGGGATGTATGACCAGCCCAGAACTTTATCAAAACACTATAATAGTGGAGGGCATTAAAGTGTAAGCTCCTCTGGTTCAGAAAAAATGATGTGACTAGCTTAAAGGCGAAGTATAGCCAAAGCTTGTTTGTTTGGCTGTACTTCTCCTATGGATCACAAAAGTGCAGTTAGTTTTGCACGCCTATGACCCGTTTTTAGCAGAGAGCGGATTGAAGTCCACTCTCTGCTGACGTCACACTGATCAGTCCAGGCACTGCATCATCCCGACCACGGAGTCTGGGCCCACCAGGTGCCTGGACTGATATCCGGCTAAGCCTCTCAGCGAGCCGCTGAGAGCTTGAGATGGCTGATCTGCCCCCTCCAAAGCTCAGCGCTCCAATGAGCGAAGAGGGGGCAAAGCGGAGAGCTGTGACTGACAGTCTACAGCTCTCTGCTCAAAGAGTTCTGAAAATGGAACAATCAGCGGTGTTTGATCATTCGGTTCTCATTGTACAGGCGCCAGGGGACAGAATAAAAAAAAAATTCCTTTACTTCTGTTTTAATTATCTCTGTACAGCACTGCGGAATATGTCAGCGCTATATAAGTGTATAATAGTAATAGTGTGCGACTCTGTTAGGGACATTAGAATGTAAGTTCCTTTGGTGCACAAAAATATGAATGTGTTGTGTTCTCGGCACAGCGCTATATAAATAGATAATAATAATAGTGTGTGACTGTGGTGGGACTTTAGAGTGTAAGCTCTTGTGGTGCAGATACCGGCTCCGTGTTCTCTGTACAGCCCTGCAGAATATGTTAGAGCTATATAAAAACATAATAATAGTGTGTGACTGTGGTGGGGCATTAGAGTGTAAGCTCCTCTAGTTCAGTGATGTATGCGTATGGCTCTGTGAATAAGCCACAGTAATCCATTGGGTATTATATCAATGGAGTAAATACATAGATAATAATCCTATTAGATAGACAGACAGATATCCTATAATAATCCTCCATGCATGTCTCCTGGTCGATGGCTCATCCGATAAGATAGACAGACATACAGACAGACAGATATCCTATAATAATTCTCCATGCATGTCTCCTAGGCGACGGACCTATAGACAGACATACAGACAGATATCCTATAATAATTCTCCACGCTTGTCTCCTGGGCGACGGCTCATCTTATATGATAGACAGACATACAGACAGACAGATATCCTATAATAATTCTCCATGCATGTCTTCCGGGGCGACGGCTCATCTTATTTGATACACAGACATACAGACAGACAGATATCCTATAATAATCCTCCATGCATGTCTCTTTGGCGATGGCCTATCCTATAATATAGACAGACATACAGACAGATAGCCTATAATAATTCTCCATGCACGTCTCCTGGGCGATGGCCTATCCAATAAGATAGACAGACATACAGACAGATATCCTATAATAATCCTCCATGCATGTCTCCTTGGCGATGGCCTATCCTATAATATAGACAGACATATAGACAGACATACAGACAGATATCCTATAATAATTCTCCATGCATGTCTCCTGGGCGAAGACTCATCTTATATGATACACAGACATACAGACAGACAGATATCCTATAATAATCCTCCATGCATGTCTCCTGGGCGATGGCTCATCCAATAAGTTAGACAGACATACAGACAGATATCCTATAATAATTCTCCATGCATGTCTCCTGGGCGATGGCCTATCCAATAATATAGACAGACCTATAGACAGACCTATAGACAGACATACAGACAGATATCCTATAATAATTCTCCACACTTGTCTCCTGGGCGACGACTCATCTTATATGATACACAGACATACAGACAGATATCCTATAATAATTCTCCATGCATGTCTCCTGGGCGATGGCCTATCCAATAAGATAGACATACAGACAGATATCCTATAATAATCCTCCATGCATGTCTCCTTGGCGATTGCTTTTCCTATAATATAGACAGACATATAGACAGACCTATAGACAGACATACAGACAGACAGATATCCTATAATAATTCTCCACGCTTGTCTCCTGGGCGACGGCTCATCTTATATGATACACAGACATACAGACAGAAAGATATCCTATAATAATTCTCCATGCATGTCTCCTGGGCGATGGCCTATCCAATAAGATAGACAGACAGACATACAGACAGACAGACAGATATCCTATATTAATTCTTTATGCATGTCTCCTGGTCGATGGCCTATCCAATAAGATAGACAGACATACAGACAGACAGATATCCTATAATAATCCTCCATGCATGTCTCTTTGGCTATGGCCTATCCTATAATATAGACAGACATACAGACAGATAGCCTATAATAATTCTCCATGCACGTCTCCTGGGCGACGGATCATCTTATATGATACACAGACATACAGACAGACAGATATCCTATATTAATTCTTTATGCATGTCTCTTGGGCGATGGCTCATCCTATAATATAGACAGACATATAGACAGATAGGGCCAGATTCAGGTAGTCCAGAGCATCTTTGCTCTGGAGTAACGCTTCTCATTTGCGTTGCGCTGCAGAAATTTTAGGAGCAAGTGCTGTCATTCACGAAGCACTTGCTCCTAAAGTTGCGGCAGCGCATCGCAAATGAGCCGGCGGAATTCAAATTGGGCGGGTACGGGGCGTGTAGTATGCTAACTAAGCGCGATCCCGCCGCCAACGTACTGCGCATGCGTCGAGTGTCAAAACATCCCCGTGCGCATGCTCCAAAATCTGTGAATGAACATCAATGACGTCACATTCCCATTCATGACCGTTTTACGCAAGTGACGTTTTTTTTTTTTTTCCCGACGCGATGACGACGCCTATACCTAACATAGGATACTCCAACCCCATGTAGGTATATCTATGCGCCGCGTATCCCGTCCGGAAACGTCGTATCGTCATTGCGTCGCGCCGGAATTCGATCGTGAATTGCCGATTTCCGCTCATTAACATATTTTTTGAGCGTAAATCGGCGGGAACGACCCCGGCGCCATTTTTAAGTTGAAGTAACGATGCGATGGCGAAACTCAGTTACGCTGCTCGCATCGGAACTTCAACCCGGCGTTTCTTGTTTTCTGGTTACAGAAAACAGAAACGCCGGCTCAAAGTCACAGTTAGGCTGGCGGATCACTCGATCCGCCAGCCTAACTGTTCGTGAATCTGGCCCATATACTATAATAATCCTCCATGCATGTCTCTTGGGCGATGGCTCATCCTATAAGATAGACAGACAGACAGATATCCTATAATAATTCTCCATGCATGTCTCATCCTATAATATAGACAGACATATAGACAAACCTATAGACATACAGACAGACAGACAGATATCCTATAATAACCCTCCATGCATGTCTCCTGGGCGATGGCTCATCCTGCATTGCAGTCATTGTGATTCCTCTTTATAGCGTTCCAATCAATTGCAGATTTATTCCTCTAATTCCTCCAGCACTCCCTGCACCGCCTGATGTCATTTCTCAGAAGAAGCTGCACTTTAAATAATGTATCAATCCAAATTCCTCTCCTGAATTCTCCCTCTGTAACCCCTCCTGATCTCTTTGTACCGTGTCCCCGCTGCCTCCCAGACATTCTGTACATTTCCCAAAGTCGTGTTTTGCTCGGCGTGATACGGGGATTGCTCGGGGGGATACAGGAATAGAAACATGAAATCTTTATTTATATTATATACGAGAATGGAACATTGAAAGGATACGTGAACCTGTGCTGGGAATGTGGTACCCGGCCTTCCCCGTCTATCTGGATAATAAACTATCCAATTATAAGACAGACCTCAGAATAAAGCTGCCTATACACTGATAGATTTCTGAATGAACATTCGTACAAACATTCTCAGTACTATCCATGGACTGATAAACATTGTTCTAAAGTACTTCAATATTTTGTTTGTTTTATCATTTGATTTTGGAATGAATGCCATTTCCCCAAGACCACATCATGCATAGTAAGGACTCATTCACACATGTAGTTCCCTCTGAAGAGCGATCTGTGCTGGATAGTAAAAGTTTGGTGAGAGACGATTCACGCTTTTCAGTCTGTTACAGCGTGATGTATTACGAACGCTAGTTTTACCAGAGCATGTTCTAAATTTTTAATGCCCATTTTTAACGTTGTGAAAAATGCTCTGGAGCCCACACATGATCGTTTTTAAAGACATTTAAAAAAAGAAAAAAAAAAAGAAAAAGAAAAACGGTCGTGTGTACGCGGCATTAGGGTAGAGCAGTGTTATCTTTTGTCAAACTCTGCCAGCACTGATCTCACGCCACTTAACCACTTGCGGACCGCCGCATGCACATATACGTCGGCAGAATGGCACGTACAGGCACATTGGCGTACCTGTACGTCCCTGCCTAGACGTGGGTCGGGGGGCAGATCGGGACCCCCCCCCCCACCCGGTACATGCGGCGGTTCCCGTGGCTCTGGGAGCGATCTGGGATGAGAGGGCGGCTATTCGTTTTTGTCCGCCCCCTCCGGAACGTTCCCAGCCAATCCGCGCGCTCCCCTGCGTGTCACTTCCTCTTCCTGTGTAAACACAGGAAGGGGGAAATGATGTAATCTCTGCTCTCGGCGGTATTTTCAACTGCCGCTGAGGAGAGATTACATCGCACAGCAATTCTGCACAACACTACACTGACACACACTACACATAGGCACATAAACCCCCCCCAGCCCCCTGTCACAGTGTCACTGAATGCAGTGATCATATATGTACTGATCACTGCATTTAGTGTCAGTGTGACAGTTAGTGTGACAGGCAGTTAGTGTTAGGTTCAGGGTAGCCCTGTACCCCCCCCTAATAAAGTTTTAACCCCTTGATCACCGCCCTAGTTAACCCTTTCACTCCCTATTGCCAGTGTCACTAAGCGATCATTTTTCTGATCGCTGTATTAGGCGGCGTACACACGACCGAGGTTCTCGCTGGAAACCAGCGAGAACCTCGCTGGAAGCTGCATTCCAGCGAGGACCTCGGCCGTGTGTACACAGAGCGCTCGCCCCGCCCGTCGGGAATCCCGTCGAACGAAAAGAGAGCACGCTCTCTTTTTGCTCGACGGCCCGCCTGGATGAATGACTGGTTGCCATTCCCGACGAGCGGGTTGCCGATTTCGACGGCCGGCAGAGAACCTCGACGGGCGGAACGATGTGTTCTGCCCGTCGAGGTTCTCTGCCGTGTGTACGCGGCTTCAGTGTCGCTGTTCCCGCTAGGTAGCTATTTTTTTTTTTTATTGCGATTTTTTTTTACTAAAGACATGTGGCTGAATACATTTTGGCCTAAATGTTTGACTAAAATTTAGTTTATTTGATTTTTCTTATAACTTAAAGTAAAAAATATTGATTTTTTTTCAAAAATGTCGCTCTATTTTTGTATATAGCGCAAAAAATAAAAAGGCGATCAAATACCACCAAAAGAAAGCTCTATTTGTGGGAAGAAAAAGACGCAAATTTTGTTTGGGAGCCACGTCGCACGACCGCGCAATTGTCTGTTAAAGCGACGCAGTGCCGAATTGTAAAAACCCTTCGGGTTATTTAGCAGCATATTGGTCCGGTCCTTAAGTGGTTAAAGCTAATGTAACAACTCGGGCAGTGAAGACTTTGCTAGCATTGGAGGGAACTGCACTTGGAGAGTAACTGCACTTTGCAAGGTGCACAGTCTATTTGCCTTTAGTAAATTAACCACATGGTGACTTGCCATGCAGGTGGGGGCAGGGGTGGGATGCAGTCTTGTAGATGGGGGAGGGTGAGGGGGGGGTCATTCTCTACAGAGGGGGGGGTATCTTTGTGTCTTTGTAGCCGGGGTAATGCAGTGCTTCCATTGCAGAGGCTGATCTATTATTAGATTGAATTTCTCCATTTCATCCTCAGAGAGACTATAAATAACCAGGTGTCCTTATAACCTGGGCCCAGTGCCTGCGCTGGATGCTGTGTGTGATGTAATGTGTAGGTTTGTATAGATTCTGCATATCATCCAATCCCCTAATGGCAAAGAGGACCAGATCTTATCCCAAATTATTTACACAAAAGACACACCTTTCTGTAAAAGTGTACAAAATGGTCATTTAAACCTGATAGTCCTTTCTTTTTTCAACACTTTTTTCCATTTTTTGTTAGTTGATTGTACAAAGATTGTATAGTCAGATTGTAACATTTATGGTGACCATTAGAGTTCTATAGATGCGATAATATGGGTGCATTTTCGTGCATTTCGGTTAGGGCAGCCCATTCATTTTAAACAATCACTAATGAAGTGCTGGCACATTTTTTTTTTTTAAATCTCATCACACTATAAAGAATGGCATCAAAGTGGAATTTCAGCTTTACCCTAACAACGCCTAAAACTGTCCCCTCCCCCCTCCTAACACCCGTGCTTACGAACCTGTATAAGAAAGATGTATATACTTAACTATTCTCAGTCTGCTCTGGTCTGGTCATCCGACTCACCTGTGACAGGGAGCAGCGGCTGCAGGGGAGAGGAGGCACCACTGACAATGGATGGACCATTACAGCCTATGGATTTACTGGCCATTGTCAGAGAACTCTTTTCTCTTCCCTGCAGCTGCCTCTGGATAACACAGCGGAGATCATGTTAGGAGGGGGAAGGAGCATTTTTAAGAGTAGTTCTGGTTAAGCTGGAATTCCACTTGAATGCCATATGTTGTAGTGCGATGAGATAAAAAAAAAAAAAAAAAGAGGTGTTAACATTTAATTTGTGTGATTTCTGTGCCTAGGTTAGCCTGGCAATGCACCTAAATGCACAAAAATGCATGTGTCTTGTCACACCTTGTATAGGGATCTCCCCTGGGTCACCAGCGGCCGACTGCAGGGGAGAGGAGAGAGCACTGGGCATTGGATGGTAAAGCCTGGAGAAGTGACGTCACCCAAAGGCTACAATAGACCATTTGTTGTCGGCACTCCTTCCTCTCCCCTGCAGCCACTGCTGGCTGACACATGGGAGTTGGATCACATAACCAGACAGGGGTGGGCTGTAAATTAGCAATTACAGCAAGGGGAAAAATGTATTTGCTCCCCTGCTGATTTTGTAAGTTTGCCCACTGACAAAGAAAATATCAGTCTATAATTTTAATGATAGGTTTTTTTTAACAGCGAGAGACAGAATAACAACAAAAATATCCAGAAAAGCGCATTTCCATAAAGTTATAAATTGATTTGCATTTTAACGAGTGAAATAAGTATTTGATCCCCTATCAATCAGCAAGATTTCTGGCTCCCAGGTGTCTTCTATACAGGTAACAAGCAGAGATTAGGAGCACTCTTTTAAGGGGAGTGCTCCTAAGCTCAGCTTGTTACCTGTAAAAAAGACACCTGTCCACAGAAGCAATCAATCAGATTTCAATCTCTCCACCATGGCCAAGACCAAAGAGCTGTCCAAGGATGTCAGGGACAAGATTATAGACCTACACAAGGCTGGAATGGGCTACAAAACCATCGGCAAGCAGCTTAGGGGGTGACAACAGTTGGTGCGATTATTCGCAAATGGGAGAAATAACTGTCAATCTCCCTCCGTCTTGGGCTCCATTAGGGTTGCCAACTTATCTCTTTTAAACCAAACACATAATAATAATTACCCAGGTTCTGAGGCTAATTTAATGCAGATAAGGCACAAAGTGAATTTAATTACCACCTTAATCAGCCTCAGAACCTGTGTAATTAATAAGTGTTCGGGTTTAAAGGGATGAGGTGGCAACTCCAGGCTTCATGTGAGATCTCACCTTGTGGAGGTTGAATGATCATGAGAACGGTGAGGAATCAGCCCAGAACTACACAGGAAAATCTTGTCAATGATCTCAAGGCAGCTGGGTCCATAGTCACCAAGAAAACAATTGGTAACACACTACACTGTGAAGGACTGAAATCCTACAGTGCCCGCAAGGTCCCCCTGCTGAAGAAACTGGGTGAAAGTGTTGTGGTCAGATGGGACCAAAATCAAGCTTTTTGGCATCAACTCAACTTGCCGTGTTTGGAAGAGGAGGAATGAATGCCTGGATGGGTATTCCAGCATGACAATGACCTAAAACACACGGCCAAGGCAACAAAGGAGTGGCTAAAAAGAAGCACATTAAAGGGGTAATTCCCCCAAAAACCTTTTTTTAACATTTATTCAGGCTCGTTATGTCAAGGGGAATCATTTTTTTTTTTTTTAGAAATGAAGCCGTACTTACCGTTTTACAGATGCATCGTCTCCGTCGCTTCCGGGTATGATCGTCTGGTCTGGGCGTGCCTATTTGATTGACAGGCTTCCGACGGTCGCATACATCGCGTCACGAGTAGCCGAAAGAAGCCGAGCGACGGTGCGGCTCTATACTGCGCCTGCGCACCGTCGTTCGGCTACTTTCGGAAAATGCGATGTATGCGACCGTCGGAAGCCTGTCAATCAAATAGGCACGCCTATAGTCGGAGCCCATACCCGGAAGCGTCGGAGACGATGCATCTGTAAAACGGTAAGTACGGCTTCATTTCTAAAAAAAAAAAAACTGATTCCCCTTGACATAACGAGCCTGAATAAATGTTAAAAAAAAGGTTTTTGGGGGAACTACCCCTTTAAGGCTCCATGGTTTCCTATGGAACATGTTCACATCAATGCTTTTTTGTGCCTCTGCGTTTTTGGAAAGGGTCAGGGACTTTTTTTTCTGCAAAAAGCAGCGTTTTGCATGTAATAGAATTCAATGGACCAGCATCCAAAACGCAAGTAGCGATTTTGCCACGATTTTTGTTTTGTTTTTTTACCTGTTTATAGCTGGTAGAAAGGAGAGAACCCCCAGGGTGGGACTTTAAAAGGTAACAACTCAAATTCGAAAGAAAGTAATAATATACAAAAATGTATTAGACAGATTATACAAAAAAAAACATGGTTGATGCATTGGTGTGTTCATTTTTTCCACAGTGGTCCAAATGAGCCCTAATGCGTTTCGGGACTTGGTCCCTTCGTCAGGGGCTAAGGTCCTGCGTGGAGTCACACTGTATAAAATAAAAATAACCATATTTTAAAATATATACACAGTTAGAAGATTAAATTACATATCTGTACAAAACAGGAGAGCGCAGTAAGTGCACAGCATAAACATCATACCCGTCACCATGTGTGTAGACTTGTGGCTGAGCCGGCAAATGACCAGGCGATGGCAAAAAAAAGCCATATAGCTGGTTGTTAAAGAAAATTTAAAAATAAAACATTTCTGGCAAAAAAAAACGCAAATCACGGTAAAACCGCACGTCAAAAAACGCATCAAGCACTGCAAAAAGCCCTGCAAAAATGCTCAAAAGCAACATGCATTGGTGTGAATTGAGCCTAAGGTCCTGGGTGGCCTAGCCAGTCTCCAGACCTTAATCCTATAGGAAACATGTGGAGGGAGCTGAAGGTTTAAGTCACCAAACGTCAGTCTCAAAACCTTAAAGTAGAGGTCCGGCTTAAAAAAAAAAACTTTTAATAAGCACACTTACCTGTCCAGGTTGCCGAGGCCGATCCATTGCCACCGGGCACCCGTGATTGCCGTTGATCACGGCAGGAGTGTGGATATAGGTGTATAAACACCCAGATCCACCTCCTGTCAGAGGTGAGGAGACCAATGCTGTGTTCCCAGTACAGAGGAACACACATCGGTCTCCTCCCCTTGTGAGTCCCCTCCCCCCTACAGTTAGAACACACTTTAGGGAACATTTTAACCCCTTCAGTGCCCCCTAGCGTTAACCCCCTGCCAGTCACATTTTATACAGTAATCAGTGCATATTTATAGCACTAATCGCTGTATAAATGTATATGGTCCCAAAAAAGTGTCCAATGTGTTCGCCGCAATGTCACTAGTAAAAAAAATTAATAAAATAAAAATGCCATAAATCTATCACCTTTTTTGTAGACGCTATAACTTTTTTACCAAAAATATGTAGAACAATACGTATCGGCCTAAATTGAGGGATTTTTTTTTTTTTTTAATTGTGATATTTATGAAATAATAAAGTAAAAAAAATAGATTTTTTTAAAAAAATTGTCGCTCTTCTTTTGTTTATAGCGCAAAAAATAAAAACCGCAGAGGTGATCAAATACCACCAAACGAAAGCTCTATTTGTGGGGGAAAAACATAAAGATTTAGTTTGGGTACAGTGTTGCATGACTGTGCCATTGTCATTCAAAGTGCAACAGTGCGGAGACTCTATGTAAACAGGAAAAGACGGTAATTAGACGCGAGTAGAGGAGAGCCGATCGGCTGCTCCTCTGACAGGGGGGGTTTGTGCTGATCGATTATCAGCCTAGCCCCCCCCCCCCCCCGAGGATGCCCACACTAGACCACCAGGGATGCCACTAGACCACCAGGGATGCAAAACACAGTTATGCCACCCTAGACCACCAGGGATGCAAAACAGTTATGCCACCCTAGACCACCAGGGATGACACTCACGAATAATGGATGCCAATCAGTGCCGCAATGGATGTCAATCAGTGCCCACAATGGGCACTGATTGGCAGGCATTGTTCGGTACGGATTGCCATCCATTAGTACAACACATACGTTAGTGCCACCTATCAGTGCGCATCCATGCCGCCTATCAGTGCCTATCAATGCCGCCTATCCATACACATCCGTGCTGCCTATCCGTGCCCATCCATGCCGCCAATTCATGCCGCCTATCCGTGCCGCCTATCGGTGACGCATATTAGTGCCCATCAGTGCCGCCTTATCAGTGCAGTACCATCAGTGAAGGAGAAAACATACTTATTTACAATGTTTTCTAACAGAAACAAAAAATAATAATTTTCTAAATTTTTGGTCAATTTTTTTTTTTGCAGAAAATAAAAATCCCAGAGGTGATCAAATACCATCAAAAGAAATCTCTATTTGTGGGAACAAAATGATAAAAATTTAGTTTGGGTACAGTGTAGCATGACCGCGCAATTGTCATTCAAAGTGCGACAGCGCTAAAAGCTAAAAATTGGTTTGGGCGGGAAGGTGTATAAGTGCCCAGTATGGAAGTGGTTAAGAATGAATGCGGATAAGTGTTATAAGTGTGATTGGGGCCTAAATGCTGACAGTCCAACTCACTTGTTTGTGACTTTGTATATGATCGTATCCACACATGCTAGTATAAAACAATATAAAAAATTGTCATATCTCATTAACAATTCATCCCAGAACAAATACAGCTTGTAAGATAAACCAATATGATGGCCGCCTCACGGAGGAACGCTGAAGGGTGACACAGGGGCTCTTCATCCTCAGTGCGTGCCCTATGTATGTTGAGCCTTCGGGATGCACAAAGTCATTGCTCAGTGTGGTCAGCTTCCGGCTGTCTGTGCTATAGCAAATAATGGAGCTTTGTCAAAAGGCTGCCAGCATCCTTGGGGGGGTATCAAAAATGGCCACCTTAGGCAGCAGCCACCCCAGGCAAAGGTCTCGTTTCTTGAGATCAAATTGCTTGGTGTATAGAAGAGTATATAGAAGGGGCATCACATCTCCTCGTCAGCACCGGTCAGTCACCTCTGAAAAGCAATCCAAGTGCTCATCACTTTTAAGAGGAGTGGTGGTTTTAGACACATGTCTAAACCTAGCCTTAAGGTAGCACATTATATTTCTGTCTATTTACATACAGATTATATCTATCTACAGCTAGAAGACTGATCGTGTGTAAATACTGGGCTGTTCACAAATGTGTTTGTTCTATACACAAACTCTCTATACACACTGTACACACACAGTATACACACTTCACACACTATACACCTCCCCACCCCCACTTATCCCTGATGAAGGGTGATCTAATGACTGGTGGGGTAATGACAGAGGTGGAGGAAGCACAGATTCACAGAATGAATGACACAGAAGCAGGGAGATCCTTGTACTTCAGGTCCTCATATACAGCTTCCTCTCCAGCAAGGAGAACAGTGAGCAGCACAGTAGTGACATCACCAAATCTCACTCCAAATCTGGTGAGACTAGCAGTCAGAGACAGCTGCGCTTTAGATGATCTCAGACTTGATATACAGTTGTGAAGATACAGAACAGCAGCGCACAGAATATGAATTGATATTTTCTTGGAGGAATTCAAAAGGAAAGGTATACTTTTCAAGAGCACTGCCTAGGCACAGTAACATTTCCAGAAGTTCCCTAGCACAGCGGTCGTCAACTTTTCAGACGTCATGGACCACTAAACTCACAATTTTGAATCCTGCAAACCACTAACATGAATTTACATGTCTTATACACACACAATGCTTTGTCTCTCTGCCCCCTCCCCCTGGATCACACTGCTGCCTTATACACACAATGCTCTGGCTCTCTGCCCCCTCCCTCTGGATCATACTTCTGCCTTATACACACAATGCTCCAGCTCTCTGACCCCTCCCCCTGGATCACACTGCTGCCTTATACACACACAATGCTCCGGCTCTCTGCCCCCCTCCCCCTGGATCACACTGCTGCCTTATACACACAATGCTCTGGCTTTCTGCCCCCTCCCCCTGGATCACACTGCTGCCTTATACACACAATGCTCCGGCTCTCTGCCCCCCTCCCCCTGGACCACACTGCTGCCTTATACACACAATGCTCTGGCTTTCTGCCCCCTCCCCCTGGATCACATTGCTGCCTTATACACACAATCCCCCGGCTCTCTGCCCCCTCCCCCGGATGACACTGCTGCCTTATACAAACAATGCAACATGAAAGCATCAAAATGCACCCGTGTTGCACTTTTTTATGCATTTTTTGAGTCACATGACCTATGTAAGGTAAGCAAGGTAAAATCATGGCCAAAACATAGTAAAATTGCGGCAAAATAATGGACGTTTTCTGCAACCATTATCGCCCCTTAATTTTCAGAGGCCGAAATTTCAGTGCATCACTAAAAATACTGCATTATAGCCACTAGATGAAACTGAGGATTATAGGAAATAAATACATCTTAGTAAGAAGAAATACAGTGGAACAATTCTAGAGAACACTAGAGGGAATTAGCAACCATGGCTCAGTTTACACTACTGCAATGCAAGTTTGATGTGATTTTACAGTGTGGCTTTGCAGTGCGACTTTGTGGATTCTATGAGGCCAAGTTGCACTGTAAATTACACCAGTGTAGTGCAGGAACCTTTTCCAAAGTCACACTGAGTCGCATTGATTAGAACGAGCACCGTTGAAAACAATTAGATGACCAACATTGTGTGATTCTGTGCAACTCAAGTCGCATCTGAAGTCACACTAGTGTGAACCAGGGCTAAATAGGGATCCTTTAGTAGCAATTGATACATTTATTTACTAACTTCCTTCAGAATTTTTTGGAATTGTTATGTTTCTTCTGAAAGCCCAACCCGACTTACAGTGCAAGGCAACTTCAGTGCGACTTTGAGCAACTTACAACGCGACTTAAAGTTGCCTCCAGGACAAGCAAATTAGGCTGTGGCCAATCACAGAATAATCAGTTCTATGGGAGGGAGGGGTTTGCCTGGGTAAACTATTTTCTCTTCCTGTAAAGTTGCTTCAGTTAAGATGGAGATCCGACTTTGGAGGTGACTTCCATTGAAATCTATGGGTACAAGTTGCCTAGAAGTCGCCTTGAAGTAGTACACGAACCTTTTCTAAAGTCGGAGCAACTTCAGTAGTGTGCATTAAGACGGCTCTGATTCACTTCAATTGAATTTCTCATGTCGCGAGACTTGGGGCGACACAAGTCCGATCCCAAGTCGCGGTAGTGTGAACCGGCACTTATTGAGATGTATTTATTTCCTATGAACACCAGCTCCCTTTAGTGGCCATAATGTGGTATTTTATTGATTCACGCTATGTTTATGTATGATACTATCTTTACTACTGCCCATAATATGTGAAGAATATTCAGCCAGAAGAGGAAACAGCTTAAAAACATTTATTTTTCCCGATTCTCACAAAAGCTAGTTAGTGTGCATAGAACAAATGTACAGGCTGTTTCAATAATAGCCTTTTTTTTTTAACCACTTAACCCCCAGACCATATTGCTGTCCAATGACCAGAGCACTTTTTGTGATTAGGCACTGCGTCGCTTTAACTGACAATTGCGCGGTTGTGCGACGTGGCTCCCAAACAAAATTGGCGTCCTTTTTTTCCCACAAATAGAGCTTTCTTTTGGTGGTATTTGATCATCTCTGCGGTTTTTATTTTTTGCGCTATAAACAAAAATAGAGCGACAATTTTGAAAAAAATTCAACATTTTTTACTTTTTGCTATAATAAATATCCCCCAAAAATATATAAAAAAACATATTTTTTCCTCAGTTTAGGCCGATACGTATTCTTCTACATATTTTTTATTAAAAAAAATCGCAATAAGCGTTTATTGATTGGTTTGCGCAAAAGTTCTAGCGTTTACAAAATAGGGGGTCGTTTTATGGCATTTTTTATTTTTTTAACTAGTAATGGCGGCGATCAGCATTTTTTTTCAGTACTGCGACATTATGGCGGGCACTTCAGACACTTTTGACACATTTTTGGGGCCATTGGCATTTTTATAGCGATCAATGCTATAAAAATGCATTGTATTGCTATAAAAATGCCATTGGCAGTGAAGGGGTTAACACTAGGGGGTGTTCCTGGTGTGTTCTAACTGTATGGGGGGGTGGCCTCACTAGGGGAAATCACTGATCTTCTGTTCATACATTGTATGAACAGAAAATCAGCGGTTCCCCCGCTGACAGGAACGAGAGCTTTCTGTTTACACACAAAGCTCCCGTTTCCCGCTCTGTAACGCACGCGCCCCCTAGCGGCCGCTAAAGAGCGGACGTATAGCTACGGGCTCTCGCCCAGCAGAGCCACCGTCCCGCAGTAATATGACGGCGGGCGGTCGGCATCTAGTTAAATAGACCCCTAAAGTTGGTTTTCTTTAGAAAGCACTTATTGCTTGAGTAGAAAAGCCTGACCCCTGCCATCGTGCTGGAGAAGAGGAGCCTCGCTCTCTGTCTGGAAGCAGTGGTCTCTCTGCAGATATCTGCCACTGCCCCTTCTTCTGCCTAGAGTTCTCCAGTCAGTAGGGAACATGAAGTTTGCTGATTGCACAGCTATAGGGTCTGACCCGGCATCTTTTGTTTTGATAGACCTGATATGGATTTAGCTGATTGAGTCTAGGTTCACACTGACTGCGGGAAAGAAATTGCTGAAATCAGCTGAACTCACTCGATTTAATTCCCGCATGTCAGTCCCTGACTTCGGGGGCGATTTCAGAGATATCTGTGCGGGTTTCACAGATGTCAATGGAAATCGCACCCCGAAATCGCCAAAAGTAGTACAGAAACTACTTTTGGGAATCGGTGCAGCTCCGATTCAGACGCTGCCAGTGACGGCAATTGCCACCGATTTTGCATGCCAAATCGCATCAATGTGAACCAGGTGCGATTGGGTTTTGAGTGCAAGACATCAAAAACCCTGATTTTTCCACCGCTGACCACCCAGCAATGGCAGCTGGAATGTAGTAAAGATAAAAGCTAGTTCTTGTTTGACTCTTTAATGGAGTGTCACTTGTGATGGATAAACTTTATGACATTCTTACAGGAGGTGTGACTTGTCACCAGGAAAGAGTAAAGGTGAAGTCACATTTTACAAGCACTCAGTGTAATCCTGCTTTCCCTGTGAAGGTAATACAGGAAGTGTCATTGTACGTCTATAGCACCTGTTCCCATCCTCTTATATCTTCCTGAAACCAGAAGACTGAAAAGGAGATGTCAAGCCAATCATTCAAAATCTCACATGAGACGTAACATGTTAGGCCTGGTTCACAGCGGTGCGACTTTCAAATCACGCTACTTCAGTGCGATTTCAAAACCGCACATCAGTGTGATTTGCACTGCTGATTTCATTGTGGCTTGCAACTTTAACAGAAGTCTATGCAAGTCGCTAAGAATTTGGTAAAAAGTAGTGCAGGAACCTTTTTTATAATCGAGACTTGTCATGGGATTTGGAACTGTCAAGTCGCACCGGCGTGAGTGGGGGCAGAATCTCATTTCAAAAAACGTTTAATATTTTAAATGTACAACTTTCTTTAACCACTTGACCCCAGGACAGTTTTACTCCCCTTCATGACCAGGTCATTTTTTTGTGATTTGGCACTGCGTTACTTTAACTGAAAATTACGCGGGCGTGCAACGTTGTACCCAAATAAAATGGCATTTTTCCCCACAAATAGAGCTTCCTTTGGTGGTATTTGACCACCTCTGCAGTTTTTATTTTTTGCATTATAAACAAAAAAATAACGACAATTTTGAAAAATATTTTGTATTTTCTGATATAAAACACATCCATTCAAATAAAAATAAAAAAATCGAATTTCTTCATACATTTAGGTTAATATGTATTCTGCTAG
This sequence comes from Rana kukunoris, assembly GCA_029574335.1. Lineage (NCBI taxonomy): Eukaryota > Metazoa > Chordata > Amphibia > Anura > Ranidae > Rana > Rana kukunoris. The sequence goes on along the minus strand of CM056056.1, from coordinate 22,991,760 downwards.
ATATTTTTGGTAAAAAAAAAATCCCAATAAGTGTATATTGATTTGCGCAAATATTATAGCGTTTACAAACTATGGGATATATATTGGAGTTTTTATTTATTTTTTATACTAGTAATGGCGGCGATCAGCAACCTCTAGCAGCACTGCGATATTGCGGCAGGCATTTGGAGAGTAACTGACTTTTTAACACTAATACAGTGATCAGTGCTAAAAATATGCACTGTCACTGTACTAGTGACACTGGCTGGGAAGGGGTTAAACATCTATGGCGATCAAAGGGTTAAATGTGTGCCTGTTTGGGTGTACTGTCTGCTGCTTTTACTAAGGGAAGTGATGGATTTTATCCTCTGCTATGCAGGGACACAAAATGTGTATTTTCCCATTGATTGACAGGTGGCGGCAGAAATCCATTCGACGACACCTGCTGATCGCCTTCTGCTCTGACAAATTACAGCAGAAGCGACGCACCGGCGCACACACCCCATACCTGGAAGTACCACAGGGCTGCTCTGTGGGTATTTGTCTCCCAAAAAGATGCTCCTTCTTGGGTGTCAAACTTTGTGCGATTTTTAAAGGCGCGACTTGTTGTGATTGGCGCACGATCTTGACAATTGCGGCAGAATCGCATTCCGTTTTGGGTGTCATTAAAAGATAATGGCACACAAACGCATGTTTCCCTGCAATTGCAACATGATTTGGAATAGCGGGCAGTATCACAGCGATTCCATGTCGCAAAGTGTGAATGGAGTCTGACCCTTTTCCAAAATCGGGATGCGCTGCTGCTGCACCATGCAGTTTGGCACTTGCAAAAACACATGCGCTAGCAGATGCACAGGGGTGGCATTGACAATTAGGGACCGTTCACACTTGTGCGACGTGTCATGAGACTTTGACATGGAGAGTCGCATTATAAGTCGTAACCTATTGGTTGCAATGGCACCCATTCAGATCAGTGTGGCTTACTCCCCTTTCACACTTATACGACTTGTATCACGATTTTGTACGGCAAAATCGTATGACAAGTCATTCTCCATGATTTTCAATGACTACCATTCATATTGGCACGACTTTAAGTTGTGCCGACTTCAAAGTAGTTCCTGCATTACTTTTTTTCTGAAGTCGGATAAAGGGGGAATCCGTATTAACAGATTTGTACACAACTTATGAATGAAGGGGAACTCAAAAAAACATAACAAAAACGCATGGGTTCCTCCTTCATGAGCATACTGAGCATAGGTCGTGTATGGTTTTTAAGGGGAACCCCCACGCCGAAAAAACAGTGTGGGGTCCCCCCCCAAAATCCATACCAGACCTATGGGCCCAGTATGCTCATGAAGGGAGAACCCACGCCATTTAAAAAAAAAAATTGGCGTGGCGTTCCCCTTAAAAAGTCGGCGTCCCTGCTCATTGAAGTCGTACTTCAAGTCGTGGGGCAAAGTTGGATTCATAGTCGTAAGACTGTCTTGTTAAAATCGCGGTCGCGTATCGCAGTAAAATCACGCGACTATGAAGTCACATAAGTGTGAAAGGGGCCTTAGAGCTGCAGCGAATTTAAAGGGGTTGCCTACTTAGGTGCGATTTTGGTCCAGACAATGTAAAGTCGGATCAAAGTTGTACCAAAAATCGCACTGGAAATCGTGCGACTTTGGATACACACTAATATGAATGGAACCTGCACCCAATTCTATTATATTAAATAAAGGGAATTTTATTTGCCCTCTTCAGTGTGCTCTTCTCTCACTAAACACTTACATTTGTAGGTATAAAATGGCTAGTGTAAAAAAAAAATGCATTTTCCCGCACCTGGGGATCTGCAGATGAGACTCACAGCCGGCCATTGAAGTGAACGTCCCCGTGCGCCTGTAGACTCCACTCACTTTATTATTACGTTTATAAATGGAAGCGACCCGTTGGCAGGGTGGCTTTTGCCGTCCTCCTGGCAGGGATGGAGTTTGCCCCCCCAGTGATCGGTCAGCAGTTGGGCTGATGGGAGCGGAGGGTTGGAATGCACAGCGTTAGGTGGGGTGGAAATCCTTGCATGTGTTCTCAGCAGCAGCTGCAGTCGCCTCTCACACAGTGCAGAGTCCACTACACAAGGCAGCCTGTCCCTGCCGGCAGCAGACAGGATTTACCCACACCTCCTCGTCTCACAGCCATTCACGCCAACGCACCCTCTCCCATTGTCACCTTCTCGCCACCCATCCGGTGATCCACGCCAAGGGAAGCGAGCCGGCTGAGTAATTGAGGATTGAAGGAACGCTGAGCGAGTGCCGAGGGTCATGGTGAAAGACGAAGCAGGTAACTGAATTCTTCTGTTCTGTAAGGGCTCGTTCCTGCAAAAAAAGTAAAAGATCGCACGGCCTTCTAACATTGTTTTCAGAGGTACGGGTGTGTTCCCGAAAAGTGGCATTCCTTTGGGATTAATGGTGGAGCAAGAGAAATGCAAATATAGCGGGTGATCAAGTAGATCTAGACCCCAACTGGGTCTGTCTATCTATTATTATTTCTATTATTATTATTATTTATATTATTATTATTTCTATCTATCTATCTATCTATCTATCTATCTATCTATCTATCTATCTATCTATCTATCTATCTATCTATCTATCTATCTATCTTATGCTATATATACACAGGTATACCATTGAAAACTCCTTTTGAATGGACATTAACATGCTAACTCTTATATAAGATTTGAATGTAAAGCTGAACTTCAAAATAGGCAATACTTGTAGTAGGGTCCCCACACTGCAAGGGTTAAATGCTCACTTTTGCCTAGGATACCCATAAACACTTCTACTTCCCTTATCTCTCCCTCCCCTGACTGGCGCTCCCCTGGCACTATCTTTGGTAAAGTTGTTGATTTGTTATGAATGGGACAGCTGTAATTGGTCATTGTATGGTATATGCGGCTCTGATCCCTGCTTAGTAGTGATGCACAGTGACTGTGCTTTACTGTTCTTTTCTCCCACTCCACTCTCACTGTCTGAGATGAATGCACTTTCTATGTGACATGACCTGTACTGTTATCTCTTCAGGTGTTGACCCAAACCGTTGATAAACAACTACTGGTTAGGGATGTAAAGATTTGACAATGGCATATGGTGTGTGTGATTCTTGCTAATATCAAGTTTATTATATATTTTTATTCTCTTGAAATCCCCTAATTTGAGGCTATATTATTGACACGCTGACACTTAGGGGATCCAAACAATGACACACTGACACTTGGGGGATCCAAACAATGACACACTGACACTTGAGGTTTCATAACAGTTACACAATGAAACCTTGGGGGTTCTAGAACAACCACACACATACACTTGGGGATCCAAATTGACACGCTGATGTATGGGGGTCCATAACAATGACACACTGACACTTGAGGTTCTAGAACAGATGCAGTGAAACTCTAGGGTTCTATAACCATGACACACTACTAATGGGGGTCCAGAACAATGACACACTGACACATAGGGGTTCCAGAACACTGACACTTGGGGATCCAGAACAATGACACACTGACACTTGAGGTTCTAGAGCAATGAAACACTGACAATTGTGGTCCCAAAACAGTGACACACTGACACTAAGGGGTCCGGAACGATGACACACTAACACATGGGGTTCTCAAACAATGACTCACTGACACTTGAGGCTCTCGAAAAGATATAATGAAACTCTAGGGTTCTAGAACATTGCACACTGACACTTAGTGGTCCCAGAACAATGACACACTGACACTTGGGGGTCCAGAACAATGACACACTGACACTTGGGGGTCCAGAACAATGACACACTGACACTTGGGGGTCCAGAACAATGACACACTGACACTTGGGGGTCCAGAACAATGACACACTGACACTTGGGGGTCCAGAACAATGACACACTGACACTTGGGGGTCCAGAACAATGACACACTAACACGTGGGGTTCTCAAACAATGACTCACTGACACTTGAGGCTCTAGAAAAGATATAATGAAACTCTAGGGTTCTAGAACATTGCACACTGACACTTAGTGGTCCCAGAACAATGACACGCTGACACGTGGGGTTCTCGAACAATGACTCACTGACACTTGGGGGTCTAGAACAATGACACACTGACATGTGGGGGTCCCAGAACAATGACACTCTAAGGGCTCTTTCACACGGGGCGGATCAGTAATGATCCACCCTGTGCACCTCCGTTTGCTCAGCGGGGATCGCTCCGTTGATCTCCCCTGAGCTGCCGGATGACAGGGCGGTCCCCGCACACTGTACAGGGACCGCCCTGTCAGATCTCCGCTCTCCCCTATGGGGAATCGGATGAACACGGACTGTCTGTCCGTGTTCAACCGATCCGATCCGCCAGACGGAAGGAAAAGTAGGTTTTTCCTCCGTCACACTTTGGCGGAGCGGAGCGGATCGGATGTCAGCAGACACGTCTCTGCTGACATCCGCGGCTCCATAGGGATACATGTATGTCCGATTTTCATCCGACAACGGATGGATGAAAAACGGACATACGGAATGTCCGTGTGAAAGAGCCCTTACACTTGGGGGTCCCAGAACAATGACACACTGACACATGGGGTTCTCGAACAATAACTTACTGACACTTGAGGTTCTAGAACAGATGCAATGAAACTCTAGGGTTCTAAAACAATGACACACTGACACTTACAGATCCCATTCACGTCAATGGACTGTCCTATGCGTGTTCGTCACTTAAAAGCTTCTGCTGCTCCATTTGGACGACAAGCTTATTGTAACTTTTAAATGCATTTTTTGCAGTGATTTCCGAGATTCTGTCACATGACAATTGAGAATTGCACCGCGTTTTGGGGGGCCATTAATGAATAACGGCACCCAAATGCACTGTGCGTTTTGGCGCAGGAAGAATCGCATCTATTCCAAATCATCTAACCTGAACGGGGCTTAAGGCTGCATTCACACTTAGCAATTTAAAATTGCTGGTGACGTGCGTTTAGGTGCCGTTATTCATTAATGGCCCCCCAAAATGCGGTGCAATTCTGCTGCAATTGTCACACAATAGAATTGAACGCCAATCTCGGTAAAAAGCACAAATCTCACTAGGGTTGTTGCCCCAAAAAGGAGCATGAGCTTCTTTTGGGTGACAAGCTAGCATAGGGCAGCCCATTGAAGTAAAGGACTGCCCTATGCTCCACATGCGTTTACACATGTAATTCATACTTTAACCACTTGAGCACCGGAACATTTTGCCCTCTTCATGACCAGAGCATGTTTTGCTATTCAGCACTGCGCTACTTTAACTGCAGATTGTGTGGTCGTGCAACGCTGTACCCATATATTTTTTTACACAAGAGGAGCTTTCTTTTGGTGGTATTTAATCACCTCTGTGTTTTTTTATTGTTTATTATATAAATGCAAAAGGATGGAACATTTTGAAAAATAAATATTATTTTACTTTCTGTTATAAGAAATATCCCCAAAAAATATCGAATTTCTTCATAAACTGAGACCCAAATGTATTCTGCTACATGACTTTGGTAAAGAAAAAAATCCCAATAAGTGTATGTAAATTGGTTTGTGTAAAAGTTGTAGCGTCTACAAACTATGGAATTTATATTGAGATTTTTTTTATTTTTATACTAGTAATGGAGGTGATCAGCGACTTATAATGGGACTGCGATAATGTGCTGTACAATCTGACACTAAATGGCACCTGGTGGGAACTGACTGACACTGAGATTACCAGTGATCAGTGATAATGCTGTACACTGTTATTGTACTAATGACACGTTGTATGGGCACAAATTGCACCGCAAAGTATCAGTTTTACATAGTTAGTCAGGTTGAAAAAAGACACAAGTCCATCCAGTTGAAGCATAAAAAAAGTTTTGGGTTTTGGAACATTTTCATGAGAACTCCTAAAAATACTCGGTATTGGCATCCGGACATCGCTAGTTGTTAGTAAGCACAGGGCTCTGTGTTGTGATTTGCTAAGCCAATCAGCAGGTCGCTGCCATAAATATTTGGCTGGGACCTGCTGATCGACTTGTGCTGTACCAAATGACAGCACAGAGCAGGGGGGTGGGGGGAATATGAGCGCACCTTATACCTGATACTTGATGCGTTCCAGTGCATTTTTAATGCGTTTTTGGTGCAGTCCAGTGCATCCCCCCCCCTTTCTTAATTTTAGTTCACACCATAGAAATGCAGTTCAAATGCGTTCCAGATGCTTTTCTGCATGCGCCTTTTTTACATGTTTTTGATGCAGTCCAGTGCATTTTCCCCTCACAGTGTAGCTGCTAACTTTTAATAAGGATACTTACCTGTCCTAGTCGCCCACGATGTCGGTGCCCCGACGGAGATTGCTGGGGATCGCTCGGTCCTAGCGCCCCCATCCTTACCATCCTTACGGCTTCACTGCCCGTTTCCTACTGCGCATTTGCGACTCGCATGGCGCTTTGTGAATGGGCGGCTGCCTCCTGGGATTCACACGGTTCCCAGAAGGCAGTGCAGCTCATTCACAAGAAGACACAGCAACGTAGGGCGAGCCTGAAGATCCACCGCGGTGGAAGAAGAGGAAGAAGAGATACTTCTTTTTTTTTTCTTTTTTTTTTAAAGATTTTTGGAAGAAAAAATAACAGGTGGAACTCCACTTTGACTTTAAATGAGGACATGTGTGTTCCAAGGCGTTTTTGTTGCATTTAGGTGCGTTTTGGTGCTTTATAGTGCTCTTTTGATGTGTTTTACGGCCTTCCAGTACAGTCCAGTGCAGGTAAAATGCAGCATGTTCTACTTTTTTTCTGCCACTGGAACTGCAAGAACTGGTGTGAAGTATGCCATTGAAAACCATATAACCTACTTTCCATGCATTTTTGATGAACTGGTTCTAAATAAGGACATGTGTGTGCCAGTGCATTTTTGGTGCGTTTAGGTGCATTCCAGTGCATTTTTGATGCTTTTACAGCGTTCCAGTACAGTCAAAACGCAGCATGTTCTACTGTTTTTCTCTGGAACTGGCATGAACTATGCCACTAAGAACCTACTTTCCATGCATTTTTGATAAAAAAGAAGAAAAAAACGCACTGGACTGCATGTGGTGTGAACTGGTCTTTAAGCAGTTAAGAATTGTGGGTGGGAATGCTCGTTCCTGCTATGCAAGATCTGAACGGCGCCTATAAGTGATCAGCTGGCAGCATTGTTTTTACAAGAAAGCCGATCGCTAAGTGAGAAAAGAGGAACGTGATCCCGGTGTTACCACTTGCTGATTGGATGATTTAATACATACATTGGTCAGAAATTGGTTAAACAATATAAAAATAGATGGCACATAAATGCGATAAGCTTTATAGATTATATTTGGGGTGCAAACATCGCACACCGAGGAATATATATATATATACAGTGATATGGTGAACATATACCATGAATGATGACATCGTTGATAATAATAATAAATGATAATAATCCTGATGTAAATGTAGAATAATGAAATCCTGCCTTATGGGGGCGCCCCGTATGACAGACGACTCGGGGGGGGGGGGGGGGGACTCATGTTACCACCAGCTGGGATGACACATGTGGGGGCGGGGCCCCGCTCTCTGTGGTCACCTCCATGTGTCACACATGCTGCACATACATGAGATGGATTGTGTGGCCAGTATGTCAGGAATGTCTCTATCTCACTCCGGGGGCCCCAATGTGACACATCACAGGCCGGGCAATGGCAGCGATGACAGCTATGCAGGAACTCAACTCTGCGCATTGTATTTTGGGAGGGTCCCTCTTCATTCTCATCCATTGTTATTTTTATATTCTCTTTTCTCTAATTCTTATAGAATCAGATGGTATTGATGATTGTGCCTACTGTCGGTGTGAGTCTATGGAGCAGATTTCCAGCCACTTCCTGTGTAGTCACCAGGACAGGAGACCTGGGGAAGCGCCCCAACTTCTCCACACTGTCTAAAAATAATTAAAGGGTTTTATGAAAATATACAGAGTGTTTTATATCTGAACTCTGGCCTTTCCTTCAATCTTAAAGTCTTACTCCACAGTTATACAGACTTCTCTCCTGTACTCAGGGGCGGACTGACAACTCATGGGGCCCCCGGGCAATAGAAGATTATGGGGCCCCTGGGCTTACTGATGGCCACCACACCAGGAGGCAGTGCAGAGACGGGGCAGCTAAAATCTCAGGATTTTCACATCAAAAGCATGTAGATTTTGGACATATCAGGGACAGATGTAAAAAAACACAGATTTTTACATACTCTCCCTGGTTTTACTGAGCCTGGCAACCCTGATGGGGCCCCCTAGTGGCATGGGGCCCTCAGGCAGTGCCCGAGTGACTCAATGGTCAGTCCGCCCCTGCCTGTACTGAAATTATTGTGCACGATCAGCTTCTCAGAATGTGCATTAGAACCTACAACAAGTCAGATAGAGCCCTCCTCTTTTCCTGGCTAGCGGACATCCAGCATCATTTAGCGCTTCCCTCCCTGGCCGACTGTCCCTGGCCTTTCATTCTTTGGATTTCAGTTCTTTCAATCATGGAGACTTAGCATCACATATAGGTGTTACCTAGGGCACATCTTAAAGCAGAGGAGACTTTGATTGAGACGCATGGCACAATGGGCTCAGTGCCTCTACCCCTGTATATATATGCAATAAAAGAAGAGAGGTTGGGACTTTGAATGATTTGCATGTGAAACAATGGTAAATAGTGTGGATTAACCATACACACATAGAAGATAGTGATAGTCAAATCCCCCCAAAAAAGAGGCTTCATTTCAGACCTATACTCTACCTTAATCAATAACACAGATACTAACAAACTATCGTATATGCTCAAATGGGAACAAGATGAAAACTTCACATTCTCTACGGTGAGCTGGGACAATTGTATAAATAACCTACACAAATGCACTAAGTCCATCTCCATTAAAGAAACTGCCCTAAAACTATTTACAAGATGGTATTATACCCCAATTAAACTCCACAAGATTTTCCCTTTGTCTTCCCCTTCTTGTTTCAGAGAATGCAACTCCTTATGCCGCGTACACACGGTCGTTTTTTGCGATGAAATAAAACGAAGTTTTTTAAAACGTCATTTAAATTGATCGTGTGTGGGCAAAACGTCGTTTTTTGTCTTAAAAAAAACGACCAAAAAAAAATTCCAACATGCTTGAATTTTTTGTGTCGTTTTTCAAAACGTCGTTTTTTGTTTCACAAAAAGTCACCGTGTGTAGCAAAAACGTCGTTTAAAACGACGTTTTTCAACCCGCGCATGCCCAGAAGCTAGTTGTGAAGCGAGCTTCAATGGAAAAGTGTGGTGAACGTAACCTCGCTTTTTGTGAAAAACATCAACAACATTGAAAGTGACGTTTCAAAAACGTCGTTTTTTACTTTACAAAAAACGTCGTTTTTTACTTCACAAAAAACGTCGTTTTTTACTTCACAAAAAACGTCGTTTTTTTCATCGCAAAAAACGACCGTGTGTACGCGGCATTAGGCTCGTTCCCCCACATTTTTTGGTATTGCGAGAAGGTCAGGGGCATTTGGTTACAGGCTGAGAAATTTGCCTCCAAGATCTCCGACAGTTCAATCACCTTAACACTACAAAACTGCCTCCTTTTTTCCCCAATCATCGGTCTATCCTCAACCCATCAGAGATTGATTCACACAATCTGTGTCGCCATACATTGGTTGATAGCCTTCCATTGGAAGTCAATTACGATTCCCTTAGCCCCACTTAAATCCAGAATCAATGAGATAAACTTAAAGCGGATCTCCACCCTAAAGTGAAGATCCGCTGATCGGAACCCTCCCCCCCTCCGGTGTCACATTTGACACCTTTCAGGGGGGAGGGGGGTGCAGATACCTGTCTAAAGACAGGTATCCGCACCCACTTCCGGCCCGCAGTCTCGGGCAAAAGACGGGCTTTTCCCGTTGCGTGCTGGGAACTCTCAGCTCCCAGCACACAGCGGGAGCCAATCGCGGGCGCAGCGCGACTCGCGCATGCGCCGTAGGGAACCGGGCAGTGAAGCCGGAGCGCTTCACTTCCTGGTTCCCTCGCCGTGGATGGAGGGGGGAGCAGCAGGGTGACGAGCGATCGCTCATCCTCTGCTGCGGACGCCGCTGGACTCCAGGACAGGTAAGTGTCCTAATATTAAAAGTCAGCAGCTGCAGTATTTGTTGCTGCTGGCTTTTAATATTTATTTATGGTGAACCATCCGCTTTAATGGAAAAAATCTTCCACACACTACAAAACACCTTACACATTTACAATAACAAATGGTCCCCCTGGTTGGAGCATTCCCCCATGTTCTTTAACCCAGTCTAGTTCCCCCTCGATGTTCATATTCTAGCTGACACTGTTTGACTTCTGGTTTTGTCACTGTTACCACGACCTTTAACCTTACTACTTTGTAGAATAACTATTTACACCTTTAAAATGATATGTTGATGTGTATATTTGTACTGACTTTTTTTTTGCCTTAATCCGTATTTTTCTGTTTGCCTTAATCATTTGGTTTTGTACCATCATTTACTTCTTTAATAAAAGTTTGTAAACAAAAAAAAAGAAGATAGTGATGTTAGAAGCGGTTTTGTTGAACAGCCTTATTAACAAAATGTAGAAAAATACATATAAACAGTACAGGCATACCCCGCTTTATGTACCTTCACTTTACGTACACTTAGTTATGAGTATGGACACATTGGCGTCTATGGGAAATCTTGGTCAGCTTGACATGGCACTACTCCTGGTTTTAACATTGGCATCTATAGGAAATCTTGATCAGCTTGACATGGCACTGCTCCCGGTTTTAACCTTGGCGTCTATGGGAAATCTTGGTCAGCTTGACATGGCACTACTCGTGGTTTTAACCTTGGCATCTATGGAAAATCTTGATCAGCTTGACATGGAACTGCTCCCAAACCATAAGTGATAGGGAAACCAAACTTGGGGAGCACCGAGAGAGGACCCAGGACTACAACATATTTGATTTTGGGATCGGCCAGCTTGTCTAGGTAATCAGTTATGACAGTACATGAATTGAGAAGTGAAAAAAGGTATTGCTTCACTTTAAGTACATTTCCGTTTTACATACATGCTTTGGTCCCATTGTGTACTTAAAAGTGGGGTATGCCTGTAATTCATACAGATAATAAAAACATTACCTCGATAATTCTATCAGAGAAAACACACTGTGGCAAGTGTACATTGGATTGAGAGCTGACAATGCAGGTACATGTTGGAACATTACAATAAAATTCATGACAAAGGTTCCATATATCATATAAAGCATATATACACATGATTGTAGTCATTGCAAACTATGGGGCTTGACGCGTTTCGTGGAACAATTCCACTTTATCAGGAGGAGGTGCAATATATGTAACTGAAAAAAATTATATTTAGAAAACATTATAATCATTTAGAGGGGAGGCCCATGCTTCCAACTTTGTAGGAACAGTTTGGGGATGGCCCCATCCAGTTCCAACATGACTGCACACCAGTGCACACAGCAAGGTCCATAAAGACATGGATGAGCGAGTTTGGGGTGGAGGAACTTGACTGGCCTGCACAGAGTCCTGATCTCAACCCCATAGAACATCTTTGGGTTGAATTAGAGCAGAGACTGTGAGCAAGGCCTTCTCGTCCAACATCAATGCCTGAACTCACAAATGCGCTACTGGAAGAATGGTCAAGCGTTCCCATAACACACTCCTAAATATTGTGGACAGCCTTCCCAGAAGAGTTGAAGCTGTTATAGCTGCAAAGGGCGGGGCCAACTCAATATTGAACCCTATGGACCAAGACTGGGATGCCATTAAAGTTCATGTGCATGTAAAGGCAGGTGTCCCAATACTTTTGGTAATATAGTGTATGTTGGGATTTGTAGTTCTACGGCAGGTTTCATACAGCTGATTGTATGAACTGGAATTTGGAAGACACTTGGGCTCTGACGTCTACCTGGCAGGCTGAATGCTGGGCTGGGCCTGGTATCTCTCTGGTTTATAGGGCGGTATGGCAGATGATTGATGCATGATGCATTCCATGATAGGAGATAACATTGCAGTTCCATTACTGGCGCTGTGTGAGAAGTGGGCGCGCTCAGCGTATCTCCCGTGTCACCGACAGAATACACCTTTGCTCTCTGACTTGTGATAAACATTGCCGATAATGCTGGAAACGTTTTCTTTCCTGCAACATGTAAGCCGACGGCGATCAACGATTTTCCATATAACCCCTTATTATCCGTGTCATAGGTTTCAAGGTTAAAATGTACACTAAGGACACATGTCCTTATACATTTTATAGTGCCATGATCCAATAAAATGGAGGTCTGTATTAAAGGATGAGTTCACTTTAAAAAAAAAAAAATGCCCATTATTTTGCAGGTAAAAAAAATTGTGTTTATTACATTTCACGATCAGTAGATTAGAAGTAAACCCAGGAAAAGAAACACCACCTGCAAAACAAAAGCATAATGAGCTAGTATGCATAGCATACAACCTCATTATGTAATACTCATTTCCAATCGAAGTCCCCACAGCCATCTTCTTCCAACGCCCGGGCAGCCGTCATCTTGCCCAGGGGTTACTTCTGCGTATCGTGGCTCCGACGCTCTGATTGGCTGGAGCAGCGATGACGTCACTCCCATGCGTGCGGGAGCCGGCAGTGACGGCACAGGCTCAATGAGAAACGGCACACTACAGTGCGCCTGCACTGCTTGTCTACGGCGCATGCTCCATAGACAGCGGCGCCCATGATTATAGTAAATATCTCCTTAACCGTGGAGGTTTAGGAAATATTTCAAGCACCTAAAGCTAAGCCTTAATCTAGGCTTACCTGTAGGTTAAAGTGGACACCGAATACAGGACTCGGGAGCACGCCCGCAAGGTAACCCCTTTGGAAGAGCGCTTCCCAGAGGGGGTTATCAGAAGCAGGGAGGAGCCGAGACAGCCGCCGTGGGACCCCAGAAAACGCTGTTCAGGGCCACTCTGTGCAAAACGAGCTGCACAGTGGATTTAACCACTTGACCACTGGGCACTTAAACCCCCTTCCTAACCAGACCAATTTTCAGCTTTCGGTGCTCTCACAATTTGAATGACAATTACTCAGGCATACAACATTGTACCCATTTGAAATTTTTGTCCTTTTTTTCACACAAATAGATCTTTCTTTTGGTGGTATTTGATCACCTCTGGGTTTTTTATTTTTTGCGCTATAAAAGAAAAACGACTGAAAATTCTGTTTCTGTCATATTAGCAGATTATTTCTCACACACAGCATATGCATACCACAAATTACACCCCAAAACACATTCTGCTATTCCTCCCGAGTATGGCGATACCCCATGTGTGAGACTTTTACACAGCGTGGCCACATACAGAGGCCCAACATGCAGGGAGCGCCATCAGGTGTTCTGGAACACCCAGACCAATTCTGACATTTCTCTCCTACATGGAAAAATCATCATTTATTTGCTAGAAAATTACATAGAACCCCAAAACATTATATATGCTTTTTTAGCAAAGACCCTAGAGAATACAATGGCGGCCGTTACAACTTTTTATCTTGCACGGTATTTTTGCAGAAATTTATTGAACGCGTGTTTTTTTTAAAAAACAGTTTTGTGCTTAAAACAAAACAAAACAGTAAAGTTAGGCCAATTTTTTTTCATAATGTGAAAGATGAAGTTACGCCGAGTAAATAGATACCCAACATGTCACACTTCAAAATTGCGCACACTCGTGGAATGGCGCCAAACTTCGCTACCTAAAAATCCCCATAGGCGGTATTGCAGAGTATTGGGGTATTGCAAAGTATCATGCAAGGTATTGGGGTATTGCCGAGTATTGGGGTATTGCCGAGTATTGGGGTATTGCCGAGTATTGGGGTATTGCCGAGTATTGGGGTATTGCCGAGTATTGGGTTATTGCCGAGTATTGGGTTATTGCCGAGTATTGGGGTAGTGCCGAGTATTGGGGTATTGCCGAGTATTGGGGTATTGCCGAGTACTGGGTATTGTTGAGTACTGGGGTATTGTTGAGTACTGGGGTATTGTTGAGTACTGGGGTATTGCTGAGTACTGGGGTATTGCTGAGTACTGGGGTATTGCTGGGTATTGGGGTATTGTTGGGTATTGGGGTATTGTTGGGTATTGGGGTATTGTTGGGTACTGGGGGATTGTTGGGTACTGGGTGATTGCTGGGTACTGGGGGGATTGCTGGGTACTGGGGTACTGCAGAGCTGGGATGGATTGAGGGATGGCTGGATCTGTGACTGCATTTGTCACAGATCCAGCCACAGCTCAGCTGCTGACACCCCGCTCCCCCCCTCTCCTCGCACACTGTACCGAACGGTACATTGAGGAGACGCAGGAGAGGGAGGAACCGGCGTCATCAAATGACGCCGGTTTGTTTACAAGTGATCGCGCCGTCATTCGACGGCGCGATCACGTGGTAAACGGCCGCTATCAGCGGCAATTTACCGTGATCCGTGATGCGCCGGGTCTTCTAGACCCGGCAAACACGGACACTTTGTAAATGTAAGCCTGCAGCTACAAATGTTGAATTTTTGCTTGCACATGATTGGATGATGGATATCAGCAGAGCTCTCCCTCATTCACTAAGCTCTGGAGCAACTTCTCTTACAGAGAGCAACTGCACTTTCAAAAGGGCACAGTCTATTTCCCATTAGTAAATCAACCCCATTGTATCTAGTGAGATGTTTTTCTATAAGGTCATTCTTAGTATTTTATTTGCATATGTTTCCTTGAAAAGGTGGACTTTGTTCCATGAAACGTGTCGGGTAAAAATCAGCATATACAAGGTTACCTTTTATGTACATTGTGCAGAAAAAGAATGTCAAACCCTCTTTTATATGAAAACTAAAAACAGAGATTTTTTTATATGTAGTAATGTGTAGAATATGCATTTCACAATGTTATAATTACTATAATACATAATGTGCTATAGATATGTAGATGTGAATTATCATTCCTTCTGACTTCCCACACCTCTTATTAGTCTCTGTTATAATATACATTTATTTCCTGACATTTGATAAATGACCTGTTTAGTGTGATGTCACTGATGTGCACGCACGTTGGAATGCGCGCTTTTAACACATCACAGTGGCCCCCGTTCACACTGAATGCGGCTTCGAAATCGTGGAACTTCACTTGAAATCACACGATTTGAAAGCCGCAGGTTAGTGCGATTTCCTGGTGTGGCTTGCCTGATATCTGTGTGACTTCATGCACAGACGTCTATGCCAGTCGCACCTGAAATTGCAAAAAATAAGGCAGGAACCTTTTTTGCAAGACAGTGCGGCACTGCAAAGTTGGAGTTGCACCAATTTGAATAGTTCCATTGCCGACAATAGAGTGTAACTTGTCTTGCGATTTGGACCTGTGAAATCGCATGATAAGTTGCACCGGTGTGAACAGGGGCTTAAAGTGGTATCAACTCTAAAATTAAAGCAGAAGTTCTCCTCTTCTACAATTTTTGGAGTGGGTACCGGCATACCCTGCTATACATACTCACTTTACATACTCGTGAGTACGGACACATTGGTGTCTATGTAAAATCTTGGTCAGCTTGGCATGGCACTGCTCCTGTTTTTTTACTTTGGCGCCAATGGGAAATCTTGGTCAGCTTGACAAGGCTGCCTTGTTTACATTCTGCCTCTCCGAACGAATGGTGGGTCCCGGCAGCTATCGCGGCCGCCGAACCTACTGATTGGCTCCCCTTGTGCTCAATCACATCGGGGCTCCGGTGGCACAAGTGAGCGCGTCCCAGAGCCAAGAAGAGGAATCACGTACAGGTACGTGATTTGCACTTAAAGGGGTTGTAAAGGAATTTTTTTTCCCCCTAAATGGCTTCCTTTACCTTAGTGCAGTCCTCTTTCACTTACCTCATCCTTCGATTTTGCTTTTAAATGTCCTTATTTCTTCTGAGAAAACCTCACTTCCTGTTCTTCTGTCTGTAACTATACACCGTAATGCGAGGCTTTCTCCCTGGTGTGGAGAAAGCCTCTTGAGGGGGGAGGGGGCGAGCAGGCAAGTCAGGACACTCTCTACTTTGCAGATAGAGAAAGGAGCTGTGTGTTAGTGGGAGTCCTGACACTCCTGCTCGCCCCTCCCCCCTCAAGAGGCTTTCTCCACACCAGGAAGAAAGCCTCGCATTACGGTGCAGCAAGCATTTTCAGAAATAGGTAAGCAATGAGGACGCCATCATTTTGCCATGATTTATTTATTTTAAAGTCCTATATTTTTTAATGTAGAATGATTGTGGATTGTGTGACGTGTACACAGGTGAGCGCACTTCTCTATAGAAGGTGTCATAAAGTGTAATGTCTCCATCTCTCTCTGCACAGCATTCAGGATAGAGCCGGGATTTCCTCCGGGTAAGGTGCCGCCACATTGTAGAGGAATCACCCGCCTCCTAGACTATCTGCTTGTAGTTCTATAATAGTGACTGGTACCAGCATATTACAATCTGCACTTTGCAATATAGTGATTAGTGCTTTCTATAGGTCAGGAACCAACAGGTGGCTTTGTAAAGTGCAAGCAATGCTACGCAAGGTGCTTCGGCACCCCAGACTAGAATGCCAAAGTGCACTGCCCCTCTTCAACCCCCCCTCCTTTTTTTTTATAAATGATCAAAATCGCTCTGTTCTCAGCTGCATAAGGAGATCAAAAGTACTCGGATAGGAGAAACAGCAGTACACTGGTCTTTCCAGTGAATGGCTGTACAGGGTGGGGTCTGTCCACACAAGTTTGATCATTAGGTAGGCTGAGTTCCCAGCACAACCAGAAAACTTACCACCCTGTGCCCTCATGCTTAGTGTAGTCAGTTTTTAGTAGGAAAGCAGAGGGACTGGCAGGAACACCAGGATTGCTCACAAAGGAAGCAATACAAAGAAAACAGGAGACTTTCTCATCCGTATACATGGTACAGCAGGCACATATCAGGAATATGAAATGTTGAGTTTACAAATTCTTTGAAGTAGTTCTAAAGGCTGACGTTTTTTTATCTTCATGCGTTCTATGTATGAAGGTAAAAAAGCTTCTGTGTGGAGCACCCCCCCCCCTTCCAGTCCCCCAATCCTTACCTGAGCTTCCTCTGATTCAGCGATGTTAACAGCCTCGGCTGCCCGGGGCTCTCCCTCCTCATTGGCCATTTTTCACAGATCCCAGAGTGGAGAGCTGCTGCCTGTCAATCAGCATCTCTCCTGCTCCACTCATTGGAGAGCTAAGCTGTGGAGGGGCAGGGAGCGGCTGTCTCAGGCTCTCATCGGCTCGCTGAGACATGCATCAGTCAAGGCACCCGGTGGATCCAGACTTCATTGTTGTGATGACGCGGTTTATGTGTATTGCGGTGTCGGCCAACTCATACCCTGATGGGTTAAACCACATTGCAATTAAATTTTCCTTGTCTACATATTAGTTTATTCCTTTTATCATGTATAAATTATACTGTATTTAATACATTTTGTATTTTTGTATTATACATTTGCTGGTATTTATCTATAGTCCTTCTTGTTCTGGTTCTCTTACCGGAAAACTTTTCTATAATTGTGATGACGCGGTGCCTGGACTGGATCCAGTGACGTCAGCAGAGAGCGGACTTCAGACCTCTATCAGCTGAAAACAGGTCACAGGAGTACAAAAGGAATTGCACTCCTGTGACCATTAGGAGAAGCCCAGCCAAACAAGCTCAGACTGGACTTCTCCTTTAAGTGAGTGGATGAGTTAATAAATAATTAGAATTCACCAGGGATTAATAACACTTGATCATTTTTTTTTATAACCTACAAAGAAAAGTAATTTATGAATGACAGTAGTAACTTTCACATATAAATGAATGAGGGTTGCTGTAAATCTCACAGTGTAGCAGAGTGCTGCTGATTACACAGGGAGAGCCATGATCTTCCAGTGCAATCTACAGGACTAAGCAATCTTCCAATGCAATCTACAGGACCGAGCGATCTTCCAGTGCAATCTGCAGGACTAAGCCTTCTTCCAGTACAATCTGCAAGACTGAGCGATCTTCCAGTGCAATCTGCAGCACTGAGCCTTCTTCCAGTACAATCTACAGGACTGAGCAATCTTCCAGTGCAATCTGCAGGACTGAGCCTTCTTACAGTACAATCTACAGGA
Organism: Rana kukunoris; assembly: GCA_029574335.1. Lineage (NCBI taxonomy): Eukaryota > Metazoa > Chordata > Amphibia > Anura > Ranidae > Rana > Rana kukunoris. Next base: position 22,973,606 of record CM056056.1, on the reverse strand, counting down.
CTGAGCCTTCTTCCAGTGCAATCTGCAGGACTGAGCCTTCTTCCACTACAATCTACAGGACTAAGCGATCTTCCAGTGCAATCTGCAGGACTGAGCGATCTTCCAATGCAATCTGCAGGACTGACCGATCTTCCAGTACAATCTACAGGACTGAGCCTTCTTCCAGTACAATCTACAGGACTGAGCCTTCTTCCAGTACAATCTACAGGACTGAGCCTTCTTCCAGTACAATCTACAGGACTGAGCCTTCTTCCAGTACAATCTACAGGACTGAGCCTTCTTCCAGTACAATCTACAGGACTGAGCCTTCTTCCAGTGCAATCTGCAGGACCGAGCGATCTTCCAGTGCAATCGGCAGGACTGAGCGATCTTCCAGTGCAATCTGCAGGACTGAACGATCTTCCAGTGCAATCTACAGGACTGAGAGATCTTCCAGTGCAATCTGCAGGACTGAGCCTTCTTCCAGTACAATCTGCAGGACTGAGCCTTCTTCCAGTGCAATCTGCAGGACCGAGCGATCTTCCAGCGCAATCGGCAGGACTGAGCGATCTTCCAGTGCAATCTGCAGGACTGAGCCTTCTTCCAGTACAATCTGCAGGACTGAGCCTTCTTCCAGTACAATCTGCAGGACTGAGCCTTCTTCAGTGCAATCTGCAGGACTGAGCGATCTTCCAGTGCAATCTGCAGGACTGAGCGATCTTTCAGTGCAATCTGCAGGACTGAGCGATCTTTCAGTGCAATCTACAGGACTGAGCGATCTTTCAGTGCAATCTACAGGACTGAGCGATCTTCCAGTACAATCTACAGGACTGAGCCTTCTTCCAGTACAATCTACAGGACTGAGCCTTCTTCCAGTGCAATCTGCAGGACCGAGCGATCTTCCAGTGCAATCTGCAGGACTGAGCCTTCTTCCAGTGCAATCTGCAGGACTGAGCGATCTTCCAGTGCAATCTGCAGGACTGAGCGATCTTCCAGTGCAATCTATAGGACTAAGCGGTCAGTTTAACAGGTCATTTCTGCACAGGGAAGGAGATGGTTGGGTGATACAGAGTAAGGAAAGACTCACACCCCAGCTGCACCCCCTACCACAAGGCAGGCACCTGTTGTTCCTCACTACAGGAATGAGGGAATGAAGAGAAATAGGGTAGGAAAGATAGAGATCAGTAAAAAAGATGAAAAGAACGAGGGGGAAAGAGAGAGACCCGATGCCCTCTGACTTATTCCTGCTTACCCCATCCAACCCATAACAATTCCTCAATTTATTTGTAAATAATTGTAAAGAAGGTGAGGAAAGGAAGGAAGGAGAGAGAGACATACTGGAAGGGAGATTCATGATCGCTATGAACTGTCAAAGATATCCAGTTGATATCTTTAGGCTTTAGCAGGCTCTTGAAGTATCTATTGTGTTTTCAGAAGAGTGTTGTAGAATTATGAATCAACCAGTCAGGATCCTTGTATAACACTTTTATTTTTGTCCCGAAGGACTGCCTGATGATTGGCTGTCACAGTGGTCACTTGATCAGGATCTGGTCCCGCCAGTTTCCAATCATTACTAGACACCGGAAGCTGTTGATGACAGCTTGGTCACTATAGTGGGAACATGCAGCGAGTGCGCTTTCAGCATACAAACTTCATCCAGCTATGGCCACACACTTGGGCATTAAAGCCCACCCTCTTTGCCTCCACATTTAGGTATTGCCTGGGTGGTACGAGGTTAAAGAGTCCAACTGTGTGCAGTAGGCGTTTCCTGGTCCAGTTCCATGTACATCAGGAGTTACAGCTCTTCGTGATGGTAGATGCTTTTGCAAACTGTCCCGGACGAGCCCCCAACACAATAATTGATGCTTAATCAGACTTTCCATTAGCATTGGCTTTGCATCACGTTGTCGGCCCATCACGCTCTTCTTTTTGAGCTGCATTGCTTTCATTAGGAGCACATTGTGCACATTTACCAACTATTGGCTACAAATCTCAGCTGAAAGCATGCTTTCTCATAGATTTCCTCTGTAGTGTGATATGTACCATCTGGCAGGTATTAAAATGATAAGATGTATATAATGAATATGTTATCCTATGTAGTATAAAATGGTTTCCTGACAACCTGATGCTTTCCTGACAACCTGAACCTGATGACATTTAGTTTCCTGCATGCCCTGAGTATGGCAATTTTTCCATGTCCCCCCCCCCCCCCCCATAAAATCCAGTTTTTCTATCTCAGTGCTGTTCTCCTCCAACCTCTTTCAGTCACTTATTGTCAGGTCACCTGGGGCCAGTTGACAGATGCACACTGTTGGGTCAGGAGTGCACCGCTAAGATAGTGAACCCTACGGCTGACTGCTGCGGCTGGAACACTGGGTGGTGCAGGAAGGCAGGTGCACTGTGGCACCGACGGGGAGCTAGAATGTGAGATTTCCCAGGGCGCAGAGTCTAATGCCCCGTACACACGATCACTTTTTGTGATGAAAAAAAAAGACATTTTTAAAAATGTCATTTAAAATGATGGTGTGTGGGCGAAATGTCATTTTATGTCTTCTGAAAAATGACCAAAAAAAAATTCGAACATGCTCGAATTTTTTATGTCATTTTTTAAAATGTCATTTTTTAAAATGTCATTTTTTGTGTCATAAAAAATTATCGTGTGTGGGCAAAACTACGTAAAAAATGACGTTTTAAACCCGCACATGCCCAGAAGCAAGTTAGGAGACGGGAGGTAAAACTACCATTCATAATGGAGTAAGCACATTCATCACGCTGTAACAGACAAAAAAGCAGGAATCGTCTTTTACTAACAAGTAACCAGCTAAAAGCAGCCTCAAGGCAAATAGAACTTCCCCTTTAGAGTGCCATCACTTTGTTCATCATTTTCCAAAAATGATGGTGTGTACGCAACGTCATTTTTTAAAATGAAGTTTGAAAAATGTCATTTTTTTTCATGAAGGAAAATTACATTTTTTTTCATCACAAAAAGTGATCGTGTGTACGGGGCATAAGGCTGCATTCACACCTGAGCATAGCGTTTTTTACCGCGGTTTTGAACAGGTCTACGGTCACCAATGTTAAAAACAGAAAAACACCCAAATACGCTCAATTCGAGCGACAAAAAGGGTCCAGAACTTGTTTGAGCTTCAGGCGTTCGGCATCAGGCGTTTTGGAGTGGAGATGTGAACCATCTGCATTGAGAATAATGTATTATTTCCCCTCTAGCGTTTTGGAGCTTCAGGCGACAAAACGCAGGCTCTAGTGGTGGATGGACTTTGCTGCAGCTGACTCCAGGTCACGGCCCCTGGGGTCTCCCAGCTCACGGTAGGCTATAGGAGGATAAGCTAGAGGTCAGGGCGACAAGCAGACAAGTATAAACGGTGAACAAGCCAAAGGTCAAGGCTCACAAGCAGGCAGGGATAGTCGAGAACACTCCAAAGGTCAGGGTCACAAGCAGGCAGGGATAGTCGAGAACACTCCAAAGGTCAGGGTCACAAGCAGGCAGGGATAGTCGAGAACGCTCCAAAGGTCTGGGTCACAAGCAGGCAGGGATAGTCGAGAACGCTCCAAAGGTCTGGGTCACAAGCAGGCAGGGATAGTCGAGAACGCTCCAAAGGTCAGGGTCACAAGAAAGCAGAGATGGTTAGGAACATGCTAAGATCGGTAACAGAGACAAATGTATCGCATACGGCACACAGGAAACCAAACACACAATATTATACAGCAAGCCAGGCTTGGAGAACACGGTGTTAAATAGTGGTTCCTGTTGAGGCTAGGGTGGAGCCACACTGAGGGGAGATTACTTAACCATGCAGGTGAGAGAAGGCAAGCCCTAAGGCTGATACACAGACAAGGTTAGGAGACAGACAGGTCATGAAGGTATTACTGCAAGGTCATGACACTTACTCTACACATACACTTATCAGTATCAGCAGCACACCATTGCTGTTGACCATTTACCTGATAGTGACAACAGTAGACCATCTCTGTGCAATGTGTGTCAGCATGGTTGTGCGTTTTGTGCACTAGGGGTGCATGTGACAGGGTGACAACACAGTGACCGAAAATAAATTTACAGGTGCCGCTCAAGGCTCCACCAGACCTTCTTATGTAGCAGCTGCTTGGAGCAGACATAGACAGAGCTCGTCTTAGCTCTAGACATCTAATGGAAAAGGGAAAAGTAATGTAAATCATCTCTGAAAAACCCTGTAAGAAGGTGTATGACAGACTCAACAAACAAACACAAGAAGGCGCCTCCATCTAGGTGTAGTGATTTGGAGGCGCCCTCTTGTGTTTTTTTTAAATGTGCATTAGGATCCCAAGACCTAATTTGAGAGGAGCTGCATCCATTTTACATGGTGTTCCCTACCACTCTCTTGGTCGTCTTATGTTCCCCTGTTTAATAACGGTTGGGTTACAGTCAGCGCAATAGCTTTTACTTTTTATTTGTGTATGGCAGCCTCAGCCTGGGCTTCAACCAGGCCAGGCACCCTGGGTTCCAACCTGGCATGGCCTGGTTGGAGCTCTGGGTGAGGCTGACATAAGCCTTCTTATAGGGTTTTTCAGAGATGTGCAACTTCCGTTTTCCAGTAGGGTGACAACACAAGAGCACATCTGGGAAGGAGGGACTAAGCGTTGCCACCCTTTAACAGGAGATTTCTAAACAAGGACCCCTGTAGCGGGATCACCAAGGAATAGATTAACAAACATTTTTATGAATTTACTTATCAGTTCGAAAAATAGTATTGTAATCTGACGTGTATTGTATCTGTGTTAGCAAAAAAACAAAGATTTAAAAAAAAAAAGTCTAAATCTGCAAAAGCCTAATAACCTTTAACCACTTCAGCCCCAGAAGAATTGGCTGCCCAATGACCGAGCCATTCTTTGCATTTCGGCGCTGCGTCACTTTAATTGACAATTGTGCGGTCATGCGACACTGTACCTAAACAAAATTGATGTCTGTTTTTTTCCCACAAATAGAGCTTTCTTTTGGTGGCATTTGTTCACCTCTGCGAATATAATTTTTTGCTCTATAAACAAAAGAACAGTGACAATTTTGAAAAAATAACTATCTTTTACTTTTTTCTATAATAAATATCCCACATTTTTTTTTTCAAAGAAACTTTTTTTTTCCCTCAGTTTAGACCGATATTCTTCTACATATTTTTGCTACAAAAAAATCGTAATAAGTGTATATTGATTGGTTTGCGCAGAAGTTATATCATCTACAAAATAAGGGATAGAATTATGCAATTTTTTAATTTTTTTACTAGTAATGGCGGTGATCTGCAATATGATATCGGACACTTTTGACACATTTTTAGGACCATTGGCATTTATACAGTGATCAGTGCTATAAAAAATGCACTGATTACTTTAAAAATGTCACTGGCAGGGAAAGGGTTAACACTAGGGGGCGATCAAGTGATGCGTTCTCTCTGCATGTTCTAACTGAAGGGGGATGGGACTGATTAGGGGTAATGACAGATCGCTGTTCATACTTTCTATGAACAGACGATCAGTCATTTCTCCCCTAAGAGAATCGGGATCCCGGTTCTCGCTGTTTCACGAGCGATCATGGGTGCTCTGCAGTCATCGCGCCTGCCGGGCACTCGCATCGGATCTGGGGGGCGAGCAGCGGGCACGCGTGTGCCTCCGGCGGTGTGCGAGCGCTCCCTAGTGGCCACAAGGCAACGTGACGTAACATAACGTTGTTTTGCCCAGCTGAGCCAGTTGGTTAAAATAACATTAAGGCTAGATTCACACTTATGCGGGTGAGGGAGAGTGTGTAAATTGCATGCATTGCTGCACTTGCTAAAAGGCGCTTTTGATCAGCAGTAGTGCAAGGGTGCCTTTAATTCTTAATGGCATCCCCACACATTGGAAAATGTAGTGCATTTCCAGGTGCATGAAACGCCTAAGCACCATGCGGTTTGCATGAAGTTGCATTTTAGAAAAGGTGCAGGGATTTTTTCCCGGAATTTCCTGCAGGTACAGCAGCCCATTCAAACAAATAGACTGCTATGTCTGTGCAACACGTAATAGTGTGAACCTAGCCTTACATGTTGAAGCTTCTATGGGAGTTTAGTGATTGACTTTACATCTACTAAGGAAAAAAAATAACAAACAGTTTATATCGCCGCCGACTCTTTGGGGGGAGTTTTTGGACCGTTACGGGGTATTGTGAGAATAACCCTAGAAGTCTCAGCTTCCTGAGAACTCTTCCTCTCTGGAATTCTCATCCGTCCCTCCGCCATATCTGGAATTCCATGGGACGTCTAGCTGTGGTAGTGATCGGCGTGTATTTCGCTCTGCGGCACGTGTTGCTGGGACAGCTGCGATGTGGGAGGCGGTGTGTTCATATTGTAATGTTGCTGCGAGACGAGTGTGAACGCCAGGGCCGCATGGAAGTATCACATTCTAAAATGTATGAAGTTAATTGCCTAAAAAGAAAAAACTTCAGAAAATAGAACATCAGCGTCTCAGCGTGTTGCCTAGAGATGTGTGAAGCCATTTTATACTCCTGTAAGAACTAGCCGTCTCAATGAGGCCTCAGTGTCATCGTTCCTCGCACCTATTTCAATTTGTTATCCCAATTTATTTATTTTATAAAAGAAAAACATCAAAAAGATCCATCACATACAATGCCTTGAAAAAGTATTCATACCCCTTGAAATTTTCCACATTTTGTCATGTTACAACCAAAAACATAAATGTGTTTTATTGGGATTTTTATGTGATAGACAAACACAAAGTGACACATAATTGTGAATAAAAAGGATACATTTTTTTCAAAATTGTTTACAAATAAATATCTGAAAAGTGTGGCGTGCATTTGTATTCAGCCCCCTTTATTCTGATACCCCTAACTAAAATCTAGTGGGACCAATTGCCTTTAGATTACAGTGGGTAATAAGATCTGATTGGCAATGATCTTTTAGCTTTGGTTGCTATGGGTTACCCCCGACACATCCGGTGGTGCTCTCATACATAAGCCTGCTTTTGTCTGCTTGGATAGTGAGCTGTCCAGATCCTGCATGACCTTCTCCCTGCCCTGCCTGCTGCCTTCTGACTTGGGCCCTGGAAATAAATGTAGCGGAAAATGTTGACTTGTGAGCTTTTCCATTCATGGCCAGGCTTAGCGCAGTCAGCATCATCTGCTTTTACAAGCCGGGCCAACATTTCGTATCAGCAAGATCAGCGTCTGTGGTGGAGAGGACACTGCCACCCTGACTGTCTCTTTTATGGCCGGCGATGTGCTCGGGAATCTGAGGTCTCCATATCCTAACGCTGGGCTGTATATTGTTGGAGGTATATACAATAACCTCATTTCACAAACCTTTTTTTTTTAAAAACTTTGTTTATTCGTTTTCAACAAATACAATCTCCAGAAGGCACAGTAACCATTACAATACCGGCATGAAATGATTTACAATACTCACAGCACAAACCATATTTTACCCCCCCCCCCCCCCTCCCTGAGAATGAGAACCTAGGTCCCTCAACGGAGAGACAATAGCATCATGTGCTCCAGGGTATCCCAAGTGGACCACTAGAGCCCCTCATCCCACATACATAACAAACGGAGAAATTACCCATTAGAAACAGAGCCCTTCACACAGCAAACTCACAAACATCCACACCCACGCACACCCATACACCCATCCTGGCCCTCACCCCCACTCCCAGACTGTTCTCACCATTTCACAAACCTTTAACATGAGGAAGAGAATTTTTATTTTAGCCATGTGACTTATTTCTATATCTCAATGGACTAAAAATAACTGTCACTTTTTTTTTAATAAGGATCCTGAAAACAACTGTCACTTAAAAAAAAAAAAAAGGATCCTTATCCTGTTGTGTTAGCTTTGTGAAAACAATGTACTACAGATATAGAAAGTTATATGTACTTTGGGTGGTCCCTAAATTGCAGGCATGTGTGCAGATTTTGACCAATCCTGCCGTGTTGCCGGCTCCCGTACCGTATCATATTGGCACTGGGGTGACAGGACAGCACGGGGAGGACTTAATGGTAGAAATGGGGTCAAAGGATGACACTGGGAGGACATAATGGTGGCACTGGGGGGTCACAGGATATTACTGGGAGGACATAACATAATGGTAGCATTGGGATAACAAGATAGTACTGGAAGGTCATCATATTTGCATTAGGGTGACAGGATAGCACTGGGAGGACATAATGGTGGCACTAAGGGCACAGTGTGGCACTGGGAAGACATAACAGTGGCACTGGGGCAGCAGGATCAGGGCCGGCCTTAGGTGTTCAGGCGCCCTGTGCGAGCTAATCCTGTGACACCCCCCCATCTTCACCCCTTGCCCCCTGGTCACCTAAACATACACAAAGAGGAAAAAATATTTCATATTAGTGTAGCCTCCCCCATTCATTGTAGCCCCCCCTTCAGCACCTCAGATCAGCGTGGCGGCACATGCACAGCAGGTCCCCTCCCCCTGTTTACACATAAACAGAGAGGAGGGGGAGGCGGCTTCACTTGGCTGTGCATGTGTGACATTCGGGATCGCAGAGGCCGTGGCCGCAAGAGGAGGGGATGGTAGGTGCAGCGGTATCACCCTGCACCTCCCGCACACCCCCTCGTCACTGTAGCTAGCTCGCCTCTCCCTGCCTGTGCGGCTGCCTAAACGTGCGGCGCTGCCACCGCGGGTGTAATACAATCGTGGAGGGGGTGTCGGTCTGACACCCCCCCCAGTGTGTGGTACCCGGGGGCCGCCCCCCCTTAGTACGCCTCTGGGTGGCCGCACAGCGCCCATGTTGCCCATGGCGCCCTGTGCGGCCGCACAGCTTGCACACCCCAAAGGCTGGCCCTGAGCAGGATGGCACTGGTGGGACATCATAGTTGCACTGGGGTGACAGAATAGCACTACTAACTAGAGAGTCACAGGAAGTTACTGGGAGGACATGATGGTGGCACTGTGGTGACAGGATAGCACGCAGAGGACATAATAGTGGCACCGGAGTACATAATAGTAGCAATAAATGCATATATTGATGGCACTGGGGAAATATAATGGTGGCATTGGGGTGACAAGATGGTACTGGGAGGACATAATGATGGTACTGGGGTGACATGGTGGCACTGGGGGTGACTAATATTATAATGATGATGACGAGCAGCACTAATGGGGATCAGTATAATGGAGGCACTATACAGGAGGGTTCCTTGACCAACATTGTAAAATGAGTCATTACTAGGGCTTCCCGATGTAAGGAAAGAATTATTTGGGGGGGGGGGGGGGGGTGACACTGGCAACAATTGTATGCTGTATTTTATTGCCCTATCATTGATAACCACACCCACTTTAATTTGGCCACACCCCCTTAAAATGTACCCACCCCGTGATCATTGATTTATTTTTGTTTTTAAAGCAGATCTCCGCCTCTCTGGGGTCGCCTTCCCCTGTGCTATACTCAGCTGAATATATGTAGCTAAGCGAGGGAGAGCAAAATTTACAAAATAAAGGCTATATATATATAAAAAAAAATAAAAAATTGGGGGATACCATCTCTGTGTGTAGGGGTGATCTGTTGATTCCCTTTCATGCTGCAATGATCTCCTTTGTTTCTATCCTTGCAGCAGATAATTAGTAGGTTGTGAATATTGTTAAGCTGACCATAGACCGGCAGATGTCTCCCGGAGTAGGACAGGTGGGCAGACATGTGTTCATCCCCTCGCTGTTTTTCCTGCGTTCGGCCTGAGGGGATGCATTCACATTACCACCATTCAGATACTTACATGACCCTCTGAGAAGCGAGAGATCCATTGATGGAGAGATTCTTGTATCTCTATCAAGGACAATCCAACCAAACCAACAAAGACATGTATAATATCAGTTACTATTGAAAGCTTCTTTGAAATAAATCTTTATAACTGGAGTGTTTTATAAGCAAGCTGCCGAATTGTTGCAGTTGAGTAAATGCAACCCTTAAAGATGACCTCCGGGCAAAGAAAATATTATTTAATTACAGGAGGAATGGGTATTATTAGTTGGTGTTTGGTATTCTTTGTATATCATCTCTGCAGTATTCCAGCAAGGAACAACTCCTGTACTTCCTGTAATAAAGACCACTCACTGCTGCTCGCTCTCCTTGTGCAGGGTGACTGGTCTTGTCTCCGTCCCAATCTGTACTTTTCTATAGGCAGCCTGTTTTGCCCCTCCCATACCTCTGCTCTTTGGAAAAGACTATGTACAGTGCAGTGATGATGTCACTGCTACTTTTACAAAGTGATATCTGGGTTTGCGAAGGCATTTGCTGCAAACAATGTGGATTGATATCCTTTGTAGTTATTGAGGAATCTATTTGATATTTGTGCCCACAGTTCAGCTTTAATGTAAGCATGTGAACCAAAACATAAAAAATCACATAGGCTTATTTTTGTAATGCAGACTTTCTCTTATGTAGAGTTAGAGCTGTGAATCGGCAGGGAGGAGGGAGTAAGACCTCTGCAGAGAGGCCACTGCTTCCTCATAGATAGCAAGAGTGATTTTCAGCAGCAGGAGGCAGTCTTTTCTACTCAGGCTGTGGCTGCTTTATAGAGTTAATTGTAAAGCCTCGTACACACGATCGGATTTCCATTGGACAAATCCATGGAATTTTGTGCGAATGGCATTGGCGGTGAACTTGGTATGCATTCAGCCAACATACACGAAACAACGTGGTTTTTAAGCTCTTTAGCGCCACCCTTTGGGCAACTTCTGCTAATGTTGTGTTATGGTTAGCATTGCTTCTGAGCATGCGTGTTTGTACTGTGGATTTTTTTCAGACGGACTTGTGTACACACGATCAGATAATCCGACAACACGCATTTGTTGTCAGAAAATTTGAAAGCATGCCATAAAACATTTGTCGACAACAATTGTCCGATGGAGCATACAAAAGGTCGGATTATCCGACAAAACCCTGCCGTCGGAAATTCCGATCGTCTGTACAAGGTTTAAGACTAAAATACATGTTCACTTGGCCTCTAATACAAAAAAACACACCATTGGTTATATTTATGTGCAAAAAACAAAAGTAGGTGCTAGCGCCTACTACAGTATATTGTGTTTTTTACACTTAAGGGGGCAGCTGCTCTCATTTTTGTCATATTCAATTATGATTATCATTTTTAGGGGATGGCGCCCTTTTATTGTTATAAGTAGTTATATTTATTTTCAGTTGTTATAGGTAGCAATGCACTGAAATTTCGACCACCGAAACATCAATGGTGTTATCAGCATTTTGCAGATAATAAAAAAAAGGTGGTGATAATGCATGTGATTTTTGTCGTGATTTTACCACCATTTTACGGTGCTTATAGTGTGTTTTTCATAGGTCATGTTACCCAAAGACCACATCAAAAATGTAACACGGGTGCTTTATTGATGCGTTCTTTCTTTCTGCATTTTTAATGTGTTTCAACAGGGAGGTGCATTTCTGGTCCTTTTTTTTTTTTTTTTTAACTGACCAAAATGCAGCAAGTAAGATTTTTAACACCACAACGGACAAATTTATACATAGAAGGGATGCATTTTTCTTGAGCTTTTCTTGCGCTAAAGGTACCAGCAATGTCCGATAATAAACTCCTATTTATTTAAATACATAGGGCCAGATTCAGGAACAGTTAGGCTGGCGGATCCAGTGATCCGCCAGCCTAACTGTGACTTTGAGCCGGCGTTTCTGTTTTCTGTAACCAGAAAACAAGAAACGCCGGGTTGAAGCTCCGATGCGAGCAGCGTAACTGAGTTTCGCCATCGCATCGTTACTTCAACTTAAAAATGGCGCCGGGGGCGTTCCCGCCGATTTACACTCAAAAAATATGTTAATGAGCGGAAATCGGCAATTCACGATCGAATTCCGGCGCAACGCAATGATGGTACGACGTTTCCGGACGGGATACGCGGTGCATAGATATACCTACATGGGGTTGGAGTATCCTATGTTAGGTATAGGCGTCGTCATCGCGTCGGGAAAAAAAAAAATCACGTCGCTTTCGTAAAAAGTTCATGAATGGGAATGTGACGTCATTGACGTTCATTCACAGAATTTGGAGCATGCGCACGGGGATGTTTGGACACTCGACGCATGCGCAGTACGTTGGCGGCGGGATCGCGCTTGGTTAGAATACTACACGCCCCGTACCCGCCCAATTTGAATTCCGCCGGCTCATTTGTGATGCGCTGCCGCAACTTTAGGAGCAAGTGCTTCCTGAATAACAGCACTTGCTCCTAAAATTTCAGCAGCGTAACGCAAATGAGATGCGTTACTCCAGAGCAAAGATGCTCTACTCTACCTGAATCTGGCTGATAGGGCCAGATTCAGGTAGAGTTACTCTGGAGTATCAGTGATACTCCAGCATAACTCTCACTTTGAGCCGGCGTTTCTGTTTTCAGTAAGCAGAAAACAAGAAACGCCGGGTTGGAGTTCCTATACGTGCGGCGTAATTGTATTTCGCCGTCGTATCGTAAATGCAATTTTAAAAATGGCGCTCGGGGCGTTCCCGCTGATTAACGCCGAGAATATGTTAATCAGCGAGAATCGGCAATTCACGATCGTATTCGGGCCCGACGCAGTGACTTTCCGACGTTTCAGTAAGAGATACGCGGCGTAAAGAAAAACCAGCCCCCTAGTGGAGTATCCTATGTTAAGTATGGCCGTCGTCATAGCGTCGAATTTAAAAAATTTCGAGTCGTTTGCGTAAAACGTCCGTGAATGGGGTTTGACGTCATTGACGTTCACTGACAGAATTTGGAGCATGCGCACTGGCAGTCGACGCATGCGCAGTACGTTTGGCGCGGGATCGCGCCTAGTTTAAATAATACACGCCCCCTACCCGCCCAATTTGAATTCCGCCGGCTCATTTTCGCTATGCCGCCGCAACTTTAGGAGCAAGTGCTTTGTGAATACTGTACTTGCTCCTAAAGTTTCGGCGGAGTAACGTAAATGAGAAAAGTTACTCCAAAATAAAGAATCGCCCATCTACCTGAATCTGGCCCATAAAATGCATTAAAAAGTCAAAAATAATACAATTATATATAAAATTGTATATATATATTTTTTTAAATGCTAATTTATTGTTTTCGGCCAAGTGCACCCTGCATTTTCAGTTCTGGCATCAAAATTTCCACCTCTAGTTATAGGATTTTTTTCATAATACTTTTTTTAATTACAAAATCAGGGCAGCCACTTGGTGATTTAGATTACATAGTCAGATTCTGTATTTTATTTGGATTAGGTCCCTGATTTACAGAGCAATATAAACCTTTCTGAAAAGGGCTGGCGGTAATGCTTACTGCCAGTTGAAAAGAGATCCACAGTGGGTTGTTTTTCAGAGGGTGTTAAAGCAGCAGTTGACAGCCATTCAGGAGCACTGCTGTCACCTGTTTTACTTTTCTTTATTGCTAAACAGCAATTTTGCAATTGAGGACTTCGCAGCAACTGCAAGCCAAGAGTTTCGCTCACGGTTGTGGCGCACCTCATTGCTCGCAAAGAATAAGTTTGACAGGCGGTGTCACCTCTCAAATTCTGCAGCCTAAAATTGCTGCAGATCAAGCAAAGCATCATGGCTGTGGCATATGTCCCTGTCAAGCTGTAATGATAGACTTCCGGAGGGTGGTAAAATTGCAGCTCAGTCGCCTATTGTTACTGCCCTCTGGCTGCCAGTGCGGAAAAACCCGTATTTGGTTTATACAGATCAATACATATCACAGGGACAGTTGTGGGGGTAAGAGGGACAGTTTGATTGGGGTGGAGTAGTTTGCATGGGGTGGATTGATTGGGGTGGAGTAGTTTGATTGGGGTGGAGTGGATTGATTGGGGTGGAGTGGATTGATTGGGGTGGAGCAGATTGATTGGGGTGGAGCAGATTGATTGGGGTGGAGCGGATTGTTTGGGGTGGAGCGGATTGATTGTGGTGGAGCGATTGGGGTGGATTGATTGGGGTGGAGCGGATTGATTGGGGTGGAGCGGATTGATTGGGGCGGAGCGGATTGATTGGGGCGGAGCAGATTGATTGGGATGGCGTGGATTGATTTGGTGATGGGTTAGAAGCCCTGTGACCCAGCAGACCCCTGCACCCCTTGAAGAGGCACCCCGACCAACATGTTTGATATCAGCAGATCACTGGCTGGGTAATAGGTGCTGGGCACAGCGTGTAAACACCTTCCTGTGCCCAGCAGAGGAGGGGTGGGCGATTCTTCCAGATGGAGAGGGAAAGTGACCTTCCGCTCAGACTTCCACCTGATTCCGGAGCATTAAAATAGTGGCGTTATCTCGGAACGTGGCGGGGGGACATTTAGGCCTCTGACTATAAATGGAAATCGGCACACGGTGCACTTTATCCCACCATTAACCCCGTCCCAGCTCCTGCGTCACTAATTCCTACCGCTTTCGCCAAACCCTTGTCTGCTGATCTGCAGCATCCCAACGCACAGCACACAGATGATGCATGACGTACTCTTCTTGGTGCACTACAAGTCTCAGGATGACTTGACCCATTTTGCTTCATTAGGGCTCTTTCACACGGAGCGTCCGTTCAGATCCGCCTGCCAGTTTTTTTTGCGGACCTGAACGGACGCTCCGTGCTCCTCCGCTGACATCCGACCTGCTCCGATCCGCCAAAGTATACCGGAGGAAAAACCTACTTTTCCTTCCGTCTGGCGGATCGGATCGGATGAACACGGACAGTTTTTTTGACTCCCAGCAGAGGTGTCGACTCCGAGGTACACACATCACTGTGTGTACAGTGCCTTGAAAAAGTATTCATACCCCTTAAATTTTCCACATTTTGTCATGTTACAAACTAAACATGTAAATGTATTTTATTGGGATTTAATGTGATAGACCTACACAAAGTGGCACATAATTGTGAAGTGGAAGGAAAATGATAAATGGTTTTTAAAATTATTTACAAATACATATGTGAAAAGTAGGGTTGTCCCGATACCGATACCAGTATCGGGACCGATACCGAGTATTTGCGGGAGTACTTGTACTCCTGCAAATGCCCCCGATGCCTGGCCGAATACTAGACACTCCTCCTTGCTCGGGATTGGACGGGTGATCTGTCCAATCCCGAGCAAGGGGGAGTGTCTATACGTGGCGCGGCGGGAAACACTACAGCTATTTAAATAAAAGCTGTAATGTTCCCCGCCTGTATTAACTAATCGGCGGCGGCATCTAGGTATGGGGGACATGGCTGCATCTATGGGGGGGAGATAGCTGCTTATATGGGGGACATGGCTGCATATATGGGGGGGGGGACATGCTGCATATATGGGGGATATGGGGGACATGGCTTCATATATGGGGGGGGACATGGCTTCATATATGGGGGGGGACATGGCTTCATATATGGGGGGGACATGGCTGCATATAAGGGGGGGGGGACATGGCTGCATATATGGGGGACTTGGCTGCATATATGGGGGGACATGGCTGGATATATGGGGGGACATGGCTGCATATGTGTGGGGACATGGCTGCATTTTGGGACACATTTAAAAAAAAGTATCGGTATACGGTATCGGCGAGTACTTGAAAAAAAGTATCGGTACTTGTACTCGGTCCTAAAAAAGTGGTATCGGGACAACCCTAGTGAAAAGTGTGGTGTGCATTTGTATTCAGCCCCCTTTACTCTGATACCCCCAACTAAAATCTAATGGAACAAATTGCCTTTAGAAGTCACCTAATTAGTAAATAGTCCACCTGTGTGAAATTGAATCTCGGTATATAAATACAGCTGTTCTGTGAAGCCCTCAGAGGTTTGTTAGAGAACCTTAGTGAACAAACAGCATCATGAAGGCCAAGACACACTGCTTAAGACGGACCCTGACATTGAGTAGGGGACACTAGTTCTTAGTAGACATACAGTCCCTCCTGTATTGATTTGTATTGTGACTGCTCCCAGTCTCACCATCAGCTTAGATCAGTGTCAGTTGTCGAGAGAGTAGGACGCTCTCAAACGAGTCTCTCTCTCAGGGATAGCTCAGCCAGGCAGGGTCCTCCCACTGTGCGGCTCCAGGCCTCGCAGGCAAGCAGGGTTTCCACCTCCCTGTCTTGGCTGCCACTACCTACAATTTACCTGTCCCTGGGTACCTCCGGTTCGTTGATCCAGGCCTCCCCTGGATTCTCTTCACTCCAGGTAAGAGCCTTGCTGGGTCCACTGACGGCCGTCCTTTTGAGGACGGCCGCCACAAACATCCATGCCCCACGGCTCTCCCCTGCTCCTTCTTCCCCTCCACGGTTGCTCCCCCGGGTGCTTTTTCCCGACAACCGCGCCAGCCTGTGGGGAATCGCGGGCGCCGCGATCTAGGAAAGACCGCGGCTTCACTTGCGGCCTACCGCCGCGCCGATCCCCACACGCTGCTACAGGCCTAGAAATCCCCCCCCCCTCACCCCAGAAGCATCTCCACACAACTATCACCGCTCGGGCGTCCTTTGCGCCATGCAACCCTACTAGCCTCCGATCGCGGCAGCCGCGACTCAGGAAAGGCCGCGGCTTCGTCCGCGGCCTAGCGGCGTGCCGCTCCCCACCTCCAACCATTGGTACTTTTTGCCCCAATCGGGCCAGGAAGCCCCCCCCCACCCCTGCAGAGTCCCCTCGCCCCCGATCATCCCTCTCAGCCCCCCTGGCGGCACAGACAGTGGTCTTCTTAGCCTGGTACCCCCCCAGCCTGGATCCTGCTGTCAGGTTGGTGGCCAGCTTGCTCCATCCAGCCCTATCTCCCCCCGTTCATACTCATTGAAAACTTGATCCAGGGCTAAAACCCGATCGCCTCTTTAGGGGTCAGGAAGGAATTTTTTCCCTACCACAGCATATTGGCACAGCGTGGTTAGGGTTTTTTGCCTTCCTCTGGACCAAGCTAGGATCAGAGGATTCGGTTATCCTTGAGAATCCACCCCCCCACTCCCGCCATGGTTAATCGGCAATACTCGGCGGAGAACATTTGGGATCTGGAGCGATTTGCCGCAATTCTGTTGGCCACTACCAAAAAGACCCTAGGAAATCTGCGACTTTTGAGGATCGAGCGACGATCGACTACAAAAAATCGCAGGCAGTTACCACAGCCAAAGCACATATCATGTGCTTTGATTAACACTAGATCGGCAGTAAAACACTGATTAGAAATCCACGATTTCTTATTGCAACATGACTTAGACTGCCTCTTCATTACAGAGAGCTGGCTCACAGCCGACTGTAACACCATTCTTGGAGAATTGGTGCCAGAAAACTACCGTATTATAACGGAAAACAGAATAGGGCAAAGAGGAGGAGGATTGGCGGTGATTCATAAGACACGTCTTGCGATCACAAAACCAAGCCTCCAAAACCCTCTTCCATTCATGGAAACCCTTACTCTCCAACTGCAAGTAAACGGCCAGGAGACCGTCCGGATTCTTCTCTGCTATAGGCCACCTGGCCCCAAGTCGCAGCTGCTCCCATCCTTGACTGACTTTGTCTCCACCTATACCCTGAATAGCAAACACCTTTTGCTGCTCGGGGACTTCAATCTCTGGGCCAACTCCCCGCAAGACCCCATTGCCGACGCCTGCATCGACCACCTAGAAGGATTAGGGCTTCAGCAACTAGTATGTGGGCCCACACACGCTTCAGGTCATACGCTCGATCTTATTTTCAGACAAGATCTGGAAATAAAAATCTTGGAAAATGAACCATTGCCATGGACAGATCACCATGCAATTAAATTCATTATTTCCGATTTCCCCCCCTTAACAAAAACATCAAATCCAGTGACAACACACTGGACTAGATGTCAGAAGAAGCTCCACTCGGAGCTTTTTAAAGCCACGTTAGGAGAAAAAATAAATACAATTCAGCCGCACCAAACAGCGGAGGAAACATTGGTGGCCATAAACACAGCACTATTGCAGTCAGCTGACTTGATAGCGCCAAAACGAAAGACCCAGATCAGGAAAAATAACTCCGGCTGGTTCAACAACCAGCTGGCGTTACTGAAGCAAGAGCGCAGAAGGGCAGAAGCAGCCTGGAAAAGAAACTCTTCAGATGAGAACCTCTCGATCTACAAGGTAATAACTAGAAAATACTACAAACAAATCTTTGAAGCCAAGAAAAATTATTTTTCTGAGGCTATCAACGGTGCCCTAAATCGCCCCCGCGAACTCTTCAAACTGGTCACTCAGACCATGAATCCAGGATGTCTTGAGGCCCCCAACTTGGATTCACAAGAATTTTGCGATGAGTTATCGGATTGCTTCATTACCAAAATTGAGGCAATCCGGCAAGGCATTTAGCAAAACAATCGCTCTTCCAGCCCCCCCCGGAGTCGGTTACACTGCACCGGCAGTAAGTCACCACAGATAGGTGAGTTCACGCTGGAACCCATCTCCTTTCAGACCACTAAAAATATCATCGGCGCTCTGCGCAACAGCACTGCGCCAAATGATATTATCCCCACCAAACTGCTGAAGGAATGCGCCGACATCTTGGCACCTCTTGTCACGCAGCTTGTCAACCAATCCTTCAAGGAGGGCATAGTGCCCTCCCAGTTGAAGGAGGGCTTCATTCAACCTATCCTGAAGAAAGCCACCCTGGATCCTAAGGATCCACTCAACTGGCGCCCCATAACAGGCCTAAATGTTCTCTCCAAGGTAATGGAGAAAGCAGTGGTACAGCAGCTGCAACGGCATCTAGACACCCACAACTTACTCGACCCATTTCAATCAGGATTCCGTCCCGGACACGGGACGGAAACAGCATTGCTTAAGATATGGGACGACGTTCTCGAGGCTGCAGACGAAGGAGAATCTTCTCTTCTGGTTCTGCTGGACCTAAGCGCAGCCTTTGATACAGTAGATCACAAGCTGTTGCTGACTCGGCTGGCTAAAATAGCTAAAGTCGCAGAAAGCGATCTATCCTGGTTCTCCTCTTTTTTGGAAAACCGATCGCAAATAGTGAAGCTAGGACCCTTCACTTCTGAACAACGCACATTATCGTGCGGGGTCCCTCAAGGATCTCCCCTGTCGCCGATGTTATTCAACATCTATGTGCGTCCTCTTTTCGAAATCATCAGCAGCCAAAAACTGCTATATCACTCTTATGCAGACGACACGCAACTGTACTTCCGCATTTGCAATAAAAAGGATCACCACCTCAACCTAGAGACATGCCTCTCTTTGATAGAGGACTGGATGACAAAGAGTTATCTCAAACTCAACGGAGCAAAAACAGAACTTCTTCTGTTTCACGCCAAGCGTAGGAATCTATCGACACCAACTTGGATCCCGCCACCCATTCTGGGCAAAATCATCACCCCTAGCGCCAAAGTCAAAAGTCTTGGGGTCATCTTTGACTCCGACATGACAATGAACGCACAAATAGGGTCAGTAGTCAGCGGATCTCACCATCTGCTGCGCCTACTACGCAGACTCACGCCTTTTATCCCCAAGAAAGACATAGCGGTCGTGGTGGGAGCGATTGAAAATTCCAGACTGGACTATGCAAATGCCCTTTACCTCGGACTCCCCAAGTACCAGATCGCTCGTCTTCAAGTCGTTCAAAATACGGCCGCCAGACTTGTGACTGGGAAAAAACCCTGGGAATCAATCTCACCTTCACTGAGATCCCTTCACTGGCTACCAGTTAGAGACATAATCTCCTTTAAAGCTCTCTGTCTAACGCATAGATGTATCCATGGGAATGCTCCCCATTATCTATGCGAAAAATTAAAAGTTCACAATCCCAATCGTATTCTACGATCCACCAATCAAAATCGGCTTCAGATACCAAAAGCCAGATTCAAGTCCAAAGGAGACAGGAGATTCGCTGTCCAAGGTCCCAGACTATGGAACGCCTTACCAGCCAGCATTCGGCTGGAGGAGAACTATCTAGTCTTCAGGAGAAAGATTAAGACGCATCTCTTTTGATCTCAAAGGAGACAGGAACAACAAGCGCCCAGAGGCGATTTACTTTGCATGTGCTGCGCTATATAAGTTTTCATTCATTCATTCATTCATAGTTTGCATAGATTTCCTCTCACTTCCTGTTTGGCTATGGGACAGGAAGTGAATGGAATCTCTGCAATGGGACAGGGATGGTAAAAAATAAACGGAAAGGAGCTATAACCCTCCCTTACCCTATCCAAAATGAAAAAAAGTGTTGCCTATAGCTCTACTTTAACCACTTAAGCCCCGGACCATATTGCTGCCCAATGACCAGAACACTTTTTGTGATTCGGCACTGCGTCGCTTTAACTGACAATTGCGCGATCGTGCGACGTGGCTCCCAAACAAAATTGACGTCCTTTTTTTCCCACAAATAGAGCTTTCTTTTGGTGGTATTTGATCATCTCTGCGGTTTTTATTTTTTGCGCTATAAACAAAAATAGAGCGACTGTTTTGAAAAAAAATCAATATTTTTTACTTTTTGCAATAATAAATATCCCCAAAAAATATATAAAAAACAATTATTTTTTCCTCAGTTTAGGCCGATACGTATTCTTCTACTTATTTTTCGTTAAAAAAAATCGCAATAAGCGTTTGATTAGTTTGCGCAAAAGTTATAGCGTCTACAAAATAGGGGATAGTTTTATGGCATTTTTATTAATATTTTTTTTTTACTAGTAATGGCGGCGATCAGCTGTTTTTTTCAGTACTGCGACATTATGGCGGACACTTCGGACACTTTTGACACATTTTTGGGACCATTGGCATTTTTTTAGCGATCAGTGCTATAAAAATGCATTGGATTACTATAAAAATGCCATTGACAGTGAAGGGGTTAACACTAGGGGGCAGGGAAGGGGTTAAGTGTGTTCCTGGGTGTGTTCTGACTGTATGGGGGGGGGGGGGGTGGACTCACTAGGGGAAATCACTGATCTTCTGTTCATACATTTTATGAACAGAAGATCAGCGTTTCTCCCCTGACAGGACCGGGAGCTTTGTGTTTACACACATAGCTCCTGGTCCTCGCTCTGTAACGAGCAATCGCGTGTGCCCGGCGGCGATCGTGCCCGCTGGGCACGCGCACGGGACTCGGGGGCGAGCGGGGGGCGCACGCCCTGGCCGCCGGCGCCGCGCACACGCCCCCTAGTGGCCGCTAAACTGCCGACGTAGAGCTACGGGCTCTTGCCCAGGAGAGCCAAACTAACGTCGTAAAACGACGGCGCGTGGTCGGCAAGCAGTTAAGCACAAATTTCTGCTAATTGTATGGAGAGGACTAAGAAGATATAACCATGCCGATGGTGCAGCAGAAAACCGTCCACCTAAACTGACAGGCCGGGCAAGGAGAGCATTAATCAGAGAAGCAGCCAAGAGGCCCATGGTAACTCTGGAGGAGCTGCAGAGATCCACAGCTCAGGTGGGAGAATCTGTCCACAGGACAACTATTAGTCGTGCTCTCCACAAATCTGACCTCTATGGAAGAGTGAAAAGAAGAAAGCCATTGTTGAAAGAAAGCCATAAGAAGTCCTGAAAAGGTATTGGCAACCCATGGATATGGAGTGCTGCACACCCATGATAGTACTTGAAAAAAGTGGAAATTACCCCTAGGGGCGTTGTGTTGCAGCAAAATGGTATGAAGGAAAATACAAGTAGGTAAAAAAGTATACATTTATTAGATATAAGATTTAAAAAGACCCCCAATGAAAAAGGGGACTCAGGATATGAGCTTAACAATGAATATGTTGAAACAATCAAAGGTAGAAACAAATCACTCAATGATGACATATACAGATAAAACAGTACTGTAAACATGGGAACTATATGGGCAAAAAAAACCTATGCGTTTCGACCTTAATAGTGACGGTCTTCTTCAGGGAGCAGTAAATTTTTACTCAGCCATAGATTCTATGAAGAAAAACACATGCCAATAAATACATAAAGAATAATAATGAAAGGACACGTCCTCCCAGGCCTATGGATCAAAGGCCGGGTGTCAGTAGTCCTACTATTTAATTATCATGGGTAGATAATGTATAAAAAATATATATATATCCGCCACTTTCCTAGACACATGTTGGAAGACAGGCCGGGATCATAAGCCCACGACACACCTAGGATACAGCCCCAGATAGGGGGTACCAGGGGGGCAAGCGAAGGGGAGAAACGAAGAACCCAAAACGGGTCAGATGTTATGGACTCCCCCAAAAGGCACGTGCAAGGGAGAGGATATACCAAAATGGCCTACGAGAGGTCATAAAAGGGCATTGGGACCCACAAAGCCCCTAGGGGTAATTTTCACTTTTTTCAAGAAGTCTTGTTTGCAGTTTGCGAGAAGCCATGTGGGGGACACAGCAAACATTATGAGATGAGGCCAAAATTGACCTTTTTGGCCTAAAAGCAAACACTATGTGGCAGAAAACTAACACTGTACATGACCCTGAACACACCATCCCCACCGTGATACGTGGTTTGCCTACAGATCTCCTCTGCAGTGCATGAAGCTTAAATAAATTTTCATCACTTTCGGGTTCAGAGCTGTCAACAGCCTGGAAAGCAGCTAACCAAGCACGATCTGTGTTTGGTTAGCTGGCTTAGAGGGAAGGGGAGAATTGGAGTGTTATAGACCCCCAATGTCTCCATAAAGAGTACCTGTCACCTGCCCAAGGGGCTATCACAACCCCCCGTGATAGCAAAAAAGTTAAATCAATAAGATAAAATAAATTAAGTTATTTTTTTGTTGCTCTGTGCAAACGCAAGCAAATGGAGTGCGCACGTGTATGTAAGCCGCAATCACACCACACCTGTGAGGTATTATAATGAATGGCGGAGTGAAAGCAATAAATCTAGCCTCATAGCTCACAGGTAATGCTAAACTGGTGAGCAGTAAAGCCTTTTAAAATGTTGCCTATGGCGATCTCTGGGTAGCATATTTGTGATATCACGGGCGCAGGGAGTTTTAAGACTTGACATGTTTGGTATCTATTTACTCAACACAATCTCTTTTATATTTTACCCCCCAAAAAAAGGATATTGTATTGTTTGTTTTTGCCCCAAAATTCATTTTATGAATTTTTTTTCCTAAAGATTTGGTGCCAATAATATCTTTTTATTCTACAGGGCCTCTGCTTTCAGAGAATACATAGGGCCAGATTCAGGTAGATGGGCGAATCTTTATTTTGGAGTAACTTTTCTCATTTACGTTACTCCGTCGAAACTTTAGGAGCAAGTACTGTATTCACAAAGCACTTGCTCCTAAAGTTGCGGCGGCGTAGCGAAAATGAGTCGGCGGAATTCAAATTGGGCGGGTAGGGGGCGTGTAGTATTTAAAATAGGCGCGATCCCGCGGCGAACGTACTGCGCATGCGTCGACTGTCAGTGCGCATGCTCCAAATTCTGTCATTGAACGTCAATGACGTCAATCCCCATTCACGGACTTTTTACGCAAACGACTCGAAAATTTTTAAATTCGACGCGATGACGACGGCCATACTTAACATAGGATACTCCACTAGGGGGCTGGTTTTTCTTTACGCCACGTATCTCTTACAGAAACGTCAGAAAGTCACTGCGTCGCGCCCAAATACGATCGTGAATTGCCGATTCTCGCTGATTAACATATTCTTGGCGTTAATCAACGGGAACGCCCCGAGCGCCATTTTTAAAATTGCAGTTCCGATACGACGGCGAAATACAATTACGCCGCTCGTATAGGAACTCCAACCCGGCGTTTCTTGTATTCTGCTTACTGAAAGAAACGCCGGCTCAAAGTGAGAGTTAGGCTGGAGTATCACTGATACTCCAGAGTAACTCTACCTGAATCTGGCCCATAATGTTTTTTTTTTTTTTGTTTTTTTTATGGGCAAAAATGCATATTCTTACATGTGTGCAAAAAATGAAAAAATGTGCTCTAGTGCTTAAAGCGGAGCTCCATCCAAGAATGGAGCTTCCCCTTTTTCAGAACCCCCCTCTCCGGTGTCACATTTGCAGAACCCCCCTCCCCCCTCACCGGTGTCACATTTGGCACTTTTCAGGGGGAGGGGGTGCAGATACCCACTTCCGGCAACCACTTGTGCGGCAGACACGCCCCTGCCCATATACCCCCTGCCCCCCCCCCCGCTGTCTCCTGGGAAATACACTGTTCTCAGGAGAGAGCTGAGACCAGTGACGGTGCGGCGTGCTACTCGCGCATGCGCAGTAGGGAACCGGGCAGTGAAGCCGCACTGCTTCACTTCCCAATTCCCTAGCCGAGGATGGTGGCAGGTGCAGCCGAGGGATGAGCAATTGGCTGTCCTCGGCTGATGACATCGTGGGCGTGCTGAACAGGTAAGTGTCAATTTTTAAGAGTCAGCAGCTGCAGTATTTGAAACTGCTGGCTTTAAAAAAAAAAAAATAGCAGAACCTCTGCTTTAAGTAGTTAACAACCACTAACACTGTCCATAATGTTACATAAGTTGTCGTGATCAGCCAAATGATGCGTACCAATGTTCAGTCATATGACCTGTGACATCACCTTGCCCTGTAACCTACGGGAACAAGTGCTGTCCTATCTCTGCTGGCTTTTTTCTGTGGTTTGTTTGATATTATATGATGATGAGTACATTTCATACAATATGGGATTATCTAAATATATTACTAATGTAAAGCTGACTAGTGATTTCCATAGATGGATATGGTGGCTTAATGTAAGGAAATGTCTCCCGTACAGTGCTGCGTGACAGTAGTAATTATGCTTTAATTATCTGCACATTGTACGTCTGACGTAATTCAGTTATTACATCTTCTGAATCCGTGAGATTCTGCCTCAGGATATGATCAGTATAGAAAATGATGTTATTATGTTATTTGGTTAATGGAGTTTGTTTGTTCCCTGGAAAAGTTATCAAAGTCGGGTTACGCACCAGAAAGGGTTGTAAGCGAAGGCCATCAAAGCCTAGATGTCCAGACCAAATTTCTCAACTTTGGTTGTAGCTCGATGACTAATGCCACGTACACACAATCGGAAATTCCGACAAGAAAAACGTGGATTTTTTTCAGACAGAAATTTTGTCTCAAACTTGTGCTGCATACACACCGTCACACAACATTTCCGACCTTCAATAACGCGGTGACGTACAACACTACGACGAGCCGAGAAAAGTTAAGTTCAATGCTTTCAAGCATGCATCAAATTGATTCCGAGCATGCATGTTTTTTTGTGCGTCGGAATTGCATCCAGACGATCAAAATTTCCGACAAGAACTTTTCTTGTTGGAAAAATTGAGAACCAGCTCTCCAACTTTTGCTGTCGGAAACTCCGACAGAAAAAGTCAGATGGAGCCTACACACGGTCAGAATTTTCGACCAAAAGCTCACGGAAATTCCGACCGTGTGTTCGCGGGATAACAGTTTTTGGGTCTGAGAACCAGGAACACACATACAAGGTGTCATCAAAAAGTTTTGAGACAAGATCTATTTACAAGTACTTTATTTATCTACGTTTGCATAATATCACCTTCAAAATAGTCCCCTTGTACAGCAATAAGGCGCTCCCAGCGTTCCTGCAATGTGTTTTGGGAGTCTTCTTTTTAAAGTGCATCAAGAACTTGCTGCTATTTGCACTTAATCTCAGCAAAAGTGTCAAAATGGCGACCTTTGAGTTCGATCTTTAACTCATTGTTGCCCTCGCCGTAAACTTTCCAAATGATGTCAAACATTACTAAGGCAGATTTGCCTAGTTTCACTCAGAATTTTATGTTTGCTCTTTGTTCTAACTTGTTGTCCATGATGAACCAACAGAAGTGGTAACGCACGTGATCAGAATAGCACCAGTTGCACAGCTCCCGATGTACACAGGATGATGTCTTTTGGCACACTGACTTATGAAGGTTGGTGCTCCCTGTGACTGTGTGTGTGTGCTGCAATTTGTTGGTGTGTTACAAAACTAGTCTCAAATTGCTGGAGGATTCTGCTTCGTTCCTTATCTAACTCTCCTCTCCTGAAATACTCTGTGTTGCTGAAGGACTCTGCTCCTTCCTCTATCTTACTCTTCTCCCCTGAAATACTCTGCACACCTAGATGACTCTACCCCTTCCTCTAACTATCTCTTCTCTCCTGAAATACTCTGCTCACCTGCAGGACTCTACCCCTTCCTCCAACTATCTCTTCTTTCCTGAAATACTCTGCACACCTGGAGGACTCTGCTCCTCCCTCTAAGTCTTCTCTCCTGAAATACTCTGCGCTGCTGGAGGACTCTGCTCCTTTCTCTATCTATCTTTTCTCACCTAAAATACTGTGTACGGGCGAGCAGACGGATTTGGCCAGCCGACAGATTTGAAAGCATGCTTACCAATCTGTCGGCTGGGAACCCGTCCGCCCGACATGTCTGCTGGTTAGTACGCTAACCAGCAGACATGTCTTCTCGCACACGCGCCGAATGGTTTCGACGCATGCGCGGAAGTGTTTTACTTCCTGGTGCGGTGACGTGGCGGCGTCAACGTCCCCGCCACGTCACCGACACGTCAGCGCGCTGTCTGCTGGCGGGGATTTTGGTTTGCTTGTGTGTACACGCGAGCAAACCAAAATGCCAGCAGACAGATCAGTTCAAATCGGTCGGTCCGACCGATTTGAACAGATAGATTGCCTCGTGTGTACTAGGCCTTAGTCTTCTCTCCTGAAATACTCTGCTCTGCTGGAGGACTCTACTCCTTCCTCTATCCAACTCTTCTCTCCTAAAATACTCTGCTCGGCTGGAGGACTCTGCTCCTTCCTCTATCTAAGTCTTCTCTCCTGAAATACTCTGCTCGGCTGGAGGACTCTGCTCCTTCCTCTATCTAAGTCTTCTCTCCTGAAATACTCTGCTCTGCTGGAGGACTCTGGCCCTTCCTCTATCCAACTCTTCTCTCCTGAAATACTCTGCTGTGCTGGAGGACTCTGCTCTTTCCCCTACCCAACTCTCCTCTCCTCTCCTAAAATACTCTGCTCACCTGGAGAACTCTGCTTATTTCTGCTTGTACACACAATCAGATTTTCAGACGACCGTTTGGCCGTTGTTTATCGCATGCTAGTCTCATGTGCAAAGTGAAGAGGTTACTCATCATACGAAAATTTTCGGGCGACAGAATACAACTTCAGAAGTGACGTAATGTGTTGAATACTTTTGTATATATTCTTTAGTTTCTGAGCATGCGTAGTCTTGCTCTTCTGATTTTTTTCGTCTGAAAACAGTATTAAATAAACGAAAACCAGACGTAGAGTTCACATACGACACAAATTTTATAGTCTGCACATCCAGCTTTTGTCGGACGAAAAAACGGCAGATCGTTCATTGGACAAAATTTTACGTCCGATTTTCGTATTGTGTGTACAGGCCTTTATTCTCCTCTCCTAAAATACTCTGCACTGATGGAGGACTCTGCTCCTTCCTATGTATCTCTACATTGTATATCATACTCTTTTTAATGTGACTTCTCTGCAGTAATTACACATGGTGTGATACATTTAGACAGGAGGTGTGAATCCCGCCTGATAGAATCTCACAGACACATCTGATGAGTTTTTGTTTACGGAGAAATATCCGGAATTTGTTGCTCCGTTGCTGACATGATGGCGAGTTTCTCTGCGCTCTCTAATATAGACCTAAAGAGGAACTCCGGCAAACAGCTACTCCAAATGAACAACGGGAAATGTTTATAATTCTGTCCAGCCATTACTGTGATTTACACAGTGCTTCCTTGTCAGGAGGTGACACTGCTCTTTACTAATGCAGCTTCCTGATAACCCCTCTAAAGGTGACTATAGACTGCAATCTGCCAGTACAATCTCCTTTAGACCCCTTTCACAACGGGGCACTTTGCAGGTGCTATAACGCTAAAAATAGAGCCCGCAAAGCGCCCTGAAAGAGCTGCTGTTATCTCTCCAGTGTGAAAGACCCGAGGGCTTTCACACTGGAGCGGTGCGCTAGCAGGACGGTAAAAGAAGTCCTGCCAGTAGCTATACCACCAGCAAAGCTCTGCTTTACCGCCGACACCGCGGACGCCCCAGTGTGAAAGGGGCCTTATGCCACGTACACAAGACTGTTTTTAATGGTCTAGAAAAAAACTTTTTTTTTCAACCAGATTATTGTTAAGCCGGCCTTGCCTACACACGATCGTAAAAAAAAAAGCACTGTGATGTACGACGCGTACGACGGCACTATAAAGAGGAAGTACAATTCGGATGGCGCCACCCTTGGGGCTACTTTTACTGATTTTGTGTTAGTAAAACTTTGATGAGAGACCATTCACGCTTTTCAGTCTGTTACAGCGTGATGAATGTGCTATCTCCATTATAACTGCTAGTTTTACCAGAACGAGCGCTCTCGTCTCATAACTTGCTTGTGAGCATGCGCGTTTTTTTCACGTCGTTAAAGCCTACACGCGCCCATTTTTTACGACGTTAAAAAACGATGTGAAAATTTAGAGCATGTTCTAAATTTTTAATGCCCATTTTTTATGTCGTGAAAAATGCTCTGGAGCCCACACATGATCGTTTTTAATGACATACATTTTTTTTTACATTTTTTACATCCTAAAAAATGGTTGTGTGTACGCGGCATTAGATCTACCAACAGTATGTATAGTGCAAAGGTCTGTCTGGTTTGATACAAATGAATGCTTTGTACAAGTAGGACCTCTTATTATATAGTTTTGGTTAAAGGGTAACATTTTTGTGGGAAAAAACAAACAAAAAACTAGCGTATACAATTGTGACACAAGTCATATTGTAATTGAATGTTATTAAAAATGACCTTTCCTTTGCAATCTGAAGCTGCTGTAGTTTTCTATAAAATGCAATATGGAACCCTGGAGGTGTTCTGTACACAGAATGTACATAGAACACCCCCCCCCAGAAATGTAATTTTCTGCTTGTGTGATTGGCTCACTGATTTTCCCAGAAGTCTGCACTAAGATACAGGTCAGATTTCGGGCATCTCCTGCAACAAAAATTACATAAATCTAAAGGAAAATTGAGGAGAATTGAACATGAACACTTTAAGGTATTTAGTAGCTCTCATGAAGATCACAGTACTCCCCCTGACAAAGCCTTCATCTACTTTTCTCTTATCAAGGATGGCCCAACTTTGTTCAGGCAACATCCAGGGTCACCATCTACTTCCTGGGCTGAGATGCTGGTGATCTGCCAATATGGTTCCGGCTATCAGGATGGTTCCTGTAAGGACTGCGCAGGTGCAATCCTTGCCGACGGAAATCTCCTAACCTCGGCCGGCATCCAGGGCGACGTGGAATTTGAGGAAAGTGGCCAGTCGGCCTCATGTCCTTGCTTCGCTCAGGCAGCTTGCTCCGCTCACTCGGCCTCCTGGCTCTTTTTTTAACATTCTCCAATCCAGGGGGATGTTAAGGAATGAGCCTGGATGCCGGCCGAGGTTCGAAGATTTCTGTCGGCAAGGATTGCACCTGCGCAGTCCTTACAGCAGGGGTGCCCAACCAGTGGCCCGGGGGCCACATGTGGCCCATGGAGCCCTCTGATGTGGCCCGCGACCTCCTGCTCTGGGATAGAATAGAATACTGTTATTAAAGGTCAGTTTATTACTAAAATCACAGTGTATATGTGGGCATATCTGTTCTCTGCTGGTTACTGGGCTGCTTTCAAACAAATCTGCAAAGCAGTGCTGGTTTCCTGCACTGAGCCATAGACTTCTATTATTATTTGCGAGTTTGGTGAGCTTTCTGAAAGTGCACCAAACCTTCAGAATATAATAGAAGTCTAATGCAAAAAAGCCAAATGTACACTGCGTTGTACCCGCAGTGCGAGTAAACCGCAGGGCATCAGTGTGAAAGCGGCAATTAGGCCCCTTTTACATGGTTAGTCTGACCCAATTGGACCCTCCATTCACCTCTAAGGAGTGGCATCCGCCCGCTCAGCTCATTGTGGCCTGCGACAAATTACCAAGTCGCTTAAGTGGCCCTCGCGCTTCAAAAGGTTGGGCACCCCTGCCTTACAGGAACCGTCTGGATAGGGGAACAATACCGACAAGTCACCCGCTCAGAGATAACGCAATCATATAAGTCCTGGTGTCTGTACAGTTCCTGGCTGTGCTCACAAATGTCTGACCCAGATCAGCCCCCTGGTGCAGCCTCTTGCCTTGTGACTTGCTACAAAGTTACATAGTCACAGTCCGATCACTGAGGGAGTAGTGGAAATATAAAATCGCCTCCCAGTTGGTTCTCTGATGCACTTTGAAAGGTCACTGTGCTTTAATTACAGCGGGATAGGAAGGACATCTGTCAACAATGCGATTAAAAAGGCGCTGATTTCCCGCACAACGAGTCTTTGTCTACAGGAACCAATCTTCTTCAGCACCTGCATGAGGTGACACGTCCCCGAATTACCAGTTATGCTCCATTGTTGGTATCAGTGGCAGGAGTTATGCTCCATTGTTGGTATCAGTGGCAGGAATTATGCCCCATTGTTGGTGTCAGTGGCAGGAATTATGCCCCATTGTTGGTGTCAGTGGCAGGAATTATGCTCCATTGTTGGTGCCAGTGGGCAGAATAGTGTCTCCTATCAGTGAGATGAATAGTGCCCCAAGAGGCATATAAAGGCAAGTAAAGAGCCCCCAGGTCCAAGTTTGGAGACCACTGCATTAGATAATGGAGACAAGTGGACCTGTCAGTAACTATACAATCTGTGGTATTTCATGATGTATGAGAACAGTATCATTTTTTTTTTTAGAAAAAAAGGTTTATTTTTTACTGTTAAAAATAAGCAATCCTTGACCTCCAGTCTGACTTTGCCCAGGCGTAGGCGGAGATGATTGATGAAGAAGTCAATATACACATGGGACTTTTTCGGTATCTTGGGCACATATCAATAACAAGGACTGTAATATTTACAAATAAATTTTTTTGACAAAA
The DNA here is from genome assembly GCA_029574335.1 of Rana kukunoris. Classification (NCBI taxonomy): domain Eukaryota; kingdom Metazoa; phylum Chordata; class Amphibia; order Anura; family Ranidae; genus Rana; species Rana kukunoris. Next base: position 22,942,799 of record CM056056.1, on the reverse strand, counting down.
ATAGGAGCCGACGACCCCCTCCTACACGGCTGAAGCTGCACAAAATGAGTTAAAGTGTGACTGCTGCCATTTTGGCTATCGATGGACCAATGAAGTCATAGGCACAGAGCCACCACCTTGCTGGCTAACTGGCCTGAAACCCAAACTGCTCCCCCATAGCCACGGAGCAGTGCCACATGCGCTGGGGGGGCATAAGTATGGCCGCTATCATCTCTTGTAGACACATGTTGTCCAACACGTTTCTATGAGAGGGCATAGGCACGCACCCACATGCATAAACTGGATAAAAAATAGCAGTCTACATCAAAATAAAAGCAATGCAGTTGTATTGCATGCATGGCATATACCTTTTTACATTTGATTTCTGATTGGCCTCACGCGTGCCAGACAGGGACAACCAAAAAGCTAGACGTGGCCCAGGGCCCATAAAATGCCTAGGTCTGTGTTAAGGCCCCATGTGCACTACGCGTTTCGCCCCTTTTTTGTCCAAGCCTTCCATTTTCATGCAGCCTAGGTGCAGCATCCAGCTCTGCTGCCTGCCATCTGTTAACGTCTGAGTTTGTACATGCAATCAGGAATGTATGCCCAAAACGCAGGTATCACTGTTTCCATCACTGGGAATCCCCAACACATTCCCTGATAAAAGATCTGCTTCATCAGGAGATATAGGATGTGTGTGTCTCAAAGAATCCAATTAAAGTGCCATCATTTCACATGTACGATAAATTAAAATAGCAACACAATCAACTGTAGACTATATAAGATATTGTTTTCTTGCTTAGTATCACACTGTGCAGACGGTGGGCGGAGCTAGCAGGAAACCGCTGATGGATCCTGCAGTCGCTGCAAAAAATTTCATTTGTTTTCCCGTGGCTGTCCAGTGTGGATTGGCGCTGATGCAGTCACATGGTTTTATTTAAGAACAAATAAATACAAATTTAAATGAAAATTAGTGAATAAAAACAAATTATTTAAAATAATACCTGTTCCGGTGACAACTGTCTGAGATTTTCCTCACTTCCTGTTGTGTCACAAAGTATATAATTTTCAAGCAGATGAACCAATGTTGAGCTCTTCTACAATTGTATTCCTGTATCATGATGTTTTATTTCTGACCCTCCTCTGGGATTGCAGATGTCTTCGGGAAGATATAATTTGTTCTCTGTGACTCTGAAAGGTTTCCTCTGTACAGGAAGTGGTTTAATCGTTTCCCCTCTCGCTCTTTTACAGTTGCCCACTCCCAGGACCCCGGGCAGCCTGCCGAGAAGCCGGTCATCCGCTGCCATAAATGTGGAGAGCCATGCAAAGGGGAGGTCCTCCGAGTCCAGTCCAAACACTTCCACATCAAATGCTTCATATGCAAAGGTGAGAACCAGCCTCTTATGTTTCTGTATCTGCTATCATTGTCATCCTCAGGAGCTTCAATGATGGGTAGGAGACACTCCATCAAAAACTGATGCTTCAGTGTTTGGAGGATGTTAAAGTTACACCCTGCGACAGGAGGGGCACCACCATCCCTGAGTTTTTAGGTCTGCATCACATTGCATTTTAGTTCTTGGGTTTAGATATCTTTTAAGAAGGAGTAAATATGTGACAACTGCTATGGTAACAAATGTCAAATGTTTCAAAATCCTCGGGGGCGGCCCTTTGTTCACACAAATGTCAATAATTGAGAAGAGTCTGGAAGTTCTGGTTATTCATAGACATTCAGTTATCTTGCGAACCTGGCCTGTTATGCCCCGTACACACGATCGGAAATTCCGACAGCAAAAGTCCGATGTGAGCTTTTGAACGGAAATTCTTAGCGTGTGTATGCTCCATCAGACTTTTTTTGTTGGAATTTCTGCCAGCTGGTTCTTAAATTTTCTGAGGGAAAAAAATTCTTACAGAAAATCCAATCGTCTGTAGCAATTCCGACGCACAAAATTCCGACGCATGCTTGGAAACAATTTGAGGCATGCTCGGAAGCATCAAACTTAATTTTCTCGGCTCATCGTAGTGTTGTACGCCACCCCGTTCTTGACAGTCGAAAGTTCAGAGAACTTTTGTGTGGCCGTGTGTATGCAAGCCAAGATTGAGCGGAAAATGTGTTGAAAAACTCGGCTTATAATCGAGTATATACAGTAATTATTATTTCCAATGATCTTGTGTATATATGCCAGTGTATCCTATTCCTGTATGCCCGGAGTACCCCTTTAAATGCCCTGTAAGGAAGCATGTGTACCCTGGCATCATAAAACTGGTTGGGAATGTTGCCTGTCTGCTCTCTGTATGAAGCGGTAGTGTTTGTTCAGGTTATGGTACACAGGAGGTGATAACAATATCTTCATTATTAAGTAGGTGAGCTTCTACCGAGCTCCTGCACACTGCAGGGAGGGTGTCAACTCACCTCCTGTATTATCACTGCACCCTGTGTATTACTAATATCCGGTATACTTTATTTGTCCATATTGTCATTTACATATGCTTAGCGAGTTACTTTTTAGTTGTGATGGTGCATATAGTGTTCTCAGGCCTTGTACACACGAGGGAATTTTTCCGCTGAACATGGTCCGACGGACCATTTCAGCCGAAAAAATCCGCTCGTCTGTAGGGGCAAACGGACCGTTTTGGCCGGATTCCCCCGGCGGAAAAGTTTCAAAGCATGCTTTGAAACTTTTCCGCCGGAGAGCTGTCCGTCGGATATGTCCGCTGGTTAGTACGGCAAACCAGCGGACATATCTGCCCGCACATGCGTCGTATACTGTGAATGGATCCGACGCATGCGCGCGTAAGTGTTTACTTCCTGGTGCGGTGACGTGGCGGCGTCAACGTCACCGCCGCGTCACAGCGCTGTCCGCCGGCGGGGAATTTGATCCGATGGTGTGTACAGCCATCGGATCAAACAGCCCGGCGTAAATATGCGCTGTAAACGGTCCGGGGACCGTTTACAGCGGATACATTCCCTCGTGTGTACAAGGCCTTAGGGTGCTGTGTGCTGCACTGTGCATGGTTCTCAGTTGAAGAGAAGATTTGGTGATCCTAGCCAGAACCTGCTAAAGGGACTAAAGCACCCTGTGTAATGCAGCTCACTCATAACTATGTGTCAGAGAAACCCTGGGAGCCAGAGGCCCCTACACAGACCCCTCTCCTGGTAATAGCCCAGGGACAAAATACCTTAGCTTTCAGAGCTAGGCCTGCAAGTGGCTTTACCATACCCAGGCAGCGGCCAAGAGGCAGATGCCTCCAACATAACCTCCTCTCCTAGTAACAGGGTGCAAAGACAAAAGACCTTGGGTCCCAGACCTAGGACCACACTTGGCCCCTACACAGTCTCCTCTCCTGGTAACAGCCCAGGGGCAAAAGAGAAATGGCCTTAGGTCCCAGAGCTATGCCCACACTGGGCTTCTTCGTCTCCAGGCAGCAGGCCTGGGAATGATGCTTTTATTGGCCAAATATATTGAAGAAAAAAAATGTATGTTTCTCTTTCGTTCATGGACGGACACAGCTCCTTTATTCTTGACAGTAGGGTTTATATAGATGTAGCGCCTGTGTACTTTCAGTCCAGGTGCTTTTTCAAATTTAGAGGGGGGATGAGAGAGTTATGTTGCTCTTAATCAGGTGATTTGCACAAAATTCAGCTTCCGTTCTAGCTGCGCTGTGCTGTCAGTTCATTCTGTGTTCCTGAAGTGCCTTTCCACCCCGGGGCGACAGATGGCGGCAGTGGAGTTCAGGTCAGAGCGCCTTTTTGCCAGCAGCCAATTGGAGGGGTTTTTCCCTCGCGGGGCATGCTGGGGGAGGGTACTTTTTGAGCGGATGCCCTGTTGACGGGAGTTTGTGACTGGATCCGGGTGCGGCACCCACCTTCAGGGTGTGCGCACATCACGGGCCCCGACGTTATGGCCTACCAGGCCGGGGCGCACGTGCCACGCGTTGTTCTTGGTTCCGGGATTATGTTGGCCCGGGGGAACTGAAGCTGTGATGGGACCCAGTGACTTATTGGGTCCCATATTTTTGAGGAGAAGATCCCAAGCAAGTTGTGCTGTTCAGTGGTGGAGAGATGTGAATGTATAGATGGTGGAGAGATATAAATGTATAGATGGGGGAGAGATGTGAATGTATAGATGGATGGTGGAGAGATGTGAATGTATAGATGGTGGAGAGATGTGAATGCATAGATGATGGAGAGATGTGAATGTATAGATGGATGGTGGAGAGATGTGAATGTATAGATGGATGGTGGAGAGATGTGAATGTATAAATGGATGGTGGAGAGATGTGAATGTATAGATGGATGGTGGAGAGATGTGAATGCATAGATGGTGGAGAGATGTGAATGTATAGATGGATGGTGGAGAGATGTGAATGTATAAATGGATGGTGGAGAGATGTGAATGTATAGATGGATGGTGGAGAGATGTGAATGTATAGATGGATGGTGGAGAGATGTGAATGTATAGATGGTGGAGAGATGTGAATGTATAGATGGATGGTGGAGAGATGTGAATGTATAGATGGTGGAGAGATGTGAATGTATAGATGGATGGTGGAGAGATGTGAATGTATAGATGGTGGAGAGATGTGAATGTATAGATGGATGGTGGAGAGATGTGAATGTATAGATGGATGGTGGAGAGATGTGAATGTATAGATGGATGGTGGAGAGATGTGAATGTATAGATGGATGGTGGAGAGATGTGAATGTATAGATGGATGGTGGAGAGATGTGAATGTATAGATGGTGGAGAGATGTGAATGTATAGATGGATGGTGGAGAGATGTGAATGTATAGATGGATGGTGGAGAGATGTGAATGTATAGATGGTGGAGAGATGTGAATGTATAGATGGTGGAGAGATGTGAATGTATAGATGGATGGTGGAGAGATGTGAATGTATAGATGGATGGTGGAGAGATGTGAATGGTGACGCGTCCCCTTCGGTCGGACGTGTTTATTTATTTCTCTTTATCTCTCTTGGTTGTTACATTCCTGGCCCGTCATGTGTCTGTACCGGGAGAAGCTGCGCTCTTCCTCCAGGCTGTCCTCTCCATACACACAATGACATTCCAATCACCAGAATCTTTATCGCTGTCTAAGAGGGTCTCATTGTGCGCCTATTCTGGGACATACCTCACAAAAACGTTTGCATCATCCTCAAAAGGATAGACCCTTGTGTCCGTCCTATGATACTAATTCTATTGAGACATTCTTGGTCAGACCAGAGAGCAGCTGATAGGAGGCCGACACAAAGATTCTGCAAGGAGTTTGTTCTGTGCTGAGCGCTTCACGCTGGGACTGGAGGAAGAGACTTCATTCTGCATTCAGGAAGAAGGTCAGTGAAGACATTCACTAATAATTGGGCTTAAAACATATAAGACAAATGTATTTTTTTTTTATTATTATTTCAATTTTTTATGAGTATAGAATGGTTTGCCATTTCTGTCCCATTTGAGAAAGTTCCCTTTACTTCCTGTCCCAGAGACACAACAGGAAGTGAGAAGAAATCTCTCCAACGTGATGGAAATCTCCTTAGACAGTTGTCCCTATTGGAAGACTTTCCCTCTATGGTGACATAAAGACTTTCCCTCTATTTGTGGTGACAACTGTAAAATCGTCGGTTTTCACTTGACTTCCAGCGCCAGTGGTCACCAGGGCGGATAGAGGGGTGGAATCTCACCAATGTGGGACACTGACAGCAATGAAAACTTAAGGAAGGTTCTAACCACTGCATCCAAAACTAAAAAAAAAAAAAAAAGTTTTGGCTTTAGATACACTTTAACTAAAATGTGCAAGGTAACCAATCCCCAATCGTTTTTTATTGACTCGGCTGCTTCAAACTCAGGAAAGGATTGGCTGCGTCGTGTTAATGTCAGTCAAGCAGAGATGATTGTATGAGGCTGTTTTTTTTTTTTTTATCTGCTAAATGCAACAAAAAAAAAAAAACAATTTTTATTATTATTTTTTTTTTTTTTTTTATCTTTTTCTCTTCTTTCAAGAATTTCATTTTTTTTAGCTTTCATAAGGTTGATGGAGTTCGGAACAATGAACATTCCTGATTGAGTGCTGTGAGTTGTTGCACTTTGTATTTTATTTTTGTGTGTGGTGCTTGTTTACATTGTATAGTGAACTGCCCAGACACATTCACTAGGGACGAGTGGATGGATTCTGGCAAAATTAATCTAGATGCAAAACTATTGAATTTCCCAGATGCAGGAGATGCTTAGGCAAAGTCTGAAAAAAATGTATTGGGATGTATTTGGATGTTTTGTTTGTTTTATGGGTGCATTTAGATATTTTGGATATTTTGTTTCTTTTTTTTTTTCCAGTGTATAATTTAAATTTTTATTTCACTTGTTTTTTTTTCTGCCTGTTTTTCTCCTTTTGTGGAAAAATAAATAAAATAGTTAGGGGCTATTTTTTGTCACAAACAAAAAACCACGATAGCTTTTTTTTTTTTTTGGAGAGCTCCTTGTTCCCTTAAAAGCTAAGATAAACAAATAAATATTGTTTTCTTCCTCATTGTCTCCAATAAGTTTTAAAAAATTGAAAAATGATGTCAATGTTTTATGTGGACATTAAAAACGTAACACACATGTATTTTACACATATAATTTTTTTAAACTTATAAAAAATTCTACTACAGAACTCCAGTAAGGATTTTACTGCTATGACCAGGGCTGACTCTTGTATTGGGTTTGTGCGAAAGACTTTGGTTTATGGTTTTCTTATTGTGTAAAATTGATTCTATGGAAAGTTCTAAGAAATATGTTTAATTATATCAACTATTTATACTTTATTTTTTTAAGAATAGTGCATAAATTGGGACAGGCTGGTAGATGCCCAAGTGCATTACTTTGCCCAGAGGCCCATGATGCTATTAATATGGCCCTGTGTTCCCCTATTTTTAGGGTGCAGCATGTAATGTGGTCCCAATGCTGCAGTCGCTTGCCATTCCCTCCTCTCTCTTATGACAGCAGTACAGGGAGAAGTTCCCCGTACTAGCTGTCACTTTTTGAAAACAGCTCTGCCCACACGGCTGCGTCATACATTCACACAGCTGAGGGCCAGATTCTCAGAGGCGATACCACGGTGTATCTCAGATACACCGTCGTATCGCAGTTATTTTCCCCGGGTATCTATGCGTGTGATTCCTAGAATCACTTACGCATAGATACAGGTGAAGATCCGACATGTGTAAAACAATTACACTGTCGGATCGTAGATGTAATGACATCGCTGGCTGCTAGGTGGCCTTTACGTTGATTTCTCATTTGCCTATGCAAATGAGCCTAATACGCCGATTCCCGAACGCTTTTACGCCGCCCCGTCGTAGTTTACGTCGTTTCCGTATGCTTAAGGTTACCCCTGCTAATATGTGGGGTAACCTTACATAGTGCCGTCGGATGCCATGTTAAGTATGGCCTCGGGACCGCGTCGTGTTGTGCGTCGTTTACGTTGTTTGCATACATCGATTCTGAATGGGGCTGGGCGTACGCTACGATTACGTTGTTTACATTGAGAAATTGTGACGTGCTTTGGAGCATGCGCACTGGGATTTAGTCGCGGCCGGCGCATGCGCAGTTCAGTCGGCGCGGGGGCGCGCTTAATTTAAATACAAGCCCCCCCTTCGATTTACGCGGGGATACACCGGGCCATTTACACTACGCCGCCGCAAGTTACGGAGCAAGTGCTTTGAGAATACAGCACTTGCTCTAGTACGTTGCTGTGGCGTAGTGTAAATGGGATACTCTACGCCGCCGGTTTTCTATGAGAATCTAGCCCTCTGTGTGTGAATGAACTACAAGCCTGACATGCTTTGCTGCTGTCAGCTTGTAGTTCTCCATGAATTTCCGCTGTACTGTGGTAGTTTGAGTCTTCCGGTCAGTGTGAAATAGCCTGGCTGTACGATGTATGGGGTAGACAGCTCACACTCACTGACAAGTCTACAGGAGACCAGCCGACATCACTAATCTGCTGATTGCGCGGGTGCATTGCTTTCCAGTCTCCTAAAAACAAAAACTGGAAAAAAAAATATTAATTCATTAATACATAAAAAATGGTACATTAATCCATGTAGTATAATCAAAGAAACATTAAATGAAAAATGATCATTCAGAAATCTCAGTAAGTCAGCAAATTGAACTCTCCGATTATAAAGTCACCAATCCCTAACTGCCCGGAAAAGTTCTCCGGGGATTGGCCATTCGAGGAAACACATGGGACTACCCAATCCATTTTTTCCTTTTTTGTACTTGGCACAAAGGAGGAGGAGAGGGATTAGAAGGAAGGGTTGAGATGGTATGGTAAATCAGTTTGATAAAAAAAAAAAAAGCAGGAGCGTTGCTAGACGGATAGACTATGATTAAAAAAGAGCTGCTCCTTCTTCAGAACAGATAAACATTCTACAACCTCCGAATTTGAGAGTATTTTTTATGTTTGTGTTGTACTGTGGGGATCAAGTCCTCAATCTTATTTATTTCCTCCACGTGTTGAAGCCACAGACTGATAGTCAAGCCTCGTACACACGAACGGTTTTCCTGCCAGGAAAACTGCCAGGAGAGCTTTTGGCCAGGAGACCGGCCGCGTGTGTGCTTCTTTGCAGTTTTCCCTGTCAGAGTTTTACAATGCCTCATGGGATGTGTAGTTCCGCAACAGCTGGGGGACCGTAGTTTGAGGATCCCTGCTTTAAGTGTATGTAGAGCCAAACCAATATTTTTGTAGTAGGGATGGTATAAAACCACCTTTTATTTTTTTCTCTTTTTTTGTTGTTGTCAATGTCCTGTTAGAGAGACTTCTTTTCACTTCCTGTCTTAAAAACACACACAAAAATAATAATAACTTACATGGTAATCATTATAACATTTGTCTCTAGCTTTAGCTTTTAGGACAACAAAATTCAGGTTCCCTGGAACCCTAGGGTACCTCCAGAAGTTGTTAGGGATTCTGTGACTGATTGACCTCAAATGTGATGGTGTCTGCATAGGTCTGGGTCTAACACCTTTTGGCATTGCCAGTAGCCAGACACCAATGATCTTTTGAACTATCTGTAAGGGTAAAGTGGGGTTCTTCCCTCTAGCCAACAATGTAAGGGGCAATTTTCTGCCTGGCCACCAATGAGTTGGCCATAGCTGGGTACCCCAAGACTTGAAAATTATTTCAAGGGTTCCTTTTGGATAAGGCTTCATTCACACCTGAGTGTATCGATTTACTGTTTTTTTTTTTTTTAAGGCTCCATTCACACCTTGGCGTTCCGGATCCCGCAATTTGGGAATCGCTCGTAAAATGTTTGTAAAGCGCTCAATTCAGGCATTTCTATTGAAGTCTATGGGGCCAAAAATTCTTGTAATCAGACTAAAAGAAGCTTATGTACTTTTTTGAGCTTCAGGTGTTTTGTTTCCAGTGACAGAATGCTCAGATGTTAGCAGGGGCAATTCAAATGAATGGGATTTGGCTTGCTGAGCGTTTTAGAGCTCAAAGCAGGAAATCACTCAGGTGTGACCAAGTCCTAAAGGGTTGAAAAAGGCTGGTCTAGCTCTTCCCCCACTCTATCTAAAAAAAACGTTTCCTTTACATACACTTTATACACTTTAGTAAGTAATTGACCACCAACTAAACACCATGTAGGCATTAAAGTGGTTGTAAACCCACTTTTTTCTTTTACCTACAGGTAAGCCTATAATAAGGCTTACCTGTGGGTAAGGAGAATATCCCTGCACGGTTTAGGACATATTCCCCTCGCAATGCGCCGCTGATTGCAGCGGCGCATGCGCAGGGGGATCTACAGCGAAAGGACCGGCCGCCGCCGGACCTTGCCGAATTTAAATCTGCGCGCGGGAGTGACGTCATCGCCGCTCCAGCCAATCACAGCGCTCGGCGTGGACCAGGTAAGTTCTACACACCTCGTTCCGAGGTAAGTATTTCATAATGAGCTAATATGCGGTGCATCTTGGCTCATTATGGCTTTTGCCTTGCAGGAGAAAAAAAATAAAAAAGATTTGATGTGGGGTTACAACCGCTTTAAAAAATATATTTTTCAAGAAATCCACTTTGTATGCACCAAATGTCTTTGCAAACCCACTTTTACCTTGTAAAAGTAGCAGTAAAATCATCACTGTGCTGTACATAGTCTGTGCAAAGAACAAAGCTGTGGGAGGGGCCAGCAGGCTCCACCTACTACAGACTGCCTGAAGAAAACTACAGGAGGGGGCGGAGATGAGACCAGTCACCCTGCACAAGGAGAGAGAGCAGCAGTGATTGGTCTTTATTACAGGAAAAATCTCACACTGGATTACTGCACAGATCTAGAAGAAAAATACAAAATAAACCGAGATTTGTGGAAAATACTAGGGTTGTCCCGATACCTCTTTTTTAGGACCGAGTACAAGTACCGATACTTTTTTTCAAGTAGTCGCCGATACCGAATACCGATACTTTTTTTAAATGTCCCCCACATATGCAGCCATGTCCCTTACATACAGCCATGTCCCTCCAGCCATGTCCCCCACATATGCAGCCATGTCCCTCCAGCCATGTCCCCCACATATGCAGCCATGTCCCCCCAGCCATGTCCCCCACATATGCAGCCATGTCCCTCCAGCCATGTCCCTCCAGCCATGTCCCCCCAGCCATGTCCCTCCAGCCATGTCCCTCCAGCCATGTCCCCCCAGCCATGTCCCCCACATATGCAGCCATGTCCCCCCAGCCATGTCCCCCACATATGCAGCCATGTCCCTCCAGCCATGTCCCCCACATATGCAGCCATTTCCCCCCAGCCATGTCCCCCACATATGCAGCCATGTCCCTCCAGCCATGTCCCTCTAGCCATATCCCCACATACCTAGCCGCTGAAAGCTGCCTCCTCACGGAGAACATCACAGCATTCTTTTGAATAGCTGTTTTGCCCGCGTGTATGGACACTCCCCCTTGCTCGGGATTGGACAGATCACGATCACCCATCCAATCCCGAGCAAGGGGGAGTGTCTATACGCAGCGGGAACACTACAGCTATTCAAATGAAAGCTGTGATGTTCCCGCACGCCATTTAACCCATGCGGCGGCTTTCGATGCGGCGGCAGCGGCGTGGGGGGGGGGGAAGTATTCTATTTAGGCATCGGGGGTATTTGCGGGAGTACAAGTACTCCCGCAAATACTCTGTATCGGTCCCGATACTGATACTGGTATCGGTATCGGGACAACCCTAGAAAATACACATGACAAATTTATTTTGATGATCTTGGAGTTTCCCTTTAAAATATATTTTTTTATCTAGTATGTCTTCACTCCGTTTACTGCCCCAGGAATTTGAAGTCTTCTTTGTGAAGGACAATTAGGACAAAATGACTCCATCTAAATATATCCACTGATAAAGGACTCAGAATAGTCCATCTTGTACCCGAGGGATGGGGGGAGGACCAGAGTGTGACATGCCGGGAATGTGCTGGACACAACTTTGGAGAGACACAAAGGAGCAGATAATGGACCGACACTCTAAGTAACATTTACATTATAATGATGGACAGGATGGGATCAAGAATCAGTTACTGAACTAAAAGACTTAGAAGTGTCCCTTCTATTTCTCTGGATGACGGCACTGTAATTATTTGAATACCTTTTTTCTAATCGCTATACACTCTATTGTGAAAAGTATTGGGACGCCTGCCTTTACACACATGGGGCCAGATTCATGTAGCCCGCCGAATCTTTAAGTGGGCATAGCGTATCTTGTTTACGCTACGCCGCCGTAAATTAGCGAGGCAAATGCTGTATCCACCAAGCTAAGTTACGGCGGTGTAGCGTAAATGGGCCGGCGTAAGCCCGGGTAATTCAAATGTGAATGAGGTGAGCGTGTTTTATGGCAATGTGTTGTGACCCCACGTTTTTACGTTTTTTTTTAACTGTGCATGCGCCAACCGTTGACGTATCCCAGTGCGCATGCTCCAGATTATGACGCTACCACGCATTGTTTTCAACGTGAACGTAAATTGACGTAAATCCCCATTCACGGACGAGTTACGCAAACAGCGTAAAATCTGAAAAATTTGACGCGGTCCCAACTTCCATACTTAACATAGGATGCGCCATCTTTTTGGTGGTTTATCTTTACACCGGAAGACGTAAACAGCATAGATTCACTGCGTCGGCCGGGCGTACGTTTGTGAATAGGCGTATCTCGCTGATTTACATATTCTAGGCGTAAATCAGCGGGAACGCCCCTAGCGGCCATCTTAAAAATGCAGTTAAGATACGACGGCGTAATACAATTACGCTGCTCGTATCTTAGCTCAAACCCGGCGTATCTAGTTTTCTGAATACAGAAAAAAGATACGCTGGCGCTGTTTAGAAGTTAGGCGGCCTATCTCGAGATACTCCGTCGTAACTAATGCTGAATCTGGCCCATGAACTTTAATGGCATCCCAGTCTTAGTCCGTAGGGTTCAATATGGCGTTGGCCCACCCTTTGCAGCTATAATAGCTTCAACTCTTCTGGGAAGGCTGCCCACAAGGTTTAGGAGTGTGTCTATGGGAATGTTTGACCATTCTTCCAGAAGCGCATTTGTCAGGTCAGGCACTGATGTTGGACAATAAGGCCTGGCTCGCAGTCTCCGCTCTAATTCATAACAAAGATGTACTATCGGGTTGAGGTCAGGACTCTGTGCAGGTCAGTCAAGTTCCTCCACCCCAAACCCACTCATCCATGTCTTTATGGATCTTGAAATTCCAATAAAAGATATAAAGAAAATGATATAAAATTATTTTGGGAAGTGTTGTAAGAGTAATTGTCATTTAAACTAGGGTTGTCCCGATACCGATACCAGTATCGGTATCGGGACCGATTCCGAGTATTTGCGGGAGTACTTGTACTCCCGCAAATACCCCCGATACCCAAACAGAATACTTCGCCCAACCCCCCCCCCCGGCCGCCGTCGCCCCCGCCGCCGTATATACAAAGCTGCCGCCGCGAAGATTACATGACGCTTTCGTTTTTCAATAGTTGTTTTCCCTATTGCCCGCCCTGTGTAATGGACAATCCCCCTTGCTAGCGATTGGACGGATCTGTCCAATCACGAGCAAGAGGGAGTGTCCTTTACACAGGGCGCGCAATAGGGAAAACAACTATTGAAAAACGAAAGCTGCATGTAATGTTCACGGCGGCAGCTTTGTATCTACGGCGGGGGCATCATCATCATCATCAGGTAGGGGGACACATTGGCAGCAATATGAGGGGGACACATGGCAGCAATATGTGGGGGACACATGGCAGCAATATGTGGTGGACACATGGCAGCAATATGTGGGGGACATCATGGCAGCAATATGTGGGGGACATCATGGCAGCAATATGTGGGGGACATCATGGCAGCAATATGTGGGGGACATCATGGCAGCAATATGTGGGGGACATCATGGCAGCAATATGTGGGGGACATCATGGCAGCAATATGTGGAGGACACATGGCAGCAGTATGTGGGGGACACATGGCAGCAGTATGTGGGGGACACATGGCAGCAATATGTGGGGGACACCATGGCAGCAATATGTGGGGGACACCATGGCAGCAATATGTGGGGGACATCATGGCAGCAATATGTGGGGGACATCATGGCAGCAATATGTGGGGGACATCATGGCAGCAATATGTGGGGGGACACATGGCAGCAATATGTGGGGGGACACATGGCAGCAATATGTGGGGGGACACATGGCAGCAATATGTGGGGGGACACATGACAGCAATATGTTGGGGGACATGGCAGCAATATGTGGGGGGACATGGCTGCAATATATGGGGGGACATGGCTGCAATATGTGGGGGGACATGGCTGCAATATGTGGGGGGACATGGCTGCATATGGGGACACGTTTAAAAAAGTATCGGTATTCGGTATCGGCGACTACTTAAAAAAAAGTATCGGTACTTGTACTCGGTCCTAAAAAAGTGGTATCGGGACAACCCTAATTTAAACGATCACATTACTGAAAAATGGCCTGGAAATGGGGGACTAAAGAAGTCTTGGGATGGTGAGCAACAAGATTACACATATACTGAATGATGAAAACACCACCAGAACTGCGTAACAGTATGGGAGAGCCATGTATAAATGATCAAAGAGCCAAAATATATAATAATTCTAGTTTAATAATAGAACATGTCACATAAACACGAGTCCTCAATGGAGGATGGAATTTGGGGCAGTTCCTGGGTGAATGTACGGCAAATGTCAAGTTTTATAAATGTTTATAGAGCCATTGCCAGCGGGGTACGTTCTTCTCTCCTGCCAAGCTGGTCACACCGGTTCTGTGCTCTGCAGGAATATTTTATGGTCACGTCTGAACACGTTTTATAAAATTTACAATAACTTGATCCCCTCATATACTCTGTATCCACCAACAGAAGATTCTATTATAAATCTCATACATATGGAACATTCCATCTCTGCCCTGTGTTCTTCATTTACTTTGTATTGTTCCGGTGTTGTGATTGATGTACAATCGAACAGTATGTTGAAGTGATGAGATATTTGTGTTTCTTGGCCTTTTTTATGTATGTGTTGGCAGAGATCTTGTTAAATTCCTCTGGAGTTACACGAGGTATGTGAGCTGAAAGTCTGAAACATTCTGCATCCCTAAATCAGGGTCAGTAATGGGGTCCTGCCCAAGGATCATGCTGGAAATAAAGTGCTTCTTCTAATCTGTGTACATACAATATCCTATCTATCCTATCTATCTTTCCCATATACTTATCTATCTACACTATGTATCTATCCTATGTTCTATATTAAATTCCTCTAGACTTACACGAGGTATGTGAGCTGAGAGTCTGAAACATTCCGCATCCCTAAATCAGGGTCAGTAATGGGGTCTAACCCAGGCCCAGGGTTTATGCTGGAAATAAAGTGCTTCTTCACATCTGTGTACATGCAATATCTATCTATCTATCATGTAGTGCTTTAAAAAGGTATTTATACCCCTTGAAGTTTTCTACATTTCGTCATGTTACAACCAAAAACTTAAATGTATTTTATTGGAATTTAATGTGATAGACCAGGGGTCTCCATACTTTTCAAGCAAAGGGCCAGTTTACGGTCTTTCAGACCTCAGGGGGGCCGGATTCTGACTAGTCGGGGTAGAAAATGCTCCAGGGCCGAGCATCAGGGAGAATAAACATGGCCCCAGGAGGAGCAATAGTGCTCCATCATTGCTATCCGTCTAAGAAATGGTGCCCTATTGTTGGTGCCATTGGGAGAAATGGTGCCTCATATAATTGGGAGCAATACTACCCCAAGGGCCAGATGAAGGCTAGCAAAGGGCCACATCCGGCCCTCGGGCCGCAGTTTGGAGACCCCTGTGATAGACCAACAGTCAAGTGGCACATAATCGTGAAGTGGAATGAAAATGATAAATGGTTTTCTACACTTTTTAACAAATAAATATGTGAAAAGTGTGGCGTGCATTTGTACTCTGATACCCCTAACTAAAATCTCGTGGAACCAATTGCCTTTAGAAGTCACCTAATTAGTAAATAGAGTCCACCTGTGTGTAATTTAATCTCAGTATATATACACTGTTCTGTGAAGCCCTCAGAGGTTAGTTAGAGAACCTTAGTGAACAAACAGCATCATAAAGGCCAAGGAACACATTAGACAGGTCAGGGATAAAGTTGTGGAGAAGTTTGAAGCAGGGTTAGGTTCTAAAAAAAAAAAAAAACAAGCTTCGAACATCTGACGGAGCTCTGTACAATCCATCATCCGAAAATGGAAAGGGTATGGCACAACTGCAAACCTACCAAGCAGCCAAGAGACCCATGGTAACTCTGGAGGAGCTGCAGAGATCCACAGCTCAGGTGGGAGAATCTGTCCACAGGACAACTATTAATCGTACACTCCACAAATATGTCCTTTATGGAAGAGTGCCAAGAAGAAAGCCATTGTTGAAAGAAAGCCATAAGAAGTTCCATTTGCAGTTTGCTAGAGACACAGAAAACATGGGAGACACAGCAATCATGTGGAAGAAGGTGCTCTGGTCAGATGAGACCAAAATGGAACTTTTTGGCCTAAAAGCAAAACGATATGTGTGGCGGAAAACTAACACTGCACATCACCCTGAACACACCATCTCCACAGTAAAACATGGTGGTAGTAGCATTATGTAGTAGACATGCTTTTCTTTAACATGGAAGACTGATGGAGCCAAATACAGGGTGAACTTAGAAGAAAACCTGTTAGTCTGCAAAAGACTTGAGACTGGAGCGGAGGTTCACCTTCTAGCAGAACGACCCTCAACATACAGCCAGAACTACAATGGAATGGTTGAGATCAAAGCATATTCATGTGTTAGAATGGCCCAGTCACAGTCCAGACCTAAATCCAATTGAGAATCTGTGGCAAGACTTGAAAATTGCTGTTCAGACTCTCTCCATCCAATCTGACAGAGCTTGAGCTATTCTGAAAAGAAGAATGGGCAAAAATCTCCTCTCTAGATGTGCAAAGTTGGTAGAGACATCCCAAAAAGACTTGCAGCTTTAATTGCAGCAAAAGGAGGTTCTACAAAGTATTCTATCCCTCTATCTATCACTATCTATCTATCTTTCTTATGTACTTGCCATATCTATCTATGTATCTATCCAATGTCCTAAGTTAAATTCCTCTTGAGTTACACAAGGTATTTGAGCCGAGAGTCAGAAACATTCTGCATCCCTAAATCTGGGTCAGTAATGGGGTCCTTACCAGGTCCCAGGGTCATGCTGGAAAAAGAGTGCTTCTTCACATATATATCCTATGTGCCTATCTTTCTACATATCTATTTATTATATCTATCTATCCAATATATCTGTCTTTGAGACAAGATCAAACATTTATTTATCTCCCTTTAGCTACACAAAATTATCTGGAAATAATGCAAAAATATTGCAATCCATGTGACTGCACTGCCTAATCATTATAGATTTTGGAGGGAATCCATAGGAGAATTACTCAAATACTCATTAAAGCAAATGTGTACTGACTCATCTGTCTATCTACAGCAGGGGTGTCAAACTGGCGGCCCTCCAGCTGTTCCGAAACTACAAGTCCCATCATGCCTCTGCCTGTGGGAGTCATGCTTGTAACTGTTAGCCTTGCAATGCCTCATGGGACTTGTAGTTTTGCAACAGCTGGAGGGCCGCCTGTTTGACACCCCTGATCTACAGTGTATCTATCCTATCTGTTTAAAGGTGCAGTTACATTTTGGCAGTGCATTAAAGTGATTGTAGACCCTCACATATACCCAGTGACTGGTCTTAGGTGATACACAGAGATGGACCAAATCCTCCTTCATACATTGTACCTATTTAGCTGCAGTCTTCCCTTCTCTACATCCTTTCAAAGTGCAGAATTTATAAAGCTCGTCGGAGTTCAGGAAAAAAGGGGATGGAGAGCTGAAATTCCATTCCACAGATCTCAATGAGGAGAGCTTTGAGAGCTGATTGTAGGGAAGGGACACACCCCTTCACACAGTTCACAGGAACAGGGCTGAGGCTGTCAATCAGCTGGAGGTCCCTCCCCTGTCACCATTTTTCTCTTGGTGTCAGTGTCAGAAGTGAGTGATAACGACAGAGAAACGAGGCAGCAGACAGAAATGACACTTAGTGTTCTATATTAAGACAAGTGCACACTATAGAGGGATATGCTTTGTTCATACTTCACGTCTGATGTTTACAACTACTTTAATGCAGGACTGTTATGTCGCACATTTACATGCATTGCATTAAGGCTGCTCATTGAAATGAATGGCATGCCAATGCACCAAAGCACTGAAAATTAGAAAAGGCCTATTTTTTGTAACTAACCACAAGGCACTATCAGGCATCGCTGCACATTGCAGCATATGTGTGTTGACATGGGGTGCAATTTAAAATGAATGGAACTGCAACGCAAGTAACGTTACCACCACAACAAAATAGTGTAAATGGGCCTTAAGAAGGGACAGTTGTGGCCAACAGCTGTGCAGAACTTTCAGCATTTGAGAGGTCCCTTTAATTGGAACGATCCTCAGTTCTGGCATTGAAGTCACTGGTGGAATGTCATTTGTGGCGGAGCGGTGACCTTGTCCAGCTCTTGGTAATGCAGAGCTCTGGTTTCAGCCGGTCATCCATTATTTATAAGATATTGGGAAATTCAGTACGATTATCTGCAGTAGGGGAGACAGACGGGGTTGTGGGATTTCTCCTGAGAGGAAGGGAGGGGGGTCATATGATTCCTGGTGTCCATTCTCCCTCCCAACCACTGCACTGATTTAAAGGGGAACTCTAGCGTGTGATTACTCAGAACACAACTGTGCTGATTTTTTAAAGAACAAATACGCTAAAACCTGTACGCTGTATCCTTGGACACTTTCGGGCAGCCATTATAAAGAAAAAGACAAACAGGATGAATTGGTCTTTAAAATCTGTATTTTCAGGAAATTATGTAATATCAGCTGTTAGTAAATCAATTTTGTTCTTCCCATTTTGGGTGTTTTGGGTTGTTTGAAGTATAATTGGGTAGTACACAGGGATTAAAGGGAAAGTTCACTCAAAATCTACATTTTAGAGATGGGTGGAGCCAGATGGGCTTAATCCACCTTGGCTTCTGTTATCTTTTTGGGGGGCCACAGCAGATATGTCCTCATGACGTAGTTCATGCCTCTTTTTCCCCACTCATTAGGGAGTTTTGGATGTTCTGGCCCACTTTAGGGGTGTTCCCACTCCCCATTTGCTTTCTGAATATGGTGTAAAAATGGGTTAAAAGCCCCCGTATCTGTCTCAATTGGGGGAATTTTCCTTCACTTCCTGTCCTATTGAAAGGAACCTTCAGCCCTTAGTCATCATAGATGCCAACTTCTTTCAATGTGACAATGCATCTTGGACTCCAGTCCCGATGGTGCTATGTTTTAGGTGATGTCCTGGGATCACAGTGTTATTATTAAAGGAGGGATTTGAATGGCCCACTCTGGTAAGTAGGTGGGGCATGCCTGGTCACTGAGTGGACTATGGGTGGGGATTTTACTACGTTTTGGGGGTTGGGATTGGAATGTTGGTAAGTAGGTGGGGCATGCCTGGTCCCTGAGTGAACTATGGGCAGGGTTTGCTATGTTCTGGGGGTTCGGAACTGGAATGTTTGGTAAGTAGGTGGGGCATGCCTGGTCACTGAGAGACTATGGGCGGATTTTGCTTTGTCCTGGGGTTGGAATGTACTGGAATGTTGGTAAGTTTGAGACAGCTGTGAACTGGAACAGGTATCCTGATTGGAAGATTTCCTCTGATTTCATGTTCTGGTGACCTTTGTTACCAGGGCTTTTTTCAGGTAGAACAAGTCTTGCCACAGATTCTCAATTGGATTTAGGTTTAGTTTTCCACCACACAGTGTTTTTGCTTTTAGACCACAAAGTTCAGTTTTAGTCTCATCTGACCAGATCACCTTCTTCCACATGTTTGCTGTGTCCCCCATATGGCTTCTGACAAACTGCAAACAGGACTTCTTATGGCTTTCTTTTAACAATGGCTTTCTTCTTACCACTCTTCCGTAGAGACCGGATTTGTCGAGTGCACGACTCAGACTGGGTTCAGACCTTTGCGAATTGGATGTGGATCACCACATCCAATTCACAATAGCAAGAGTGACCGGCTCTCTATGGAGCCGATTCAGATCTCCTCAGCAGGTCTGGTGCCTTTTAAAAAAAAAAGATGTGCATCTTTTGGTCCGTTTCAGGTGCAAATTCAACCCAATATTCGGGCTGAAATCGAACCTGAAACGGTGAACCAGCACGCACTGGACCCCTGTTGTGAGCCGCATTCGGCTCAAATGTGCACTGAGCCATATAGTTCACCTGTGGACAGATTCTCCCACCTGAGCTGTGGATCTCTGCAGATCCTCCAGAGTTACCATGGGCCTCTTGGCTGCTTCTCTGATGAATGCTCTCCTCGCCCAGCCTGTCAGTTTAGGTGGACGACCATGCCTTGGTAAGTTTGCAGTTGTGCCATCCTCTTTCTATTTTCAGATGATGGATTGAACAGAGCTCCGTGAGATGTTCAAAGCTTGGGATATTTTTTTATAACCCAACCCTGCTTTAAACTTCTCCACAAATTTCTCCCTAACCTCTTTGATGTGTTTCTTGGCCTTCATGATGCTGTTTGTTCACTAAGGTTCTTCACAGAACAGCTGTATTTATAGTGAGATTAAATTACATGCAGGTAGACTCTATTTACGTGACTTCTGAAGGCAATTGGCTCCACTAGATTTTATTTAGGGGTATCAGAGTAAAGGGGGCTAAATACAAATTCACGCCACACTTTATACATATTTATTTAAAAAAAAAAATGAAAACCATTTATAATTTTCCTGTGTTGGTCTATCACATAAAATGCCAATAAAATACTCTACATTTTTGGTTGTAACATGACAAAATGTGGAAAATTTCAAGGGGTATGAATACCTTTTTTCAAGGCACTGTAGGTGTTTTGGGTGGTGTCTTTTTTATTGCATTTTCATTGCCTCTTATTTTACGCTATAATTTCTTTATAATGTTTTATTTTGTTCATTGACAATTTTCACCTTGCCCTTCAAAGTTCTCAGGGATTGGCTGATAGCTGAGATTTGCCTCTGTCTGGCAGTGCCCATAGCGTCCGTCCCCCTGTAGTTTTTACGCAGACAAGTTTCTGAGTCTGGAAAGTAATTGAAGTCGATATTCGCTGGAGGCTGATAGGGACAAGATCTCAGGGCTTGCAGGATTCAGGAAGATTTTATTTTATTACATTTTTCAAAGCTTATTTCTTTTCCTGGGGGTTACTGTCAAATTTCCAAATGTTCCCCACAGCCGATCACCTCTGCTCTGTGCATTCTGTATATCAGGGAGAGCCAGGGGTCATCCAACCTGACTTTTTATATTTTGTCATCTTTTTTTCTTTTCTTTCCTATTCGGCATCCCCACTCAGACAAGAAAAAGTACCAAAATTGCAACCATGGGTGCATTTTTAATGCATTTTTGATGCATTTTCTATTCATTTCAACAGGGAGGTGCATTTTTTTAACCGCACAAAACATGCAACAAAAATACAGCATGCAGGACTTTTAAAAATGCAACTGACCGGACTGAAGAGTTACATAGTATTTAAAGTGATTTTTTTTTTTAAATAACAAACATGTCATACTTACCTGCTCTGTAAAGTGGTTTTGCACAGAGCAGGCCAGATCCTACTCTTCTTGGGTCCCATGCCAGTGCTCCTGACTCCTCCCTCCTGCCGGGTGTGGCAGCTGTGGCTCTGTGTGAGCCGTGGCTTGGCCCCGATTGACTCACTGGCTGTGATTGACAGCAGCGGCAGCCGATGGCAAAGCCAATGAGGAGTGCAATTCCCCGGAAAGGCAAGGCTCTCGTGGACATTGCTGGATCGAGAGAGGGCTCAGGTAAGTATTGGGGGGGGGGGGGGGCTTAGAATGCATGAACCTAAAAACCTTGTGCCTTTACAACCACTTTAATGGTCATGCATCCTTCTTCCACTCTTGGTAAGGCAAAAACAGAAGAGAAACTGTTCAGTGTGAAAAAGCTCTAAAGGCTATAATTTTTTTCGTTAAAATAAAAAAGAGGTCATGGTTACCTTCTCTGTACAGTCATATTGCACAGAGTGGTCCCTTACCTCCTCCTCTTGCAGTCCCCTACCACTTCTTTAAGCACCTCCTTCCTCCAGCAGCCGCCAAAGCAAGCCGAGTGCTAAGGGGTTGCCTGTGCATAGCCGCTCATGAGTCAAGCTGTGTGCATCCATAGACATACACAGTACTTATAAAATATGCCCCCGCTCCCTCCTCACATGAGTTTGACTGACAGCAGCAGGAGCCCATGCTCTCAGTGCCTTCTGTGAGACCAGAAAGTAAAGAGGTTGGAGACTGGAGCCAAAACAGCTCTGAAATGGTGATATGGAGTCAGGTAAGTGTTTAGGGAATGGTGGGGGAGTTAATGGGGCATATTTTATCTCGCACATAGTGGTGAAAAAAAAACGTTTGAACCGCTTTTAAACGTACCCAATTGTTAAAATCTCCAACAGTGCGCTAGTATTTGCAGTCGTCCTCCATCATATTGTTAGCTGGACCATGCCAGCCTGTGTTTTAGGCTCTTCTAGGCTGCAAAGAGGGGAAATTAATCAAGAATTTTGTATCGCTGCCAGCACCGTGTGGGAATAATCTTTGGAGTCTAATTGCAGAGATTAGGGAACATGTCAGAGTTTTAGCCGCTCTTTGAGAATTGCTTTGACAGCGGTCCAAAGCGACTCCAA
Organism: Rana kukunoris; assembly: GCA_029574335.1. Taxonomy (NCBI): domain Eukaryota; kingdom Metazoa; phylum Chordata; class Amphibia; order Anura; family Ranidae; genus Rana; species Rana kukunoris. The sequence continues at coordinate 22,920,540 of CM056056.1, read as the reverse complement.
ATCTCTGCGTATTAGAATAAAAAGATACAAGCCCACCCAGCTCCCATCAGTGCTACCCAGAGCCGAAGAGGAACCATCAGTGACCGGTGCCACCAGCAAGGCCAGGAGAAGGGTCCCCTGGCATCCAAGGCAAGGATGCCAAAGTGGGGCCCTTTACTCCAAGCTTTTCAACTCAGTGCTACAAAAAGCACAAATGTAAAACAAAATTTAACGTAAGGGTTTATTTAATGGTGTCAACAAATTTTAGGGTCCCCTTTATAAAGATTCTAGTGCCAAAACTGAAAGAAAATTTGCGTTGTACAAATGATAAAAAAAAAGCCATTTTTATTTTAATACAAATTTTGTTTTGTTTCATTACATTAAAAGACTAAATAAAAATACGGAACAAGAAAAAAATTGCAAAAAGGAAATTAGGCAAAAAATTAAAGAGTTAAGAAAAACAAAAAAGGAAAATAGTTTTTTGGGGGAAGCTGGGGTGGACTTTAACCACTTAAGGACCCCCGCACGCACATATACGGCCACAGAATGGCACGTACAGGCACAAGGGCGTAAATTTACGTCCCCGCCTAAGTGCGGTTCGGGGGTCCCATCGGGACCCCCTCCGCGGCGTGCGGGGGTCCCCCTGGCTCCGGGAGCGATCCGGGATCTGGGGGCGGATGTCGGCGAATACCCGCCCCCCCGCGATCGCTCCCAGCCAATGGGAGCGCGCTCCCAACCTGTCACTTCCTCCTCCTGTGTTTACACAGGAAGGAGGAAATGATGTATTCTCTCATCGCAGCGCTGTTTCCCAGCGCTGCTGATGAGAGAAGACATCACAAGTAAGTGTGCACCAACACAACACTGACACACACTCACATAGGCATATTAACCCCTTGTGATCGCCCCCCCCCCCCACCCCCCTGTCACAGTGTCACTGAATGCAGTGATCTAATCACTGCATTTAGTGTCAGTGTGACAGGCAGTGTAAAAAACAGTTAGTGTTAGGTTCAGGATAGCCCCCCCACCCCCCCTAATAAAGTTTTAACCCCCTGATCACCGCCCTAGTTAACCCTTTCACTCCCTATTGCCAGCGTCACTAAGCATACATTTTTCTGATCGCTGTATTAGTGTCGCTGTTCCCGCTAGGTAGCTATTTTTTTTTCTTGCGATTTTTTTTTTTACTAAAGACATGTGGCTAAATAAATTTTGGCCTAAATGTTTGACTAAAATTTAGTTTATTTGATTTTTTTTTAAACAAAAAGTAAAAAATAGTGTTTTTTTTTCAAAAATGTCGCTCTATTTTTGTATATAGCGCAAAAAATAAAAATCGCAGAGGTGATCAAATACCACCAAAAGAAAGCTCTATTTGTGGGAAGAAAAGGACGCAAATTTTGTTTGGGAGCCACGTCGCACGACCGCGCAATTGTCTGTTAAAGCGACGCAGTGCCGAATCGCAAAAACACCTTGGGTCATTTACCAGCGTATTGGTCCGGGTCTTAAGTGGTTAATGGTACCGTAAAGACTTGAGATAACAATCTTAGTATAAAAAGTTTTTACAATTTTATTACAGAAATAATTAAAATACATAGCTTTAAAACAGACTAAGACAAGAACAATAGCTCTATACAGTCACAAATATTGTGATCAACAATTAAACCATCTATGTATTAATGGCTCAACATTTTTCACGGACGAAGATATCTCCTCCCTCCTGTAATAAGCCTTCCTTCTTTTATTACAGATACGTCTGATATGCCTAAACATGTGGAGGAAACCCATGTTCCCCCTGGCACCCTGCTCCTTGCCATTAATATCTAATCTCTTTATTCGAGTATCCCGCACAAGCAGGGTGTCCGGGTGATGTGGTCCTTCCTCATGGAAGAGGATAGACCATCTTGGCCACTGTACCGCTTTGTCTTGGATTTACTTTCTTTAATCTAACTAGTAACTACTCTTTGTTTATGGACCAGTTGTTTCTTTAAATACAGGGAGTGGCCATGGGTACGTGTGCTGTGCTCCATCTTTTGCAAATTTGTTTTTAGGAGGTTGGGAAAGAGAGGTCTTTTCCAGTGAAGCCTTTGCGCCCTGGTTCCTTTATTTTTATCTGTTTGTTCTTATACATTCATGACCTGATTTGGTCATTTGGACCTGCAAATGTTTTTGAAGCAATTGAATTTCAATTATTACAATTTAAAATTCACTTACGTTGTGAGTGGATCACAAACATCCTTTCTTGATCTAAATATCTTGGTTGATCCAGATGGATATATAAAATCAGACTTCTAATGAAAACCGAGTGCTGGCAACACTATACTTCATGTCAGCAGTTTGCATCCTAGTTCGCTGGTTAGAAGTATCCCATATGCCCAATATCTGTTTGCAGAGACATTGTACTTCAGATTTAGATTTAAAGAGACAGGCTGACCTGCTACAGCAGAGGCTTCTAGCAAGAGGGTATTCTTGAAAATTGTTGACACACTTTTAATAAAGCTAGGGCAAAAACAAAAGGATCTCTATTCTACAATATTCCCCCGAAATGTAATATTCAAACTGTTGGCTTGGTTACAAAGTTCTCTACAAATTAACACCGTTAATCGCAAAAAATTGGCATTTCCTCACAGAGGATTATACCATCTCTAAATATGTGAGATGTACATATGAAGATTGTTGTCTTAAAGGGGTTGTAAAGGATTTTTTCCCCCCTAAATATCTTCCTTTTCCTTAGTGCAGTCCTCCTTCACTTACCTTATCCTTCAATTTTTGCTTTTAAATGTCCTTATTTCTTCTGAGAAATCCTCACTTCCTGTCCTTCTGTCTGTAAATCACCACCGTAATGCGAGGCTTTCTTCCTGGTGTGGAGAACGCCTCTTGAGGGGGGAGGGGGCGAGCAGGAGTGTCAGGACGCCCATTGACACACAGCTCCTTTCTCTATCTGCAAATTAGAGAGTGTCCTGATTTGCCTGCTCGCCCCATCCCCCCAAGTATTCACCCTGTTGCCAGATTTCCATACATCACTCTCTAATGCCGCGTACACACGATCATTTTTTGTGATAAAAAAAAACGACGTTTACAAAAACGTCATTTAAAATCACCGCGTGTGTGGGCAAAACGTTGTTTTATGTCTTTAAAAAAACGACCAAAAAAAAATTCGAACATGCTTGAATTTTTTGTGTCGTTTTTCAAAACGTTGTTTTTTGTGTTTTTTGTGGGCAAAACGATGTTGAAAACTACGTTTTTAAAGCCGCGCATGCTCAGAGGCAAGTTATGAGACGGAGCTTCAATGGAACAGAGTGCCGTTGAACGTGGTGTACGTCACCACGCTTTGCTAGAGCATTTTGGAAAAACGATGGTGTGTATGCAACGTCGTTTTGGAAAATGAAGTTTGAAAAACGTCGTTTTGTTTCATCACTTGAAACGTCGTTTTTTTTCATCACAAAAAGTGATTGTGTGTACGTGGCATAATAGACAATGAATAGTCCTTTGCGTTGTTTTGCCTTTTTGTTTATTTGGGGGATATAACTTGGTTGGGGTATGGGATGCCCATAGAACAGATTACATTTTCCATGTTATAGCGGTTGCGCTTTAAACTGGAAATGGTCATTGTGACGTTGCTGATTAACTTGAAGAATTGCTATAGCGCTGGCGCTTTGCATATTCTGACTAGAGCACTTAGAAAAAATTGATGGACTCTAAGACCCCTTTCACACTGCAGAGTTTTTCAGGCGGTACAGTGCTAAAAATAGCGCTGCTATACCGCCTGAAAAACATCTTCACTGCCTACTCAATGTGAAAGCCCGAGGACAATGCGCTGGCGGGAGAGAGAAAAATCTCTTGTCAGAGGCATCTTTGGAGTGGTGAGAGGAGCGGCGTGTATACCACTCCTTCACCGCTCCTTCCCATTTAAAACAATGGGAAACTGCAGCAATACTGCCCGCAATGCGCCTCTGCAGAGGCGCATTGCAGGCGGTATTAACCCTTTATCGGCCCCTAGCGGGGGTTAATACCGTACCGCTAGCGGCCGATTCCCGCAGCAATCCCGGCGGTATAGCGCCGCTATTTTTAGTGGCGCTATACCGCCACCGCGGCTCCCGCTCCAATGTGAAAGGGGCCTCCCCTAATGTAAAGCGCTGCGTAAACTGTTGGCGCTATATAAATCCTGTATAATAATAATAATAACCTTAAAGCGGAGTTCCACCCAGGAAAAAAACATTTGCCCAAAAGTCATAAAAAAAATATATAAAAAAAGTGAAAAAAAAAATGTATACTCACCCAAAATACCTGTTGCTATGCGGAAGTCCGTAATCTGCCTCATCCGCACCGCGGTGTGTTTTCTCCTTCTCCTTCTCCTAGTGAATGGGGCGCGCTGCTTTCTGGGAACTGTGTGTGTTCTCAGAGAGCAGCCGCCCATTCACAAGCCAGCATGAGACTCACGCAGGCACAGTAGGAAATGGGCAGTGAAGCCGCGGGACCTGCATCGATCGTGGGACCGGCATCGGGGGGGCCATCAGCGCGTGCAAGTAGGACAGGTAAGTGTCCTTATTAAAAGTCAGCAGCTACACTGTTAGTAGCTGCTGACTTTAAAAAAAAAAATACTTCTCCTCTGCACAACTCTTGCAGACTGTTACTCCCAGGACTCTTCTTCTGCTGCACAAACTTCTCTGTCACAGCGTTAGTCTTTCCACACCATCATCTTGAACTGTGCCAGACAACACTCTGGTGTGGAGAAAGCCTCTTGAGGGGGCGAGCAGGAGTGTCAGGACGTCCACTAACACACAGCTTCTTTCTCTATCTGCAAAGTAGAGAGGGTCTGACACTCCTGCTCCCCCTCCCCCTCAAGAGGCTTTCTCCACACCAGGGAGAAAGCCTTGGAGTTAGACAGTAGAACAGGAAATGAGGATTTCTCAAAATAAATAAAGTCATTTAAAAGCAAAATGGAAGGATGAGGTAAGTGGAGGAGGACTGCACTAAGGTAAAGGAAGCTATTTAGGGATTTTTTTTTACCTTTACAACCCGTTTAAGTTCAGTGCTTCCGAGCATGCGTTGAATTGTTTCCATGCGTCTGAATTTTGGGTGTTGGAGATGCTACAGGCGATCGGAATTTCCAATTGGTATTTTTTTCCGGCGGAAAAATAGAGAACCTGCTCTCAATCTTTTTCTTGGTAGAAATTCCGACAGCAAAAGTCCACTGGAGCGCACACACGGTCGGAATTTCTGACCAAAAGCTCACATCGGTCTTTTGCTGGCGGAATTTTTGACCGTGTGTATGCGGCATTAGACTGGTATGTCAGTTAAGTTCATGTGCGTGTAAAGACAGGTGTCCCAATACTTATGAAATGATAGTGTATATAAAGGAAACTAAGTTATATAAAGGGGGGTGGATGACAAAGGGGATGAGTGTTAATGGTGGCAGTTCGGTTTTCGTCGGCCCTAGAAATACAGCACCTTAGGGGTTACTCTGACATCCCTGTCGCTCGTGCATTCATTGCGAAACTGACAGTCTGAATGCGCCATTGTGCAGGATTAATTGTGCGGTTATTGATTGTGATGCACTTCCCCGTCTTTTGTAAAAGGGTAATGGGAATCGTGTATGACGGATGGGATTGCATTGTCACTGCCTTTCAGCTTTTTCATTCTGTGTTTTAAATGGAGTCATTCCGCCGATTGGCAATATAAAGTGCATCAGAGCGAACATCAGCGCTTTGTTTTTTTATGGCAGCTTCATGTGAAGGCAGACTGGGCAGGAGCCTAAGGCGGTTCCCTGCAGGAGAGGGGTTGGCAGATCGACCTATACATGGAATCTGCTATGTGTAGAATGGAAATGGATTGGATACAATGTACACAGAATGCACTCGGAAGAAAGTTGCAACCTAATGGCCCTCCATGATGCCAGCCCCAGCCTGACATTGTCCAGTGCTACTGGTGCCTGAACCTCCTTCAGATCTCCATAAAGACAGATGATTGATCTTGATTTATTTTCCTTACACTCTCTGGCCCATTCCTTCATATCATCTCTGACCCCCGGCCTTCCCTCTAGTCTCCTCTATTGGAATAGCTTCTCACAATGTGCATTAGAAGATGTAGCAGAGTCAGATAGAGCCCTTCTCTTTTCTTGGCTGCAGAATGTCCAGCATCATCTAGCTCTTTCCTCCCCAGCCTGACTTTCCTGCTGCTTTCATTCATTGGGTTTTGGTTCTTTCAGTCATGGTGGCTCAGCATCACACGTGGGCATTATCCAGGGCAATAAGCATTCAAACACAGCCTGCCTGGGAGCATCCAATTCTCCAGACTGCAACCAGCCATCAAAGATGGGTGAAATCAGTACAACAGATGAGGACGAACATACAGGGAAAAACCAGACTAATTTGTCAAATTGAATTTTAATACATTTTTATTGCTTAATAATCATATTTCTAGGTTTGGATTGTCAGTATATGGCAGGCTCTGCCTCCTGCGTACCATTGTTGTACAGTGATTGCGTTTAACTGTTTCCCAGTCTCTGTGTGAAGTGGTCCCCCGCTGCGAGGAGTCTGGTGCTAGGCCAGGCCCAGCAGAGTTTGCACTCCCAGTTTGTGAGACAACTGAGGCCTTTGTGTTTTAATTGAAGCAAATTAAGTTTATACTCCGCCAATGGCCGCAAGCTAAGTCACTGTTTTTATTTACTTTACTTTGCTTTAATGAAATGCAGAACTTTGTGTGGAGCAGATTGTGGTTGTTACAGAATAATATCCACCCTGGGAGGAGCGGATATAAGTGACAGAGGGGAGATTGGATTGAGTATTAAGTGTGTGAGATGCTGTTCTAGTGGGGAGATGACAGTGCGAGGTGAGAACGTGGAGGCCCGCTAACTGCAGCAGGTGCGTAACAAGTGGCGAAACACACTGTACACTGAAGAGTTATACTGTTATGTAGGGGTCACTGAAAGTGTAATACTGACATATGTCATTCTATGTGTCCCCCTAAATGGAAGTGTGACATTGTTCTGGGACGCCAAGTGTCAGTGAGTCATTGTTCTGGGATCCCAAGTGTCGGTGTGTCATTGTTCTGGGGCCCCAAGTGTCAGCGTGTTATTGTTCTGGGACCCCAAGTGTCAGTGTGTCATTGTTCTGGGGCCCCAAGTGTCAGTGTGTTATTGTTCTGGGACCCCAAGTGTCAGTGTGTTATTGTTCTGGGACCCCAAGTGTCAGTGTGTTATTGTTCTGGGACCCCAAGTGTCAGTGTGTCATTGTTCTGGGGCCCCAAGTGTCAGTATGTTATTGTTCTGGGACCCCAAGTGTCAGTGTGTCATTGTTCTGGGGCCCCAAGTGTCAGTGTGTCATTGTTCTGGGATCCCAAGTGTCGGTGTGTCATTGTTCTGGGGCCCCAAGTGTCAGCGTGTTATTGTTCTGGGACCCCAAGTGTCAGTGTGTCATTGTTCTGGGGCCCCAAGTGTCAGTGTGTTATTGTTCTGGGACCCCAAGTGTCAGTGTGTTATTGTTCTGGGACCCCAAGTGTCAGTGTGTTATTGTTCTGGGACCCCAAGTGTCAGTGTGTCATTGTTCTGGGGCCCCAAGTGTCAGTATGTTATTGTTCTGGGACCCCAAGTGTCAGTGTGTCATTGTTCTGGGGCCCCAAGTGTCAGTGTGTCATTGTTCTGGGGCCCCAAGTGTCAGTGTGTCATTGTTCTGGGGCCCCAAGTGAAGTGTGTCATTGTTTTGGGGCTCCAAGTGTCAGTGTGTCATTGTTTTGGGGCTCCAAGTGTCAGTGTGTCATTGTTTTGGGGCTCCAAGTGTCAGTGTGTCATTGTTCTGGGGCCCCAAGTGAAGTGTGTCATTGTTCTGGGGCTCCAAGTGTCAGTGTGTCATTGTTTTGGGGCTCCAAGTGTCAGTGTGTCATTGTTTTGGGGCTCCAAGTATCAGTGTGTCATTGTTTTGAGGCTCCAAGTGTCAGTGTGTCATTGTTTTGGGGCTCCAAGTGTCAGTGTGTCATTGTTTTGGGGCTCCAAGTATCAGTGTGTCATTGTTTTGAGGCTCCAAGTGTCAGTGTGTCATTGTTTTGCTGCCCCAAGTGTCAGTGTGTCATTGTTTTGGGGCTCCAAGTATCAGTGTGTCATTGTTTTGCTGCCCCAAGTATCTGTGTTATTGTTTTGAGGCTCCAAGTGTCAGTGTGACATTGTTTTGGGGCTCCAAGTGTCAGTGTGACATTGTTTTGGGGCTCCAAGTGTCAGTGTGACATTGTTTTGGGGCTCCAAGTGTCAGTGTGACATTGTTTTGGGGCTCCAAGTGTCAGTGTGACATTGTTTTGGGGCTCCAAGTGTTAGTGTGACATTGTTCTAGACCCCAAGTGTCAGCGAGCCATTGTTCTAGATCCCCAAGTGTCAGTGAGCCATTGTTCTAGATCCCCAAGTGTCAATGAGTCATTTTCTATACCCCCACATGTCAGTTTGTCATTGATCTAGACCCCCAAGTGTCAGTGTATCATTTTTCTGGTGACCCCCGAGTGTCAGTGTGTTATTGTTCTGGACCCACAATTGTCAGTGTGACTTTGTTCTGGGATCCCAGATTGTCAGTGTGACTTTGTTGTGGGATCCCAGATTGTCAGTGTGACATTGTTCTGGGACCCCAGAGGGTCAGTGTGTCATTGTTCTGGGACCCCCAAGTATCAGTGTGACATTGTTCTGGGATCCCAGATTGTCAGTGTGTTGTTTTTTTGACCCCTAATGTCAATGTGTCATTATGGGACCCCCAAGTATCTGTGTGTCATGGGGCCCTCAGGTATCCACGTGTCATTATTTCTAGGAGCACCAAGATTCTGTGTCATTTTTCTTGGGCCCCAAAGTATCTGTGTGTCATTATGGGACCCACAAATGTCCATTTGTCATATTTGGAGACCCCCAAGTGTCAGTGTGTCATTATTCCAAAACCACCAATTGCCAGCGTGTCATTGTTCCTGGACCCTCAAAATGTGTATACGTTGCCCACGTTCTTTCTTCTTTTCCATCTTTTATTGAATAAGCCATGCTGAGTATGTTATGAGAGAAGATTCTGATGAATGACATCACAAGGAGCCGCCTTGCCATTCAGCGCCAGGTCGCCCCCACAGTTGTCGGTGTGTGTAGGCATTTGTGTTTGATAACACGTCTGCAGTACATCAAGGTAACATATGGTGCCGGCTTGGTGTGACGTCTTGTTAGACACACAGAATGCTGCATTGATTCAGTATCTAGTGCTGGAGGTGCCAGGTCACTTGGGCAAACAATACATAATGCCATCTGGCACTTGTACAGCTGCTACCTGACATCTCCCTGGCAGCACCTGCTGGCTTATACTTCAAGTCTCATAAAACAACTTTCCCAGGTATTAACCCTCTGGCATCACTGAACGGGAAAATATTGAGTTTTCAAAACTTTGCAAATCACCTTCAGACAGAACACGTGCCAGTGAGTCACATAGGGTGGCATACCGAAGGGAAAACTCTGCTCTTAACTCTTTATATTGTTGCAGTGTTATAGCATTCTCAATGTCCTTCATACTTTTTCAAGGTGACATACAATTGGTTAGGCTGGCCATAGATTTTTTTCAGAAATTATCAAAATTCTGTGAAATTAATATTAATTGGCACTTTAAGTATGAAGAAATTAATTCTGACAACCAACATATATAGTAGACACCAGACATGACGGTTTTCCCACGTCCCATGGTCATTAAGTGCAGGTGATCATCTTTGAGAGCTGATATTAACCAAACGGTTTAGAGTACATGCCAGTGGATTGAAAAGTAATTGAAAACAATGATCAGTCACCCCCATTTTCTATTTACAGCATTGTTCAGTAAGTGTCAAATGTGCGCATGCAGCTGAGAAAAGCCTGTGGTGCTTGTGTCCCTGGAGCAGAAGTCTAGGGGTGTCAGAAAAATTTGCTTTGGGCTGGGCCTTTTACCTGAGACCGGAACATATTTTTATACCATTGCCTTGCACTTTGGGCACTTTAATGCACTTATTTATTTTTTGCACTGCACATAGCTCTTTATTTACCGCCAACTAGTAGTGTGTAGGTTCTCTGACTTGCCCTGAAAGTCTTTAGGGTTGGGGGGGCCATTGCCTTATGGTCAGGTTATTCCCCTCCCACGGAGTCTCCTTTTGAGGGAGTCCCACCTAGTACTTGGGTGGAGCTTGCCCTGGCAGGTTTTCCAAAAAATGGTGTCCACCTATTTTCGGCTGGGTGGACCATAAGTATCCAGTCCCCATCAGGAGTCTTGCACTCTGGGGGATCAGCGGCCGGTGATGTCTTTTGCATGAAGGATCAATAAAGGTGAAGTGTTGCAGCGAATTCCGGATTCCTTTCGATTGCGTATCTGCAGAGGAGCTATACTAGCACCTCATCTTAACTTTGCCTATGCTGTGAAGGGATGGCTAATGTGCTCAACTGGAGCAGCTTTCTCTTCAGTGTGTAGGTCCCCTGACTTGCCTGAAAGTCATGGAGGGGAGCAGGGAACGTTGCCTTATGGTCATTTTCTTCCCCTCCCATGGGGTCTCCCCCCACCTAGTACTTGGGTGGAGCTTGCCCTGACAGGTCCTCCAAAGAATGGTGTCCACCTTGTTTCGGCTGGGCAGACCATGAGTACCCTGTCCCCGTCAGGAGCCTTGCGCCCTGGGGAATTAGGGGCAGGTCCCCCGAAGAATGGAGTCCACCTGGTTTAAACCGGGTAGACCATGAGTGCCCAGTCTTGAACCCTGTGGGATCAGGGGCAGGTCTTCCAAAGAATAGGGGCCACCTGGTTTAAACCGGGTAGACCATAAGTACCAAGTCCCCATTAGGAGTCTTGCACCCTGCCAGATGAGGGGCAGGGCCCCTAAAGGAATGGGGTCCACCTCGTTTAAGCCTGGTGGAGCATGTGTAACCAATCCCCGTCAGGAGTCTTACACCCTGGGAGATATGGGGTGGGTCTTCCAAAGAATGGGGTCCACCTGGTTTCAGCCAGGTACACTATAAAAATCTAGTCCCTGTCCGGAGTCTTGGACCCTGCGGGATCAGGGGCAGGTCCCCTGAAGAATGGAGTCCACCTGGTTTTGGCCAGGTAGACCATGAGTACCAAGTCCCCGTCAGGAGTATTGCACCCTAGGGGATTGGGGTATGATAGTCTTTAATCATAAGAACAGGACCATGTGTTAAGCCCCGTACACACGTACGAGAACCGCGACGGGCGGAACACTTCGTTCCGCCCGTCGAGGTTCTCGCCCGGCCGTCAGATTCGGCGACCAGCCCGTCGGGAAAGGCGACCAGCTATTAATCCCGACGGGCCGCCGAGAAAATAGAGAACCTGCTCTCTATTTTCTATCGGCGGCTTTCCCGACGGGATGCTCGCCGAGAGTGTACACACGGCCGAGGTTCTCGGCAGAATGAGGATCCCAGCGAGCTTCTCGCTGGTTTCTGCCGAAAACCTTGGCCGTGTGTACGGGGCTTAACACTTTATGCACTTTTTTGTGTGTTCGTTTTTTTTTTTATTCCACCTGGTGTTTTTATTTTGGGCCCACTGCACTGCAGAGCTTAAAAAATAAAAATAAATGTGTATATGCTCAGAGACTGTTAAACAATGTCTTGGTTACAAGAACAGTATAATTCCCTGCTATAATTCCCAGCACTATTCCTGTCTACCTGGGACCTTTGAATGTTCCCGCCCAATTTTGGGTGTTCTGACTCCTCCTCCTATTATTTTCAGAATTAAATTAGATAAATAAGAATCTGCTGGCATGGTGGGATTTAACCATAATGTTGACTTTTGATGGCAGATCCTCTTTTTCTTCATGTGGAGTCATCATGATGGGAAGTAAGGGAAAATCTTGCTAGTAGGAACAAAGACAACGCATTCCAGACTCCATACAAAACCATAAAAAATGTTTTGGTTTGGTTTGTATTTTAAGTTTTCTGAGATACCGTATAAATAAATAAAACCATGTATGTGTGACATGCAACATTTATTTTTCTTGTTGGATTGATCCAAACTATTTTTGTGTTCTGTATTTCAGTTTGTGGCTGCGACTTGGCTCAGGGAGGCTTCTTCATCAAGAACGGGGAGTATCTATGTACGTTGGATTACCAGCGCATGTACGGGACGCGGTGCAGTGGCTGCGGGGAGTTTGTGGAGGGAGAGGTGGTGACCGCGTTAGGAAAGACCTATCACCCCAGCTGCTTCGCCTGCACAGTCTGCAAGTAAGTATCGTCCGTGCAAATGAGGGAAAATGTAGATCTTGGGTGTCTTTCTGGACATGTCTTCAAATCTGAACTGTATTTTTTCCCCAAATATTGTGTTTGAAAGACCGCAAATACAATGTGACATAAAATATTGCAACGACCTCCATTTTATTCTCTAGGGTCTCTGCTAAAAAACAAAATATATACGGTATATATGTTTTGAGGTTCTAAGTAATTTTCTGGCAAAAAATACAGATTTTAACTTGTAAGCAACAAGTGTCAGAAAAAGGTTTAGTCTTTTAAGTGGTTAAACTTACCTCATTTACAGACAGAATCAGTGCCTGACCTTACAAATGTGCTTCTGGAAGAATAGTCAAACATTCCCATAGGCACACTCCAAAACCTTGTGGACAGCCTTCCCAGAAGAGTTTAGCTTGATGGCAGAGCAAGAGGTTGCATAGACCCACAGCTCTGACTCTTACTACCTGATCCTGCAGTCATCCTGAGTCCTTTCTCTCGCTGAACAGCACAGTGTCCTTCCCCACAGTTTGTGGGTATCTTTCCCGACCGTCATGATGGTAAAATATGGAACACCCAAGCCCCCACCTGCGACAGAACAACTTGCTTGGTTCCCGTAGAAAAGATGGCATTGAGGCCTCATCCAGAAGTGTAGATAGATAGACACATAGGGCCAGATTCTCGTAGATCCGCGTATCTATGAGCGGGGCGTAGCATATGCCATTTACACTACGCAGCCGCAACTTACTGGAGCAAGTGCCGTATTCTCAAAGCACTCGCTCCGTAATTTGCGGCGGCGTAGTCTAAATGGCCGGCGTAAGGCCGCATAATTCAAAGGGAGCGGCTTGTATTTAAATTAAGCGCGCCCCTGCGTCGATTGAACTGCGCATGCGCCGGTGTATCGTCATACTTCGCTCCCCATCACAGACTGCTCCGGAAGTGCTGTGGTGGCCAACTGCGCATGCGCGATGCATTCCAAACGCATCTGCGATGCGTTCCAATGCATTTACGGCAGTGCACACCAGCGAAACCTCGTTCGGCATCCAGGCTCTTTCCTTAACATCCCAGTGGATTGGAGGATGTTAAAAAAAGAGCCAGGAGGCCGAGCGAGCGGAGCGAGCCGTCCGAGCGAAGCGAGGACGTGAGGCCGACTGGCCACTTTCCCCTAAGTCTACGTCGCTCTGAATGACGGCTTCGCTGGTGTGCAGTGTCGTAAATGCATTGGAACGCATGGCGCATGTGCAGTTGGCCACCACAGCACTTCCGGAGCAGTCTGTGATGGGGGAGCCGAATATGACACGTCACCGGCCGTAAAAATAGCCCAGTGCGCATGCTCCAGCTCATGGCGGAAAACGTCACTAAAGCCGACGTGAGCGTCATTTACGTAAATCCCTATTCGCGAACGACTTAGCAAAACGATGTAAACGACGGAAAAAGACGACGCTATCCCAACGCCATACTTAACATGGCATACGACGGAGCTTCGTAAACTTACCCCTCATATAGCAGGGGTAAGTTTACGCTTACAGAAACAACGTAAACGACGACGAGGCAGCGCAAAAACGGTCAGAAATCGGCGTATCAGGCTCATTTGCATAGTCAAATGAGAAAACAACGTAAACGCCACCTAGCGGCCTGCGTAACATTACATTTAAGATCCGACGGTGTATGTGACTTACGCCAGTCGGATCTTAGCGTACAACCGGCGTATCACGTTTTCTGGATAGAAAACAATGATACGCCGGCGGGAAATTCGAATTACGCCGGTGTATCTGTAGATACTCCGGCGTAATTCCTTTGAGTATCTGGCCCATAGACAGACAGACCGACAGACAAGATACAGTCGATAGATTTGGTGGAGATTTTTTTGTCTTTGTCTTTCGTTTCTCAGCCACAAACGTACTAATTTCTACACACGTCTTTATTCTTGCCAGGCGTCCATTTCCGCCAGGAGATCGCGTCACGTTCAATGGGAGAGACTGTCTGTGTCAGAGCTGCGCTGCACAACCCATGGCCCCAGGACCTAAAGAGATCACCACATCCAGCAGTAAGTGTTCACAGAAAATTCTGCAAAGTTTCTCTAAGCCAGTGATGGCGAACCTTGGCACCCCAGATGTTTTGGAACTACATTTCCCATGATGCTCATGCACTCTGTAGTGTAGATGAGCATCATGGGAAATGTAGTTCCAAAACATCTGGGGTGCCAAGGTTCGCCATCACTGCCCTAAGCTATCAATCAAACCCCTCTGTGTGTGTCCTCTTTTTTCTGAATGACAGTCTGAGGAAAGGAATGCTGATAAAGAGCAAGTGTGCTTACATCGTGATCAGCTGTGATTGGCTCTTTACCTTGTTGTGCAAACTGATTATTGCAATTCCCAATCCCAATCATGAATGGTTCTGTGTAGACATGTTATCTCCCAGCTCCTGAGTACGCATAACAGTAATGCATTACAGAGAGGAATGTACACTGCTATTTGATGCTATTACACAAACTAATAATTGCAATTCTCAGCTAAACCCGATCATGAATAGTCCTTTGTAGACAATATGCTGTACTCTACGTGCCGCACTGAACATTGTAACTGAAATCACGTGTGGTGAATGTGTACAGTTCTTTAGTAATTACATTTATCAGGCCGTGAAGAGTTCTCTCTGCTTCGCTGCCTCCACCACCCCTCTATAAATCCTCTCTGGGTGATTTTTACGAATATTTTCCAACAACGGATGACTTTTGTGCCAAACTCCGACATGCCCGCACAGGTCTGTCCTACAATAACTAGTGAGGTCATTGCGACATTCTAGTCATCAAGCCAAATTCCTGGGCGCTGATTTGTTCCCAAATATGAGCCAGACGCTGATCCCCAATGTGGGACGTTTGAGTAACAGAGACACCTGTCCTCCATTTTTACTGCTGTGAGAAGAGAACTCAGCAATACCACTAAAAGAAACAAACAGCCCAAATTGGATGGATTGTTTGTGGGGTGGGGGGGATAGAGTGTTTGGCCCCCCCAAAAAAATATACCACCTGCCACCACTGCCAAATTGACTCATCCATGTCTTTATGGACCTTGCTTTGTGCACTGTACCAAATCATTTGGTGGAGGTGGGATTATGGTGTGTGGTTGTTTTTCAGGGGTTGGGCTTGGCCCCTTAGTTCCAGTGAAGGGAACTCTTAAAGGGGTTGTTAAGGATTTATTTTTTTCCATTAAATAGCTTCCTTTACCTTAGTGCAGTCCTCCTTCACTTACCTTATCCTTCCATTTTGCTTTTAAATGTCCTTATTTCTTCTGAGAAATCCTCACTTCCTGTTCTTCTGTCTGTAACTCCACACAGTAATGCAAGGCTTTCTCCCTGGTGTGGAGAAAGCCTCTTCAGGGGGTGAGCAGGAGAGTCAGGACGCCCACTAACACACAGCTCCTTTCTCTATCTGCAATGTAGAAAGTGTCCTGACTCTCCTGCTCGCCCCTCCCCCTCAAGAGGCTTTCTCCACACCAGGGAGAAAGCCTTGCATTACAGTGTTGAGTTACAGACAGAAGAACAGGAAGTGAGGATTTCTCAGAAGAAATAAGGACATTTAAAAGCAAAATGGAAGGATTAGGTAAGTGAAGGAGGACTGCACTGAGGTAAAGGAAGCTATTTAGGGAGAAAAAAAATCCTTTAGAACCCCTTTAAGGCATCAATGTACTAATGCCTTGTATACACGAGTGTCATTCCCGTCGGAAAAAAGTTGGATGTTTTTTCTGACGGAATTCCACTCAAGCCTGCCTTGCATACACGCGGTGAACTTTTGACTGTCAAGAACGTGGTGACGTAAAAGACTCTGACGAGCCGAGAAAATTAAGTTGTATGTTTCTGAGCATGCGTCAATTTGTTTTTGCGAGCATGCGTCGGAATTTTGCGCGTCGGAATTTGTACACACGATAGGAAATTCCGATCAGATTCCCAATCGGAAAATAGAGAACCTGCTCCGTTGGAAAAAGTCTGGAGCATACACGGTCCGGATTCCCGTGCACACCAGTGCACAAAGCATGGTCCATAAAAACATAGATGAGCGAGTTTGGGGTGGAGGAACTTGACTGGACTGCACAGAGTCCCGACCTCAACCTGATAGAACACCTTTGGGATGAATTAGAGCGGAGACTGCGAGCCAGGCCTTCTCATCCACATCAGTCAACTTTTTTTGTATAATAAACAGAGCAAAAGAAAGAAAATAAGAGTAGGCCATACAATTTCCAAACATTTGAATTACATGTGAATGTGATGTAACTGATCCTTGTAGCTCTGTGTTGTTGTGAGTATTATGCAGCTTTGTGACATGCATGGCCTTTATATCAGTCTATGGAGTGTATTTGGATTATAGTAATTATAGTGAATCAGCTGTGTCTGTTAATTGTGTTAGTCACAGAGATGGAATGTGCAGCCATTATATGCAAATGTGAAATTTCTGGAAGGCTCAGCGGACCATATGAGAAATCAGCGTGGCCATCTGCTAGCGGGCAGCGCCCATACTGGACATCGCAGATCAGCCGGGCTTGTTTAGCATCTTGTGACACAGCAACTCCTTGTGAGATGTATCTCTTGTGACAGTCCATGGAGCTGACAATCCACTGACATTCCGCTGTGATATCACCACAGTGTCACATACAACTTGTAACATCTCATTACTGTCACTGCGTTCTTGCTGCATGGCGCCGTGCCATCCTGGACGGTCTTAAAGGGTACCTATCAGGATAACCATATGAGAGCAACCATGGCCGGGATTTTTCTTCCGAAGGAAAAATTCTGAGCAGGTTTGTGGACTCCTTTCTTCACTACCTGAAGTCACTAACCTGGAACAAGCAAGCAGGCAGTGAAGTCAAATTACCAACCTTAAATAGTTGTGGCTGCTCTGTAAATGCTCAGGACCGGAATGGCAGTCAAGGAATTTGAATTTTTAAATACATTTAATCAGGATCAAATTCCATATTACTATCTTTGTATAATTCCTATATACATAATATACACTCACTGGCCACTTTATTAGGTACACCTTTCTAGTACCGGGTTGGACCCCCTTTTGCCTTCAGAACTGCCCTCATTCTTCGTGACATAGATACAACAAGGTGTTGGAAACATTCCTCAGAGATTTTGCTCCATAGTGACATGATAACATCACACAGTTGCTGCAGATTTTTTTCGGCTGCACATCCATGATGCGAATCTCCCATTCCACCACATCCCAAAGGTGCCCTATTGGATGAGATCTGGTGACTGTGGAGGCCACTGGAGTGCAGTGACCTCATTGTCATGTCCAAGAAACCAGTGGTGGGATGATTTGAACTTTGTGACATGGTGCATTATCCTGCTATCCTGCTGTCAGAAGATGGGGACACTGGAGTCATAAAGGGATGGACATGGTCAGCAACAATACTCATGTAGGCTGTGGTGTTTAAATGATGCTCGATTGGTACTAAGGGGCCCAATGTGTGCCAAGAATATATCCTCCACACCATTATACCACCACGACCACCTGAACCGTTGATACAAGCAGGGCCGCCATCAGGGGGGTACAGGCATTACACCTGTAAGGGGCCCGGGGGTCCCCAGGGGCCCGGATGGGAACCACACTAAAAAAAAAAAAAAATTTTTTTTTTATTTTTTTTTTATTTTTTAGGGGTCCGAAGGTCCCCAGGGGCCCGGAGGCCACCAAGGGCCCCAGATGGCAAGCCCTTTTTTTAATAAAAAAAATATATTTTTTTTATAAAAAAATATATTTTTTTAATATATTTTTTATTTTTTATTAAAGGGCCAATTTTTTTCTTTTTTTTTTAGAGGTCCGGAGGTCCCCAGGGGCCCGGAGGCCACCCTTTTTTTTCTTTTGTTTTATAAAAAAATATATTTTTTTATAAAAAAATATATTTTTTTAATATATTTTTATTTAATTTTTTATTAAAGGGCCAATTTTTTTCTTTTATTTTTTTTTTAGAGGTTCGGAGGTCCACAGGGGCCCGGAGACCCCCAGGGCACTGGATGGCAAGCCCTTTTTTTTAATAAAAAAAATATATTTTTTTTTATAAAAAAAGATATTTTTTTAATATATTTTTTATTTTTTATTAAAGGGCCAATTTTTTTCTTTTTTTTTAGAGGTCCGGAGGTCCCCAGGGGCCCGAAGGCCACCAGGGCCCCAGATGGCAAGCCCTTTTTTTCTTTTTTTTTATAAAAAAATATATTTTTTTATAAAAAAATATTTTTTTTTATAAAAAAATATATTTTTTTAATATATATATTTTTTTTTTATTAAAGGGCCAATTTTTTTTTTTTATTTTTTTTTAGAGGTTCGGAGGTCCACAGGGGCCCGGAGGCCCCCAGGGCACTGGATGGCAACCCCCCTTTTTTTATTTATTTTCTATAAAAAAATATATTTTTTAATATATTTTTATTTTATTTTTTATTAAAGGGCCATTTGTTTAGGGGTCTAGGGGCCCGTAGGCCACCAGGGCCCCAGATGGCAACCCCCTCTTTTTTCTTTTATTTTTTATAAAAAAATATATTGTTTTAATATATTTTTCTTTTATTTTTTATTAAAGGGCCAATTTTTTTTCTTTTTTTTTTTTTTTTAGAGGTCCACAGGGACCTGGAGATCCCCAGGGCCCCAGATGACAACCCCCCTTTTTTATAAAAAAAATATATAATTTTTATATATTTTTTTATTTCTTTTATATATATATATATATATATATATATATATATATATATATATATATATATATTATTATTAAAGGGCCCAGAGGTCCCCAGGGCCCCCGGATGACAATCCTCCTTTTTTATATATTTTTTTTACTTTTTTATATTATTTTATTTCTTTTTTTTAATATATAGATGTATTATTATTAAAGGGCCCAGAGGTCCCCAGGGCCCTGGAAGGCAACCCCCCTTGGTTTTTTTTATTTTTATTTATATAAATGTTTATTTCTTTTTTTTTAAAGGGCCCAGAGGTTTCTTTTTATTAAAGGGCCCAGAGGACCCGAATGGAAAGCCCCTTTTTTTGTAATTTCCTTTTATAAAAAAAAAAAAAAATAAGGTCCCCGGGGCCCCAGTTGGCAACCACCCTTTAAAAAAATATATATATATATATATATATATATTCTCTCTTTTTATTAAAGGGCATAGAGGTCCCCAGGGCCCCGAATGGCTACCCCCTTTTTTATATTTATTCTTTATTTCTTCAGGGCCCCCCCGCTTCTCAACTTGCGCCAGCAGCCCCCCCCCCCGCTTCTCAATTTCATGCGGCAGCACCCCCCCCCCGGTTCTCTGCTCCAGGGGGCCCATGGCTGAAGCTGTGTAAGGGGCCCCAAAATTCCTGATGGCGGCCCTGGATACAAGGCAGGATGGATCAATGCTTTCATGTTGTTTTACACCAAATTCTGACCCGACCATCTAAATGTCGCAGCTGAAATCTTTTTTGTTCAACTTTGGTGATCCTGTGCTAATTTTAGCCTCAGTTTCCTGTTCTTAGTTGACAGGAGTGGCACTCGGTGTGGTCTTCTGCCGCTGTAGCCCATCTGCTTCAAGGTTTGTTGTGTCGCACAGAGATGGTATTCTGCATACCTTGGGTGTAACGATTATTTGAGTTAGGCCCCTTTCACTGAGCAGGGAAGGACTTGTCAGAGCCCAATACTTTTGGTAATATAGTGTATTTTGTATTGATACAGGCAGTGGCGGCTGGTGCGCAAAGTTTTTTTTTTTGGGGGGGGGAGGGACAAACTTTAAAAAAAAACATCAATTGCCGCCACTGTCCCCATCAAACGCCCCCCAAGTTTGCCCCCATCAAACGCCCCCCAAGTTTGCTCCCATCAAACGCCTCCCAGGTTTGCCCCCATCAAACGCCCCCCAGGTTTGCCCCCATCAAAAGCCCCCCAGGTTAGCCCCCATCAAAAGCCCCCCAGGTTAGCCCCCCAGGTTTGCCCCCATCAAACGCCCCCCAGGTTTGCCCCCATCAAATGCCCCCCAGGTTTGCCCCCATCAAACGCCCCCCAGGTTTGCCCCCATCAAACGCCCCCCAGGTTTGCCCCCATCAAACGCCCCCCAGGTTTGCCCCCATCAAACGCCCCCCAGGTTTGCCCCCATCAAACGCCCCCCAGGTTTGCCCCCATCAAACGCCCCCAGTTTGCCCCCATCAAACGCCCCCCAGGTTTGCCCCCATCAAACGCCCCCCAGGTTTGCCCCCATCAAACGCCCCCAGTTTGCCCCCATCAAACGCCCCCCGTCTCTTCCCCAAATGCCGCCAGTCTTACTTTCCTCTGGTCAGCGCCGTCCTCCACACTCCCTTGATGTCTTCTCCCGTCCTTAATGTCGCTTCAGCCAATCAGGTGACGGTAACCAGACCCGGTGCACCTCATTGGCTGAAAGGTGGGTCAGTGTTATGGAAGCGATTCCGTAACACAGCACTGTTTAAACAGGGAATGCACAGCCGTGTGCCCTCTGTTTAACCATTTGGAAGCCACTTAGAGCCCACAGGCTCTAATCGGGAAGCCTATTAGAGCCTCTGGCTCTAATCAGACACTTCCAAAACACACCCACCAATGTTCAGATGGCCGGCGCTCAACAGGGGGTCAGACACCTGAATAGTAGGCAGCAGCGGCGACATTAGATATATTCGTACAATGCATGAATATATCTATTGTTGAGTGATGGGTGCAGGAGAGAGGGGGCGGCGCTCCTGCGCCCACTATTGACGCACCGCCACTGGATACGGGTCTGTGCTTTTAGACACTTGGGGCCAGATTCAGGTAGATGGGAGCATCTTTGCTCCAGAGTAACGCTTCTCATTTACGTTACTCTGCCGCAATTTTAGCAGCAAGTGCTGTCATTCACGAAGCACTTGCTCCTAAAGTTGCGGCAGCGTATCGCAAATGAGCCGGCGGAATTCAAATTGGGCGGGTACGGGGCGTGTAGTATTCTAACTAAGCGCGATCCCGCGGCCAACGTACTGCGCATGCGTCGAGTGTCAAAACATCCCCGTGCGCATGCTCCAAATTCTGTGAATGAACGTCAATGACGTCACATTCCCATTCATGAACGTTTTACGCAAGCAACGTTTTTTTTTTTTTTCCGACGCGATGACGACGCCTATACCTATAAAATACAAAAGACCGCGCTAAGAAACCCCCTCCCCCCCAAAGGACTACAGGCTGCAGCAAGCGTGTGATAAACAGGAAACAATGGGATATAAAAAGCCGCGCCACACAAAGGTTAATAACACCAGTGTCAATGATGGTAAAATTAATATAATGCTAAAGTCCATTGAAGTCCATAGTGATGGAAATAATAATGAATCTCAGAAACGATCCTCTGTGAAGTGTCACCAAACGCACACACG
The DNA here is from genome assembly GCA_029574335.1 of Rana kukunoris. NCBI lineage: Eukaryota > Metazoa > Chordata > Amphibia > Anura > Ranidae > Rana > Rana kukunoris. Next base: position 22,899,019 of record CM056056.1, on the reverse strand, counting down.
TCAAGAAGGTGCACCCGCCACCAAGTGAATGAGCAGCTTACCAGAGGTCAGACAAATGCTAGCGTCTGACTATAACCCAGTCAACGGCCTTTAGATCCTTGAGGTTCCCACGATCAACTCGAGTAGACCAGGAGAGGGACACTTCTTAAACTCCGGATAGAAAAGAAGGCGCACATAGCATAATTCCGTTGGCGAAAATTTATTGTAAAAAGTAAAAATGTACTTACACAGCACATGTGATAAACGAGCATAAAAAACAGATACAGATATTGCCGGCCGGCATGCAGGAGCCCTTCCTCCTCAGCGTGGTGACGTCACTGCGTCGCCTCCCATACGCGTTTCGTCACTAGAAGGACGTTCTCAATGGGGGTAGGGCTACACAGTGATGCACCACTTAAAAAGGACCAGCCGCCCGTTGTGAGAAGCAGCACGCTGAGTCCAGACGCGCCATCTTTGTTGTGGTAAAAAGCCATAGGCAGAAAAAACAATCTACCAGGCGTTACGGGCGCAACTAAAAATTCCTTAACGGAAAACGGAGAAAAAGAAAAAAAACTAAACTGAAACTAGTCCAAACCCCACCAGTAGTTGGGGTGGGCCAAAAAGGTTTTATTGATTCACTTAATATTAGTTGTCTAGGTGTGATGTGGACACGGTGATGTGGGGATAGGCAAGGTGGAAGAACGCTGGCACTAGGCTCTCCCTCCCTCCCCCCCACAAATCACAGCACCATCTAGGGGACAGGTCTGGTAAACAAAACCTAGACTTACCGGGAAACAGAAAAGGAAAAAAGTTCTGAACAGTAAAATGCATATTATGTGTATTCCCTGGGGACTAATGTCCTCGTGAGAGAGTGAGTACTAAACATAGTACATGTACTGGAGTGATATATTAATGTCTTACGCTCCAATACTAACAATTTAGTGGGTGGTGTAAATAAGTACGAAACCCAGTGTAGTGATCAGGGGGTGAAAAAAAGGGGGGGGACACAAACGGGGCTATTTATTTAAAAATATATAGGTGATATAAAATTAAATTAAATTTAATTTTATGTCATGTAAGTCGTCTTCACTTAGTCTATATATGCTAATGCATATAGTAGCATTGCCTATAATTGACCTTTGTGAGAAGCACACCTGAGGGCAGATATACATCTATACCCTGTATGGAATAATGATTTAATTTAAAATTTTGGTCCTTCTAGTCGTCTTCACTCAGTCTATGTGAATTTTTTTCCGTTTTTTTCGTTTTCTTTTGTTGTTTTTTGCTTTTATATTTGATTTCAATTTTCACTTCACTGTTGAATATTGGTCATATAGTTTAATGGCTGACTAAAATGTTTAGAATGTATCACTTTTTCAATATTGTAGATATTCTGTGTTTTGATTGTAGGATACAATTTATGTAGCTACTCTTCACTAATATTATATCACCTATATATTTTTAAATAAATAGCCCCGTTTGTGTCCCCCCCCTTTTTTTCACCCCCTGATCACTACACTGGGTTTCGTACGTATTTACACCACCCACTAAATTGTTAGTATTGGAGCGTAAGACATTAATATATCACTCCAGTACATGTACTATGTTTAGTACTCACTCTCTCACGAGGACATTAGTCCCCAGGGAATACACATAATATGCATTTTACTGTTCAGAACTTTTTTCCTTTTCTGTTTCCCGGTAAGTCTAGGTTTTGTTTACCAGACCTGTCCCCTAGATGGTGCTGTGATTTGTGGGGGGGAGGGAGGGAGAGCCTAGTGCCAGCGTTCTTCCACCTTGCCTATCCCCACATCACCGTGTCCACATCACACCTAGACAACTAATATTAAGTGAATCAATAAAACCTTTTTGGCCCACCCCAACTACTGGTGGGGTTTGGACTAGTTTCAGTTTAGTTTTTTTTCTTTTTCTCCGTTTTCCGTTAAGGAATTTTTAGTTGCGCCCGTAACGCCTGGTAGATTGTTTTTTCTGCCTATGGCTTTTTACCACAACAAAGATGGCGCGTCTGGACTCAGCGTGCTGCTTCTCACAACGGGCGGCTGGTCCTTTTTAAGTGGTGCATCACTGTGTAGCCCTACCCCCATTGAGAACGTCCTTCTAGTGACGAAACGCGTATGGGAGGCGACGCAGTGACGTCACCACGCTGAGGAGGAAGGGCTCCTGCATGCCGGCCGGCAATATCTGTATCTGTTTTTTATGCTCGTTTATCACATGTGCTGTGTAAGTACATTTTTACTTTTTACAATAAATTTTCGCCAACGGAATTATGCTATGTGCGCCTTCTTTTCTATCCGGAGTTTAAGAAGTGTCCCTCTCCTGGTCTACTCGAGTTGATCGTGGGAACCTCAAGGATCTAAAGGCCGTTGACTGGGTTATAGTCAGACGCTAGCATTTGTCTGACCTCTGGTAAGCTGCTCATTCACTTGGTGGCGGGTGCACCTTCTTGACGTGTGTGCGTTTGGTGACACTTCACAGAGGATCGTTTCTGAGATTCATTATTATTTCCATCACTATGGACTTCAATGGACTTTAGCATTATATTAATTTTACCATCATTGACACTGGTGTTATTAACCTTTGTGTGGCGCGGCTTTTTATATCCCATTGACGCCTATACCTAACATAGGATATTCCAACCCCATGTAGGTATATCTATGCGCCGCGTATCCCGTCCGGAAACGTCGTACCGTCACTGCGTTGCGCCGGAATTCGATCGTGAATTGCCGATTTCCGCTCATTAACATATTTTTTGAGCGGAAATCGGCAGGAACGCCCCCGGCGCCATTTTTAAGTTGAAGTAACGATGCGATGGCGAAACTCAGTTACGCTGCTCGCATCGGAGCTTCAACCCGGCGTTTCTTGTTTTCTGGTTACAGAAAACAGAAACGCCGGCTCAAAGTCACAGTTAGGCTGGCGGATCACTGGATCCGCCAGCCTAACTGTTCCTGAATCTGGCCCTTGAAGAGGAATTAGGAACAGAGAGATTGCTTTCCAAAAGAAGTGAAACAAAAGTAATCGGCTGGATCTGAGCTGTGCACTCCACTGATAACTCAGACAATGTATAATAAATTTGTTTAAACAAAAATATCCTTAAATAGTTACAATGTAACTGAAGTCAATTCTAAATACAATCCTAGTAATAAACATGGGAGTAACAGGAAAAGGTAAAGTGTGCAGTGTTTCTGGTCCGTCATCAGTAAAAGCTCACAGCCTGAAGCTGAGTATTGGACAAGTGTTATCTGATGGTACAAAATCTAAATTAAATGCTGCTAGGAAACCTTTTGGATATTCCACTTGCACACCCTGTCCCTGAATGGTAAATGGGAGATTTGGAATTTGAAGCCTGGTACAGACATTACACAGGTAGGGGGCCTCAATCTCCCAACCCTGCACTATTCTGACGCTGGGGGCCATAAGCAGTGGGATCTGGAGTCAGTAATGTATGCCTTCACATCAGCTTATTGTTGGGGCAATACTTCTATTCTTGTGTGAGGATAAAATAAAGGTTCTATGCTATGCTGGTGTTTTCTGCATTCTCGCTTTGATTCCCAAAGAGGACTGTCCAATCAGGGACAATTAGGGTTTACGGATTGGATACAATAATGAGAATGTTCTGTAAGACCTGCATCTCCATCTTTTCAGAGCCATAGAACGTTTTTTGGGGAAAAAAATATGTTTAGAGAAAGGTACCTACAGACGATTAGCTCTGTAGGTTTAGCAGTCTAGTACAACAGTCTCCAAACTAAGGCCTGGGGGCTCAATGCGGTTCTTTGCTTGCCTTTATCCTGCCCATGGGGCACTATTCCATCCACTGACACCAACAGTGGTGAATAGTTCCTGTCACTGATGCCAACAATGGGTTACTATACCTTCCATTGACACCAATGATGGGGGACTGTTCCTTCCTTTGATACAAATGAAAGGGGGCTATTCCTCCCACTGACACCAACTATGGGGCACTATTCCTTCCATTGTTACCAATGAAAGGACACTATTTCTCCCATCGACACCAGCGATGGGGCACTATTCTTTCCATTGATACCAATGAAAGGTCACTTTTCCTTCCACTGACACCGACTATGGGACACTATTCCTTTCATCGATATCAATGAAAGGACACTATTCCTCCAACTGACACCAGCAATGGGGCACTATTCCTTTCATTGATATCAATGATATTCCTCCCAATCGACACCAGCAATGGAGCACTATTCCTCCCACTGACACCATCGAAAAAGTACTATTCTACTCATTGACATCAACAAAAGGGCACTATTCCTTCAACTAATACCAACTATGGGGCACTATTCCTTCCATTGATACCAACGACAGGGCACAATTCCTGCCACTGACACCAATGATGGGGGACTATTCATAGTTACATAATTACATAGTCAGGTTGAAAAAAGACACAAGTCTATCCAGTTCAACCATAAAAAAAATAAAAAATATTCCTTCCATTGATACCAATAAAATGGCACTATACCTCCCACTGACACCAACAATTAAGCACGTTTCCTTGGATTGATACCAACAATGAGGCACAATTCCCTCCCTGACACCAACTATGGGGCAATATTCCTTCCATTGATACCAACCATGGGGCACAATTCCTTTCACGGACATCGATTGGCCACTATTCCTCCCACTGACACCAACAATGAGGCACTATTCCTTCCATTGATACCAATGATGAGGGCACAATTCCTCCCACTGACACCAAAGATGGGGCATTGTTTACTACCACTGAATGATAGGAGATTTTATACTCCCACTGGCTCAAGTTTTGCTCCCCCTAACATCTGAAGCATAGTAAACTGGCCCTTTTGTTTAGAAAGATTGGAGATGCCTGCATTAGCAGCAGACAGAGGAAGATAGTGGTGCAGAGGACAGGGGAATCTATATAAAAATATAAGATTGTGTACATTTTAGAACCTCGTGTGGTCCTCAGTCAATGTTCTGATCCCTGGTGACCTCTGACCATGGTGAATACGTGTTTTTGAACCCAGCTGCTAAGTGATAGACAGTAAGGCTAAGCAGTGTGCCATTGGATTTTGGTGGAATTTTTGAGAGATGCAGTTAGACTCCTGACACTGAGCAAAGAACGTCCTTGTCCTTCGGCTCCGCAGGATGCGCCGTCTGCGCTTAGACAGGCGGAAGAATTGCTGGTCCAGCTTCAGCTTCAAGCCGCCCTTCAAGCCTGGAGAAAGTTCAATAATTAGCAGCCAGTGACAGTAGGGGGTCTGTAGGTCTGGCCTCTACCTTCCCTCGTTAGTCCACCGGCATGTTGAGAAATAGAAAGTGAATCAAAGTGAAAAAAGAAAAACCACGACAGACGCCGGCCCCTCCATTACCTGTCCGGCTGGGTAATTAGAGGCAGGCAGTTACTGCTGCCATCAGCATCAGAATCGAGCTGCGACTCGCAGAAAATCCGGCTTTTTTTACAGAGTGGTTCAGAGCAGCTGAATCATTAATAATTATGTATCCATGCAGCAATTCTTCCTTAAAAGCCCCAGCAAGTTATCAAATGGTGCTATGATGCTGAATCTGGACAATGTGCATTATAATCCCAATTACCTGACGGAGGTCGTTTTCATAATGCTGAGATCGCTGAAAATTCTGCATCACAAGAATTAACCCTGTCGTTACACACCTGGCTGGGCGACCGGAATAATCCACAGAGGGCGAGTTCACAAATATTGCTTAAAGGGGTTGTAAAGGTTTTTTATTTTCTAAATAGGTTACTTTAAGCTAGTGCATTGTTGGTTCACTTACCTTTTCTTTCAACTTCCCTTCTAAATGTTTTTTTTCTTTGTTTTCTTTGTCTGAATTTCTCCTCAGTAAGCTGTTCTAAATGATTTTCCACCGCTCGGATGATGGTGGAAAGCTTACTGAGGAGAAACAGGAAGTGAGAAATTCAAACAAAGGGTAAGTAAACCAACAATGCACTAGCTTAAAGGAACAAATTTAGAAAATAAAAGACAAACCTTTACAACCCCTCTAAAGAGTGGAGAGAAACCAAAACAAGCACCTTGATCATTGGTGGTCAATTTACTTGATATAGGGGGGCCCGAGATATCACCAAAATGCCACCCCTCATGTTTAGTGCCAGCAATACTACAGTAAACATTTAGACACTGAACTAAAACTGGTTTTATATATATATATATATATATATATATATATATACAGGGCCGATCCGCCCTATAAGCTCACTATGCAAGCCGCTTAGGGCCCGCAAAGCTGCAGAGGGCCCCCTGAATTACTAGAGGCCCCGTCTGGTGAGAAGTAATTTTTGGCCCCTTTCAGCAACTCGCTGGCTGCATGTGAGAAGAGGTAAGAAGTCAGCACCCCCCCCCCCCTGCACTTCTTAACTTTAATGTCAGGATCGGCACTGCTGTATGTGATGTGGGCCCCAGGCAGAGCATTGTGTACTCATACTGTGGTACTAGACCTGACTCCTGCTGAGGCAATAGTAAAATTTGGGGGCCACAGGTCACCTTATCACCACTCTAGGTCTGTCCCTCTTATGTGGTCGGGCGCTATCCAAGGGGATTGGTGAAGAGTTATGGGTGATGGCATCACAGGTCAGATAGAGGGCCCCTTAGCAGAATTTTGCTTAGGGCCCCAGGGAGGTCAGGATCGGCACTGTATATATATATATTGCATTCTTCAAAGCTCTATAGTGTAGTCAGACTACATATAGCTCCTGCTTTGACTTTTGACACCCAGTCCCGTCGGCTGTAAAAATCCATTGAATAAGAAGATTTGGCCAATAGTTTTCTGCCAGGCTCCTTCCATTCTTCAATAGAGGGATGTCGGGCAGGAGGTGTCCTCCAACAGGGCCACCTAATATGCACATTTTGTCAGTTCCTGGAAAACCACGGAACCCTGGTTGAGAATGACGGTTCTAGCAGCATGCCCCCTCCCAGTCTCTGGCAGTACCTTGGACATGTCCACAGACTCTAAGGCGGCGTACACACGACCGAGAAACTCGTTGGGCGAAACACATCGTTTTCCCAGTCGAGTTCCTAGTTCGGCAGTTAAACTCGTCGAGACAAATTTTCCCATTGCCCAACGAGGAAATAGAGAACATGCTCTCTTTTTGGCTCGACAAGTTTTTCGACGGGTTTCTCGGCGAAAAAGTGTACACACGACCGGTTTTCTCGGCAGAATACGTCTCCCATCAAGTTGCTTGCTGACTTCTGCCGAGAAAACCGGTCGTATGTTCGCGGCCTGACAGTACCCTGAACATATCCCCAATCTGACAGTCTTTGGCACAGCCTTCCTCAAGCTCCTATACACTCTCGGTGTATAACCAACTATAATACAGTTGATAGAGACTGCAGGTCTGCTACAGGCATATTTGAAGGCTGGTGACATGCTACAGGGATAATAAACTGGAGACTTGGGGACATGTTCAAGGCACTGTCAGAGACTGGGAGGGGACATTCTGCTAGAACAGTCATTCTCAACCAGGGTTCCGTGGAACCCTAGTTTTCTTCCAGAGGTGTCCAGGTTTTTTTTTAGCTGTGACTGATTGGCCTCCCATTTGATGGTGCCTGCAGAGTTCTAGGCTTGAACAATGCCACCTGGCAGAACCAGAGACATGGCACCAATAGTCTCTTTATCTACCTGTTATGCCGCGTACACACGATCGGATATTCCGTCGGAAAAAAGTTGGGTTACATACACACGGTCACACAAAAGTTCTTTGAACTTTCGGCCGTCAAGAACGCGGTAAGGTACAACACTATGACGAGCTGAGAAAATGTATTTCAATGCTTCAGAGCATGCGTCGAATTGTTACTGAGCATGCGTCGGAATTTTGCGCGTAGGAATTGCTACAGTCGATTTTTCCGATAGGAATTTTTTCCGTCTGAAAATTTGAAAACCAGCTCTCAATCTTTTGTTGGCGGAAATTTCACAGTCCGATGGAGCATACACGCGGTCGGAATTTCCGTTCAAAAGCTCACATCAGACTTTTGCCGTCAGAATTTCCGATCATGTGTACGGGGCATAAGAGTGGCATTCTGACCAATGTTGTAAGGGTTGACTTCTTCCCACCAGCAACGGATATGAATCCCAATGATCTCCTAAGAACTGGTTTTAGTAGGGGTTCCCTGAGACCTGAAAACTATTTTAAGGGTTCCTCAGGGGTGACAAAGGCTGTCAGAGACTGAAGACATGCTCTAGGGCAGGGGTAGGCTACTTCGGCACTCCAGCTGTGGTGAAACTACAAATCTTTTCATGCCTCTTCCTCTAGGAATGATGCCTGTGATTGTCAGGGTCTTGAAATGTCTCATGGGACTTGTAGTTTCACCACAGCTGGAGGGCCAAGGTTGCCTACCCCTGCTGTAGGAGATTGTCAGACTGGGGTTATGCTGGATGGGACTGTCACAGACTGAGAATATGCTGCATGGGATTTTCAGAGACTGGGAACATGCTGCCCAAGACTGGAGACATGCTACAGGGCACTTTTATAGATTGGGGACATGCTGCAAGGGAGACTGGATACATTCCCCAGGAGGCTGGCATAGATTGGAGATATGCTGTAGGGGACTGTCTGAGACTTGGGGATTTGCTGCAGCAGACTGTTAGAGACTAGGGATATGCTACAATAGACTGTTTTAGACTGGAGACATACTGACGAGGACTGTCAGAGAATGGGGACATGCTAAAGTGGACTGTCAGAGACCGTGGACATGCCACTGGAGACTGTCAGACTAGAAAAAATTACAGAAAGACTTCTGTATGCCAGAGGTTTTCCTATTCACTTCTTTATTGTGAAGGTAATTAGGAGATACAGCAAATATTTCAAGAACTCTCTTGATCAAAATTTGGCCACATTGTGACCCTAAAGATTACCACACACACACATACATACACAGTCACATACATACATACACACACATGCATGCATACATACATACATACATACATACATGCATGCATACACACACATGCATGCATACATACACAATTATGCATACATATACACATGCATGAATGCGTACATACATACACATGCATGAATACATACACATGCATGAATACATACATACATACATACACACATACATACATACACACATACATACACACATACATACATACATACATACATACATGCATGAATATGTACATACATACACACACATGCATGAATACATACACACATATCTACATACACACACACACACACACACATGTATGTATACATACACACATATCTACATACACGCATGCATGCATACATACATACATACATATATACATACATACATACATGCATGAATACATACACACACACATACATACATACATACATACACACACACACGCATGAATACATACACACATATATACATACACACACATACATACATACATACATACATATATATACATACACACACACACACACACATGCATGTATGCATATACACATCACTCCCCTGATCTTTGTGAACAGCTTGCTCGAGGATAGGAAGACATCTCTCTAGGGAGGTATATAGTCCTCTATGGTGGTCCTTAGAACAAAAATGGAAGCATATATTTGAATGGTACGTACAAGAAATGCAATACTTTATTGGATGTCTTATTTCTGACATAACAATGGTGGAAATATAAACACTTAGTTAGGCAGAATATTTACTAGTCTGTACATCTGATGTTAATGGGGCAGTCACGAATAGAATCAGTCGGGAGCCTCTGGGTGTTGTTGGACGTCCGACCTCTTCACGCAGCGTCCTGCTGGAAGAATCTTAGCTGTGGCAGGCAGGCACTGGCGGTGGGGATGGGAGGGGGGTTGGGGGACGGTCACTGTGAACAGTCTCATTTCATTATATGAGGGACATACTGGAGATGACAGAGGGAATTTGTCACAATGCATGTTTCTATGATCGCTTGCTGGGTCTGTCCTGCTCATTACAGCCCTTGCATGAGTCCATAGGGAGCTTATGGCAGGTGCAGAACACAGAAAAGTGGAGCTGTGGAAAGGCAGGATAAGCTCCAGACTAGGGTGACATGATTTCAGGGGGCTGCATGAGAAGTTATAGTAAGATGGGCGCAAAAAAACAAAAACAAAGACTGGACAAAATCTATTAAAATATTGCGTAGCACCAAAGATATTGATATAATATTGCTTGCTTTACAAGTAACAAACGGTCTTAATTCAACTGAAAACTTCACTTTTCCCCCGCAAAAAAAAGTCCCAGCATGCACCTGTAAAATATGCACATGTGACTCAAAAAACACACCAAAAACACAAATGCTGTTCGTTTTTGATGCGCTTTCGTCAACGCGTTCCCATTGACTTGAAAGGTGCGTTATTGGTGCACTTTTGAAAAACTGCACCAGAGATGTAGAATGTACAAAAAATTAAGTCTTTTTAAAAACTGTGCCACACCAAAATTCATGCTACTTTCTTACCATGTGTTTTGGCACACAAACAATATGTTAGCAAGGTGTGTGGGAGTGCCATCAGGAGTTACCCCCGCGCCCCAGCAAAAGACTGTGCGTTTTTGTGCATTGCAGGAACGCGCATTATTTTGCATGCATTCCCACAACATAATGGGAGGATTTGGAAAATGCGTGTAATGCAAGTTTTAAGCATGTCATTGAATAGTAACTAGCTTAATAATGATTTGAACAAAAATAAAAAATAAATAAAAGTTAGCATATGAATGCAAAAATGTCCAAACAAACTCAAAAAAGTGTCTGAAAAATGACCAAAGGCACAAATGTGAATGGTATAATTCTTAAAAATAATTTTAAGGAATTCTTATTTTATTAGTATTATAAATGTATTATATTTTAACATTATTAAAGTATATTATTATACTTATATTATTATTTTATTAATAATATTTTAAAAAATATATGAATTTGGTCCTGATTATTAATCACACATAATAGAACATTATATTATTTTTTTTTTATTTTTTTTTTTAATTGGCTAATTGGATTAAAAAAATATATGGTAACATAATTTCAAACAAACAAACGAAAATAACCAACCACACTTTTTTTATACTCTGTCCAACCACAACGGTATATTTAGGATCCCATTTAAGATGTTCCTAAAATTCTCATATGGCGACACAGCCTTCTTGGGAAGCGCAATGCAATGACAAACGAGGACAAATCTGGTGAATGTGGGCAAAACCAGGACTGCACCTGGACCAACAGTCCTGCCCATTTTGTGAATAGGTCCTACAAGCTCTCACCTCATTCTGTCAGAAATGTTATTGTGCGGAGGTTCCCCCCTCCCTGTCTTCTGCGATGAAGGAACAATGAGAGTCTCATTTATAATGTAACACCCTGTATGAGACGAGGCGCGGTGCCAGGGTCTGGATACGCCAGACGTCCTCCTGGGAAAAAGTCTTTCTGTGGTTTAAGGAGATAACAGGGTGAGGCTGATAGGCCTTCCAAGGCCGCACTTCATCTGCTGCGGTCATGGAGCCGCCAGTGCTCCAGACCTGTCCATAGGGGCTCCACCCTCAGTGGTTAGTCATTGTGTTCCTTTATACATACAACAGAATCTTATCAGAGAATTACCACACAAAATCACTTCTAATATTATAAACTCCTGAGATCAGTAAAGAAAAGGATCCATTTATCGGTGCTGGCCGAGGGGTGGGCAGCCAGCACTTCCAGGTTTCTTTAGCAATCATTGTGACTCCAGTGACCCTTTTGACTTTAGCAACCCTTGTGTTACCGATGTAGTAAAAGGAAAAAATTGCGCTTGTTAGAATTACAAGGAAGAAGCAGCGATCAGAAAGATGTTATACCACATCAAACAATATGCAAAAAGAAAAAAGATTGCGCTAAAAATTAAATTAAATAAAGTCCGTGAGACAATATATTCAGATAAATGTTGGTTAAATAGAGTCCATGAGACAGTATATTCAGATAAATGTTGATCACAGAATAACAATCCACCAAAGGTAAGTTCATAAATAATCTCCACCAGGTGCAAGACGGTTTCACACTAAAACAGTGCCAGAAAGGTAAGAACCTCCACCACAATGATATATGTACTCTTACCAGATAAAAATGATCCCTGGTTAGAGAAGATCATATATAGCGTGGTAAAAGACTGGAATCGAGGATAGCCGGGATAATCAGTGTCCTTGTTAGGTGAATAACACTCCCAAACAGCGATCCGAGGGTATGTAAAAAATAAAGGGCTCACATAGTGTAAAATCCTTATTTATTCCATAAAAAGCAAAAAAGAGATGCACTTACAATCTTGTTGATATGTGGAGCGTTTAAAATAGCCGGCCGGCTTGGAACACACAGCCCGTATCCGGGTAGAGAAAAGCGCGGTGACGTCAGAACGCCGACTCCCTACGTTTCGTCACAACAGGACTTGACCTGACTAAGTCCTGTCGTGACGAAACGTAGGGAGGCGGCGTTCTGACGTCACCGCGCTTTTCTCTACCCGGATACGGGCTGTGTGTTCCAAGCCGGCCGGCTATTTTAAACGCTCTACATATCAACAAGATTGTAAGTGCATCTCTTTTTTGCTTTTTATGGAATAAATAAGGATTTTACACTATGTGAGCCCTTTATTTTTTACATACCCTCGGATCTGATTATCCCGGCTATCCTCGATTCCAGCCTCTTACCACGCTCTATATGATCTCCTCTAACCAGGGATCATTTTTATCTGGTAAGAGTACATATATCATTGTGGTAGAGGTTCTTACCTTTCTGGCACTGTTTTAGTGTGAAACTGTGTTACCGATGACCATTGTGTCTACAGTGATCTGCACTCCTGTGTCACCAGTGGCCCCTGTGTCTCCAGTGATCTGAACCCTTGTGTCACCAGTGACCCCTGTGTCTCCAGTGATCTGTACCCCTGTGTTACCAGTGACCCCTGTGTCTCCAGTGATCTGCACTCCTGTGTCACCATTGACCCCAGTGTCACCAGTGATCTGCACTCCTGTGTCTCCATTGACCCCTGTGTCTCCAGTGATCTGCACTCCTGTGTCACCATTGACCCCAGTGTCACCAGTGATCTGCACTACTGTGTTACCAGTGATCTGCACTCCTGTGTTACCAGTGATCTGCACTCCTGTGTTACCAGTGATCTGCACTCCTGTGTTACCAGTGATCTGCACTCCTGTGTTACCAGTGATCTGCACTCCTGTGTTACCAGTGATCTGCACTCCTGTGTTACCAGTGATCTGCACTCCTGTGTTACCAGTGATCTGCACTCCTGTGTCTACCCTGACCCCAGTGTCTCCAGTGCTCTGCACTCCAGTGTCTCCAGTGCTCTGCACTCCAGTGTCTCCAGTGCTCTGCACTCCAGTGGTCCCAGTGCTCTGCACTCCAGTGTCTACCCTGACCCCAGTGTCTCCAGTGCTCTGCACTCCAGTGTCTCCAGTGCTCTGCACTCCAGTGTCTCCAGTGATCTGCACTCCAGTGGTCCCAGTGATCTGCACTCCAGTGGCCCCAGTGTTTCCAGTGACCTCATGACTTTTGTTCTCTCACTTCTGGAACAAAACACTTTCAAATGGAATCAAATAAAATTCTGTAACTAGGTTTTACATACCTTGGTTTTATACTTGCTAAATGAATTCTTATTGACAAGCAGTATAAAGCTGAAGTTTTACTTGCAGTATATTTTGGCTTCCCTGGCCCCCTTCCCACCACGTTAAACTAACTGCCCTGTCTTGCCCCCACCCCCAAGAACCCTTTGCCCCACAGATGAGGAATCATCCATTTCTGTATTGGAGTCATGTGTCTCTCCTGACCCGTCCATCTCGCCAGTCATGTGACACTCATGTTACTCTGCTTTGTCACATTCCATGCAGAGATTTAACCTGAAGCTGCTGATGTCAGTAGGAATCCAGTTACGGTTCTGCGAGCAATTACAGAATGATCAGAGTCTGCATTCTTTTACGGAAACTTGAAGATTGTGTGCTGATTATTCTTCAATTAAAAGTCCAGCTTTGTTTTTCTGCAGCACCGGGGTTCTGGATTCCGTGTTGACCTGAGGAAGAATAAGCATAGACTGTATACCTGCTTTAGAGTCCATTAGTCATCTCGGACCTGCAGGGTGGAGGAAGCAAGGAGAACTTCCAAGTTCGGCCCCCCCCCCCCCCCAAAAAAAAAGTACACACCAAAAGTGGCAGGGGAGAGGGGAGGAGTACTTTAAGTGGAACTTCCACTTTGGGGTGGAGCGCCACTTTAAAGCGTCACCTATGTCATTTGTCGCCATTCCACAAGGATGCATAATTTTAAAGCGTGACATGTTAGGGTTTTGCACACTCCTCGTGTATGTCTACCAATAATGGCAGCTCAGCCAATGGCCCATTGAGATTTTTTTTTGCAGGGGCCCCTGGCCCTCAGTGACACCCCAATTGTTGCCCATATTTGTCTATTATGGCAGGATCAGTATCTCTTATAACGGATGGTTCACTGGAATGAGATAAGATTGTCAGCTCTGCTGGTCAGTTTTCAAGTGCTTGTTGGAGTAAAAGAAAAAATTTTTCCCCATGTTGAGCGTTCTATGAAGCCAGATATAATTAGGGGAGGTCAGCAGGGTGCAGCTGCCTAAGGTGCAGAGAAGAGTGGGGTCACAGCACCTTAGGGAACTTGAAAAATGCCTTTGGGGTCAGCGCTTGTTGCTGACAGCTGACTCCAGATAAGATAAAGAGAAAACCGCCGCTCCAGACGACACTCTTCAGTGGTGAGTAAAGTTCAAAAACCCAAATGGGTGCAGGCAATGCGTGGTGCAATATAAGGAAAGAAAAATGGACAGCCGCACTCCAATGGATGAAAAGACTTAAAAATAGTGCCTGTTTATTCCAGTCAAAAAACTAAAACAGCAAAAACAGCAAACAGTGGGGTAACAAAAGCTGACGCGTTTCACATCGACAACCGATGCTTAGTCATGACTCCAGATAAGGTCATCGGTGACACCTCAACAGGGGAATTGCTGGAATTCAGCTTCCATTATCCCTTGTGAAAGTGGCACTGCCATGGGATCAGGAAGGGAGGGGAGACTCCATAGGTTTTGTCTCCCTTAGCACACAAATGAAAATAAATGTAATCTCTGGATTTTTGATTGTTATTTTTTAATTATATTTGTTTTCAGTTTTGCATGTTTTTTTTGTTTGTTTTTCATTATTTATTAATATCTTGTTTTGTTATTGTTTTTATTTTATTTGTTATGTATTTATTCTTATTATTATTGATTAATGTTTTATTATTTATTTGTTTGTTTTATTTTTTTCCATGTTATTATTATTTTTATATTATTTTGTATTTATTTTTGTTTTTTCATGCATTTTAAGGCTTTGATGTTTGTTATAGCCAATGGAAAGCTAGATACTAGAAGAAGAATGCAGTTGTTAGATGAAAAATTACATAAAAAACACACGTTGCATTTCAAGGCGTATTTCAGGCGCTCCCGTTATGTTGTATTAGCACCAAAATCAAGCGATCATGCCCCATAGACGCTCCTGTGCTTTTTCTGAGCATTGAGTGACAGAGCATCGCTCAGGTGTGATCATGTAATAGAATGACAAGGAAATCCCAGTGGCGGTTCACACTGATGCAGTGCGGGAACTGCAGGCAATTTGAACAGGAATCACACCCCATTCCTGTTCATATCACATGCGTTTCTTCAGCAGTGCGATTTGAGCCATTGATTCTTTGTGGCTCAAATCCGACCGATTCCACACCAAAATTGTACAAGAGCCTGGGTTCACACTAGTGTGTGCGAAACACGCATGTGAATCACATGTTGTGCAATTTGAGCCATACATTTTGTATGGCTCAAATCGCATCTGCCCCAAAATAGTGCAGGACCCTTTTTTTTTCTGCACCTGATTCTGCCACTGTGTTTTGAGATCTGTTTCAGGGTGTCATTACTCCAACATTGACACCTGCAGCAGACCACATGGACGCTGTGCTATTGCTATGCAGCATAAAGCAACGCAAAGGAAACGCAGCAAATCTTGTGCTTTTTCTGCATCGCATCAGTGTGAACCTGGGACAGAACCCTTTTTTTGCACCAGAATCAGATCATATGGGTGTTCACACCTATGTGTTCTGATTCTGCAAATCGTACTGCGTTTTGCAAACTGATTTTGGGGTGTTGCTAATTTAACATACACACCCATAGTGGTTCGCATGAATGGGGTGTGATTTTGATGCGATGCAGAAACTGCTCTGAATTTCCTGCGATTCCGCACTGCATCAGTGTGACCTGGGACTCAGAGGGGAAATTCTGTTGGAAACACACTTCAAATCGCTCAGGTGTAAGTGGACCCCAAAAATGGTTTGTCATGTGATCCCCAAAGCATGACAGCACTTAAGAGCCCTTTCACACGGGCGGACACGGACTTGTAATGCATCCCTATGGGATTGTAGACGTCAGCGGATGATGCATCCGCTAAAGTCCGCAAAGATCCGCGTCCGCAAAGATCCGCTTTTTCGGACGGAAGAAAACCCTATTTTTCTTCCGTCTGGCGGAACGGATCGGATATATACGGACACACGGTCCGTATTCATCCAATTCCCCATAGGGGAAAGCGGAGAAAAGACAGGGCGGTCTCTGGACAGTGTGCGGGGACCGCCCTGTCCGCCGACAGTTCAGCTGGGATTTACGGATGATCCCCGCTGAGCAGACGGACACACACGGGGCGGATCAATACGGATCCGCTCCGTGTGAAAGAGCCCTAAGATGGATCCTATTATCCTTAAAGGAGCTGTTCACACCTGAGAATTTTGTTGGTGTCATCTGCTGCATGAAACAGAGCTTCTTTAGAGTGGAATAATGTAGTTTTGGTCCCAAAGACCATAAGGGGAAGGCCTGAAAAAATTCTACAATCCCTGTTCTAAGTTCTGTCTGCACACCTGCTTTGTCCTTCAAGGGTTCCCACCATCCCTGCTCCAGATACCTGGGTCTGCACACCTATTGTGCCCTTATGAGGGGTTCCCCCCATCCCTGCTCCAGGTACCTGGGTCTGCACACCTATTGTGTTGTGCCCTTTGTGAGGGGCTCTCACCATCCCTGCTCCAGGTACCTGGGTCTGCACACCTATTGTGTTGTGCCCTTTGTGAGGGGCTCCCACCATCCCTGCTCCAGGTACCTGGGTCTGCACACCTATTGTGCCCTTATGAGGGGTTCCCCCCATCCCTGCTCCAGGTACCTGGGTCTGCACACCTATTGTGTTGTGCCCTTTGTGAGGGGCTCCCACCATCCCTGCTCCAGGTACCTGGGTCTGCACACCTATTGTGCCCTTTATGAGGGGCTCCCACCATCCCTGCTGCAGGTACCTGGGTCTGCACACCTATTGTGCCCTTTATGAGGGGCTCCCACAATCCCTGCTCCAGGTATCTGGGTCTGTTGTGCCCATTATGCTGGGTTCTCATCTCTACATTGAGTTCCTGATTCTGCTCTCCTGCTGTCCACCCTTTTTGTGTGATTCCCACCATCCCTTCTCCAAGTTCCCAGGTTTGCACACCTGCTTCTATCCATTATTAGGCTTTCCCACCTCCTGCTGTGCCCATTATGGGGGGTTCCTACCATCCTTTCTCTAAGTTCCCAGTCTGAACACCTGCTGTGCCTAATATGTGGGGTTCTCACCATCCCTGCTGAAGGGAGATTTTAAAAGGTGGAACTGGAACACATAATGGTGGGCTGGATCAGTGCCAGGATCTATTGTCTGGACATCTTGCAGCTGGAGTTCCCAAGGGATATAAATAAGCCAGTGGGTGATTCATCCCACCAGTCTCCACCTATAACCGAAATATCACTTAACATAATTGTGTGCTTCTTTTTTTGGTTATTTTATTTGTATTCTTCTCTCCTTCAGTTTATTACATTTTGTACATTTGTGGTATTATTAGTCGCACAGAGTACACCGTGTCTTATCACGGCATTCCGTAACTAACTGGACAAGCGCACCTCTTCACCCCAGGCTGCTTGTTACGTGCACGCTTGTTACATTAGTAAAAGGCTTGTCACACTGTATTGCTGTAATTGACATGTGAGATTACACGGCACCCCCTCCCTGCCCATCCACCCACATCTCATGCATCACCTCTGATTACTGGAGACAGGTACTCGCTGTAGGAGCACTGACTGTGGTGTGTGTGCGCCTCCTAGTGGACAGACCACAGAAGTAAACAGAGCTGCAGATGGTGCATGTATTAAAGGAAAAACTGTCATTATGAACACATGAAAGCTTCCATTGCTGATCTCCTTGCAAACATAGCAGTTGTCTGGCTGTCTTTGGCATTAAGGCTTGGAGTTACTGAAATGAACAAGTATGCAACAAGTGAAATCATAACTACTGGTCAACATACCTGTTCAAGGACTCTTTGCCGAGGTGTTATAAAACTAGAAGCCAAGATTTGGGGTTTAAAAGTCCAAGGTGATGACTTGAGTTCCAAGGTGATGATTTGCGTTTCAAGGTGATGATTTGCGTTCCAAGGTGATGACTCGAGTTCCAAGGTGATGACTCGAGTTCCAAGGTGATGACTCGAGTTCCAAGGTGATGACTCGAGGTCCAAGGTGATGACTCGAGGTCCAAGGTGATGACTCGAGGTTCAAGGTTATGACTCGAGGTCCAAGGTTATGACTCGAGGTCCAAGGTGATGACTCGAGGTCCAAGGTGATGACTCGAGGTCCAAGGTGATGACTCGAGGTCCAAGGTTATGACTCGAGGTCCAAGGTTATGACTCGAGGTCCAAGGTTATGACTCGAGGTCCAAGGTTATGACTCGAGGTCCAAGGTGATGACTCGAGGTCCAAGGTTATGACTCGAGGTCCAAGGTGATGACTCGAGGTCCAAGGTGATGACTCGAGGTCCAAGGTGATGACTCGAGGTCCAAGGTGGTGCGTTTCAAAGGCTTTAAAATGTCTCCTTCATCAGGACTAAAAGCATATAAACATTATATGGCCAAAGGTTCTTGGACAGCTGACCATGACACTTATGTGAGCTTGTTGGACGTCCCTTTCCAGAACCATATCCATTAATTAGGAGTTGCCCACCTCGCCCCTGCTTATGATTATAACATCCTCTACTCTACTGGAAAGGTTTTTCCATAAGATTTTGGAGTGTCTAGGGGAATTTGTCCCCATTTGTGAGGTCAGGTACAGATGTTAAATGTTCCAATTGATCCCAAAGGTTTTCAGTATGTTCAGTAGGAGTGAGGTCAGGACTATGTGCAGGACATTCCAGTTCCTCCACACTAAACTAGTCAACTATGGAGCAGCACAGGGGCACAGACATGGTGGAACAGAAAGGGCCTTCACCAAACTGTGACCACAAGGAAGGTGTCACGCTCTCCTCTCCTGGGTTCTCTGTTTTTTTTTTCCAAAGCGCAGTTTCACCCAGAGCACTGGCACCATGGCCAATCAAGAGGCAGGTCACTTGATTGTCACAGCTTCAAATTGCTAAGTGAACCAAGCCTCAATATTCAAGTGATGTGATACTATAACTAGCTTAGACCCTTGTGCTTCTGGAGTCTTACCTGCATCCTTAGGCCACCAGTATCTTTTAATGCCTCCTATATCAGTGTTCTCCAGAGTCGTTCTGCCTTCTCCATGTTTTCTTCCAGCACTAGGTGTGTTGCACTGTGCCTCTTAAGCTGCCAGTGTTTGTGAGCACCTCTGCCCCTTTTGTATGTGCAGGTGTCTTCTAGTGTCTCTAGTGCATCTCTGTGTGCCCTGTGACTCTGAGTGCACCCCCAGAGCATCCTGTATTATCTAGTGACTCCTAGTGTGCCCCTATGCACCCCCTTTGCTGCAAGTGTGCCTTAGTGTGCCATGAGTACACCCTTTTAGTAATTCCAAGTCTGCCCCTGTGCTCTCTTAGACTCCAGTGCACGGTGCACCCCATAGTACCCTATGTCATCTAGCGACTCTTAGTGTGCCCTGTGCCCTTCTGATCTACATTTAAAACAGGAATTGAAGTGTCACACTGTTGCTCAGTAGCTCAGATACAATTTTATTCCAGTAGGGTCAGACAAACAAAAGGATATCCAATGCATTTCAGGGGTTGAAAGACTCTTCATCAGAGCTTCTGAAGTCTGACACTCGGCCCTCTGCGACACTCGTGTCTCCATGCAGCCTCCAGTATGTTTCTGCATCACCCGGACTGCCCTTCTATCTTTGGATAGGGACCTCTCTGTCCATGACATGTCTTTGTATCCACATATAAAATCAAATAGTGTTTGGGATGAGCACCTCTGACTTACTCCTTCCAGGGACTCCTGCATGACTGGTTCCCTTTAAAATGCCTCTATTATTAAACTCATCCTGTTTGCAAGATATCCTTTTCCAATTCAGCCACACATAGCTCTGACAAAATACTCACCACAATGCTGATCATATATATAAACTATCGTGAGGTTGTTCATGATATTTGTTTTGTGTAACCTTTAAAATTTTAACAATTCTGTGTGAACTCACATGAACCCACATGGCCAAAATTTCCTCTTGATGTGCCACACACATTACAGTCTGTACAGTTTTTATGAGCTCCACTTTAGAGTGCTTAATCTCCAGTCAGTGGCTTTGTCTAGGCTGATGATGTCATCAGCCTGCCTGCTGCAGGCAGGAGGCAGCAGTTCCTCAGTCTCCTTTCTCCAGTGACCAGACTACAGATTGTATCTTTGTAGCAATTTACAAATTTGATGGAAGTTATCTGACATTTCTTATTGTTCTGGTTTACAGGCTGCGCAGGCTGCGGCAGGGACATCAAGAACGGCCAAGCCTTACTAGCGCTGGACAAGCAGTGGCATCTCGGCTGCTTCAAGTGCAAATCCTGCGGCAAAGTCCTGACCGGCGAGTACATCAGCAAGTACGTAATTACTTCCAGTTTGAGTCGGTTCTGATGCAGTCCGGAATCTTTATTGGGTTTCAGACACAGCTTATGCAATATATATTCAGTTTTATCCTATCAAAACGGGTAAAGATGCATATTCTGTACTATGCCTGAGACTGACTTTGAGAGTTAAAGGGGTTGTAAAGCCTTGCGTTTTTTCACCTTAATGCATCCTATGAAAAAACACCTTGCTGTGTCCGAGCACCCGTTTTACTTACCTAAGCCCCCAAATTTCCGTGGGTGCAATCCTGCGTCGCTCTCCCCACTGCTTCTCGGCTCTTCATTGGATAGATTGATAGCAGCGCAGCCGTTGGCTCCCGCAGCTGTCAATCAAATCCAATGACGCAACCGCCGGGCGGCGGGGACGAGTTATACATACGCGTCTATGTACGCCAAGTGTATGACACGGGAGCGCTTTCGCAAGGTAACCCCCTGGGAAAAGTGCTACCCAGAGGGGGTTAGCTATTGTGGGGAGGAGCCACGAGAGCCGCAGTGGGACCCCAGAAGAGGAGGGACCACTCTGTGCAAAATTAACTGCACAGTGGAGGTAAGTATGAGATGTTTGTTATTTATTTTTATTTTTTTAAAGTGAGCCTTTAGTATCCCTTTAACTTCAAGTTATGTCAGCTTCCTGACCTCATGCTGATAAAAGAAGAAGAAGAAGAGATAGGGACGTGCAGCAATTTTGTGCAACATTATTCCGCTTCCGTCTCTCTTCTGTTTTTCTTATAAGGTATATGCATCATCTTCTGTATGGTATTCGCCTGGGATAGATGCATTGAAAACTGCGGTTTTTGGTTCCACCTATCTTCGGATTTTTCTTAAAAAAACTCCTGTTCTTTTGTCAGAAAAAAAAAAAACGCTCATATAGAGCATTTTTGTACAGGCATTTGGGAGCGTTTAGCAATTATTTCTGCTAGAAAACTGCTGTCAAATACGCAAACCAGAAGATTCTGGTTTTTGCTTCTAAACGCTGAGCTTAAAATATTCCTCTAAATGTCCTAATGTGCATGGACACATAGAATAACATTAACTGCTTCTACAGGCAAAACGCAAAACTCCTATACATAGAGCGTTTTTTAAATCCAGTTTGCCTTGACCCTATTTATAGCATGGAGCGCGGAGCGGCTGCAGGGGTGCTGACAGCTTGTAAACCCCAGAGGTAAGTACAGTGGGGACTGGGGGGTGGGGAGGGTGTCCAGTGTTCACCTTTTAAAAAAAAAATGGGAAAAGGTGAACTATAACTTTAAACTGAGCTGCAGGTAATGAATAAAGAATGTGAATCCCTGTCTGAGGCTGGATTCACACCTGTGACATTTTTAGTGCTTTTTGCATTTTGTAGATTTACAGTCTAACATGGTTTCTTATGGAACACGTTCTGTAGTGCAAAATGCAAAAAGCACTAAAAGTGTATAGGTGTGAATCAGGCCTTAGATAGGACAAATAGATTTTGTCTACCTGTATACTAAATAATAATAATAATAATAAATGGTAAAATAATTACTGAACAGTAGAATAAAGCAGTCCAGAGAGACCTGCCATACAAACGTCAGACTGCGCAGCACTGTAGCTGTCGCTGTACTGCCCCTGTTCTGTGTGCAAACAGCACTGCTGCCATCTAATGGACTTTTCAGGGAATAGCAGCCAAGCCTGAGTTAATGAAGACACATTATGGTATTATCTGCAAATCCTATAATGGGAAGAATTATATTTGTTATTTATAAATTGGAAAATAGTTATTCTGTGTTTATTCATAATCACTATGATTATAATACATATGAGTCAGCTGGAACTATTACACCAGATCAAGGCCCATTTGACAGCACACAGCATTTATAATTGTTCCTGATCAATGATTTGTTAAACTCGGCTTAACATCCAGAATTACAGGTGTAGGTACTATTGGTAAACCACCAGCAATGATCACTTTTCAGACGCTTTTATCAGCGGTTTCTGTGGGTTGCTTAAATCGGTAGAAAACCCAAAATTTAATATATTGATGCTTACCAATCATTTGATATGGTTCCTGTATTCGTTTTCTTTTTTGGGGGGGGGGCTTTTCCCCCTATTTTTCCACTTGCCATTAAAAAGTAGTCACTATAGAGGGATATGCTTTGTTTACAAGCAATTGAATTCACTGGGGGGGGGGGGGGGGCACCAGTAACACACCTCCTGTATTAGAGCCCCCACTCTGAAAGAAGGAGCAACAGAGACGCCTTTGGACAGCTGCATTGTCAGTCTGAGAGGGGGAGTGTTAGGTGCACTAGCAGATTTAAAGCGGAGCTCCACCCTAAAGTGGAACTTCAGCTCATGGGATTCCTCCCCCTCTCCGGTGTCACAATTGGCACCTTTCGGGGGAGGGGGGGACAAAATACTTTCCGGGAGTCCGGCCGCGGCTGTGATGTCACCGTCGGGCTCCCTCCTCCTCCTCCCCATGGCCGCCATGCTAATAATAGAGAGGAGCGGGGCCTCGCGCGAATGCGCAGTAGGGTTCCTGGCATGAACCCTACTGCCAACATTGAGGGACAGCAGGACAGGTAAGTGTCCATTTATTAAAAGCCAGCAGCTGCAGTATGTGTAGCTGCTGGCTTTTATTTTTTTCCCGGATCTCCACTTTAAAGCGGAGCTCCACCCATATAAACAACATTTTGCCATGTTGTTTAAAAAAAAAAAAATACTCACCCGAAATAGCTGTTGTTATGCGGAAGTCCGTAATCTGCCTCACCTGCACCGCGGTCCGATTTCTTCTTCTCCTTCTCCTTGTGAATGGGGCGCGCTGCTTTCTGGGAACTGTGTGTGTTCTCAGAGAGCAGCGCGCCCATTCACAAGCCAGCGTGAGACTCGCGCAGGCACAGTAGGAAACGGGTAGTGAAGCCGTACGGCTTCACTGCCTGTTTCCCATAGTGTGAATGGCGGCGCGGGACTCGGAGCGATCGCGGGACCGGCATCGGGGGGGCCATTAGCGCGGGCGCCTAGGACAGGTAAGTGTCCTTATTTAAAGTCAGCAGCTACACTGTTAGTAGCTGCTGACTTTAAAAAAAAAAAATTTCGCGGCTGGAGCTCCGCTTTAAATACACTGATGATGACAGTGTAGCAAATACTTTTCAGTGTTTGTAACTTTGGACCTCTTGTGTGGTCATTGCGTTCTCTTATGTAAGCTCCCCATATATTGTAAGTTCCCCTTTAGCTGCCAGTGTCTGATGTATCTGATGTGAGATTAGCAGCACTGTGCAATGCAATAGAGCCTTGTTGACTATACATGGGAAGAAAGTTGTACTAGCAGTAATGATGTTTCACCATAAAGCTTTGTCAGAAATGTCCCTCATATAGAAAAATTGTGACAAATTATCCTAAGCAGATTTAAAAAAAAAGTATTACAATTCATGTTTTCAATTAAAAATGGCAAAATAAAAATTCTGACCCGTGGTAGTCCCCCATGACATTTGTGTAGTTGTGTATAATATAATGCTACAGCCCATGCATGCCCCCATTTTACAGAGCTAAGGCAGATGTAACACTGTATTAATCAATAGTTGTAGCAGTAAAATATTACTGCGCTCCAGATGTTGTTGGTGCTATGAGTGAATATACATTACGATTCTTCTAAAGAGCTCTAAGATGCTTGTGTCTCTTGTTCAGGGATGGCTCTCCATACTGTGAAAAGGATTATCAGGTTCTGTTTGGGGTCAAGTGTGAAGCGTGCCATGAATTTATCACGGGGAAAGTGCTGGAGGTGAGTCGCCGTATTTTACTATTGTGTATAGAAGTGCGCAGTGAGGCGACACCAGCAAGCTATTCCAACCACAGGAAAGTGCATGTGCATACGATTAAATGTAATACTTCTGCGCTCTCATTGATATGTATTTCAGAATTTTGTACAGTGCAAGTTAATGGAGAAGGGGTGGAAGATAATAAAGTGTTTGCTCTTATTTTCATTTGTTTTAGAGTAACTAATGATACCATTTATTTTCCTGTGATTTTACTACCTATTGTGGGGGCTAATACTGCCTTTGATGTTATTTAGTTCTATATATATATATATATATATATACACATTATTATATATACCGTATATATACTCGAGTATAAGCCAAGTTTTTTGTGCTGAAAATGACCCCCCTCAGCTTATCCTCGAGTCACCTTTTGGCACCTGATCTCTCGGACTTTGGGGACCCGGTACCAGCCGGCCGTAGGTCCCCTGGACCCCAAACTTGTCACACACGTAGCCGCACTCTTCTATCTACAAGTTTGTTGTCTGGGGGACCTACGGCTGGGAAGCACTGATTTTTCAAGTTGGGCACCCCTTCCATAGACTCACATGTTAAACTTCATTCTAGTCATTGGCACAGTGAGGCATGGGCATAGTGAAGCATGGGCACAGTGAGGCATGGGCATAGTGAGGCATGCAGATAAACACCCTAGGCCAGTGATGGCGAACCTTCGCACCCCAGATGTTTTGGAACTACATTTCCCATGATGCTCATGCACTCTGCAGAGTAGCTGAGCATCATGGGAAATGAAGTTCCAAAACATCTGGGGTGCCAAGGTTCGACATCACTGCCCTAGGCTTATACTCGAGCCAATACATTTTCCCATTTTTTTGTGGTAAAATTAGGTGCCTCGGCTTATATTCGGGTCAGCTTATACTCGAGGTTATACGGTACTATTTTTACATATAGTACAATATATTCAATTATTAGTATAAAAGATAGTTCTTTTAGATCTTCTCTCTGTTGACACTGACTTGCATTTTCTTGTAGCCCTGATGAAGGGCACATTTTGAGCCCCTGAAATGTGTTGTTTTTTTTTGTTTTTTAATCTCTGATCACTTGTCATAAAAGTTTCCCCAGACTCTGGCATTCCTTTGCCTATACTCCAAATTAGATTTTTAACTTCATGGCTTTAGTAGCTGCAACAACCAGTCTTGCTTTCTTATCTTTAGGCTACTTTCACACTGAGGTGCTTTGCAGGTGATAGATCGATAAAAATAGCACCTGCAAAGAGCCCTTCACACTGCAGCGGTGCGCTGGCAGGACGCTCAATAAAGTCCAGCCAGCCACATTTTTGAGGGCGCTGTAGGAGCGGTGAATACACCACTCTTAAAGGGCCCCTGCTCATTGAAATCAATGGGCAGCGCCTCCAAAAGGGTTAAATCCGGCCGCAAAGCGTCGCTTTGCGGCCGGATTTAACCCTTTTTCGGCCGCTAGTGGGGGTTAAAAGTGCCCCGTTAGCGGCCGAAAATCGTTTCAAAAACAGTAAAGTGCCGCTGTTTTTAGCGGCGCTTTACTGCGAAATACTGCGACACTCCAGTGTGAAATTAGCCTAAGTGACAGAGTCCCGGGTTTATATATTTTTTGGGTTATGTATGCGAGTCCCAAACCTTCACATGCCTGCTTTAGGAAACACTCAGATCTCTGAGCTTCGTATCTGACGCTGCTTCCAGGAAAACGAATGCCGCGCTCACACCTGTGTGATGCAGCAGCGCACATGTTGCTATGCGTTTTTATGCAAGTTACTGTGTATTGCAGCAGGGCCAAGCCCATTCATTAACATTGTGCCAAAGAAGTGAATTTTTAAATTGTACTGCACCACAATAACCACCACCATGTTTTGTGGTGCGCATGCAGTGCATGTGTGATGCCTAGGTGTGTTGGGTGCCATTAAAAAAAAATAGCAATGCAATTCCCACTGCAGTATAACATGCAGTCTCATGCAATGCAGGAGCGCAAGCTTTCCCGCACCACATAGAATTGCTGTGACTGTGAAGGTGTATTGTTACAATATAATCATCGTAGAATACACTGTTATACTTGAACAATCCCTACATCACAGCACGGGTTCCTACAAAACAGTCATTACATCTCATTTGTTCACCACCAGCCAGACTTTACACAAAATAAAAACATCCCTTTAGTACACATAAAATCTACTAAAAAGTATAATAATAAGGATGGCAGAGAATGAATAAGATATAATCAGTGTTTTGTAGGAATGCGTGCTGTGATATAACGACTTTTATAGGAATAACAAAGTCTATTCTATGAGGATTTATCACTCAGACCTCCCAATGAGCCGTCCTATTATCCTGTGTGATCAATACATATTGGTACATGATCCCTCATGGAGGGTTCTTATGTGCCCCCCTATTTTCCTGGCAGTTCTTTGTGATCAATACATATTGGTACATGATCCCTTATGGGAAGTTCTTATGTGCCCCCCTATTATCCTGGCATTTCTATGTGATCAATACATATTGGTACATGATCCCTTATAGAAGGTTCTTATGTGCCCCCCTATTATCCTGGCATTTCTATGTGATCAATACATATTGGTACATTATCCCTTATAGAAGGTTCTTATGTGCCCCCCTATTATCCTGGCATTTCTATGTGATCAATACATATTGGTACATGATCCCTTATAGAAGGTTCTTATGTGCCCCCTATTATCCTGGCATTTCTATGTGATCAATACATATTGGTACATTATCCCTTATGGAGGGTTCTTATGTGCCCCCTACTATCCTGGCATTTCTATGTGATCAGTACATATTGGTACATTATCCCTTATGGAGGGTTCTTATGTGCCCCCTATTATCCTGGCATTTCTATGTGATCAATACATATTGGTACATTATCCCTTATGGAGGGTTCTTATGTGCCCCCCTATTATCCTGGCAGTTCTATGTGATCAATACATATTGGTACATTATCCCTTATGGAGGGTTCTTATGTGCCCCCTATTATCCTGGCATTTCTATGTGATCAATAAATATTGGTACATTATCCCTTATGGAGGGTTCTTATGTGCCCCCTATTATCCTGGCAGTTCTATGTGATCAATACATATTGGTACATTATCCCTTATGGAGGGTTCTTATGTGCCCCCCTATTATCCTGGCAGTTCTATGTGATCAATACATATTGGTACATGATCCCTTATAGAAGGTTCTTATGTGCCCCCCTATTATCCTGGCATTTCTATGTGATCAATACATATTGGTACATATTGGCGCGCTTGCGACCCGGTCCGAAGCTCCGCGGACCCAATCGCCGCCGGTGTTACGTGATCGGTCACCGGAGCTGAAGAACGGGGAGAGGTGTGTGTAAACACAGCTTCCCTGTTCTTCACTGTGGCAATGTCAGTGATCGTCTGTTCCCTGATATAGGGAAAGACGATCACTGACATCACACGTCCAGCCCCGCCCCCTACAGTTAGAAACACATATGAGGTCACACTTAACCCAGTGCCCCCTAGTGGTTAACTCCTAAACTGCAATTGTCATTTTCACAGTAATCAATGCATTTTTACCAAAAATATGTAGAAGAATACGGCCTAAACTGAGGAAAAAAAATAATTATATCTTTTTGGGGAATATTTATTATAGCAAAATAAATATATATTTTTTTCAAAATTGTTGCACTATTTTTATTTATAGCGCAAAAAAATAACCGCAGAGGTGATCAAATACCACCAAAAGAAAGCTCTATTTGTGGGAAAAAAAGGACGCTGATTTTGTTTGAGAGCCAAGACGGACGATCGTGCAATTTGTCAGTTAAAGTGACGCAGTGCCAAAACGCAAAAAGGGGCCAGGTCCTTAACCTGCATAATGGTCCGGGTCTTAAGTGGTTAATATCTGGAAAAAAAGATAAATGCCACCAGGGATGATCTGCATAGGGGTAATAAGGATAAGGGGTGAGGGGGGATTATGGATTGTGTTGCCCAGCGGGAGAATCTAAACCACAGACAGCATTGCGAAGAGGACGGAACCCCCAGGGAGCTGATATGGAGGAGCTCACTATGGTCTTTGATCTCCTGACAAGGAAGGATCTGTCATCGATAATGCAAACCTATTAAAATGTCATGGTCAGCCAATCAAACGCTGCTGGAATTTCTAAGAGGATTAGGATGAAGCAGTCATCCTTGTCCTTCACTTTACACAGAGAGGCTTCATTGCTGTGCTGACTGTATAGGATCTGAGATCCGGATCCCTGACCCGACATCTAGTGATCAATAATAATAACTCCTAAATGTGACCCCCGGCCTCCCCTTCAGCCTTGCACAGTTGTACAGGTTCCTCTCCTGTATTCCTTACATCTGATTTCACTGAACACTGTGAGCTTCTCACAATGTGCATTAAAAGCTGAGGCAAGTCAGATAGAGGCTGCCTCATTTCCTGGCTGAAGGACATTCAGCATTATCTAGCACTTTCCTCCCCAGCAGGCCTGTCCCTGGCCCTTTCATTCATTGGATTTCCGTTCTTTTAATAATGGAGGCTCAGCATCACCTTTTTTGCATAGGGGCTCTTGAGAGGCATACAAAGGCAGGGGGCTGCAGTAGCGTGGGGGGGGGGGGCAGGGGGCGCTGTTGCTCAGGGCGTGACATTTAGGGGGGAGACAATCCGTACCTCACTTCTAATTTTCATTTCCCGTGTCCCCGTCTCCAGCCGCCATGTGAATGTCCGGTGCCCTGTGATTGGGCGTATAGGGGTCATGTGCGGCGTGATGCATGACCGTCGGTGTCGGGGGTCAGTGTATGTGTCAGTGTCTGGGGGTCAGTGTATGTGTCAGTGTCTGGGCGTCAGTGTATGTGTCAGTGCCGGGGGTCAGTGTATATGTCGGTGCCTGGGGTCAGTGTATGTGTCAGTGTCTGGGGGTTAGTGTATGTCAGTGTCTGGGCTTCAGTGTATGTCAGTGTATGTATCAGTGTCTGGGTGTCAGTGTATGTGTCAGTGTCTGGGCGTCAGTGTATGTGTCAGTGCCGGGGGTCAGTGTATATGTCGGTGCCTGGGGTCAGTGTATGTGTCAGTGTCTGGGGGTTAGTGTATGTCAGTGTCTGGGCTTCAGTGTATGTCAGTGTATGTATCAGTGTCTGGGTGTCAGTGTATGTGTCAGTGTCTGGGCGTCAGTGTATGTGTCGGTGCCTGGGGTCAGTGTATATGTCGGTGCCTGGGGTCAGTGTATGTGTCGGTGCCGGGGGTCAGTGTATGTGTCGGTGCCGGGGGTCAGTGTATGTGCCGGTGTCGGGGGTCAGTGTATGTGTCGGGGGTCAGTGTATGTGTCGGGGGTCAGTGTATGGGTCGGGGGTCAGTGTATGGGTCGGGGGTCAGTGTATGGGTCGGGGGTCAGTGTATGGGTTGGGGGTCGGTGTCGGTGTCGGGGGTCAGTGTGTCGGTGTCGGGGGTCAGTGTATGTGTCGGGGGTCAGTGTATGTGTCGGTGTCGGGGGTCAGTGTATGTGTCGGTGTCGGGGGTCAGTGTATGTGTCGGTGTCGGGGGTCAGTGTATGTGTCAGTGTCGGGGGTCAATGTATGTGTCAGTGTCGGGGGTCAATGTATGTGTCAGTGTCGGGGGTCAATGTATGTGTCAGTGTCGGGGGTCAATGTATGTGTCAGTGTCGGGGGTCAATGTATGTGTCAGTGTCTGGGGGTCAGTGTATGTGTCAGTGTCTGGGGGGCAGTGTATGTGTCAGTGTCTGGGCGTCAGTGTATGTGTCAGTGTCTGGGTGTCAGTGCATGTGTCAGTGCCGGGGGTCAGTGTATGTGTCAGTGTCGGGGATCAGTGTATGTGTCGGTGCCGGGGGTAAGTGTATGTGTCAGTGCCTGGGGGATCAGTGTATGTGTCAGTGCCGGGGGTCAGTGTATGTGTCAGTGCCGGGGGTCAGTGTATGTGTCAGTGCCGGGGGTCAGTGTATGTGTCAGTGTGGTGGTGTGTGGGTTAGTGGTCAGTGTTTATTTACTATAGTGTAGTGGTCAGTGTGTAGTTTAGTGGTCAGTGTGCAGTGTAGTGGTCAGTGTGTAGTGTAGTGGTCAGTGTGTAGCCTAGTGGTCAGTGTGTAGCCTAGTGGTCAGTGTGTAGCCTAGTGGTCAGTGTGTAGTGTAGTGGTCAGTGTGTAGTGTAGTGGTCAGTGTGCAGTGTAGTGGTCAGTGTGCAGCGTAGTGGTCAGTGTGTAGCGTAGTGGTCAGTGTGTAGCGTAGTGGTCAGTGTGTAGTGTAGTGGTCAGTGTGTAGCGTAGTGGTCAGTGTGTAGCGTAGTGGTCAGTGTGTAGCGTAGTGGTCAGTGTGTAGTGTAGTGGTCAGTGTGTAGTGTAGTGGTCAGTGTGTAGCGTAGTGGTCAGTGTGTAGCGTAGTGGTCAGTGTGTAGCGTAGTGGTCAGTGTGTAGCGTAGTGGTCAGTGTGTAGCGTAGTGGTCAGTGTGCAGTGTAGTGGTCAGTGTGCAGTGTAGTGGTCAGTGTGCAGCGTAGTGGTCAGTGTGTAGCGTAGTGGTCAGTGTGTAGCGTAGTGGTCAGTGTGTAGTGTAGTGGTCAGTGTGTAGCGTAGTGGTCAGTGTGTAGCGTAGTGGTCAGTGTGTAGCGTAGTGGTCAGTGTGCAGTGTAGTGGTCAGTGTGTAGTGTAGTGGTCAGTGTGTAGTGTAGTGGTCAGTGTGTAGTGTAGTGGTCAGTGTGTAGCGTAGTGGTCAGTGTGTAGCGTAGTGGTCAGTGTGTAGCGTAGTGGTCAGTGTGTAGTGTAGTGGTCAGTGTGTAGTGTAGTGGTCAGTGTGTAGTGTAGTGGTCAGTGTGTAGTGTAGTGGTCAGTGTGTAGCGTAGTGGTCAGTGTGTAGTGTAGTGGTCAGTGTGTAGTGTAGTGTAGTGTAGTGGTCAGTGTAGTGTAGTGTAGTGGTCAGTGTGTAGTGTCCAATGTAGGAATTGGGTAGGTCAGTGCAGTGGACAGGTAGGTAAGTGTAATGGTCAGTCTAGGAATCATGTAGGTCAGTGTAGTGGTCAGTATAGCAATTAGGCTGATCAGTACTATTGTAGGAAGGCAAGGGACTCAGGGAGTGCAAAAAGTCTGCAGCTTGGGGGGGGGGGCACAAATTTCTTGCCTTGCCCCGGGTGCTGACAACCCACGCTACGCCACTGGGGGGCTGTGATGTTTTCAGGAAGCTCAGTACAGCACCCTGCCGACCCCTCCCACCAGCCATGATCTGCATGCATTGCATAGAAAAGCAGAGTGACCCAGGATGATCGCACTGGATAAAATAAGTAATGAAAAGAGAGAGGTTTTATTTAAATATGTTATTAGCATGTTGATGAGAGGGGAGGGAGGGAGGAACCAGGGAAGGCAAAAGCAAAATATAAGCAGATTAGACTTCAGCTTTAAACATAGAGGGACCACAGGCAGCACCTAAGCAAAATCCAGAGGTTGAAGGAATCAAGAGCACCATGCCAATAGTTTTAGAGTTTAAAGAAGAATTGGAGTCTCTTCACATAATTTGTAATAAAAACATCTTTTACAAATATGCTGCAGAAATCTCCCTCCTGGCTGCTGCATCCATTATAATGTGGGCAGCTGAAGCCGCTTCCTGTTTACTTCCTGGATTTACACAGACACAGAGGCACACCATCAGCTCTGCAGCTCTGATTGACCCTCTTATGACTCATTCCCTCTCCCTTCCTGGCAAACTCTCATGAAAGTGAGCTTCGTATGATGTCATAAACCTAGGGTTTTTTACCAGACAAGCAGGAAGTGGGCTGTATAAAGGTATTTACTAGCAGATTTACTATCCAACATTAAAAACAACAAGGACAGAGGAGTTAAAGGAGATTTCCAGCCCTTTTTGATGTTTATTAAAAATCAGCAGCTACAAAAAGCATAGCTGCTGGCTTTTAACAAACATACACTTTCCTGCTCCACTGTTTAGCGACGCGCCGGCCGAAGCTCCGCTCCTCCCCCCCCCCCCCTCTCTGCCGGCGCCTCCATCCTAACTGTGGGCACCTGGCCATGACGGCTTTTGGTTTCACGGCCGGGCACTCATTGCGCATGTGCGAGCAGCGCTGCGCTACCTGATTGGACAGACCTGTCACGTGTCCCAGGCGATTGCCGACAGGGAGGGGCCGCGAAAAGGCGATATGACGTGTCGACTTAGCGGTCCCTGGGTGGAAGTAGGAAGTGGGACAGGAAGTCCCACTCCTCCTGAATCCCCCACTCCTCCCCCCAAAAAATTACATGCCACATGTGGCATGTAAGGGGGTGAGGAGTGGATTAAGCGGAAGTTCCACTTTTGGGTGGAACTCTGCTTTAATAGATGAAAAAATTATTGATGTTTTGCTTTAAAGTTGTGGGGTAACAGGCTTGTGCATTCCAGAGGCTGGGATACTCTCCCTTAATCATCAGCAACAATATTCTCCAAACTTCTTAGAGCCCATCTGTTCTGATCAATTGCAGCACTTCGGCCCTTTATAAAGGGGGAGCTTTTCAGCTTCCCAAAATACAATAGCTTGTTAAACTGTATATTTTATTTTTAAAATGCTTGTGTGCCTTTAAGACCGCAGGATCATCGAGGCCATTTCACTCATTAGAGACTGCACATAGTTCACTGTTCTCAATCAGACTGGTAAGAAGGCCAGCGAGGCACAACCGTTTTGCTGCTAAGCAGCAAAATAAATGTAGTTGGACCACCAGGTATATATATATATATATATAAATTGTAAACATTGGGGGTTTCACTCAAGTGGTAAATGCGTTTTTCACAGCAGCAAGGTTTGAGGGCATGGCAGCCCATTTTTATTAAAGGAAACAAAATAAAAGTTCACAGATAGGTTTTCCCACGCAGGGGTTCTTCTCCAGTACAGTTCACAGAAACAAAATGCCAAGCCTCCTGGCTCCTAGGCTTACTTAGCCTTGCCGTACCTGCTAACCTGGCCCACTCCTGGCCTCAACAGGGTTCTCCAGCCCACTGTCTCTCAGACTTCAGGACTTCCTTCAGCCCCTTTTGGACTCGCTAGCCACCTCAGGTCTACCAGCCTTCCCCGTCTGTCAGGCACAAAGTCCCCCCACACCAGGGATGTAGTCTTTCACAGACAGACAGCTTTCCATGCACAGTGTCTTGAAACAGCAGACAGCTGCACACACTCCACCTTCCTCTCCCCTCTGCTCTCACCAGTCCCTGATTATATTGGTTGTGTGCACCTGAGCACACAACCTGTTGGTTATTCATAAGACCTGGACACAGGGTTGGAGATCCCATCCCACCCGAGTCTCTGCAGGATCTCCAAACCTCACAGCCCCATCTGAACTTAGAAAAACTTGGAGAAGGCTGCTAAAACAGTTTTCTTGGTTTCAAAACTACGCTGTGTAGTTCTGCAGTCCGCTGACATGCAGACTGTGTCCATTTTTGCCCCCTTTCCATAGGAACAGGGACTCTTACTATTACAATATATATATAATGAAAAAAAAAAATATATATATATATATATATATATATATATATTATATATTGTTATTGTTATAAGGACTCTAGAGCCACGGTTGGTAAGCTGAGCAGGTAAGAGTAACTTTACTGGCTGTGTGATTGTTATGTGAGTATCCAAGCCAGAGAATCAGCACAATAACTAGAAGTTTTAAAGCACAAATAACAAAAAAAAAATACTTTTCTGAGTGATTTAGGATGTCAATTCTTCATATTGACAGCAGAGGGCAGCAGAGAGTGCTGATGGATCATTTTTATGCTATTGACTACTCTCTTTTTTTCTTTTATTTTTTTACACATTGGGGCTGGGTTCACACTGCCGTACGGAGGGGATCTGGTGCGTCCCTGTCCACCGTTTCAGGTTTTTAGTAGGTTTTTAATTGCTATTAAACCGTTGTTGATGTTATTACACTATGTGTGGTTCCTTAATTTTTTGGTTCTATGGACGGGCTGATTGAAACTGATACCGGTACTGAGGACTCTCTATATCAGGGGTGCCCAACCTTTTGAAGAGCGAGGGCCACTTAAGCAACTTGGTAACCAGTCGAGGGCCACAATAAGCAGAGCGGGCGAATGACGGTCACGTCTACTGTATAGGCCTCTGATCCGCCCAGATGAAAGGGGACAAACTCATTTCTGTTTTTCGGATTGGAGGTAGGCGGGCGTAAACAGACATCTGTCGCTCTATAGAGGCAAATTGAGGGTCCCATTTGGTTGAGCTGATTGTGTGAAAAGGGCCCAAGACTCCTTTCACACTGATGTGCTGCAGTTTACCCACACCGCAGCGCAGTGCACCTGTCTCTATCCTGCGGGTTTGCTGAAATTTGCCATAGACTCCACCTGTGGCCAAAGCTGGCTTTGTAGTGGAAGCATCGGCTTATGGGGCTCTGCTCTGCAGCCGCTTTCTTCCTCTACCACCAGCTTCATTCACAACACTGATTCTGTGGTATGGAGGGTCGGCAACCTGCGATCTGGGCTTGCCAACCCACCATTTCAGAGCAGGAGATCGCGGGCCACATCAAAAGGCTCCGCGGGCCACATGTGGCCCCCGGGCCACTGGTTGGCCACCCCTGCTCTATATGAATGCATCCCTGGATTCACCTTGCTGATATCTGCCTATGATCTGTGACCTGTCCTGTATACCACGGAGCGGCTGTGGAATCTGTTTTATGCTGACACTTTATTACCCTTTGGTAAGCCTCTGTCCATGTGGTGGTGGTTCACTGGAATTTGCAAGCACCTGGGTGTTGTCTGTCCCACGCTCCATGATATTGGACTATTATTTTCTATTCACAAGGACTTGTTCTGTTGTGTTTGTTTACATTTATTGGCGCAGTTCTGTTTTTTCCGATGTTGTTTGTGTTTTTCACTATTACTGCTGCCTCTTAGGAATCATTTTCCTAATTTATATATTTTTTTGGTCTAGCGCAATTTTTTCTTTATTTTATGTAGCAGAATACATTTTGGCCAAGATTTATAAAAAAAAATGTTCTGTATATTTTGTTTATTTAGCAAAAAATTAAAATCGAGTGCAGATGAAACGCCACCAAAGAAAGCTCTATTTGTGTGAAACAAATAATATAACATTTCGTTTGAGTACATTTTGGCCAAAATTTACGTGTATGACCACACAACTGCCAGTTAAAGTAGAGCGGTGCTAAATAGCAAAAAATGGCTTGGTCATGAAGGGGGTAAAATCTTCTGTAGCCCAAGTGGTTAAAGATCAACAAAAGCAGAAATAGATGGGACTTTTCAGGTACCAAACAGTCCCAAAATGTTAACTAAAAGGATAACAATACATTTTTTTCCATAAAAACAGATTAATTTTTATTTTCTATTATCATCAAACATCATAGTAATTCTTGTGTCAAAAAAATGGCTTCACGTAAATGCTCCTGCTCTAACATGTTTCGTCTTTCCGGCTTCTTCAGGGAGATCTAGTTACATGAAGCTTACACTATAATCCAAAATCACTTTGAATATCCACAAGGAATTATATATAATCATAAATCACATAAATAGATGTAAAAAAAACTCAAAATTATGGGATCTCAGGATGACACCAGCATTCTCAAGGCTGTGGATACCGGGTGGTATATTGGTGCATCGCAGGAGCGCACAACGGGAACTGCCCAAAAGATATTGAGTGATCACTAATTAAAGTCACCACAAGAGGGTGCCCAAGGGTTGGGAAGCTCCATAAGAAGCTTCCAGTGTGCTGTGAAATCAAAGCAAGCTATTTCAGTACAGGAGAGGAGCCAGTACAACTGTGCAAGACTGAAGGTAAGGCCAGAGGTCAGATTTATGGAGAACCTGTGACTTTGCACAGGACAGGTCCACTTTAAAATTCTTAGTTCAACAAGTGTGGTTTCTTTGTAATGCTCGTGGGTGTGGATCCATTTTCTGTTAGGGTGTAAATATTTATTATTATTATATAAAGCATGTTGGGTGTCTCCATAGCCTGGTACCTGTGGTAGCATATACAGACAATCATCAGGAATGTTATAAAGAGACTAACACACAATTTGGGCACAGTGCTGACACTTTTTACACTTATATTACAGGGATGGAAACGTCTTATTAGTAACTTTTATTATAGGTGGTGAGGAATGGACAGTGCACTTCATTTATAATCATAGGTCCATATAAAATGTCTATATCCGTATATAGGCCACAGAAATAGAACAATGTGTTTGCCAGTGTCTGCCAACCTAATCCAGAAACACTGGCAGCTGGTGCTCAATTTTTAATTTTTTTTGGGGGGGTAAAAATGGTAAAAAAAAAACACACCAATTGCAGCCTCACTGTGCCCATCAAACACAGCCACTGTGCCCATCAAACACAGCCACTATGCCCATCATTTGCAGCCACTGTGCCCATCAATTGCAGCCATTGTGCCCATCAAATGCTCTCACTGGCAGCTGGTGCGTAAACAAACTGAACAATTTTGAGGGAAAAAACATCAATTGCAGCCTCACTGTGCCCATCAAACGCGGCCACTGTGCCCATCAAGCGCGACCACTGTGCCCATCAAACGCGGCCACTGTGCCCATCAAACGCTGCCAACGTCTGCCTTGTTTTAGCCATATCAATGACACACTGACACTTGGGGGTCCATAACAATGACACACTGGCACTTGGGGGTCCATAACAATGACACACTGACACTTGGGGGTCCATAACAATGAAAAACTGGCACTTGGGGATCCATAACAACGACACACTGACACTTGGGGATCCATAACAACGACACACTGACACTTGGGGATCCATAACAACGACACACTGACACTTGGGGATCCATAACAACGACACACTGACACTTGGGGATCCATAACAACGACACACTGACACTTGGGGATCCATAACAATGACACACTGGCACTTGGGCATCCATAACAATGACACACTGGCACTTGGGGATCCATAACAATGACACGCTGACACTTGGGGGTCCATAACAATGACACGCTGACACTTGGGGGTCCATAACAATGACACACTGACACTTGGGGATCCATAACAATGACACACTGACACTTGAGGGTCCATAACAACGACACACTGACACTTGAGGATCCATAACAACGACACACTGACACTTGGGGATCCATAACAACGACACACTGACACTTGGGGATCCATAACAATGACACACTGACACTTGGGGATTCATAGCAATGACACACTGACACTTGGGGATCCATAACAATGACACACTGACACTTGGGGTCCTAGAACGACACACTGACACATGGGGTCCATAAAAATGACACACTGGCACTTGGATCTATAACAATGACACACTGGCACTTGGGGATCCATAACAATGACACACTGACACTTGGGGACCCATAACAATGACACACTGACACTTGGGGATTCATAACAATGACACACTGACATTTGGGGGTCCCAGGACAATGACACACTGACACTTGGGGGTCCATAACAATGACACACTGACACATGGGGATCTATAACAACGACACACTGACATTTGGGATCCAGGGTCCAATATTTTTTGGGGTTAGGCCCCGTACACACGAGCAAATAGATTTGTTCAAATCGGTCAGACCGACCGATTTGAACAAATCTGTCTGCTGGCCGTTTTGGTTTGATCGCTGTACACACGATCAAACCAAAATCCCCGCCAGCAGACAGCGCGGTGACGTGGCGGTGACGTTGACGCCGCCACGTCACCGCACCAGGAAGTCAATTACTTCCGCGCATGCGTCGAGAAGATATGTCTTCTGGTTGGCTTACTAACCAGCAGACATATCGGGTGGACGGATTCCCAGCCGACAGATTTTAAAGCATGCTTTACACTTGGAGGCCCTTGCAGAGTCGGCAGACCCAGTATTCCGATAGGTCATTGGGAACTCGTCTTGTGTGCTGACATTCAGACTCCACCGTCCTGGGAATCTGAGGAACATTGTGAGTGAAATGTCACAGACAATAAGACAATCACGGATTCATGTAAATTCCTTTTTCCTGAATACAGAACTTACAGCAACCCATATATATCAGTGTGTACTTTACATCCTGCGGTTCCCAAGGAAACAGAGGTCAGGGCCCCTCCTCCGGGGGGCCCCTTGTAGAACAGACCAGAAATAGTTGAAACAGGTCCATTTCCTGCCAGTTCTCAGTGAGACGATTCCCAGCCGGTGCAGTCCACCGACTTCAGTATGGAGGGCAATGTGTTACAGTGTATCCCCCCAGGATGATGGGACCGGCGCTGGGTCATGTGCAACACAGACAGTAATTATATCACCTGCAATTTATTATTATCACTATGCAGAAATGTTTGTTGTCATTGTGATATGAAGGACATAATCCGAACATCATGAGCAGAGAACTTTGACACATCAGTCTCTGCACCAGAAGAGCTTACACTCTAATGTCCAATCACAGTCACACACATTATTATTATTATTATTATTATTATAATACATTTATATATCTCTGATATATTCTGTAGTGTTGTACAGAGAATACTGAGCCAGTCACATCAGTCTCTGCACCAGAGGAGCTTACACTCTAATGTCCCACCACAGTCACACACTGTTATTATTATATGTGTACTGTATATAGCTCTGGCATAGTCTGTGGTGCTGTACAGAGAACACTGAGGCAGTCACATCAGTCTCCTCACCAGAAGAGCTTACACTCTAATGTCCCAATACAGTTACATACTATTTTTATACATTTATATAGCTTTGACATATTCCATAGTGCTGTATAGAAAACACTCAGCCAGACACATCAGTCTCTTCACCAGGGGTGCTTACACTACGCCACTCTGCCAAAGAACAGCATTTATAATACTATAGTACCTCTTTAAGGTAATTGCTGTGACAATATTTTATTAGTATAATCTGGAACAACGGTAATTATTTTAGGCGTTTTCTGATCTTTAATTTGTATGGGAGTGATTGGATTGGGATAATACCTTATAATACATTATAACAATGTAATTTCTGATCTCACCAGGTCACTGTTGCAATGTCATCCTATAATAATAACAAGCTGCCTGTGAAACTCAGTGAAAGTAATATAATATTCTAAGGAGGGTTGGGCAATAGGGAGGCTCTGGTTTTTACCCGGAACATTAACATGTCATCTAGGTGTAGGATATGATAGAAAGGGCTTCTAATTGTACTTTAGGGATTGTTCCCACATGTGGTGGCATGTGCCACCCCTCTGAAAAACAATTTGCATTGGATTGTTTTTTAGAGGCATTTGACAGCCAATGAGGAGACAATGGGGTTGATTTACTAAATCTGGAACATGCAAAATCTGGAGCAGCTCTGCATAGAAACCAATCAGATTCCAGGTTTTATTGTCAAAGCTTAATTGAACAAGCTGAAGTCAGAAGCTGATTGGTTACCATGTACAGGTGCACCAGATTCTGAGTGCCCCAGTTTCAGTAAGACCCCTTTCACACTGAGGCGCTTTGCAGGCGCTATAACGCTAAAAATAGCGCCTGCAAAGCACCCTGAAAGAGCCACAGCTGTCTCTCCAGTGTGACAGCCCAGAGGGCAGTCACACTGGAGCGGTGCATTAGCAGGACGATAAAGAAAGTCCTGCTAGCAGCATCTTTGGACTGGTGTGTATACCACTTCTCCACCACTCCTGCAGCGGCACTTTGCGGGTGCTTTTAACCCCTTTTCAGCCACTAGCAGGGGTTAAAAGCGCCCGCTAGCAGCCGAATAGTCCCACGAAATTGACAGTAAAGCACCACTAAAAATAGTGGTGCTTTACCGCCGACGCACCCACTGCCCCAATGTGAAAGGGGTCTTCATCTCCCCCTATACGTCACCCATTCACTGCCTATTTTTACCCTAAAAAGGCTGAAAGTGTCAGGAAAATTGATTTAAAGTGATTTATGCTGATAGCAGAGGAAGGAAGCAGCAGACAGAAGTGACACTCAGTGCTCTGTACTGAGACAAGTACACACTATAGGGGGATATGTTTTGCTCCTATTTAATGTTTACAACCACTTTAACCACTACAGATCCGCGCTATCGTCAAAAGACGTCTGCAGCGCGGACCTGAAGTGCAGGGATCACGTCTTTGGACGTCATGTTGTGTACATGTTGTGTACATTACCCGCACGCGCCACTGAGTGGCGCGCAGCGGGTAAACACTGTCCCGGCGCATCGCTGAAGAGCCGATGCGTGTACCTGGCGGCCGCGATGTCCGTCGGGTACATGCGTTCGGCAAGAACACAAGCAGGTGACAGCAGGGACGTGGAGCTCTGTGTGTAAACGTGCTGTCAGAGGAGAGGAGACCGATCTGTGTCCCTTGTACATAGGGACACAGCATCGGTCACCTCCCCCAGTCACCCCCTCCCCCCACACAGTTAGAACACACCCAGGATACACATTTAACCCCTTCCTCACCCCCTAGTGTTAACCCCTTCCCTGCCAGTCACATTTATACAGTAATTAGTGCATTTTTATAGCACTGATCGCTGTATAAATGTGAATGGTCCCAAATTTGTGTCAAAAGTGTCCGATATGTCCGCCGCAATATCGCAGATCGCCGCCATTACTAGTAAAAAAAAAGAATAAAAAAAATCATAATTCTGTTCCCCATTTTGTAGGCGCTATAACTTTTGCGCAAACCAGTCGCTTATTGCGATTTTTTTTTACAAAAATACATTGAAAAATACGTATCAGCCTTAACTGAGAAAAATATATATATATATTTTTTTTAAAGATTGGGATATTCATTATAGCAACAAGTAAGAAAAATATATATATTTTTTAAATTGTCGCTATTTTTTTGTTTATAGCGCAAAAAATAAACACAGCAGAGGTGATCAAATACCACCAAAATAAAGCTCTATTTGTGGGGAAAAAAGACGTCAATTTTGTTTGGGAGCCACGTCGCACGACCGCGCAAATGTCAGTTAAAGCGACACAGTGCTGGAAGCTGAAATTTCGCCTGGGCACGAAGGGGGTTTATGTGCCCAGTAAGCAAGTGGTTAATGTTGATTGATTGTTTACAGTGAAGGAAATCATCTCCGTGACTTTTCTGTAATATTTACACCAACACAATTGAAATCGTACAAAAATATAAATAAAGAATTTTCAGTAATGTTTCTTTTGTGATTATACATTGGAAATTTTGGGATCGAATTTCTGTTTCTCTGGATCTGAGCGGCCGGAGATGTCAGAGAGTGAACTTGACAGACATCACTTTTTTCAAACAATAGGTATGTAACTGGAGAGTGCCCGATCGCTGAGATTTTCCAACGATCTTTCATTGATTGGGTTGTGTTGAAAAAACAGATGAAGAAGCCGTCTTCTAGATATGATCGCAACATAAAAATACCGAAAAAATCAAATGGTTACATCGGTTGCCGTCAGTTTCAGACATTTGGATGTTTGAATTGAAGTTGCCCGCTTCTAAACACTGTTTTTTCACATCTATGGGTAGCCCAGTCTGTGTGAGCCCTAAACTGGCCATACACTATGCAACCTAGATGTATAATCTTGTTACAGCCTCCCTTAGATTTACAAAAACTGTAAGGCCGCTTACACACAATCGGTCTAAACTGATGAAAATGGACTGAAGTCCAGTTTCATCGGTCCAAACCGACCATGTGTACGGCCCATCGGACCAAAGTTTTAAAACTTGCTTGAAAATCGGACTGATGGACGCCTGACCATCAGTCCAAACCCACGCATGCTCAGAATCAAGTCGACGCATGCTTGGAAGCATTGAACTTCGTTTTTTTCAGCACGTCGTCGTGTTTTACGTCACCGCGTTCTGACGGGATCGGTTTTTGAACTGATGGTGTGTAGGCACATCAGACCATCAGGCCACTTCAGCGGTGACCCGATGAAAACGGTCCGTCGGACCATTCTCATCAGGTTAGACTGATCGTGTGTACGCGGCCTAATATGTGGATGAACCTTTTATGATTATTTCAGTTTTTGTATCAAATCAAACAGGTCCTAGCCCTACATCACTGATGGTAGATCTAAAGAATATTGTACAATCAGGTACACATCAAGGTGTGAATGGAGCCTAAATGATAGAGACAGAATATCAACCAAAAATCCAGGAAAAAAAACATATAAAAAGCATAATATAAATTAAGTTTCAGTTCAGCGAGAAAAATAAGTATTTGATTCCCAAGTAAAACATCTTAGTAGCTGGTGGAGAAACCCTTGTTGGCAATCACAGAGGTCAGACTTTTCTTGTAGTTGGTTACTAGGTTTACAGACATCTCAGGAGGGATTTTGGTACATTCTTCTGTGCAGATCTTCTCTAAATCCTTAAAGGGGTTGTAAAGGTGCAATTTTTTTTTCCCTAAAAAGGAGAGTCAGGACGCCCACTAACACACAGCTCCTTTCTCTATCTGCAACATAGAGGGCGTCCTGACTCTCCTGTAGTCCAAGGGAGGGGGCGAGCACGCCACACCAGGGAGAATGTCTCGCATTACTGTGTGGTGTTACAGACAGAAGAACAGGAAGTGAGGATTTCTCAGAAGAAATAAGGACATTTAAAAGCAAAATTGAAGGATGAGGTAAGTGAAGGAGGACTGCACTAAGGTAAAGGAAGTGATTTAGGAAAAAATAAATTGTACCTTTAGAACCCCTTTAACCACTTCAATACAGTGCACTTAAACCCCCTTCTTACCTAGACCAATTTTCAGCTTTCGGTGCTCTCACACTTTGAATGACAATTACTCAGTCATGCAACACTGTACCCAAATAAAAATCCTTTTTTTCACACAAATAGAGCTTTCTTTTGGTGGTATTTAATCACTCGTGGGTTTTTTATTTTTTGCGCTATAAATAAAAAAAGACGGTAGATTTTGTGAAAGAATTGCATTTTTCTTTGTTTCTGTCATAAAATTTAGCAAATTAGTATTTTTTCTCCATAAACGGGTGACAGGGCAGGTCACTGGTGGGTGACAGGGCAGGTCACTGGTGGGTGACGGTGACAGGGCAGGTCACTGGTGGGCGACGGTGACAGGGTACGTTCACTGGTGGGTGACGGTTTCACCGCTGATGGTAGTCTATTTATGTGACAGGTGCACTTTATGGGTGACTGTTGGGTGACTGGTGACAATTGGGGGGGGGGGGGGGGGCAAGGGACAGATGTGGTGTTTGTGCAGACACTACAGTAACACAGAGCTGTAACTCACTGCTTCTAGCTCTTCTCTTCTCACACTGGAAACGATGTGTGAGGGGAGAAGAGCTGGTAACAGTTAGTTACAGCTCTTTGTTTACACTAGTGATCAGAGCTGATCACGTGGTACACAGCCCTGACCAATGGCTGTGTACCTTTCTCGGTGACGAGCAGTGTTCCCGGGAACACGCTGCCACCGACGGGCACGCGCGATCGCGAACACGCGCCGTGCACTTTGGGGGTGTTGCCATGCGTGATCAGCCGTGACTTCATCACGGCCGATCACGTGGTTAACAGTGCATCCGTGCCGCTGTTCACCCCTGTCGGTAACGAGCGGTGTCTCCGTGACACGCCGCTACCGACAGTATAGGGATGCGCGCACGCGATCGCGCGCATTCCCTATTCAAATGACTGCACGTCATATGACGTGCAGTCAGGATATTGGAGTCCTCCGCCCGCCATCATTTGACGGTGGGCGGTGGACAAGTGGTTAAGGTTTCTTGGCTGTTACTTAAGTTTCAGCTTTCTCCATAAGTTTTCTATAGGATTAATAGGAGTAAGGTCTGGAGACTGGCTCGGCTACTCCATGATCTTAATGTGCTTCTTTTTGGACCACTGCTTTGTTGCCTCTGTGGTATGTTTTGGGTCATTGTCATGCTGCTAAACCCTTCATGACCCATCTTCAGTATTCTGGCTGTGGGAAGAAGGTTCTCCTCCAAGATATTAGAATATGTGGCCCCGTTCATTGGCCCCCTCAATGGGGCAAAGTCAGTTTGTACCTTTAGCAGAGAAACAGCCCCAAAGCATAATGTTTCCACCTCCGTGCTTGACTATAGGGATGGTGTTCTTAGAGTCAAGTTAATGCCAAAGAGCTCAATTTTGGTCTCATCTGACCACAGTACTTTCTCCAAATCCTCTGAATCATTTAGATGTTTATTGGCAGACTTCAGATGGGCCTGTGCATGTGTCTTCTTGAGGAGGGGGACCTCGTAGGTGACTTGTCATACTCTGCTCCCTATAACAGAATGCTGCGGAAGTGCTGTGGCGGCCAACTGCGCATGCGGGATGCGTTCCAAGCGCATCTGCGATGCGTTCCAATGGATTTACGACAGTACACACCAGCGAAACCTCGTTCGGCATCCAGGCTCTTTCCTTAACATCCCCGTGGATTGGAGGATGTTAAAAAAAGAGCCAGGAGGCAGAGCGAGCGGAGC
This sequence comes from Rana kukunoris, assembly GCA_029574335.1. Taxonomy (NCBI): domain Eukaryota; kingdom Metazoa; phylum Chordata; class Amphibia; order Anura; family Ranidae; genus Rana; species Rana kukunoris. The sequence continues at coordinate 22,854,072 of CM056056.1, read as the reverse complement.
GAGCCGTCCGAGCGAAGCCAGGACGTGAGGCCGACTGGCCACTTTCCCCTAAGTCCACGTCGCCCTGAATGACGGCTTCGCTGGTGTGTATTGTCGTAAATCCATTGGAACGCATAACAATTGCGTTTGGAACGCATCGCGCATGCGTAGTTGGCCGCTACGTCACTTCCGGAGCATAGTATGATAGGCAGCCGAATATGACGCGTCACAGGCACTGCAGGATTTTTAATTAAATGGCAGTGTATTGTTACCAGTGGTTTGTTTGGTGACTCTGGTCCCAACTGCCTTGAGATCATTCACAAGCCCCTCCCATGTAGTTCTGGACTGATCCCTCACTTTTCTCATGATAATCCTCACCCCATGAGGGGAAACCTTCCATGGAGCTCCAGACCGAGGGCGATTGATGGTTATTTTGTATTTCTTCCATTTGCGAATAATCACTCCAACAGTTGTCTACTTGTCTACTAAGCTTCTTGTTAATGGTCTTGTAGCCCATTCCAGCCTTGTGCAGGTCTACAATCTTGTCCCTGATGTCCTTTGCCAGCTCTTTGGACTTGGCCCATGATGTTGGGTTTGAATGGAAGAAAGAGATTCTGTGGGCAGATTGTCTTTTATACACATAGCAAGTTGTTGTTAGGAGAACCTTCTAAAGCCCCATACATACGGTCGGACTTTTTGCCAACAAACTATAAAATCTGCGAGTTTTCAAAATAGGGAAAATAGTCTGATCGTGTGTACGCTCCATCGGACCAACTTTTTTTGGGGTTTCATCGGAAAAAAAAGTTACAGCAAGCAATCAGACTTTTGTACAAAGTACAAACGAGCATGCTCAGAAGCAAAGACCAGCCGGAAGCATTCTGTCTGGTAGAACTAGCGTTCGTATTTGAAAGAAACACATTCGTGCTGCGGCAAGTTCTGAAATCAAGAAAATCTGCGCACATTCTCTTCTTCTTTATAATGTGATAATACTAAAAGCTGCTTTGCTGGTGATACTGTCGGAGTAAAAACAAATGTCTTTACTTTGGATTAGTGTATTTTGGTTATACGAATCAAATCTATTTCTATTTTTTTTTTGTGGGTCAAGTTAGCACAACCCCATTGGGCAACATGTCTGCTTGACGAACGGACGTTCAGAAACGAACAAAATTGTGCGAAACTGAAAATCGCGAATGCACGCAGACGAAACCTCGACTAACTATTGATTAGCAGCCGGAGAATTGAACTTCCTTAACCACTTCAGACCCGCGCTATTGACATAATACGTCAACAGTGCGGACCTGAGGCGCCAACTAGGCGTCTTTGGACGTGATTTTTGTGCATTACCCGCGCGCGCCACTGGGTGGCACGCGGCCGGTAAACACTGTCCCGCCGCATCGCTGGGGATCCGATGCATGTGCCTGGCGGCCGCGATGTCCGTCGGGTACATGTGATCGGCGGGAAAACGAGCAGATGACAGCAGGGACGTGGAGCTCTGTGTGTAAACACAGAGCTCCACTTGCTGTCACCAGAGAGGAGACCGATCTGTGTCCCTTGTACATAGGGACACAGCATCGGTCACCTCCCCCAGTCACCCCCCTCCCCCCACACAGTTAGAACACACCCTGGATACACATTTAACCCCTTCCTCACCCCCTAGTGTTAACCCCCTCCCTGCCAGTCACATTTATACAGTAATTAGTGCATTTTTATAGCACTGATCGCTGTATAAATGTGAATGGTCCCAAAATTGTGTCAAAAGTGTCCGATATGTCTGCCGCAATATCGCAGTCGCAATAAAAATCGCAGATCGCCGCCATTACTAGTAAAAAAACTAATAATAAAAAAAATCATAATTCTGTTCCCCATTTTGTAGGCACTATAACTTTTGCGCAAACCAGTCGCTTATTGTGTTTTTTTTTTTTTCTTTACAAAAATATGTCAAAAAACATATCGGCCTTAACTGTGAAAAAAAAATAGTTAAAAAAAAAAAAAAAATTGGGATATTTATTATAGCAACAAGTAAAACATATATATATATATCAATCAATAGTACTACTAAGTGGCCCTCTAATGTAGTCCAACTCTGCGCTTAGGAAGGTAACTCAAAAATTCTCTGTACAGATGCTTCTGATGAACAATAATACCATATATAGAAAAGCAGCTGCTAAAAGAAAATAACAATTATAAAAAGCAGAAAAAAATTCCAGACTAGTATATAGTCCAATCTCAATTCTGCAGCAGCGCTGCAAACCTTAAGTTTGTTAAAGACACAGTAAGTTGACCGTCCGGGATTGCTTGAAAATTGTGCTTCCAATCACCAACAGTGTTCACCACGTGGGGGGAGAAAGAAAGTCCCCTTTGGGGAAACACTTACCAGATGGTAATAATCAGAAAGCCCATCAATACATCTCCTTTAGTCACCGTCTCGACCTTATTACTCTCCAGGTATATTGGATCAAAAAATTCGCAAGTGTGTAGGGAAAGAAAAAATATCTACATAGAGCAGTATCGTTTGATAACTTTTAATAGCCCAAAATAGATCCCCCTTACAAATGCATGCATACCATAGTTAAATAAGTTTCAGGCAAAATACTGATAATCAAAATCAGTGTGTGTGTGTGAACTCTTCACTGGATACCTGAGGACCGCTTGGAAGGACTTCCTGCAGTTTCCTGGTTTCCTCCGTGTGGAGCGCACGCGTCACTTCCGGGTTAGGTGCTGAACAAACACGCTCTGACGTTTCGTCGTTTAGGACTTCTTCTGAGAGCGTGACTTGTTCAGTGCACCCCCCGGGGATTAAATAGGCTACAGACCGTCCTCAATGGGTACACGTCATACGCGTCACTTCTCTTCCCTGGCCGTGATTCGCTCAAACCTCGGCAACTCAGGGCGGAAGTGTCGCCGTCTGTATTGTACAACGCTACTGATGCCAGTCACTGCTCCCACCATACTGCCGCGCATACGATGTGTGACAGGCCCGCAGCTAGTACGAGGGACAGCGCATCAGGAGCGTGCTCATACATTGCACCACAGACCATCCGTAACAAACTTCCAAATAGGCATTTATTGCCAGAAGTGTGCTAAACGGGGGAGTTTGATCTACAGTGCAATGGATATTACATACAATAACTATAAATTACTTTAAGATAAAATTTAGAAACTTGAGATTATACATACATGATATATCGTAAATATCCGTTAAAAAACGTTATATATAAAAAAAACTGCAATATCCGAGTATGAAAACTGTTATGAAAACTATTATAAAAAAGTATAAACAAAACATATATATATATATATATATATATATATATATATAGCAAATTTGTTAAAATCTTATTAAAACATTGTTCAAACATTGTTAAAATATTCAACCAGTGAGATGTATTCACCAAGTCAATATAATATGTATTCAGCACATTTCATTCAGCACATTAAATGATGGGGATATATCCTAGCACACATCACAGTGATAGAGAAACCATATGCATAAAAAATAACATTAAAAATTATATTAAAAATTATTATAATAATATATGTGCCTAAAACATCTGATTATATAAACATCTAAATATAAATAAGTAAATAAATCTATATATATGGGTGTAGGCAGGGTTGTACCCTTTGGACACATATCTTGAAAGTAGTTGTACCCCTATCGGGAGCTCAAAATTATCTTGTTGAATAAAACTTGGCATGTATACATTATGTGTTCAAGGATTTGTTCTCTTAGTTACTGCCGTAGAATAAGCCGGCCAGGATATGAGTGTGTTTGGTGATCTAGGATATCCTCCTGTTCTATACATGTATATATTATTTACATGATATGGACATTGTGCATCATATTTACAGTATCTTCTTATTCAGGATAGATTTGCAATTAAACTATTCCTGCTGATTATAGACCTATTGTATGAACAATGGGCATTAGTTCATTTGTGTGACCAATGTCAATATATGCATGGGTTTTCTAGTGAGATTTTTGTTGTTCCTCATTCTCACATTAAGTGTCACTAATAAAACAATTGATGTCTAGTTCGACGTTCAAACCCTTAGGCGTTAAAACGTCTGTTAAAAAGATCCATTTCGTTTCGCATTTCGATAGCTCCCGAACTCGGTGTGAACCTCTCCAATGTGCTTCCATATGTTCAATACCCCAAAACTGTAGTCCTGATGGATCTTGGTTATGTTTGATTTTGAAGTGCAAAGACACGTTGTGATCCACAAATCCAAGTTTAATATTCTTTATGTGCTCTGCAATTCTAATTCTTAATAGTCTTTTGGTTCGTCCAATATATAATAGACCGCATGGACACCTCAGAGCATAAACAACAAACATACTGTTACAGGTGATAAACTGTTTGATTTCGAACTCCCGGTTATTTGCTGATGATATAAATTGATCTAAACCGCGTTGTAGTACTTTAACTTCCCTACATGGTTTTCACCTTCTACATGAGAAGAATCCATTTTTATCCCAGAAGCTTTGTGGTTTCACTGGTAGATCTAGAATTTTCTTAACCACTACATCACCGTGGTTTGAGGCCTTTTTATACAGAAATTGTGGTTCCTGGGGAATTACTGGGCCGAGTTTTTTATCTAAAAGAAGGATATGCCAATGTTGCCTAAAGATGGCTTCCACCTCTTTATATTGGCTATGGAACTGGGATAGGAATCCCCATTCTTTTGTGTTGGTGGTGGGTATCCCCTGTTCCGCTTTTCCGTCTTTTTCTCTCAAGCACACATCCCTGGATGTCATTCCAACTTCTTCCACAATTTTTTCAAGGGCCTGTGGGTTATACCCCTTTGCCTCGAATCTCTTTGTTAAAATCCGAGATTGAGTCAAGAAATTGTCCATTTCGGAACAGTTTCGTTTGACTCTCATTATTTGACCTTTTGGGATGTTTTTTAGCCACTGTGGGTGGTGTCCACTGGTAGTTGGTAAAAAACTATTCCTATCTGTTTGTTTAAAAAATACTTTCGTTTCTAATGTATTATTCTGCCGATAAATTGTTACGTCCAAGAAATTGATAGTTTCATTGTTCCATTCTGATGTTAGTCTGATGTTGTTTTCATTGATATTTAAAATATTTAAAAACTCTTTTAGTGACTCCTCAGATCCTGCCCAGATAAAGAATATATCATCAATGAAGCGTTTATAGAAGATCAGTTCAGGCTTTCTTTCTTTAAAAATAGATTTGTCTTCCCACTCCGCCATAAATAAGTTCGCGATGCTTGGGGCAAATTTCGCCCCCATTGCGACACCCCTTTTCTGTGTATAGAACTTATTACTGTACCAAAAATAGTTGTGGGACAGACAAAAATTAAGCGCATGACCGATAAAAACTTTTTGACTATGGGGTAGGTCTTCCCTTTGACATAGAGCCCAATTGAGGGCTAGTGTGGCATCGTCGTGCTGTATGATGGAGTATAACGAGACCACATCAGCGGTTACGAGCAAAATTGATTGATCGTCTCTCAAAGTCACGTTTTTCAAACAATTTAGGAAGTCTTTGGTGTCTTTCAAGTAAGATTTGGTCATTTGTACACTTTTTTGCAGGAAATTATCAAGATATTGCCCCATTCTTGCAGTTATAGAATCTATACTGTTGACAATAGGTCGAGCTGGGGGGTTTGTTGGATTTTTATGTATTTTGGGGAGAGTATAAATAGTGGGGATCTTGCTGCTTGCCGGTAGTAGGTATGACTTTTCTTTTCTAGAGAGTACTCCTGAAGAAGAGCCTATTTGTACCAGGATTCCCAGTTGGTCTCTATATGATTGTGTAGGATTGTCGTCTAGTAGGCCATAAGTTGCCTTGTCAGATAACATATCAATACATCTCCTTTAGTCACCGTCTCGACCTTATTACTCTCCAGGTATATTGGATCAAAAAATTTGCAAGTGTGTAGGGAAAGAAAAAATATCTACATAGAGCAGTATCGTTTGATAACTTTTAATAGCCCAAAATAGATCCCCCTTACAAATGCATGCGTACCATAGTTAAATAAGTTTCAGGCAAAATACTGATAATCAAAATCAGTGTGTGTGTGTGAACTCTTCACTGGATACCTGAGGACCGCTTGGATCTAGGTAATTTGAAACCCAAAAGAAATGTGTGTCTAAGACATATTCAGGAAGGGATCAAACTATTGGAAAAACGCAAAGACATCATTGTCAGACCAGCTGACAAAGGAGGGGGAGTTGTTGTTCTCTCTAAGGAGTTCTATCATGAACAAATAGTTGATATGTTATCTGACAAGGCAACTTATGGCCTACTAGACGACAATCCTACACAATCATATAGAGACCAACTGGGAATCCTGGTACAAATAGGCTCTTCTTCAGGAGTACTCTCTAGAAAAGAAAAGTCATACCTACTACCGGCAAGCAGCAAGATCCCCACTATTTATACTCTCCCCAAAATACATAAAAATCCAACAAACCCCCCAGCTCGACCTATTGTCAACAGTATAGATTCTATAACTGCAAGAATGGGGCAATATCTTGATAATTTCCTGCAAAAAAGTGTACAAATGACCAAATCTTACTTGAAAGACACCAAAGACTTCCTAAATTGTTTGAAAAACGTGACTTTGAGAGACGATCAATCAATTTTGCTCGTAACCGCTGATGTGGCCTCGTTATACTCCATCATACAGCACGACGATGCCACACTAGCCCTCAATTGGGCTCTATGTCAAAGGGAAGACCTACCCCATAGTCAAAAAGTTTTTATCGGTCATGCGCTTAATTTTTGTCTGTCCCACAACTATTTTTGGTACAGTAATAAGTTCTATACACAGAAAAGGGGTGTCGCAATGGGGGCGAAATTTGCCCCAAGCATCGCGAACTTATTTATGGCGGAGTGGGAAGACAAATCTATTTTTAAAGAAAGAAAGCCTGAACTGATCTTCTATAAACGCTTCATTGATGATATATTCTTTATCTGGGCAGGATCTGAGGAGTCACTAAAAGAGTTTTTAAATATTTTAAATATCAATGAAAACAACATCAGACTAACATCAGAATGGAACAATGAAACTATCAATTTCTTGGACGTAACAATTTATCGGCAGAATAATACATTAGAAACGAAAGTATTTTTTAAACAAACAGATAGGAATAGTTTTTTACCAACTACCAGTGGACACCACCCACAGTGGCTAAAAAACATCCCAAAAGGTCAAATAATGAGAGTCAAACGAAACTGTTCCGAAATGGACAATTTCTTGACTCAATCTCGGATTTTAACAAAGAGATTCGAGGCAAAGGGGTATAACCCACAGGCCCTTGAAAAAATTGTGGAAGAAGTTGGAATGACATCCAGGGATGTGTGCTTGAGAGAAAAAGACGGAAAAGCGGAACAGGGGATACCCACCACCAACACAAAAGAATGGGGATTCCTATCCCAGTTCCATAGCCAATATAAAGAGGTGGAAGCCATCTTTAGGCAACATTGGCATATCCTTCTTTTAGATAAAAAACTCGGCCCAGTAATTCCCCAGGAACCACAATTTCTGTATAAAAAGGCCTCAAACCACGGTGATGTAGTGGTTAAGAAAATTCTAGATCTACCAGTGAAACCACAAAGCTTCTGGGATAAAAATGGATTCTTCTCATGTAGAAGGTGAAAACCATGTAGGGAAGTTAAAGTACTACAACGCGGTTTAGATCAATTTATATCATCAGCAAATAACCGGGAGTTCGAAATCAAACAGTTTATCACCTGTAACAGTATGTTTGTTGTTTATGCTCTGAGGTGTCCATGCGGTCTATTATATATTGGACGAACCAAAAGACTATTAAGAATTAGAATTGCAGAGCACATAAAGAATATTAAACTTGGATTTGTGGATCACAACGTGTCTTTGCACTTCAAAATCAAACATAACCAAGATCCATCAGGACTACAGTTTTGGGGTATTGAACATATGGAAGCACATTGGAGAGGTTCACACCGAGTTCGGGAGCTATCGAAATGCGAAACGAAATGGATCTTTTTAACAGACGTTTTAACGCCTAAGGGTTTGAACGTCGAACTAGACATCAATTGTTTTATTAGTGACACTTAATGTGAGAATGAGCAACAACAAAAATCTCACTAGAAAACCCATGCATATATTGACATTGGTCACACAAATGAACTAATGCCCATTGTTCATACAATAGGTCTATAATCAGCAGGAATAGTTTAATTGCAAATCTATCCTGAATAAGAAGATACTGTAAATATGATGCACAATGTCCATATCATGTAAATAATATATACATGTATAGAACAGGAGGATATCCTAGATCACCAAACACACTCATATCCTGGCCGGCTTATTCTACGGCAGTAACTAAGAGAACAAATCCTTGAACACATAATGTATACATGCCAAGTTTTATTCAACAAGATAATTTTGAGCTCCCGATAGGGGTACAACTACTTTCAAGATATGTGTCCAAAGGGTACAACCCTGCCTACACCCATATATATAGATTTATTTACTTATTTATATTTAGATGTTTATATAATCAGATGTTTTAGGCACATATATTATTATAATAATTTTTAATATAATTTTTAATGTTATTTTTTATGCATATGGTTTCTCTATCACTGTGATGTGTGCTAGGATATATCCCCATCATTTAATGTGCTGAATGAAATGTGCTGAATACATATTATATTGACTTGGTGAATACATCTCACTGGTTGAATATTTTAACAATGTTTGAACAATGTTTTAATAAGATTTTAACAAATTTGCTATATATATATATATATATATATATATATATGTTTTGTTTATACTTTTTTATAATAGTTTTCATAACAGTTTTCATACTCGGATATAGCAGTTTTTTTATATATAACGTTTTTTAACGGATATTTACGATATATCATGTATGTATAATCTCAAGTTTCTAAATTTTATCTTAAAGTAATTTATAGTTATTGTATGTAATATCCATTGCACTGTAGATCAAACTCCCCCGTTTAGCACACTTCTGGCAATAAATGCCTATTTGGAAGTTTGTTACGGATGGTCTGTGGTGCAATGTATGAGCACGCTCCTGATGCGCTGTCCCTCGTACTAGCTGCGGGCCTGTCACACATCGTATGCGCGGCAGTATGGTGGGAGCAGTGACTGGCATCAGTAGCGTTGTACAATACAGACGGCGACACTTCCGCCCTGAGTTGCCGAGGTTTGAGCGAATCACGGCCAGGGAAGAGAAGTGACGCGTATGACGTGTACCCATTGAGGACGGTCTGTAGCCTATTTAATCCCCGGGGGGTGCACTGAACAAGTCACGCTCTCAGAAGAAGTCCTAAACGACGAAACGTCAGAGCGTGTTTGTTCAGCACCTAACCCGGAAGTGACGCGTGCGCTCCACACGGAGGAAACCAGGAAACTGCAGGAAGTCCTTCCAAGCGGTCCTCAGGTATCCAGTGAAGAGTTCACACACACACACTGATTTTGATTATCAGTATTTTGCCTGAAACTTATTTAACTATGGTATGCATGCATTTGTAAGGGGGATCTATTTTGGGCTATTAAAAGTTATCAAACGATACTGCTCTATGTAGATATTTTTTCTTTCCCTACACACTTGCGAATTTTTTGATCCAATATACCTGGAGAGTAATAAGGTCGAGACGGTGACTAAAGGAGATGTATTGATGGGCTTTCTGATTATTACCATCTGGTAAGTGTTTCCCCAAAGGGGACTTTCTTTCTCCTCCCACGTGGTGAACACTGTTGGTGATTGGAAGCACAATTTTCAAGCAATCCCGGAGGGTCAACTTACTGTGTCTTTAACAAACTTAAGGTTTGCAGCGCTGCTGCAGAATTGAGATTGGACTATATACTAGTCTGGAATTTTTTTCTGCTTTTTATAATATATATATATATATATATATATATATTTTTTTAAATTGACGCTCTTTTTTTGTTTATAGCGCAATAAATAAAAACCGTAGAGGTGATCAAATACCACCAAAATAAAGCTCTATTTGTGGGGAAAAAAGGACGTCAATTTTGTTTGGGAGCCACATCGCACGACCGCGCAAATGTCAGTTAAAGCGACGCAGTGCCGGAAGCTTAAATTTCGCCTGGGAACGAAGGGGGTTTATGTGTCCAGTAAGCAAGTGGTTAAACTCTCGTCAGTACGTTGAAATGTCACTACGTTTGTGTTTGTTGCTGAAAAAGTCAGAGCGTGTGTATGCTATGGGTGTGACCGGACAACTCCCTTCGGACATAAATCCAAGGGAAAGTTTGTTGGATGTCCGACCGTGTGTATGGGCCTTTAAATTGACAGGACTAATCATTCTGTGTACCACATGAGCACATACTGTAGCCAGTCTGCAGGAGCCAGAATTATTGTTGGTTGGGGATCAAATACTTATGTAGTGTCACCCCCGAAAGGGCCGCTGGATTAATAATTGGATCGGCAGATTAAGTTACCCTTGCTTGGTCTAGGGGTGCACCAGAAGCCACTAAGTAGTAATTGAGTGTCCACACCGTCAATAAAGATTTTCTCAATGCTTTAATTCCAGGCCAACATAGCCAAACATCAACTCGGTGAAAGGAAAACAGGTTGATGAGGAAATAGAGATTCTCGATGTCAGGCCTGGATATATGTACAGCAAAAATCAGCCCCTTGAAAGATACAATTTTGCACGCGTCGCCACTTTAAATGCTGACTGGGAGGAACAGGTCTCTCTCACTGACCCGGCTCTAGGCCTCTGCCACAGGCCAATGTAGTCTAGATAGTTTGTAAATGTCCGAACAGAGCAAATCCTCCCAGCAGTTATCTCAGCACAGATCACCGGGTGACAGCAGAGCGTACCTGTCTATGGCCCGGGCGCCGGATCCTCTCTACGGCATCGGGAACCCAGTAAGTCCCTGGGGTCCCTTTAGTTTCATCCCAGACCGAGACTTAGCAAGGCCTGGAAGCTTGGCCAGGTGGGCCACGCCGGCAGGGTCCATGGATGCACACACCCTGAAGGTGGATGCCGCACCCCGACTCCGTGACCCTGCGCAGGAGAAGTAAAAGAAGACCCAGAACACATGACCTCCATCACAGATATACCCCTCCCCAGCATGCCCAGCTGGGAAAACCCCCTCCAATTGGCTGCTGGGGAAGACTCCATCCCCAAGAAATCCCTCTGGCTCCCACTGCCGGCCAAAGATAATACTCACATCCCCAGGAATGCAGTCCGAGCCAGTGGACCTTTCCAGAATGACACAGGTCATTAACCTGAACAAATCACGACCGGGAGCAAGTTAACTCTCCCAGTCAACTAGTTTTTAGCGTAGTGCCCATGCTGGAAGCAAGGGGGCGCTACATATATTTTACTCACAACTCAATTTATAACATTTGTATTGTGTGTTTTTTTTCTGGATTTTTGGTTGATATTCTGTCTCTATCATTTAAAATACTCCTATGATAAAAATGATAGACCCTTCATTTCTTTGTAAGTGGGCAAACTTATAAAATCTGCAGGGGATCAAATATTTATTTCCCCCACTGTTAAAGCGGACCTGTCATCATATATATATATATCCATGCATGATGAGTCATGTGTCCGTATAGGGTGACCAGACATCCCCGGTTTCAGGGGACAGTCCCCTGATTGAGGACACTGTCTTTGGACCAAGTCTGTCCCTGGTTTTGTCCCCAGATTGGATTTAATAGGGACAGGGGCAATTTCAAAGACAGTCAGTGCAGAATAAAAAAAAAAAAATTAGAATTACAACCCACCGCTCCGCCGTGCCTACTAGCATAGGGGGGTTGTATTTTTCCCATTATCTGTGCCCCTTTCTGATGATCATGTGCTGTTCGGAGTGGAGGGAATATTTCTTCAGTTTCGGGCGCATGCCCATTTAGCTTCGCTCACATGTTCTTCTGCCTTGGCACAAATCTTGGCCAGCTACCTGCTTATCTCCTTGCCTTCCCTGGGGGGGGGGGGGGTGATCTTCCTCCGCTCCCCACCCAGTAGTAGCCGGGGCACGAAGAGTAAGACTTGAGAGGCTGTGAGGCGGGCGGCGATGGGCAGAGAGTTGCTGATTGTTGCCATTACTAGTAAACAAAAAATATGTCCCCGGATTTCATTTTCAAAATCTGGTCACCTTAGGCCCCATACACACGAGCAGACAGATTTGTTCAAATCTGTCCGTCCGACAGATTTGAACAAATCTGTCTGCTGGGATTTTGGTTTGCAAAATCTCCGCCAGCAGAGAGCGCGCTGACGTGGCGGTGACGTTGACGCCGCCACGTCACCGCACCAGGAAGTAAAACACTTCCGCGCATGCGCCGAATCCATTCGGCGGCGGTGCGGCGGCGGTGCGGGACGACATGTCTGCTGGTAAGTGTACTAACCAGCAGACATGTCGGGCGGACGGATTCCCACCCGATAGATTTCAAAGCATGCTTTGAAATCTGTCGGGTGGCCAAATCCGTCTGCTCGGCCGTACACACGATCGAATCTGTCTGCTGAAACGGTCCGGCGGACCGTTTCCAGCGGACAGATTTGATCGTGTGTACGAGGCCTTAGTGTAACACTTCCAGGGACATATTACCTCTCACAGAGATCACAGTACCCCCCCGACAATGCCTTCATCTGCTTTCCCTTTCAGTAGGACTTTACCATCTTTGCTCAGGAATCATCCAGGGTCACCATCTTCTTCCTGGACTGAGATTCAGACTTAGAAAAGACACAGTTATGTAAATCCTGATGCTTGTGCAGGGTGTGTTCACTAATCTCAACCCCTGCTGCAGCCTCTAACCTTGTGAGTCGCCACTAGGTTACAATGTTGCAGTCTGATCACTGAGAGGGAGAGACTGAGGACATGCTTGCTCCTGCCTGCAGCAGACTGATGGCATCTTAGGCAAAGTCACTGACTGGAGTTTGAAGACAGTATTTTAATGATAAAAGGTGGAGCTTTTCTGGAAAATAATTGCTGGATAAGTTGGGAGTTTATTTATGGAGACTTGTAGTTAGTGACATGTGTCATGTGCAATGACCTGCTGGGGGGAAAGTGATGACTCCAATCTGTAATTATTACCTCCTGGGAGGGGAGGGGGAGATGTAGTAGTCCTTTCTGCCTCCCCAGCTACCTGGATCAGCTCCCCCTCCCCGGCCCGGCCCGGCCCAGGCTATGCTGGAACGTGTCTGAGGCTGCAGAACATTCTCTGCCCCCTCCCTCCCTCCCGTTCTGCTGGCTTGTGTTTTTCAGCTGCAGTTGTGTGTTTTTCCCCCTCTCGGCTCATTATGTAATCGCAGCGATATGAGGTGACAACGCTGGAGAGTTCTCGTTTGTGGCAAATGTTTTAAAGAGGACGAATAAGGAGCTAAGACTCAGGGCAGAGGGGCAGCCCGACATCGGGGGACCAGCTGAGAGGTAACCGGAGGAAGCCTGGGGATGAATAGGATGGGGATGAATGGGCTGGGGATAGGGATGGGGATGAATAGGATGGGGATGAATTGGGATTGTTATCTGTAGGATGTTCTCTGTCAACTTTCTGTGAACTTTTGTCGGAAACGCTCTCGCTGAGCTCTGCTTTGCTGCGGGGCGAGGAGAAATTTCTTGAAGTTTTCTGTATCTTTTTTTCATTGTAAGCTTAGTAGGGTAATTTGATGGGTTCAAATCTTATTTTAGAATTGTGTAAAATATCATCCTATGTGTGACCGGCGGTCTGAAGAATTGAGCGACTTGGAGTGCAAGCATTTAGGGGTTCCCCCCTCTTCAGCAACCTGGCAGTACTAAAGTACACCCCAAAAGCTTTTAACATAAATTTAAATAATAAAAAAAGTTTTTTCCTATTTTTCTCTCTTCACTAACTTTTTTTTTTTTTCTCTTTTCTATTTTATCTCTTCTTTTACATTTTTTCGATTTTTTTCTCTCTCTCTCTCTCTCTCTCTCTCTCTCTATATATATATATATATATATATATATATATATATATATATATATATATATATATATAATTTTTTTTCTTGTATATATTTAAATTTTGTTCTATATTTTACCCTTTTTTTTTTTCAACATTTTTCACTTTTTTCTTTTTTTTTCTTGACATGAGATATATTCATGATATAATATATATTTCACTTATATATTAGTTGTTTTTTTTTTCAATTTTTCTTCTCTTTTTTTCAATATTTCTTGTATTTTGTTCTATTTTTTACGTCTTTTTTTTTTTCAATTTTCTTCCCTCTTTTTTCTAACTTTTTTATGTTTTTTTTTCCTTCTCTATTTTACTATATACAGTGCAGAAAATAAGTATTTGAACACCCTGCTATTTTGCAAGTTCTCCCACTTGGAAATCATGGAGGGGTCTGAAATTGTCATCGTAGGTGCATGTCCACTGTGAGAGACATAATCAAAAAAAATATTCCAGAAATCACAATTTATGATTTTTTAACTATTTATTTGTATGATACAGCTGCAAAGAAGTATTTGAACACCTGTCTATCAGCTAGAATTCTGACCCTCAAAGACCTGTTAGTCTGCCTTTAAAATGTCCACCTCCACTCCATTTATTATCCTAAATTAGATGCACCTGTTTGAGGTCATTAGCTGCATAAAGACACCTGTCCACCCCATACAATCAGTAAGAATCCAACTACTAACATGGCCAAAACCAAAGAGCTGTCCAAAGACACTCAAGACAAAATTGTACAACTCCACAAGGCTGGAAAGGGCTACGGGGAAATTGCCAAGCAGCTTGGTGAAAAAAGGTCCACTGTTGGAGCAATCATTAGAAAATGGAAGAAGCTAAACATGACTGTCAATCTCCCTCGGACTGGGGCTCCATGCAAAATCTCACCTCGTGGGGTCTCAATGATCCTAAGAAAGGTGAGAAATCAGCCCAGGACTACACGGGAGGAGCTGCTCAATGACCTGAAAAGAGCTGGGACCACCGTTTCCAAGGTTACTGTTGGTAATACACTAAGACGTCATGGTTTGAAATTATGCATGGCACGGAAGGTTCCCCTGCTTAAACCAGCACATGTCAAGGCCCGTCTTAAGTTTGCAAATGACCATTTGGATGATCCAGAGGAGTCATGGGAGAAATTCATGTGGTCAGATGAGACCAAAATAGAACTTTTTGGTCATAATTCCACTAACCGTGTTTGGAGGAAGAAGAATGATGAGTACCATCCCAAGAACACCATCCCTACTGTGAAGCATGGGGGTGGTAGCATCATGCTTTGGGGGTGTTTTTCTGCACATGGGACAGGGCGACTGCACTGTATTAAGAAGAGGATGACCGGGGCCATGTATTGCGAGATTTTGGGCAACAACCTCCTTCCCTCAGTTAGAGCTTTGAAGATGGGTTGAGGCTGGGTCTTCCAACATGACAATGACCCGAAGCACACAGCCAGGATAACCAAGGAGTGGCTCTGTAAGAAGCATATTAAGGTTCTGGCGTGGCCTAGCCAGTCTCCAGACCTAAACCCAATAGAGAATCTTTGGAGGGAGCTCAAACTCTGTGTTTCTCAGCGACAGCCCAGAAACCTGACTGATCTAGAGAAGATCTGTGTGGAGGAGTGGGCCAAAATCCCTCCTCCAGTGTGTGCAAACCTGGTGAAAAACTACAAGAAACGTTTGACCTCTGTAATTGCAAACAAAGGCTACTGTACCAAATATTAACATTGATTTTCTCAGGTGTTCAAATACTTATTTGCAGCTGTATCATACAAATAAATAGTTAAAAAAATCATACATTGTGATTTCTGGAATTTTTTTTTTTGATTATGTCTCTCACAGTGGACATGCACCTACGATGACAATTTCAGACCCCTCCATGATTTCCAAGTGGGAGAACTTGCAAAATAGCAGGGTGTTCAAATACTTATTTTCTGCACTGTATATTTCTATATTTTTTCTCATTTATATATTTCACATTTTTTCTTTTTCTCGTCTCAATTTTTTCTAATTTCTTTTAAAAAAAATATATATATTTTTTCTCTTCCCTAATTTTTTTTATATTTTAAATTGTTCTCTTCTCTATTTTTATTTTTTTTATACAATTTTTCCCTTCTCTATTTTTTTTTTTTTATATACTTTTTTTTCTTTTCTCAATTTTTTCTCTCTTATGGTTGAACTATTTAGATTTGTGTCTTATTTCAACTTGATCAACTATGTAGCAAACTATGTAAGCATCCCAGATAATACGCAACTGTGTTGTTGCAAGTGTACTACTATGGCCAACTGTGCTGTACGTTCTTTAGAAGGAGCTTCAGTGGCAAGCCTTGATCTTTAGAACCCACACATTTTTGCAGTTTCCTCTTCCTGGAAGACGTCACTTTATATTACCCGGTGCTGTCTGATCTGTCATTGTTTTATTAAAAACAAGATTACTTTTTGGCACAGTCGGTACTATTTTTAGTAGAGCCTTTCTTACCAAAAATTGTTCACAATTCTGATGGGTTTCTTGTCTTATATCTAACATTCTATGTTCAAAAACTAAGGCAAAGTGAGTCATTCAATAAACTGTGAGTGTATGGGGTCCTTCCTTATACACTTTGGGCCAGATTCAGGTACAATTGCCCTGGCGCAGAGTATCAGAGATACACTACGCCGCCGTATTGTACCTGTCTCTAAGACAAATTCCGGTAAATTTCGGCCCGTAAGGTATGGCGGCGTAGTGTATTTCTCACGACGGAATCGAAATACGCGATTAGGGGGCGTGAAGCATTTAAATTAGGTGCGTCCCCGCGGCGATCGAACTGCGCATGCTCCGTTCAGAAATTTCCTGCCGTGCATTGCACGAAATTACGTTGTTACGTCAGTTTTTTTTTTGAGTAGCGTCGTTTACGTACATTCCTATTCCCGGACGACTTGCGCAAAAAAAAAAAAAAAATTGAAATTCGACGTGGGAACGACGGCCATACCTAACATGGGCTGTCTAACTATAGACCAGATTTTTGCCTCCCTAACTTTACGCAGCAAAAAGATGACTACAGATGCCGTAAGAGAATGCGACGGACGATCGTAACTTCGTGGATCGCCGGAAAAGGCTAATTTGCATACCCCGACGCTGAAAACGACGCAAACTCCACCCAGCGGGCGGAAAAAGACTGCAGCGTAGATCCGACGGCGTACGGAGACGTAAGCCTGTCGGATCAAAGCCCGAAGCCGTCGTATCATGGTTTGAGGATTCAAACTAATGATACGACGCGGGTAATTTGAAATTACTCCGGTCTATCAGGAGATAGACCGGAGTAATGGCTCTGTGAATCTGGCCCTTTATTGTCAAAAGTATTGTGACGCCTGCCTTACACACACATGTACATTTACAACTTTAATGGCATCCCAATCATAGTCTGTAGGGTTCAATATTGAGTTGGCCCACCCTTTGCAGCTATAACAGCTTAAACTCTTCTGGGAAGGTTGTCCACAAGGTTTAGGAGTGTCTATGGGAATGTTTGACCATTCTTCCAGAAGCACATTTGTGAGGTCAGGCACTGATGTTGGACGAGAAGGCCTGCTGTCAGTGCCACCTATTAGTGCCCACCAGTGCTACCTATCAATGCCCTTCAGTGCCACCTCTCAGTGTCACCTCTTTATGCCCACCAGTGCCGCCTTATCGGTGCCCATGAGTGCAGCCCATCGATGACCATCAGTGCAGTCTCATCAGTGTACATCAATGAAGGAAAAAAAATGACCTGTTTACAAAATTTTAGAACAAAATATAAATATAATATTTATTTTTTAATTCAGTATTTTTCTTTTAACAAAAAAATTAAAAACGCAGAGGTGATCAAATACCACCAAAAGAAAGCTCTATTTGTGGGGAAAAATGTATAACAATTTCATTTGGTTACAGTGTTGTATGGCCACGCAATTGTCATTCAAACTGCATCAGCGCTGAAAGCTGAAAATTGTTCTGGGAAGGAGGGGGGTTTAAGTGCCCAGTAAACAAGTGGTTAAAGAGGAGCACCAGTGTGTAAAAAAAGTGAGCAGCTACAAATACTGTACTTTTAATACAAAGACACTTATGGTTCATGTATATGTCAATTGGATGCATTTTTAACTGCATTTTTAACCCCAATTCGCATAACATGTGAATGTGACCGGCTTTCAATAGAACCAGTTCACACATGTCTGGGGCGGCCGTGGTGCGGTTTTGAAAAGGGTCCTGTGCATTTTTGTGCACCTGAATTGCCCCTGAACTGGTGAACAAAAACGCAAAGAACACTGTACTGCAAACCACCGTACAACAAACCACAGCTGGTTTCCTATTGCGCATGCGAAAGTCCCGCTGCGCTTTCTGAATGGTCTTGTCATCTTCTGGGACCTGTGTGTCCCAGAAGGTAGCAGGCGGGAGGAGGGTCTGGAAATGTCGTAGATCATCGATCAGCGATCTTACCCGCCAACTTGTTTAAAAAAAACGCAGAACCGGCCAACGTGTGAACGCTTTACACACCGATAAGCCATAACATTATGACCACTGACAAGTAAAGTTAGCCCCACTCAAAAGTGGGAGTGGGTATCTGTCAAAACCAGGTACCCCCCCCAAAAAAAAGGTGCACACAAACAGAGCTTCCCCTTTTGAGTGGGACTAACTTTACTTCATAGTGTTATGGCTTATCGGTGTGTAAAGCGTTCACACGTTGGCCGGTTCTGCGTTTTTTAAACAAGTTGGCGGATTGTCCAAACATACATTATTGGTCTTCCAGATGTGTTTGGTTGTGAAAATTCCGGACTTGTGCAGAGTGAAATATCGGATTCTTGTTGCCTTTGGTTGTCCCCATGGGAAGATTTCCCCTTCGTTCCTGTTCTGGTGACAACAGTAACATTTTGTTTATTCATCACTTTCAGTCTTGGTGACGTCTCCATCTGCACTACATTATATTGATCTCTTTATAATAGTGGCCTAACATCAAATATTTGAGATTGCAAACCCAGTGTAACAATGTAACCTTATGTTTTCAGCTCCAAGTAGGTTGTCAGGGGAAATATATTCCTGGACGGCGACTCTGAACACTTCTGGCGGTTTCCCGCACGGCAAACAGTCAATAGAAGATAATCTTTTTGCGTCTCTGTATTTTCCAGTTTCTTTTCACGAGTAATTAGCTGGTGGTGACAGACACGATACATCTTGATGGTTCTCAGTCTTGCATGTCATTTCCACAACAACGTCACACTGCACAACCCTGACTGCTGGAAGGAGCATATCCATGGGTGGTGGTTATTAAAGCATACCTCTGCCCCAAAGTCATATTTTATGTATAGTTGTAGGCGGAGCCTGGAGGGGTGCTGTTTTGGATACTCCATAGGTTGGACTTGATGGACTTGTGTCTTTTTTCAACCTCACCTACTATGTTACTAGGGTTGTCCCGATGCCACTTTTTTAGGACCGAGTACAAGTACCGATACTTTTTTTTTCAAGTACTCGCCGATACCGAATACCAATACTTTTTTTTAATGTCATGTGACGCACTGATAGATGGCACTGGCTGATGTGCACTAAAAGGTGGCACTGACTGATGGCTGGCAGTGGCACTGATAGGTGGCACTGATTATAAGTGGCACGCACTGATAGGTGGCACGCACTGATAGGTGGCAGTGGCACTGATAGGTGGCAGTGGCACTGACGGATAGGTGGCAGTGGCACTGACGGATAGCTGGTACTGATGGATGGGCACTGACGGATAGCTGGTACTGATGGATGGGCACTGACGGATAGCTGGTACTGATGGATGGGCAATGACGGATAGCTGGTACTGATGGATGGGCACTGACTGATAGCTGGTACTGATGGATGGGCACTGACTGATAGCTGGTACTGATGGATGGGCACTGACGGATAGCTGGTACTGATGGATGGGCACTGACGGATAGCTGGTACTGATGGATGGGCACTGACGGATAGCTGGTACTGATGGATGGGCACTGACGGATAGCTGGTACTGATGGATAGGCTCTGGCGGATAGCTGGTACTGATGGATGGGCACTGACGGATAGCTGGTACTGATGGATGGGCACTGACGGATAGCTGGTACTGATGGATGGGCACTGACGGATAGCTGGTACTGATGGATGGGCACTGACAGATAGCTGGTACTGATGGATGGGCACTGACGGATAGCTGGTACTGATGGATGGGCACTGACGGATAGCTGGTACTGATGGATGGGCACTGACGGATAGCTGGTACTGATGGATGGGCACTGACGGATAGCTGGTACTGATGGATGGGCACTGACGGATAGCTGGTACTGATGGATGGGCACTGATGGATAGCTGGTACTGATGGATGGGCACTGATGGATAGCTGGTACTAGTGGATGGCACTAACAGATGGCTGGCACTTATGGATGGAACCTAAACTATTTTTCTATGCTGCCTGCAAAGCCCATCTTGCTAGTTAGTTATGCAAATATCAAAGTGCCTTGATGGGTAGATGTCAGTGTGGAGGTGGGCTCAATCTTACTTGCCGCAGCTTCTAATTGTGAGAAGCTCACAGTGTGCAATGAAATCAGAGTAAGCCAATACAGCAGTGGAGAGGAGCCGGTACAACTCTGCAAGTTTGATGAGAAGGCTGGAGGTTAAGGAACCTATTCATGGCTGATTAATTCCAAAAGGTGATATTTTCATTACAGGTGTATCCTGGTAGGATGAGGCAGCTTCTGTTTGGATACTTCCAACTGTGAGAGCTTCCTGACATAATTCCCGTATTTGTTCCTGACCCCTCCCCCCCCTCGAGTGTTTTGGGTGTCCCCGCCCACCTTTGTGTGTTCCAGATTCTTTTGTCAAATTTTCCATAATGATTGTTCATAACAAAATAGTTATTTTTATTACTAACAATAATATAAATATAATAATAATATATAATGCAATAATACTATATAATAATAATAATAACAATTTGTATTAGTGATGGAGGCACTCTCATGGTTAATTCCTCTACAGAAGGCGGAGCATTCAGAGTGCAGTGACACAGATTTCCCTGAATGCGTATAAAATCTCAAAGTGATTGCGAGCGCCGGCGAAGAAGACGGCGATTATTTGTGTCTCACAACCACAAGAAGTGACGCAGGAATGCTTGTATCACTTGCTGTCATTGTGTACACAGAGGCGCAATGTCTTTGTTTTGGCGGTGAGCGGATTGGCGCACCTCGCTGTTATTAGACATAATTACGCCACCTGCTCCTCCAACAGCTACTGCGTTCCCTGGAGAAGACGCCAAGAGCCGTCCGATCCCTGGGGAAGTGTTTGTATACATAGCGACACTGCGCTCTGCAAATAATAAATCATTCTGAATTCAGAACAGATTGCTTGTAACTCGTCATTTGTTTTATTTGGATGCTTTTTCACACTTTTAGAGCTCGTTCACCCTAGTGGTAAAACTCTGTGGATGAGCTTCATTTTTAGGGCAAATAACCCGCAGGTGCACTGCGCGCTGTACAGTGCGGAAAAACCACAGGGTATTAATGTGAAAGCAGCCTTATAGGGGGCTCAGGGCAGTAAGGGCTCATTTACATGTGTAGTTTGGGGGCAGTAAAACCCCATAGTTGAGTCATGTTTTTACCACACACCCCCAACCACTGGTGTAGCGTCGGGGGTTGCAGCGGTGACCCTGCTCCATACTCTAGGGGGCCCATGCAGTTTCCATGTCGCATTCTATTTTACACTTGGAAAAAAGGCACAGCAGGTGCGGCATATACTGGGACCGATCTTTCCATTTTCCTCCTGCAACCGATGAAAGCCGGCTTCTCCTTCTCTCCCTCCCGCCGACACTCAGTGGCTGCAGGAGGAAAATGTTCATTGTGCTATTTAAAATAAAGAATCCGAAATTCTGAACCATTTCATTTCATTGTGGCTCACAACCAATCACAAAATCACTTAAAGGGGTTGTAAAAACCCTCAAGGTTTTTTGTCTTAATGCATTCTATGCAACGTTCCCCCTCCGTCCCCCTCCCCTACTTGTTCTTACCTAAGTCCCATCTGATCCAGCAATGCGCACGAGTGCAGCTGCTCCAGCTGATGTCTCTCTCCTCATTGGACAGATTGATAGCAACAGGAGCCATTGGCTCCCACTGCTGTCAATCAAATGCAGTGACATGGGAGCAGAGGACGGGGCCGAGTCCTGCTGTCTGTCAATGGATTGGGGAGCGAGCCTGCACAATGCCCCCAGGGAAAGCGGCTTTCCATGGGGGCACCGATGAAGGGGAGGGGCCAGGAGCACTGACGGGGCACCCCAGAAGAAGATGATGGGGGTGCTCTGTGCAAAATGATTGCACAGAGATGGTAACTATAGGCATGTTTATTATTTAAAACCCCCCCCAAAAATACTTTTTTAAGGCACTGTAACTATGGTCGGCTTTTCTTGCATAACTTCTGTCTCCTAGCTTCTGAGTCTGCATAACAGGGACCAGAGGCAGGAATTCCTGCAGGGAGAGTCCATGGGATATAACAAGGTGACTCAGTCCATCCCCCGCCATTTATAACTGAAATATCACTTTTGGGTGGGCTGATCCCTTCCTCCTCCATCACTTTGGCATTTAAAGGTCTCCAGGTGGAGGTGACAGATTTGGGATGTGCCGGGCGTCGCTGCCATTATACAGCTGGTGACACACGGCAGACACTTGCCAGGCTGTGTATGTGTCATCCTTTGCGTGCGTTCGGATGTCTGATTTCCGCTTGTGTTATGAATATGGCGCGGATTAACGACCTGTCAGATTCTTCCTCCACCTTTTAATAGAAATCTATTTTTCGGAATATTTTGCAGCGTGAGTGTAATGACGCTTTATTGGGAGGATTTGGAGATTAAAGTGACACCGGCCTCCACCCTGCATTGTGAGCGTTTTGTGGCTTTAGCTTTCTCTTTTTATGTGAAGATGGAACTGCACAGAAGCTTTTCACTTTTTATTAAATTGGAGATCCCGGCGTGAAAATTGCTCGCCAATTGCCACGTCATCTATATAGCTGGCTCAGCGGGAAAAGTACTGCAGTGTTTTCTAGTAGAAGATCGTACAGTATAAGATCGCAATCAGCTCCTGTGTGTTTGTTCTGATCCACTTCTAGGGTTTTTTTATTTTTTTATGTCTTCTCTTGATTTGCATGACATTTCTATTGTATTACAGTATGCTGACATCTATTGGCGATTTTGGGGCACTACAATTTGTTTATAATGTGATTTTGGTATCTTCATCTGTCCTCCCCTTCTGTTTAGTGCTAGTTAAGTGTTACCATACACAGAACCCTGCATTCATTCACTATATCTGGTCTCCTACAATACACAGAACATGGAAAGGCAATAGTTTTAGTAAATATAAACTGCTAAATACCCTTTCTCATCAGCAGGGCAATATATGCATACAAATTATTATGACCGGCAAAAAATAAGGACATTAAAATGGTGGCAGTATCGCCTCCTCAATGCCTGGCAGTTGCTGCTCTACTGCCCTCTAAAAAGCGATCCATTGCAGACCTTTTTTCAGTGGGGCAGCAAGGGCCGCCATCTGTGTGTACTACATACTAATGACCCCTGAACTCGACCTTACTCCTGACCCCTGAACCCTGCATTAATACTACTGACCTCTCAATTCTTACCCCTGGCCCCTGCTCTCCACATTACATACTACTGACCTCTCAATTCTTACCCCTGGCCCCTGCTCTCCACATTACATACTACTGACCTCTCAATTCTTACCCCTGGCCCCTGCACTTCACATTACATACTACTGACCTCTGAGTAACTTGCTCCTGATTTTTTCTCTCCTGCGTTACATACTAATGACCCCTGAACTTGTCCTTACTTACTCCTGACCCCCAAACTCTGCATTACATGCTACTGACCTCTCCATTCTGTGTTACCCCTGGCCCCTGCACTCCACGTTACATACTACTGACCTCTGAGTTGATTCCTCCTGATTTTTACTCTCTGCATTACATACTGATGACCCCTGAACTCTTCATTACTCCAACCTCTGCATTGCATACCACTGACCTCTCAACTCTGTAAGCCAAGGGTGCCCAACCTTTTGAAGTGCGAGGGCCACCTAAGCCAGTGGTCATCAACCCTACCCCACAGGGCCCACTAACAGGCCAGGTTTTAAGTATTACCTTGAGGAGATGCAGACTAGAATACTGCAATCACTGAGCAGCAAATTATATCACCTGTGATGTATTTCAGTTATTTTGAAAACCTGGCCTGTTAGTGGGCCCTGTGGGGTAGGGTTGATGACCACTGACCTAAGCGACTTGGTAACCAGTTGCGGGCCACAATAAGCGGAGTGGGTGGATGGCAGCCCACTCTATTCTATCTATTCTATAGAGCCCACTCTACTTTCTGCGGATCAGACTGGAGATAGGCGTTTCTAAATGGACACTTACATCTGCTACTCCTTAGAGGTGAATGGAGGGTCCAATTGGGTTGGACTGACCGTGTCAAAGGGGCCTATGGCTCAGTGCAGGGAACGCGCAGGTGCACTGAAAAGCCGCCCAGTAACCACTGCAGAACAGATATCCACATATATACACTGTGATTTTAGTAATAAACTTGCCTTTAATAACAGTATTCTATTCTATCCCAGAGCAGGAGGTCGTGGGCCACATCAGAGGGCACCACGGGCCACATGTGGCCCCCGGGCCACTGGTTGGGCACCCCTGCTGTAAGCTGTGAATACTGCTGGGTTTAGGGGGACACCCAAACCTTCAACATAATTAAAGGCAGAGCCATGATGAGAAAATTATCAAGTTGGGGGGAAAAAAAAACAGGTGACTATTGTCACCTATTCATAATTGAAATAGAATATTTAAATGGCCCTTTAAATCTCACGTATCGGTAGCTGTGTCATGTGTTGGCAGTAGCCGCAGATCAGCTGGATGTTGGCAGTGAGGGCCCAGTGGAGACGGCCAGCGCTGGGTGTCATGGCAAGGCTGGCATTCAGACAGTTGAGTGTAGCGTAGTGACAAAGTCTGGATGCATTTTGGGTCTAATTAGCAGAAAGAGGAAGGAAGAGATTTGTTCCTTGTCCCTTGTTCTGTCTCTGTTCCCGTCTTAAGTGAGAGTTACCCTTTCCTGATTTACTAAATCTCTTCATCCGCGAGTCACTTCCCGTGTCCGTGCGTCTGGCTGTCCACATTCATCGTACAAGTCCCATTCACAGTGACTGACTCCAATGAATGGGGGGTGAGGGACATGCTGTGTGACTGTACAACTTTTACATCTGTATTTGTTTCATCAAAAAAATGGTTAGAGCTGCTCTATATCATTGCTGGGCTTGCATTTTGTCTTCCCCGACCAGCTTAAAGCAGAACTCCGGGCACAAAAAATCTAAGGCCCCGTACACACGACCGAGCTTCTCGATCGTGTGTACATTTTCGCCGAGCAAACTGACGAGCGAGGCGTCGAGCCAAAATAGAGAGCAGGTTCTCTATTTCCTCGACGGCCCATCGGGACTAATGGCTCGACGCCTTTTTCGACAGCCTGGTCGACGAACTCGACGGCCGGCCGAGAACCTCGTCGGGCAGAACGATGGAGGGTAAGGACATAAATCCACTTTGTACGTGATCGGCACTTCCAGGTAGGAGGTGCAGGCACGCACCACGTCTGCTGTGATTAGTCACAGCAGTTGCCAGCCAATGGATGTCCGCCAGCACCCGCTGATTGTCGAGGAGACTCTGACAGCGGAATCGATGGATTTTATTTCCCTGCAAAAGCGCCCCTTAGTAAAAGTACCACATAGTACACAAACACTGGCTAGGCACTTAATCTTTTGATCGCCCTAGATGTTTAACCCCTTCCTAGTCAGTGTCATTAGTACAGTGACAGTGCATATTTTTTGCACTCATCACTGTATTAGTGTCAAATTGTCCGCACCGCAATAGAGCAGTCCTGCTATAAGTCGCTGATCGCCGACATTACTAGTATAAATAAAAAAATATAGAAATTCTGGTATATATCCCATCATTTTTTAGACGCTATAAGTTTTGCGCAAACCAGTCAATATATGCTCATCTCGATTTTTTTTAAACGTGTAGCAGAATATATATTGGCCTAAATTCTTTTTTTTTTTATGGGATATGTTTTATAGCTCAAAGTAAAATATATATATTTTATATATATATATATATATATATATATATATATATATATAATTGTTGGCCTTGTTGTTTTTTTAGCACAAAAAATAAAAACACGCAGAGGTGATCAAATACCGCCAAAAGAATACTCGATTTGTGGGGAAAAAAAGGACATACTTTTTATTTGGGTACAGCGTAATTGTTAGTCAAAGTAACACAGTGCCGTATCGCAAAAAATGGCCTGGTCATGAAGAAGGGGGGGGGGGGGGGGTTAAATCTTCTGGAGGTCAAGTGGTTAAACTGGATGTTAACCTTTCCATATACCCGATGAAGTGACTGGCTTCAGGTGATACAGAGAGGAAACCAATCCTCCTGTATAAGTTGTACCATTTAATTACAGCCACCTTTCCCCTACATCCATTTAAAGTGCAGAATTTACACAGGATCTCTCAGCTCTGAAAAGAAGGGGTGGAGAGCTGAAATTACATCAGTGAGGAGAGCTCTGAGAGCTGATTGGAGGGAAGGGACACACCCCCTTCACACAGGAACAACACTGAGGTTGTCAATCATCTGGAGGTCCCTCCCATGTCACAATTTTTCTCTTGGTGTCAGAAAAACTTATCAGAAGTGATTTATGTGAATAGCAGAGGAAGGAAGCAGCAGACAGAAATGACACTCAGTGCTCTGGATTGAGACAAGTAGACATCATAAAGGGATATGCTTTGTTCCTATTTCATGTCTGAGGTTTACAACCAGTTATCATCAGAACTAGAAGTAAAATATAAAATAGAGGCCTCAAAGTGCATACAAGTAAATATAGTCGGGTTATTATTAAAGTAATATTAAAGGCAAAAATGTAAACATGTTCCTACTTACCTGCTCGTGCATTGATTTTCACATAGCAGCCTTGATCCTCCTCTTCTTCAGTCCTTCCTGGCCCCTCCCTCTTGTCATGTGCCCCCACAGCAAGCAGCTTTCTATAAGGGGCACCCAAGCAGGCACACTTCCAAGCCGCAGCTCTGCATGTCCATTCAGACAAAGAGCCTTGGCTTGGCCCCTCTTTCATTGGCTGTCTGCCTGTTTGACAGCAGCTGGAGCCAATGGCTCCTTCTGCTGTCTTAGCCAATGAGGAGGGTGAGTCCCCGAGAGCTGTATAGAATGTATAAAGGTAAAAAACCTTCAACCTTTACAGACACTTTAAAGCTGACCTCCAACCTTCCCCTCAGTCTTGCACAGTTGTCATTAGCATGTTGATGAGGGAGGGACCAGGAAGGAACTTTTAAACAGATTGAAAGTCCTATAAATGGAAATTGTGGGAGTTTTTCTCAGACTCGCTCATTAAACATATAAAATCTCAGCTTGTCATTATTATTCCTGTCCCTGTAATTAAACTCTTGTATTTGGTGACACAGGCGGTGGAGTAATAACAGCGTGTGCGTCACATTGTACCGCGGTGCTAATTATACCACCGGGGACAGTGTCTATGTCCCTGCGCTGCGGGTCATGTGACTCATCGCGTTATTTTTCTGGGCATTTCTTAGGGCGGTTTTGTAAGAAGCGCGCACAGATCTGCCTGTCCTGCCATCCCTGTGAACACCGAGCCTTCCGGGAGACAAGTGAGCCCTGAGAGTACAACTGGCATAGAGGGTGACATGCTGCTCTGCTAGAGTTCACCTGGGAGCCCCCCCCCCGGATAACGCATGCGGGTACTAGCTGTTTACCAATCAGAGTATTGCACACTTTTCCATTCTGCCGAGTCAGTTGCCCAAATTTCCAAAAGTGGACTTGTCATCAGATATATTGTTAAATACTAAATGCAGCATACTAAGTAATGAGTTTTTCTCAAGTAGGACAGCACCATCTTTGTTCAGTCATCACCCAAGGCCACCATCTGCTTCCTGGACCGAGATGCTGGACCGAGATGCTGGCTCAGAGCTGATATAGTCATTCAAATCCTAGTGCCTGTGCAGTTCCTGGATGTGTTCACAGATTTCTGACACATAAGCCTCTCACCTTTCAATGTTGCAGTCTGATCACTGGGGGATTGGAGACCGAGGAAATGCTTCCCCTCTATATGAAGTAACATTGGTAATTTATATAAGGGACCTTAAATGTGGGCCTTGACACTGAAATCACCAAAGTGCTGCACATAATATTTAGTCAATGTAATGCTACAAGAAGCAGTCAGAGACTACAGTCATGCTACACTAGAATGTCAGAAACTACAGGAGATAATCAGAGACTACAGGTATGGTACAAAAGATGGTCAAACTACAGGTATGCTGGAAGAGATGGTCAGAGACTACAGGCATGATGCATAGTACAAAAGATAATCGGAGACTACAGGTATGGTCAGAGACTAGATGTATGGTACAAAAGAAGGCCAGAAATTAAAGGCATGCTACAAGAGACCATCTGAGACTACAATCTTACAAGAAATAGACTACAGGCGTGCTATAACAGAAGGTCAGAAACTATGAGCATACTACAAGAGAGGGTAAAAGACTATAGACATGCAACAAGAGATGGTCAGAAACTACAGAAATGCTACAAAAGGAGGCCTGGGACTAGAGTAGGTAAAGAAAACAGGAATGCTACAAGAGAAGATTGGAGACTACAGGTATGGAAAAAGAGATGTCCAGAGACTATAGGCATTCTGCAAGAGATGGTCAGAGACTATAGGCATACTGCAAAAGATGGTCAGAGACTATGGACATGCTGCAAGAGATGGCCAGAAACTACAGGCATGCTGCAAGAGATGGTCAGAGACTATGGGCTTGCTGCAATAAGAGACTATGGGCTTGCTGCAATAGATGGTCAGAGACTATGGGCTTGCTGCAAGAGATGGTCAGAGACTACAGGCATGCTGTGAGAGATGGTCAGACACTACAAGCAAGAATGCTACAAGAGATTTTCAAGGTCTGCAGGAATGCTCCGAAAGGAGGTCAGGGACTACAGCATTTCTACTAGAGTAGGTCAGTGTTTAAAGGCATGCTACGAGACAGCAGATATGTAGCATAAGATAGAGGGTGTTGACATGCTATATAGGTGGTGGTGGTGGTGATGGGGAGACTGCAAGAGATCTCTTCTGTTACAGCATTTTTTTCAAATGAATTCTTCTATGTTGGTGCTCCTTGAAGCTCTGATATTTCTGTTAGTAAGATCCATTATAAAAGATCAGAGGGGGAAAAAAACATGACAAGAGACAGACAGACAGCACAGGGGAAAAAAGCAAGACTGTGAAAGAAATACCCCAAGAAATGTAACTACTAAAACCATTCTACAGAATATATATATATATTTTTCACTGGAATAATTAAGCACCAAAACACAGAATACTGTCTGCAGGGGCCCCGAGGGGTAAAGGGCCACATGTACTCCCCTGGGCTCCCTGGTCTGCGGATTCCATCTCCAGCCTGTTCTTGAACTGGGACCGTCTCTGGTTTACAAGGTGATAATGGCATTGTGGCCTCATTAGATGTCATTAATTGAGCGCAATTGCAGCTCACGTCCAGACCCCCTGACCTTCACCTTTCACCTTTCCTTAAATAATTGCCACCATTTACTCAATTGAATTCCAGCTAATAACACCCCTTAAAAATGTATTAAAAAGAGGAATTCTGCCATTAGGATGGGGGGGGGGGGGGGGGTTCGGTCAGAATGAAAAGATCTCATTCTTCAAAATAGAACCCCCCCCCCCCCCTCCAATCATCTTAATACACCTTTTAAATGCATGCCGTCATGTTGTTCCTCTGGCTTTAATACCTTCTTAAACCTCGTACACACAATCAGACTTCCATCGGATAAATCCTCGTACACGCGATCGGACTTCCATCGGATAAATCCTCGTACACACGATCGGACTTCCATCGGATAAATCCTCGTACACACGATCGGACTTCCACCGGATAAATCCTCGTACACACAATCGGACTTCCACCGGATAAATCCTCGTACACACGATCGGACTTCCACCGGATAAATCCTCGTACACACGATCGGACTTCCACCGGATAAATCCTCGTACACACGATCAGACTTCCATCGGATAAATCCTCGTACACGCGATCGGACTTCCATCGGATAAATCCTCGTACACACGATCGGACTTCCATCGGATAAATCCTCGTACACGATCGGACTTCCACCGGATAAATCCTCGTACACACGATCAGACTTCCATCGGATAAATCCGTGTATTTTTGTTCGAAGAGCGTTGTCCGTGAACTTGTTCTTCATACAGACGGCAGAACATTTTCAGCCAACATTCACCAAATCACGTGTTTTTTCAGCTCTTTACCGCCACCCTTTGGGCAACTTCTGCTATTGTTGTCTGATGTTTAGCATTGGTTCGGAGCATGCGTGTTTGTTCTTTGGATTTTAGTCCGTCTGGATTTGTGCACACACGATCGGATAATCTGAAGGAACACATTTGTTGTGAGATAATGTGAGAGCATGACCATCCAACTTTTGTTGCATGGGGCACTTTAAATTGTTTTATTTTTTTCTTATTTAATTTTTTATGTATATTTTTTTATAATTTTTATTCCTATTACAAGGAATGTAAACATCCCTTGTAATATAAATACGCATGACAGGTCCTCTTTATTAAGAGATCTGGGGTCAAAAAGACCCTGGATCTCTTATTTACCCTTAAAAGCAAAAGAAAAAAATGTTTTTGACACTTTGACGTTAAAAAAAATAATGTCTTTAAGCCCTAGAACCAGAAGTGACGTCAGAGATCGCTCTGGTCCTCCAAGTGCATAGAGCCGAGTGGGGGTTATCTTGCCCTCACGCGACTTCCTGTCCAGCCATCGGCCGCATCGAAACAGTTCTAGGCTTACCGATGGCTCCAGTAAGTTCGGAATCTACCACAAAGCGCCTGGGAGGGCACCTCTCTGGCCACCTACCGTATAAAAGTAATCTGGCGGTGAATCTGCTGCTGGGATAACTTTTATCTAAAAGCCGGCCGCCTAAGGGGAAAAAAGATATCCGGGTAATGGCAGCCAGCTGCTGTCATAACAACAGTATTTAACCCCAAAATCATGACGGATATACTCAGTTAGGTGGTCGGCAGGGTGTTATAGGAAAACAGTTGACAAAAAAAGTTTAATGACACATAAGAGTTTGTAAGATCTAAATACTTTAGGTCACAGGTGTCAAACACAAGGCCCGCGGGCCGAATCCGGCACTCCATGCCATTTCATGTGGCCCCCTGATCCTCCTCCAGACCCTTACTTTCTTCTTTCAAACAATGCATTCAGCTTCTTATCAGCAGCAGCATAAGGAAAGGGGGGTGCACTGTGATGTAAGGGAGAGTGGGGGACTCAACTTCTGATGGTGGGGTGGCTCTTGAGATCTAATATATATGGGGAGGGGATGTGTTGGACATCTAATCTTACAGACACAACCGGCCCTTTTGAGGGCAATCATAATGCTGATGTGGCGCTCGATGAAATTGAGTTTGACACCCCTGGTTTAGGTGGTTAGGTGATTGGTGACGAAGAACCTATGCAGCCTTCTGTGGTGTTTGGTCACAGACTTTTAGCAATGAATTTGGGTATGCTGTGCTGGCAACATCTCCATGCAGGTATCCTTGTGCCAAGAGTTTAGCTTTAAATCCTCCCCATTAACATGCCAATGAAATGTTTGAATAAAACCCTTCCATTATAATTACAAAGTGTATTTTAGACCCAAATATGTCATCACTAGGTCTCTGTGCTTTTCTATGCAATGCAGGCAGACCACCCTCATTACTCCTCTCAAGGATCCCGAGCCTTCCCTTAACACGCTAATGATTTTTTTTATATAACACCTTTTCCTATTCATTATATACTTTATTTTAGACCCAGTGATATCATCCTGGGTTTCTTTGCTTCTCTATACAATACAGACAGATCATGGCTGATGGGGGACGGGGGGGGGCGGGGGGGGTTTTAGCCGAGGGCTATATACATAGTTTCCTAAAAACATCACAGCACCCTGCCTCAGTACACTTCTTAAGAGCCCTCAGCCCTGATACAAGCAGTAGGTTGGCCTTCAAGTTCTGCAAATATTGAAATGCCTCTATGAGTGGGTGCTAGTATGGAAGAGTGGGCAGTCCTAGGCTGTTCTTGCACGCAGACCACCCTAGGTAATGCCCACACATGATGCTGAGGAACCATTATAGAAAGATCTGAAATCCAAAAGAATGAAAGGAGCGATTCAGGGACAATCCAACGGCGGAGTAAAGAGCCAGATGATGCTGGGTGTCCTCCAACTAGGCAATGAGACGGGCTCTTTCTGACTTACTGCAGCTTCTAATGCACAGTGTGAGAAGCTCACAGCGTGCAGTGACATCAGAGAAAGCCATTTCAGTACAAGAGAGGAGCCGGTACAACTGTGCAAGACTGAAGGTCAGGTTTAGTTCTTGTACAGCGCAAAATCTCCAGCTGCGATTTCTCTCCCTGTTGTGGGCTGTGACTGCGTGCTGGGACTTGTAGTTCTCCATCCGGCTCCGGGGTCCTGGAAGAGAGTCTGGATGGAAGGGAGAGGCCCTGTTGTGGTCTTTCTAATCAAGTATCATAGCGCTTATTAAAACCACCCGGCGGAATTGGGTTGGCTCCAGCGGCTGGGGAGCCTTCAATGTGATAATTAGCCAGAGCTGGTCATTGTGAAATGTTCAGAATTGCTGACTTCACGTATAATTAACCGTCAGACACTGCGATTTGTAATGCAGAGTGATGAAAGGAATAGTTCCGGTCCTCAGGGGGGTGGCGCTGATGTAGACCGGAGCGCTGGAGGAGCGATCTCAGAACTGGAAGGCAATTGGAGCGGCTCTAACCAGCACACAATGTAACAACTGATCATTAACTTCCATTAGAATGTATCTAATGGGCAATCTTTTGTTACATTTTTGAATGAATAATTAGAATAGCTGTCAGGTTTTTGCTGCGTGTCTCATTCAGAAAACTTACCTTTACTTCCTTCTTTAGAGACACAACTGATTACTATCGCCTCTTAGTTGTCACTAGGGTTGTCCCGATACCATTTTTTTAGGACCGAGTACAAGTACCGATACTTTTTTTCATGTACTCGTCGATACCGAATACCGATACTTTTTTTAAAATGTGTCCCCAAATGCAGCCATGTCCCCCCACATATTGCAGCCATGTCCCCCACATATATCCAGCCATGTCCCCCACATATATCCAGTCATGTCCCCCACATATATCCAGCCATGTCCCCCACATATATCCAGCCATGTCCCCCACATATATCCAGCCATGTCCCCCCCATATATCCAGCCATGTCCCCCATACCTAGATGATGCCGCCGCCGCTGCGTTAATCAGCGTGCGGGGAACATTACAGCATTCATTTGAATAGCTGTGTTTCCCGCCGTGCCGTGTATAGACACTCCCCCTTGCTCGGGATTGGACAGATCACCCATCCAATCCCGAGCAAGGGGGGGTGTCCATACACGGCGGCAGGGGGGATTACAAGTATTCGGCCAGGCATCGGGGCCATTTGCGGGAGTACAAGTACTCCCACAAATACTCTGTATCGGTCCCGATACCGATACTGGTATCGGTATCGGGACAACCCTAGTTGTCACCAAAACATATGTCCCCATTGGAAGAATTCCTCTCTATTCCTGTTTTGGTTACAACTTTTACCACTTCAATACGGTACTGGGCACTCGCCCCCTTCCTGCCCAATCGCTGACAGCCTGCACTAATGGGCATTGATATGCTGCACTGATGAGCACTGATCGGCACTGATAAACAGTGTAAATTAAGTGCTGACAGGCTTCCCGGTTAACGCCTCTTCTATCACAGAGTGGGAGGAAAGGACTGCTAATAACCAACAAGTCTGTTTAGATGTAATCAGCTGTGATTGAACACCGCTGATCACATGGTAAAGGGCCGCTGTGATTGGCCCTTTTACCCTGATCTGTGATCATCGGTCACAGAGCGTGCACTGCAGGGGGGGGGGTGTTTTGGGCAGTGGCGGGCTTCTGGGAGGGCATCAACAGATCATGGTAAAGGGCCAATCACAGCGGTCGTTTATCATGTGATAAGCTGTGTCTGCCTTTTGGCTACAGCATGGTCAGCAGGTGGTTCAATTTAAATAGTTATGTGGATTGCTGCTCTCAGGGACTCGGTTAGTGCGATCTCTTGTGCTGCATTCCCGGGTCTGCACAACTGTTGTGTTCATTATGAGGGGTTCCCACCATCACTGTGCTGAGTTCCAGGTCTGCACACCTGATGGGACCATTATGTGGGGTTCCTGGGTCTGCACACCTGATGGGACCATTATGAGGGGTTCTCGGGTCTGCACACCTGATGGGACCATTATGAGGGGTTCTCGGGTCTGCACACCTGATGGGACCATTATGAAGGGTTCCCATCATGCCTGAGTTCCCCGGTCTGCACACCTGCTCTTCCCCCCATCTCTACTGCTTTATTGTATGGCACGTCATGTAGATTTCTGGTGGAAGAAATGAGCCAACCACACAGGTAGCGTACAAACCACCCCCAGTGTTGTCTTGTAGCCCCATTTGGATTTCATGTAGACAATAAAAAATAAGAGTAACTGGACTGAATCGGATTGGTGATCCTTAATAATATATATAGCGACCTGTATAGCAGTTGTTGGGTTATGGCAACTATTCTGTAAGGTAAGTGGAGTTTCCCTTTAAAGGC
Organism: Rana kukunoris; assembly: GCA_029574335.1. Lineage (NCBI taxonomy): Eukaryota > Metazoa > Chordata > Amphibia > Anura > Ranidae > Rana > Rana kukunoris. The sequence continues at coordinate 22,819,369 of CM056056.1, read as the reverse complement.
CCCGTTCTTCTGTTTCCGATTTCGCAGACCGCCGATTCTCAGCTTGTGTTTCCCTCTGGAATGTCAATCATGAAGGTGATTATCTGCAGGAGGTGCCCTGCAGCCCCGGAACACAGTGGGAGCCAGTGGAATTATCCACCTGCATATGACTTTCATTTACTGGCCTGCTCAGCTTTTCTCACACCTTAAAGATGAAGTTTGATCTGCTTATACTTTCCTTCCCTGGTTCCTCCATCCCCCCTCATTAAAATGTTCCTGCGATGTCCTCACCCAAGCCGCTTCTTCAACCGGCTATGGGTGCAGGCGCTGGCACCTCTATTAAGGGAAACAGGAAGTGAAGCCTGGCGCCTTGGCAGCAGATTTTCTACTGCGCATGCGTGAGCCACACTGCACCTTGTAAATGGTCCCATAGTCTTCCGGGACCTGTGATGTGTCCCAGAAGACTGTGGAGGAAGGCGTGAGTGCAGACATCAAAGCTGGAAGTGGAAGCGGGTACCTGTCAATACAAGGTACCTGCTTCCCCCTCCCCCCAAAAGTGCCAAATGTGTCAGTGGAGGGTGCAAACAAGCAGAACTTCCCCTTCTAGGTGGAGCTCCGCTTTAATTACATTTTTAAATAAAGCATTCCCATTTTCATCACATACCTTTTTTTTTAGTCCCAGTGATGTCATCACTGGGTTTCTGTGTTGCTCTATGCAATGCAGGCTGATCATAGCTAGTAGGAGGGGCTGGCAGGGGGCTGTACTTGGGTTCTTTGTGAAAACATCACAGCACCCTGTCTCAGTACTCTCAAGACCCGTAAGCCCTGATGAAAGCAGTGGGCCGGCTCTTGGGAGGAGTTATGCAAATATCAAAATACGTTGATGGGTGGGTGTCCGTCTGGAGGAGTGGGCGTTCCTAGGCAGGCTGTGTTAGGTCAGGCCTCGACAAAATCCGGGCACCAGGTCGTAATTACGACAAGAAATTGTGACCTGGCGCCCGCTGGTAATTGAGGCCGCGGCTTTGCGGCCTAGAGGTGGGGTCGCACGAATGCACAGGATCCTGTGTCTCCGTGCGCCTCCACCGCCGGGCGATCACGGCGGGCCCGCGGCTTTGCAGCCTTGTGAAGGCCCAAGCTGCCTTCTGTGACCTGGCGCCATCTGATGGTGGCTGTTGGCATTACAAGTAAAACAGCAGTTCTAATGTGTGTGTTTTTACTGTTTTCACTGCCATCTCCTTCCCTCTAATTAGAACCCCCAAACATTATGTAATTTTTTTTATTCTAACCCCCTAGAGAATAAAATGGCGATCATTGCAATACTTTCTGTCACACCGTATTTGCGCAGCGGTCTTACAAGCGGACTTTTTTGGGGGAAAATACACTTTTTTAAATAAAAAAATAAGAAAACAGTAAAGTTATCCCAATTTTTTGTATATTGTGAAAGATAATGTTACGCAGAGTAAATTGATACCCAACATGTCACGCTTCAATGCCGACAAACCCAACATGTCAACGCTCGTGGAATGCCGACAAACTTTTACCCTTTAAAATCTCCATAGGCGACGTTTCAAAATTTCTACGAGTTGCATGTTTTGAGTTAAAGAGGAGGTCTAGAGCTAGACGATCGTGGCGATACCTCACATGTGTGGTTTGAATACCGTTTACATATGCGGGCACTACTCACGTATGTGTTCGCTTCTGCGCCCAAGCTTGGCGGGACGGGCGCGTTTTCTGGCTCCTAACTTTTTTAGCTGGCTCCTAGATTCCAAGCAAATTTGTCAAACCCTGTGTTAGGTAACACCCACATATGATGCTGAGCCTCTATTATTCAAATAACTAAAATCCAATAAATCAAAGGGGCAGGCCAGAGACGGGCTGAGACGGGAAGAACTAGATGATGCTGGATGTCTTCCAGCCTGGAAATTTGGCCAGCTTCATCTGACTTGCTGCAGCTTCTAATGAACCGAATAACTTTCTGACACATCACAATGTACAGCAATGGTAATATTTTTCAGTAAAGCTTCACCAAAAGCTATCCTTCCGCTCCAGTCAGTGACTTTGCCTAGGCTGAGACGATGTCATCAATCTGCTGCAGGAAGGACAAAGCATTTTCTCAGTCTTATCTCTCTCCCCCCCCCCCCCCTGGCATTTATTTTATAACTGGACACAAAGTCTGGGGGGCTTTTCAGAAAGTGCGTCTGTATTTTTATTTACACTTTAAATTTTTTATTTTTTTTAATGAATAAATGAGTAGAGTTTCTCCTTATTCTCACGGAGGCCACAAAATCCCACAACCACCAGGCCAGGGTTGTGGGGAAGAGGCCCTTTGTCCTCATCAAGTGATCTGCCAGGGGGGTCTGCTATAGAATTTAACCAGGTGAATGTAGGTGAAAAAACACAAAGCTTTACAACCGCTTTAATGTTTTTTTAAAATGGACTGAAGATCCTCTTTAAGCTCATCACCAGCTATTGGTTGCATTGTTCCGAGTTCTATCTAGAGACTAGAAAAATCTTCTCCTCTATGTAATGGTGATGAGGAGGGAGGGAGGTGGCCTACAGTCCCTGTCCTAGGGTGACGGCCCTGGTACTCCACAGATACAGGGCCGTCTTTAATATGGTTTGGGCCCTGGGCAAACATTTTTTTTGCCCCCCCCTCCAGCTTATTTTGGGCCTGGCTGGTTCACATGTATGTGTTTTGGCGGCCCTCATTTGTGCAGGCACAGCAGCCCATTGATTTGAATGGGCTGCCATGCCTTTGTTTCCTGCAGAAAAAAGGTTCATTCAGCATTTTAAAAATCAGCTACCTTGAAATCCATTCTACTTTTGCACCATGCTACTTACCTGCAGTTCTTGCACACACAAACGCACTGTGTTTTTAAAAGCGTGACCTAAACGTCTAAAAATGCAGCAAGTTTGACAGTGCGGGAACTGCAGATAAGTCACAGCAGACAGCAGAATGGACAGACAGTGCTGTATTTCAGTGCTTGATGGGCATAGGTGTGCTGTGTGTGCAGCCTATTACATGAGGCATGCGCTTTTCTTTGCAGGAAAGGCAGGCATGGCGGCCCATTCAAATGTGGGCCGCCAAAACACTTACATGTGAACCAGTCAGGCCCAAAATAAGCCCATCAAGCAGTTAAATACAGACAGTAATGCCATGTGCTCTGAGGCCTCACTCAGCCTGGACTGCAGGGCTGCTCTGTGACTTAAAGAGTTCCTCTATTTTACACATGGCATGGCATGGGGTCCCATGGTGCTAAAGCAGAATGGACAGACGGTGCTGTGACCCCATGCCATGCCATGTGTAAAATACAGGAACTTTTTAAAACACTGACCAGACCTGCAGTGAATCATCAAATATTATAAAGACTTTGGGCACACTCTACAGAAAACTTGTATTTACAATATAGCAAACAGTGACATACCTTGAGGAGCAGGACATGAAGAAGTCAGCCTCGGGAAGAGCAAACTGGGGATGGTATAAAATCACATTCTAATTCACTTTTATATACAAGCAGCACCCAGTGGCAGGAAGGGAGAAGTGCACGTCTAAAGGGAAGCCAGGGGTGCTGTATATTTTAAAACACTGGGAAGGGAAGCAGTACTGTCACGTGGCTGCGTGCCGCTGATGATTTTCAGCCTGATTTGTGGGCAGCACAGGGGCTTAACGGGCGGCAGGGCCACCATTAGGAATCATGGGGCCCCTTACACAGCTTCAGGCATGGGCCCCCTGGAGCAGAGAACGGGGGGGCGCTGCCCCCTTAAATTGAGAAGCGGGGGGGCGGGGCTGCCGCGAATTTAGAAGCGGGAGGCCCTTTACAAAAAAAAGATTTAATAAAGAAAAATATATATAAAAAAAGGGGTGTAGCCATCCGGGGCCCTGGGGACCTCTGGGCCCTTTAATAAAAAGAAAAAAAGAAATAAAAAATATATTATTTTTTTTTAAAAAGGGGGTTGCCATCTGGGGACCTCAGGGCCCTTTAATATATATTTTTTTTTTTATAAAAATAAATTCCAAAAAAAGGGGGGTTGCCATCCGGGACCTCTGGACCCTTTAATAAAAAATAAAATAAAAATAAATATATTAAAAATAAACATTCAGTTGCCATCCAGGGGACCTCTGAGCCCTTTAATTATATATATATATATATATATATATATATATATATATATATATATATATATATATATATATATATATTTATTTATTTATTAAATAAAATATAAAAAAAAAATTATAAAAAAAAAGGGGGGTTGCCATCCAGGGCCCTGGGGAACTCTGGGTCCTTTAATAATAATAACATTATTAGTTTTTTTTTTTTTTTTTATAAAACAAGTATTTTATAAAAAAAAAATGGGGGTTGTCTCTTTAATAAAAAATAAAATAAAAATATATAAAATAAATATATTTTTTTTTATTTAAAAATAAATAAAAAAAGGGGGTTGTCATCTGGGGGCCTCAGGGTCCCTGGGGACCCCTAAAAAAAAATTGGCCCTTTAATAAAAAATAAACATATATTAAAAAAAATTGGCCCTTTAATAAAAAATAAAAATATATAAAATAAATATATTTTTTTATTTAAAAAGAAATAAAAAAAAGGGGGGGTTGCCATCTTTTTTTTTTCAAAGGGGGTTGCTTTGGGCCCCCAACAGTGACAGGGCCCTGGGCAGCTGCCCCTGTTTGCCCTATGGTAGAGACGGCCCTGCACAGATACAGTGCAGTGAGTGTTGTCACCCTAGGACAAGGCACGTGATACTGGTAGGACCACCTGGTGAAACTACTGGGAAAATAGCCTGAAAACAGGAACCTAAGCTGGCCACAAACCTTACACTCTCTACAATCTGGTATAGAGTAACCAACAAGCCAAGACCAGTAACAAAGTGAAACTGAATCAGAGAGGAGCACAGAGCAGAGTAGTATTACTACCATTAATAATTGAATGCATGTGTTGACTCTTGGATAAGACTCTTAAAATGGAGTGGAGGGTTCACTTTAAGATCCCAGTGAAAGTTTGACTTGGTTGGAAACTTCTGGCCAGTGGCCCATTGTTTCCTCTGTCAGTGTACAGACACACAGGGGCTCACAGCCTGGGCCGGCTTTCAGGTCACGAACATTCATGTTTGTAGATGGGAGCTCTGATCTGTCATGCTGGGACTTGCAGTTCAACGGGGGATGGAAAGTTGCTGATCTTTGGCTAAGCATGTTAACTATCTTCCCTCTCTGGGGTCGTGTGTGTGCGCAGACACAGGGTGGGGTTGGATGAAGATTGCTGAGCTCTGGATGTGATCCTGGGGGCCTCTGGGAATCGGCACAGCGCGCCTCGAGTCTTGGAACGGAAAGAATCGTGTGTGTTGTAATAATTACTTACACATTGTGCAGGCTAGGGAAGTGTAGTATGGCTGCATTTTACAGGACAAATACAGGATATAGAGGCATTACTAAGGACGCAGACACTCATGGTATTAAACAAAACTAAAATCCTTATAGATGAAAATACTCTATGAATTATTCTTTGTATGTTAATCATCAATCTGCAGTAACAGAAAGCTGAGCGTGTGATGTCATGTGATCACCGAGGACCAGTGTAATGAAAACTGACAGTGTGATGTCATGTGATCACCGAGGACCAGTGTAGTGAAAACTGACAGTGTGATGTCATGTGATCACCGAGGACCAGTGTAATGAAAGCTGACAGTGTGATGTCATGTGATCATCCAGGACCAGTGTAATGAAAGCTGACAGTGTGATGTCATGTGATCACCGAGGACCAGTGTAATGAAAACTGACAGTGTGATGTCATGTGATCACCGAGGACCAGTGTAATGAAAACTGACAGTGTGATGTCATGTGATCACCGAGGACCAGTGTAATGAAAACTGACAGTGTGATGTCATGTGATCACCGAGGACCAGTGTAATGAAAACTGACAGTGTGATGTCATGTGATCACCGAGGACCAGTGTAATGAAAACTGACAGTGTGATGTCATGTGATCACCGAGGACCAATGTAATGAAAACTGACAGTGTGATGTCATGTGATCATCCAGGGCCAGTGTAATGAAAGCTGACAGTGTGATGTCATGTGATCATCCAGGGCCAATGTAGTGATAGCTGACAGTGTATTGTCATGTGATCATCCAGGGCCAGTGTAATGAAAGCTGACAGTGTTTTGTCATGTGATCACCCAGGGCCAATGTAGTGAAAGCTGACAGTGTATTGTCATGTGATCATCCAGGGCCAGTGTAATGAAAGCTGACAGTGTGTTGTCATGTGATCATCCAGGGCCAATGTAGTGAAAGCTGACAGTGTATTGTCATGTGATCATCCAGGGCCAGTGTAATGAAAGCTGACAGTGTGATGTCATGTGATCATCCAGGGCCAGTGTAATGAAAGCTGACAGTGTGATGTCATGTGATCACCGAGGACCAGTGTAGTGAAAGCTGACAGTGTGATGTCATGTGATCATCCAGGGCCAGTGTAATGAAAGCTGACAGTGTGATGTCATGTGATCATCCAGGGCCAGTGTAATGAAAGCTGACAGTGTGATGTCATGTGATCATCCAGGGCCAGTGTAATGAAAGCTGACAGTGTGATGTCATGTGATCACCGAGGACCAGTGTAATGAAAACTGACAGTGTGATGTCATGTGATCACCGAGGACCAGTGTAATGAAAACTGACAGTGTGATGTCATGTGATCACCGAGGACCAGTGTAATGAAAACTGACAGTGTGATGTCATGTGATCACCGAGGACCAATGTAATGAAAACTGACAGTGTGATGTCATGTGATCATCCAGGGCCAGTGTAATGAAAGCTGACAGTGTGATGTCATGTGATCATCCAGGGCCAATGTAGTGAAAGCTGACAGTGTATTGTCATGTGATCATCCAGGGCCAGTGTAATGAAAGCTGACAGTGTGATGTCATGTGATCACCCAGGGCCAGTGTAATGAAAGCTGACAGTGTGATGTCATGTGATCATCCAGGGCCAGTGTAATGAAAGCTGACAGTGTGATGTCATGTGATCACCCAGGGCCAATGTAGTGAAAGCTGACAGTGTATTGTCATGTGATCATCCAGGGCCAGTGTAATGAAAGCTGACAGTGTGTTGTCATGTGATCATCCAGGGCCAATGTAGTGAAAGCTGACAGTGTATTGTCATGTGATCATCCAGGGCCAGTGTAATGAAAGCTGACAGTGTGATGTCATGTGATCATCCAGGGCCAGTGTAATGAAAGCTGACAGTGTGATGTCATGTGATCACCGAGGACCAGTGTAGTGAAAGCTGACAGTGTGATGTCATGTGATCATCCAGGGCCAGTGTAATGAAAGCTGACAGTGTGATGTCATGTGATCACCCAGAGCCAATGTAATGAAAACTGACAGTGTGATGTCATGTGATCACCCAGAGCCAATATAGTGAAAACTGACAGTGTAATGTCATGTGATCATCCAGGGCCAATGTAGTGAAAACTGACAGTGTGATGTCATGTGATCACCCAGGGCCAGTGTAATGAAAACTGACAGTGTGATGTCATGTGATCACCCAGGGCCAGTGGAATGAAAACTGACAGTGTGATGTCATGTGATCACCCAGGGCCAGTGTAATGAAAGCTGACAGTGTGATGTCATGTGATCATCCAGGGCCAGTGTAATGAAAGCTGACAGTGTAGTAAAACGGGTCATATGATGTCATATAATCCAGGGAAAAGGGCTGACAGTTTGATCGTAATAATGGATATTATTTGTGGGAATATGAAGCCAGCATGTTCCGGTGAAATAATCATGTCCTTCTCATCAAGGCTGCTTGTCTAGATTAATTGTCATTGTCACTAAATACACTTAAAAAAAATACTAGAGTTCTACTTTAAAGTGTCCCTGTCTTTCCTCTCTTTGAACCCTCTCCGCAGTAATCTGCAGTATATTAATCACTATTGATTGGAATGTGGTGTGTTTATTTGTAGACGACCCCGCTGACCCCTTTATTATAAGAGAATCGGCTTATACATCACATTGCTGGAAGGTGCGGCCTGTAATAACAAGCTGAATTTTTAGAATCCCCCTCCACCCTAATGCAATCAGATCCTGAAAATAAAACATGCCAGACAGTCCATATTTACTAAACTCACGTCATACACATCTCTTATCACCTTATCATCTGTTATCATTCTGCTTGTGTCCGGCCTCTGCTGAAGCATATTTGAGGCTCCCCATACATAAGCAGAACTTTAATGCTGGATTCACACCTATTGCATTTTTAGCAAATTTGCACTACAGTCCATTTAACATGGTTCCTATGGAACACGTTCTGTAGTGTAAATCTGCAAGATGCAAAAAGCACTAAAAAATGCCATAGGTGTGAATCCAGCCTAAAAGGACGGATCGCAGATCAGCTGAAGCTTCATCACTACAGTCACAGACCATCACTGACGCCATGTCATATTACACACCATGTGACTGCTCTGGGGCCCAGAGCTGTAGAGTTACACTGATCTATGCAGGTGCTGGTAGCTATAGCACATAGTAAATACCTTTTAGGCTGCTTTCACACTGAGGCGCTTTGCAGGCGCTATTGCGCTAAAAATAGAGCCTGCAAAGCGCCCTGGAAGAGCCGTTCCTTTATATCCAGTGTAAAAGCCTGAGTGCTTTCACACTGGAGCGTTGCGCTGGCAGGACGGTAAAAAAAAAAAAGTCCTGCTAGCCGCATCTTTAAGGCTCTATAGGAGCGGTGAATATACTGCTCTTACAGCACCCCTGCCCATTGAAATCAATCGTGTACTGCCTCCAAACCTCCCGCAAAGCGGCGTTTTCGCAAACGGTTAAACCGGGAACGGGGTTTTAAACCTCAACGCTAGCGGCTGAAAATCGCACCAAAAACAACGGTAAAGCGTTTTTAGCGGCACTTTAGCGCCGACGCACCCAGCGCTACAGTGTGAAAGTAGCCTTAGTGTAATATAGTTTGGAAATGTCTATTCAGTTGCTGTGGAATCAGTTAGTCATTTATGCCTTGACAGTTGCCTTTGGGGTGCAGATTAGACAAATGGGGGTCCCATTAATAGTTTTGCAATGAGGCCCCATCATATAGACATATAGTCCTTTAGAGGAAGTTTGTGTTAAAGAGGAAGTGTCAGTTTAACGTCGGAGGCTTTGTATCATCTAGTCCAGGGGTCTCCAAACTGTGGCCCGAGGGCCAGATGTGGCCCTTTGCTGGCCTTAACCCGGCCCTTGGGGCATAATTCCTTCTCCTGATAGGAGGCAATATTCCCCCCACTGACACCAACGATGGGTCACTATATTTTCCATGGATACCCATGATGGGATACTATTCCTCCTAATAGGGGGAATACTCATCCTCCTATTGACCACCAACCCTGAGGCCATATTTATTCTCACTGATGCCAAGCCCAGGACATTTTCTGCCCCTGCTGGCCACAATCCGGCCCTCCTAAAGTCTGAAGGACAATAAGGTGGCCCTTTGTTTGAAAAGTTTGGAGACCCTTGATCTAGTCCATCCAAAATGTACAAAAAATGGTGTTTCCGTTTTGGTTGAAATGTTTAGCGGACTTCTTCTACCATTATGAGATCCTGGCTAATGCAAATATACTTTGGAGTTCCCAGCTCCACCCACTCATCACAACTCTCCCTGCCCAATTTTACATGTATCTTACATTATGGAGCATGAATTAGGAGGATTGAGACTTCTGATTGGAGGTTTAGGAGCACCGACAATGAAATTTCACTGCTGGAGTCTCATGACTGCATTCACACAGGTCATAAAACGCCCAAAAAGCAAAATCCCAATTATTTTAATAGCACTATCATCCGAGCTGTGCATGATGCAGCAGATGCCACCAGATGAAAAGGGCCTAACACTAGCTATTCTGAAAAACATTCTTTCCCCCCTCCTCCTCCTACCTATCCCGTATACCCTGTAAAAAAGGATCGGTGAACTTAGCTATTTTCAGTCTGCTCTGGTCCGTTTTTTCTATTCTGCAGCTTCAGCTCTCCTGTGTCAGTGAATGGCTGCTACAGGGGAGAGGAGGATTGCTCCAACAATGGCTGGGCCATGAGAGCCTGTGGGTGACATCATGGCTCCCATAATTCCCAGCTGTTGTTGAGCGCTTCTTTAGACAGGGGAACCACAGCTGCTGAATCATGTGACTAGACCCAGCCGCTGGTATGCGGTAGGATGAAAGCAGTGCCGCATCGCACTGTTACCTTTTTTTTTTTATTAACTATATTGAAATGGTCCACAGTGACATCACATTAAGTTGTATGGGGAGGTGGATTGAGATGCACTGCTCTGTGCTGAAAATAAAAGTGGTGCATGCAGCCATACTGCCCTAATGCAATGGTGTGAAGCAGCCAGGTAGGAGACGAGGCACAGTGTCTTGTCTTGCAGTAGCACTGCACTGGAATAGCAGCCCAACGCCGACCTACCACACCCGATGTGAATAGGTCCTTGGATTGTTAGGCTGCAATATATATCATTTTTGTCTTTGGGTTTAATACACTTTTTACCAATGGAATGTGAAGTATGCTTCTAAAGGAAGCCCTCTCTTCTATAGGGAGATTTCAATTTTCTTGTCTATATCCATTACATGACATCATGGGTTTTGGTTGGACTGAACCCTTAACCCCTCTGCTTCCAGCTTTTTCTACCTCTTGTTCTATTTTTTTTTCCTTGGTTCTGTCCCTGAATATTATCTCACTGGAATGTAAAACTCTGAAGTCCTGCCTTAAAATGTAAACAATAGAAGTAAAGTAATGAATTTTCTTGCTGTGTTCTGGTTGGGGTCCTGGTATGACATGTGCTGACCACCGTCTCTGTATTTGTGTCCGCAGGCTGGGGACAAGCACTATCATCCGAGCTGTGCACGATGCAGCAGATGCCACCAGATGTTCACCGAAGGAGAGGAAATGTACCTGCAAGGTGAGGAACCTTTTATCTGTAAACTGATCGACTATTCTCTGATCTGCCCTCCCCAACATACAGCTGACCATTGTTCCTGATCAAACACCTCGCCTGGACACCACCAGAGCAAGGAGCAGTCAGTTCTACTCTATGAGGAAGATTACACAGTTCAAAATAAGGTTGCTCCTTTCCCTCTCCTTCCACCCCTTTCTCCTAAACTTCCTTCCCACCCTCAGGGCCGTCTTCATAGTATCATGTGCCCCTGGGCAAAGTAATGCTCTGGGGCCCCTACAATGGAGACAGTGCAGGTAAACAGAAATCTAGGAGGTAGGGGATATCTAGGGTGTAGAGGGGTCATTAAGACAGCCCTGCCCACCCTTCCTTCCCTTCTTTCTTTGTCCTTCAACTACACCCTCCCTTCATCCTTCGCCTCCTTACTTCTTTTTTTCCTTCCTCTTTCCCCCTCTCTTCCTTTCTTTTTTTTTTTCTTTCTTTCTTCTATTCTTCCTTCCTTCCCCTCTTTCTTCCTCCTTCAACCATACCCTCCCTTCATCCTTCACCTGATTTTTTTTTTTTATTCCTTCATTCCTTACTTCCTCCTTTCACCCACTTTCTTGCTTTCTCTCTACCTTTCTGGCTATTTCATCCAATCCATTCTTTCCTCTTTATTTTTTCATCTTTTACCCTCTTTCTCTCTCCCTCCCTCTCTTCCTTCCTTTTTCACATTTCCATTCATTCTTTCCTCCTTCCTGCCTTCCTTTCTCTTTCTCCCCCCCCCCTTTTTTCACTTGTCCTTCCTTCCTCATTCACCTTTTCTTTCCGTTCCCCTTCCTTCCTTCCTTCCTTCCTTCCTTCCTTCCTTCCTTCCTTCCTTCCTTCCTTCCTTCCTTCCATCCTGCATTCCTTTTTCTTTCACTCTTTCTTTCTTCCTCATTCACCCTCTGTTTCCCTCCCTCTTCCTTCTCTCCCTCCTTCCTTCCTTCCCTCCTTTTTACCCTTTTCATTCCCTTCTTCCGCTTTATCCCCCTTCCTGCATTTCTTTCCCTTCCTTCCTTCCTACCTTCTCAAAGTCGCTGCGACTTTGTCACATAGATCGGAACGGGTGTCATTGAAAGCAATGGGCTGTGACTTGTCATGCGACTTTATTATTATTATTATTACTATACAAAATTTATATAGCACCAACAGTTTGCACAGGGCTTTACAATGTAGAGGGGGACAGCACAAGTACAATACAGTTCAATACAGAAGGGACAGGAGGGCCCTGCTCATGGAGCTTACATTCTAAAGGGGAGGGGGGAGGTGGTACAGCAGGTAATAGCTATTGGGGTACAGCAGGTAATAGCTCTGGGGGATGATTTGATGAGGGTGACTCAGGTACAGTTCTTAGGTGGGTGTGGGATAGGCTTCCCTGAATAAATGAGTTTTAAAGGATCTCCTAAAGGTGGACAGGGTAGGGGCTGATCGAACATACCAGGCAGGGAGTTCCAGAGCATGGGAGAGGCTCTAGTGAAGTCCTGTAGGTGAGCATGGGAGGAGGTAAAAAGGAAGCTGGAGAATAGGAGATCATGGGAGGAGCAGAGGGGACGATTTGGGCGACTTTGTCTCCAAAGTCACATGACAAGTCGCACAAGTGTGAACAGAGCCTAATCCTATACAGGGAGATTTTTTATGGTGTTTGAAATGCATATTAAATGCAACAAATTCCCATTGACGTGAATAGAACAGTGAAGATGACTGTTCTGTGTTTCTTGCTTTGTGTTGTATTTCTGTGGATATATCCTATACTTTTGAGATGCACCTGATTGGTTTTGCTCTGTTATCAATAAGTAATAAGAGGGATCTGGATGCAGCTTCCTCTCCTCTCTCTGATATTGGTAGAAGCCCCCGGGCCCTGCACAGTCCGTACTGTGGGATCCGAGCCGTCTCTGGCCTCTGTCAGTAATAATGTTTACATTGGCCCAGGAGAGGCTTTTGTTCCTCTGATAAATGTTTCAGAGTTGGCCGCATCGCCTTCTCTTTAAGGCTTCCAATCGTCTTTTATACAGAACGTTTCCTCTGTGCAAACATTGGGGTCACGCGGTGCTGGTTACATTGTGACTCCGCGCATTTTATATTCTGGTTTTTCAACTTTCTCAAGAACAACTTGTAGATTGTAAATCTTTATTTTCCTTGTCAATCAGGAGAATGTTGAGAAAAACAGAACATGAATTGGGATTTTTAGTTCTTAGATTTTTAACAGCTCTCTATTATGCAATCTTCCCAATGGTTCCTAATTTGGGAATATAGGGTCCCTTGGAACGCTAAGGCCAATGCTGCAAAACTCTTCTTTTTTTTTGGAGTAGAGATAGATTACCATGTATGTGAACCTGTAAAGCCCCGTACACACGGCCAAGGTTCTCGGCAGAAACCAGCGAGAACCTCGCTGGGAGCCGCATTCTGCCGAGAACCTCGGCCGTGTGTACGCTCTCTGCTCGCCCCGCCCGTCGGGAAACCCGTCAAAGCAAATAGAGAGCAGGTTCTCTATTTGCTCGACGGCCCGTCGGGATGAATGGCTGGTTGCCTTTCCCGATGGGCGGGTCGTCGAATCTGACGGCCGGCAGAGAACCTCGACGGGTGGAACAATGTGTTCTGCCCGTCGAGGTTCTCTGCCGTGTTTATGGGGCCTGACTCATAAAAGTGATTGTAAAGTCTTGTTTTTTGACATAACAAACATACTTTCCTGCTCTGTGTAATGGTTTTGCACAGAGCAGCCTGGATCCTCCTCTTGGGTCGCTCTGTGTTGCTCCTGGCCCCTCCCTCCTTTGAGTGCCCCTTAGCCAGCAGCTTGCTACAGGTTGTCACCCAAGCCGAGTCAGAGCTCCATGTGTCTATTCAGACACAGAGCAGTGCTGCGGCCCCGCCCACTCTCTCTTCAATGGCTAATTGACTGACAGCAGCGGGAGCCAATGGCTCCTTGTGCTGTGTCTCAGCCAAACAGTAGGGAGAGTCCCGGCCAGCTCATGCGCAGAGATGGGGCTCAGGTAAGTATTGGGGGGCTGTTAAACTTAACTTTTTTACCTTCTGCCTTTACAACCCACTTTAAAGAGGTTGTAAACCTCCAAAAAAAAAAAGAAAGAAAAAGCTAAAAGACAAAGGCTAGTACAGTGATGACGAGTCTTGGCAGCCCAGATGTTTTCTAACTACATTTCCCATGATGCTCATGCACTCTGCAGTGTAGTTGAGCATCATGGGAAATATAGTTCCAAAACATCTGGGGCCAGATTCTCAAAAGAGATACGCCGGCGTTTCGTAGGAAACACCATTGTATCTCTCTTTTTTTTACTGTGTATCTATGCGCGTGATTCCTAGAATCACTTACGCATAGATACAGTGAAGAACCGACAGGTGTAAAAACAATTACACCGTCGGATCGGAGATGTAATGACTTCGCTGGCCGCTAGGTGGCCTGTACGTTGATTTCTCATTTGCCTATGCAAATGAGCCTAATCCGACGATTTCCAAACGTTTTTACGCCGCCCCGTCGTAGTTTACGTCGTTTCCGTACGCGTAAGGCTACCCCTGCTATATGAGGGGTAACCTTACGAAGTTCCGTCGTATGCCATGTTAAGTATGGCGTCGGGTCAGCGACGTCTTTTTCCGTCGGTTACATTGTTTTACTATGCGAATAAAGATTTACGTAAACGACGCTCACGACGGTTTCATTCACTTTTTCCGACGTGAGCTGGAGCATGCGCACTGGGCTATTTTTGAGGCCGGCGCATGCGCAGTTCGATCGACGCGGGGGCGTGCTTAATTTAAATACAAGCCGCCCCCTTTGAATTACGCGGGGATACGTAGAGCCATTTACACTATGCCGCCGCAATTTACGGAGCAAGTGCTTTGGGAATACAGCACTTGCTCTGTTAAATTGCGGTGGCGTAGTGTAAATAGCTTTCGCTACTCCAGCGCCAATTCTACGGGAATCTGGCCCCTGGAGTGCAAGGTTCGCAAATCACTGAGCTAGTATCTCATAGCTCCTTCTGAAATACTTACCTTGGAAAGATGCCCTGCAGTGCTGCCCGCACTCTGCTCCCATGGACCGACATCTTTAACCTGTTGAGATCCGCGCTATAGCCGAATGACGGCTTCAGAGCGGATCTAAATATCCAACAAGCCGTCAATTGACGGCCTGTCACTCGCACGTTGAGCGCGCCGCGGGGAAATTCTGTGTTGGCTGTGTCTGTTGGACACAGCCAATCACAGTTCGGCGCGAACGGCCAATCAGAGTGGCCGTTTGCGATGCGATCTGTGCGGCCAATGAGAGATGATCTTATATGTAAACATATGAGATCATCTCTCATTGCCGTTTTACACAGGGAGACCGATCTGTGTCCCTTGTACATAGGGACACATATCGGTCACCTCCCCCAGTGACCCCCCCTCCCCCCACAGTTAGAACACTATGTAGGGAATACATTTAACCCCTTCCTCACCCCCTGGTTTTAACCCCTTCAATGCCAGTCACATTTATACAGTAATTAGTGCATATTTATAGCACTGATCGCAGTATAAATGTGAATGGCGCCAAAAATGTGTCAAAAGTGTCCGATGTGCCCGCCATAATGTCGCAGTCCCAATACAAATCGCAGATCGCCGGCATTTCTAGTAAAAAAAAAATAATTAAAAAAAATTCTGTCCCCCATTTTGTAGGCGCTATAACTTTTGCGAAAACCAGTCGCTTATTGCGATTTTTTTTACCAAAAATATGTAGAAGAATACGTATCGCCCTAAACTGAAAAAAAAAATGTTTTTTTTTTTTTTAAATTGGGATATTTATTATAGCAACAAGTTAAAAATATTGTATTTTTTTTCAAAATTGTCGCTCTTTTTTGTTTATAGCACAAAAAATAAAAACCGCACAGGCGATCAAATACCACCAAAAGAAAGCTCTACTTGTGGGGAAAAAAGGACGTCAATTTTGTTTGGGAGCCACATTGCACGACCGCGCAATTGTCAGTTAAAGCGACGCAGTGCCGGAAGCTGAAATTTCACCTGGGCAGGAGGGGGGTATATGTGCCCAGTAAGCAAGTGGTTAACTGGAGTTACTTCCGGGTTCACGGGCTCCGGTGCTGTGATTGGCCGGAGCAGCAATGACGTCATTCCCACGCATGTGCTTAGGAGCCGCCGGGCCCAGCATGGGTTCTGAAGAAACTGCACCAGCGGGCCGTTTCTTCAGTGCGCATGTGCCGATGACATTGGCAGCAGTGTATATAGTGAATATCTCCTAAACTTTATTTATTTATTTTATTTATTTAGGAGATATTTACAGTTCCTGTAGGTAACCCTTATAGGCTTACCTGTAGGTACAAGTGGTGTAACAGTTTACAACCACTTTAAGTTTAAGGCCACGTACACACGATCAAATTTGTCCGCTGAAAACGGTCCGATGGACCGTTTCAGCAGACAAATCCGATCGTGTGTACGGGCTAGCGGACAGGTTTGTCCATCGGACAAATTTCAAAGCATGCTTTGAAATTTGTCCGCTACAAACCTGTCCGTCGGATATGTCCGCTGGTTAGTACGGCAAACCAGCGGACATATCTTCCCGCACATGCGTCGTATCCTGTGAATGGATCCGACGCATGCGCGCGGAAGTGTTTACTTCCTGGTGCGGTGACGTAGCGGTGACGTGGCCGCGTCACCGCCGCGTCACCACGCTGTCTGCCGGCGGGGATTTTGATACGATGGTGTGTACACGCCCTCGGACCGAAATCCGATGAGACATGTCCGCTCTAAACTGTCCGTCGGACAAGTTTGAGCGGACATATCTCATCGTGTGTACGAGGCCTAAAACAGAAATCAAGGCCAAAAATACATAAGGGAGTTGGAGAGGTGGTGGTGGAGATTTCAGGAGGTTGTGTCAGTAAGAAGACTGACAGGCTGTCTTCCTAGCCAGAAAACTGACTACGCTGGGATGTATGTGTTCTCGTGCCTAGTGTGGTCAGTTTAAAATAGGAAAGCAAGAGCACTGGCAGAATCATAAGCTATTTCACACAAATTACATGGTTCAACAGACATGTATAAGGAATATGAAATGATGGGGTAACATACATTTTAGATTTTTTTTTTTTTAATATTGTCTGCATCCCGATTTTAAAATTGAAGATTTTTTTTTACATTAAGTTCTGGTGACCACACAGGAAGGCACACAGCAATAGAAACCCAGCAAAGGTTCAAACCCTTCCTCACCTCTGTAAACAAAAGTGCTTTTATGCCATGTTCCCACTTGCGAATTGACCTGACAACATTTGGCAGTAAAACCATGGCATAGCCGCCATTTTTACAACCCCTCCCAACAACCAGTGTGAAAGAGCCCTTAAAGCCGTGATAGTGATTTTTTACCAAACAGTCACGCTAGGAGGGTTCATCTCTTGATGTGCTTCCCCCAACCCTTCTCTGCACTGCAAGGATTAAATACTTGTTAGATCTAAGGGAAGAAGAAGGTGTAATACTAACTTTGCTCCTCGCTCCGGCCTTCTCGGCTCGGGTGTTTGGATGGATCCCCTCCATCTTGAGGGCTATTGCAATACCCCCTGCGCAATACTCTGCAATACTCCCTGCACAATACTCTGCAGTACCCCCTGCGCGTACTCTGCAGTACCCCCGCGCAATACTCTGCAATACCCCCTGCGCAATACTCTGCAATTCCCCTTGCGCAATACTCTGCAATTCCCCCTGCGCAATACTCTGCAATTCCCCCTGCGCAATTCTCTGCAATACCCCCTGCGCAATACTCTGCAATACCCCCTGTGCAATACTCTGCAATACCCTCTGCAATACCCTCTGCGCAATACTCTGCAATACCCCCTGTGCAATACTCTGCAATACCCCCTGCGCAATACTCTGCAATACCCCGGCCAGTACTCTGCAGTACCCCCTGCGTGTACTCTGCAATACCCCCTGCGCAATACTCTGCAATACCCCCTGCGCAATACTCTGCAATACCCCCTGCGCAATACTCTGCAATACCATCTGTGCAATACTCCCTGCACAATACTCTCTGCGCAATACTCTGCAATACTCCCTGCGCAATACTCTGCAATACTCCCTGCGCAATACACTGCAATACTCCCTGCGCAATACTCTGCAGTACCCCCGTGCAATACTCTGCAGTACCCCCGCACAATACTCTGCAGTACCCCCGCACAATACTCTGCAGTACCCCCGCACAATACTCTGCAGTACCCCCGCACAATACTCTGCAGTACCCCCTGCGCAGTACTCTGAACAATACTCTGCAATACCCCCACACAATGCTCTGCAATACCCCCGGCACAATACTCTGCAATACCCCCGGCACAATACTCTGCAATACCCCCGGCACAATACTCTGCAATACTCCCTGCGCAGTACTCTGCAATACTCCCTGCACAATACTCTGCAATACTCCCTGCGCAATACTCTGCGATCGTTTTTTTTTTCAGGCTTCCCAGCCTAGAGGTGAGATGTGGGGTCTTATTGACCCCATATCTCACTGTAAAGAGGACCTGTCATGCTATATTCCTTTTACAAGGGATGTTTACATTCCTTGTAATAGTAATAAAAGTAATCAAAACATTTATTTTTGGGGAAAAACATGTCAAACTAAAATAAATAAAGTAAAATAAACAATAAAACAATTTTACAGCGCCCCTGTACCCATGTGCTCGTATACAGACACGACCGCACACGTAGGTCCAGCCCACATATGAAAACGGTGTTCAAACCACACATGTGAGGTATCGCTGCAAACATTAGAGCGAGAGCAATAATTTTGGCCCTAGACCTCCTCTCCAACTAATAAGATGTAACCAGTAAAAACATTTAAAGCGTCACCTATGGGGATTTTTAAGTAGCGAAGTTTGGCGCCATTCCACAAGTGTGTGCAATTTTGAAGGGTGACATGTTGGGTATCTATTTACTTGGCGTAACTTCATCTTTCATATTATGCAAAAATATTGGGCTAACTTTACGTTTTTTTTTTTTAAAGCACAAAAATGTTTTATTTCCAAAAAAAGTGTTCGAAAAATTGCTGTGCAAATACCATGCGCAATAACAAGTTGCAACGACCGCCATTGTATTCTCTAGGGTCTTTGCTAAAAAAGCATATATAATGTTTTGGGGTTCTATGTAATTTTCTAGCAAATAAATTATGATTTTGCATGTAGGAGAGAAATGTCAGAATTGGTCTGGGTGTTCCAGAACGCCTGATGGTGCTCCCTGCATGTTGGGCCTCTGTATGTGGCCATGCTGTGTAAAAGTCTCACACATGTGGTATCGCCATACTCGGGAGGAATAGCAGAATGTGTTTTGGGGTGTAATTTGTGGTATGCATATACTGTGTGTGAGAAATAACCTGCTAATATGAAAATGTTGTGGAAAAAAATTCAAAAAAATCTTGATTTTGCAACTTCAAAAAACTCACAATGCCTCTTTCTAAATATCTTGGAATGTCTTCTTTCCAAAAAGGGGTCATTTGGGAGGTATTTGTGCTTTTCTGGCATGTTAGGGTCTCAAGAAATGAGAGAGGCTGTCAGTACATCAGATGTGATCAAATTGATAAATTTTCAGTAATTGGTACCATAGCTTGTAGACCCCATAACTTTCACCCAGACTAAATAATATCCAATTTTTTTTTGTTTTGTTACCAACGATATGTAGCGGGCTACATTTTAGGTTACATTTTTGAAGAAAAATTACTTTTTTGCAAAATGTTATAATGAAAAAAATTAAAACCGCAGAGGTGATCAAATACCACCAAAAGAAAGCTCTATTTGTGGGAAAAAAAGGACAAATTTCATTTGGTTACAGTGTTGTATGACTGGGTTATTGTCATTCAAACTGTGAGAGCATCGAAAGCTGAAAATTGGTCTGGTTATTAAGGGGGTTTAAGTGCCCAGTGGTCAAGTGGTTAAAGACATCTCACAATTTATTAAAGCAAAAACTTCAAAGCTATAACCTTCAGTCTTTGCATTATTTCTGGATGAAAAGTAAAAAAATTAGATATGTCCGAACATTTCCAAAATAACCGGCCTTGAAGCAAAATGCAATCTAAAAATAAAGACATAAAAAACGTATAAAGCAGAATAATAATACAGATTGATGACATCAGTAAATGTATAATGCGTATTGGGTATTGATATATATGAGAATATAAAGAGTTGCCATGGAGGGATTTGGAGACGATCTGGAACTCCAAAGGGATGGCTAATAAATAAACATGACTGACTGGCCGTTTAAGCCGCCAATGTAATACAAATCGAGTCTACAGAGCATTTGTGGATGTCAAATAATTCTGAGTCTTCCCTTGAAGTGAAGAGATGTTGGCTGTCAGTGTCGGGATAAATATTTGTGCTCTTTGCCCTGGAGAGGGGCCCTCCTTGAGCTGCGCTTCCCATGTGGTTCCCAGCTGCGGAGATATGGGGAAGTTTGCAGAGTCACTGGCTGGTTCAGCTGTGATCTGACCATCTTGCAGCGGGATGATAGTCACTGGAACCTATAACATATCACCAGTCTGTTAACAACCCTGAAAATGGCACTCGTGGACCACAGCGTAGGACAGCAAGGTGAGAGGGGGCACCAAGCCTTACATTTTACAAAGTTTGATAATTCCCCTAATTTGTTTCCCTTTTGTGGCCACCTCTGGAAATTTGTGTCTCGGGGGAGTTGAGAAGAGTTAGGAGACTCTCTATAGGAGAGAATGTTGAGAAGAGTCAGAAGGCTGTCTATCGGAGGGGGCATTGATGAGAGTTAGGAGACTCTTTATGCTAGGGGATGTTGAGAACCGTCAGGGGACACTTTAGAATTCCTAAGCCATCTCTGCTTCTTCTTATTTGTTGATCTGCACAGTTAAAAGGTAGATGTGCAAATTGGAATGCAAATCCTCCAATACACCATCCTACCATTAGTTCTTACTAAAATAATGGCAAGGGCGGAGCTTGTACAGAGGGTGTCATCATGCATTTGTCCAATTGTACGATGGCTATATACAGCCTTGATCCTGAGTATAGAGGATGAACATCAATGGCAGCAATGGCCTTAAAATCAGGGGTGTCCAAACTTTTTTCAAAGAGGGCCAGATTTGATGTTGTGTACGTGTGCGAGGGCCAACCATTTCGCCTGACATTCTTTGAACCATTAAAATTCAGTCTCAGTGTGCTTGTCCGAGCAACTAATACACAGCCCAACAATAATTCTCTTGCCTTTGTGGCTGTGTGTGGGGAAGAGATGAGCTTGGGCGTGTTATTTGTATATATATATATCTTTTGTGGCCACCAACAAATCCCAGAGCGCCGCACAGGACTAAGGATGAGCTTGGGCGTGTCATTTGGATATACCATATTTATCGGTGTATAACACACACCTTCATTTTAAAAGGGAAGTTTCAAGATTTTTTTTTTTAAATAAAGAACTGTGAAGCAAAATAAGGTTTAGTGCCCATCAATGCAACCTAATCAGTGCCCATCTGCAGCCTCACAAGTGCCATGAATTTCAGCCTTACCATTGCCTGAATCCCGCCTTACCATTGCCATGAATGCAGCTGCAAATGCAGCCTCACCATTGCATGAATACAGCCCTACCATTGCCATTAGTGCAGCCTGATCGATGCCCATCAGCAGCCTCGGAGGGGACAGGGGCGGGACGAGCGTCAACAGTTTACATACAGGAGAATCCCCTGTTTTCTTGGCAGCCTCTTTAATACAAAGTCCCGCCTCTTATGATAGACTGATCAGTCGTCCAATTTCAGCCCAGGAGATGGGAGTTCCTATTACAGAAGCCACCGAGTAAACAAGAGATTCTCACTATATGTATTGTGTCAGTGCTCATCACGCTCCCCCTCCCTGTCCCCTCCGAGGCACATATATATACATAAATACGGGTATGTTTCTTTTGTGGCCCCTGTGGCGCTCGTTGGGGGCCACAAAAGTTATATATAGCCAAATTACCAGTGGGGCTGTTTGAAACCAGAACGCGGGCTGCAATTGGCCCGCGGGCTAGACTTTGGTCTTGCCTGCCTTAGACAATCGCTAGTGACAGTTATGTATGGGATGGAGTAAAACATTCCCAATGTTTCAGCCACAAAGATTTCCCAGCATGCAGCAAACCCTCAGCTTTAATCTTTACTGCTCCACAGGAATAGAAATGGTTACTATGTTATCTCAGTGAGTTATGAACATGAGAAAGGCTCATGTGAGCATTCATTCAAAGCTTGACACATATTTAGGTGCAATCATTTTATAAATAAGAAATGTATAATGTACTAAGTTTACATTTATAGATTTAACTGGTTAAGACCCGGACCTTTTTGCAGGTAAAGGACCTGGCCCCTTTTTGCGATTCGGCACGGCGCCGCTTTAACTGACAATTGCGCGGTCAAGCGTTGCGGTTCCCAAACAAAATTGGCGTCCTTTTTCCCCCACAAATAGCGCTTTCTTTTGGTGGTATTTGATCACCTCTGTGGTTTTTATTTTTTGCACTATAAACAAAAATAGAGCGACAATTTAAAAAAATATATATATATTTTTTACTTTTTGCTATAATATCCCCCAAAAATATATAAAAACAACATTTTTTTTCCTCGGTTTAGGCCGATACATATTCTTCTACATATATTTGGTAAAAAAAATCGCAGTAAGCGTTTGATTGGTTTTCGCAAAAGATAGGGGATAGTTTTATGGCATTTTTATTAATATTTTTTTCTACTAGTAATGGTGGCGATCAGCGATTTTTTTTCGTGACTGTGACATTGTGTCGGACACGTTTGACACATTTTTGGGACTATTGTTATTTTCACAGCGAAAAGTGCTATAAAGATGCACTGATTATTGTGAAAATGACAATGGCAGTCATGGGGGTTAACTACGAGGGGGTGCTGTAGGGGTTAAGTGTGACCTCATGTGTGTTTCTTACTGTAGGGGGGCGTGGCTGTACATTACTGATCATTGTTCCCTATAATGGGGAACAGACGATCAGTGACACTGCCACAGAGAAGAACGGGTAAGGTTTGTTTACACTCACCCTTCCCCGTTCTTCAGCTCTTGTGACCCGCTGATGGGACACCGGCGGCGATCGGGTCCCGCGGGCGCGGTCAAGGAGCTTCGGACCGGGTCGCAAGCACGGCGGCGCCCCCGCGACCCACAGCTGGGTTCTTAAACGGGACGTACATGTACGCCCTTGTGCCGTGGCGGTCCTTCAGTGGTTAACAAAAAATATTTGCTAGTTGACATAGAAGTCCCAAAACACTGTGGTTTAGCTAAAGAGAGACAGTACAAGAGAGCAGCTTACTTTACAGCTCCCTTTGTCTAATTAAAACCTAGTTGTCTGATGAGGGCGGAGGCTCCGCTCTGATGGCTAATTGAGTTCTGAAGCTGAAAAGGTGAAAATGCGACAAGATTCCCACTTGCTGCATGGATCGCAGATGGCAAAATATTATTATGCAGTATTTTCAGTAAAGGAATATATATTTACGGTAAATGTATTTTTTTTATGCCTGACCATAATGTACAAAACCGTTATACATTACCACTTATCCTTTAGGATTGGCCAACCTGTTGAATATTTGTTATCACATTTTGTGGAACTGACCAATCAGAATTCTACTGTGGGAGCAGCGGTTATCACCTGACTCTAAGTTGTCTCTTCTGTTTCCTGCAGGTTCCACGGTCTGGCATCCCGACTGTAAGCAAAGCACCAAGGCAGAGGAGAAGTTGCGGGTAAGTGGCCTCCCATCCTTGACGAGGTGTTTCATACCTCTGTGATCAGGAAATACGTTTATTTAACTACTACTAAACTCATAAAACAAAACCTCAGAGGGACATTTAGAAGACTGGTGGCCGTGTTGCAATGTTAAATATGGGGGTAATTTACACTTTCAATAATTTTCTGTATAAATTCTCATAAATGAGTAAAATCTGTGAAATTATTGGAAGCAACTATTTTGCAGAGCTTTATACATCGGCCCATGTAGGATTTCCCTTGAGTGTCCCATGTCCCAGTTGTGAAACATTGTGACTTTATAGAAGCTCTTGGAGGGCTGTTGTGGATTGTTTCATAATATCTGTGAGCCTCCGGCTGGCTCGCCAATTATCAGCCATGAACTCTGTGCTGACCAGCTCAGAGTGTGGAAACTCTGAGAGGTTGGTTCAAAGCCACAGTGAAAGTGATCTTTCTGCTCGGATCTTGGCTGTTCTACAGAACTAAAGAATGTTTTTTTCTGGGAAATCGCATAATTATTTATTGTTATTGATAACAGGACTTGGGTGTGTTCGAGGCAAATCTTAATGTCAGGGCCTTACTCACAGAGCTTCAACTGGCCATACATGAATCAAAATTGAATCTGGTGAAATTCACTCCATTGGTGGCCCTTTTGGCACTACCTGGGCTCAACAATAGTTGATTTTTCAATCAACTATTGTGAAAGAAGCTGGGAGAAAATAGTTGAACGAACAGCGCCTGCATCCCATCAGGATTAAGGAATAGAGTCCACCAGAGTATTTCAGGACAGCAGAGTTAGATAGAGAAGGGAGCAGAGTCCTTCAGCAGAGCAGAATATTTCATGAGAGTAGCGTTGGATAGAAGAAGGAGCAGAGTCCTCCAACAGAGTATTGCAGGAGAGGAGAGTTAGGGGAAGGAGCAGAGTCCTCTAGTAGGGCAGAGTATTTCAGGAGAGGAGAGTTATGGGACGGAGCAGAGCCCTCCAGCAGTGCAGAGTATTTCAGGAGATGAGAGTTAGAGAAAGGAGCAGAGTCCGCCAGCAGAGCAGAGTATTTTGAAATCGGTATATTAACTACTTGCCGACCGTCGCACGACTATTTACGTTGACAACATGGCGAGGGCAGGCAGATTGGCGTACAGGTACATTCCTTTAAATTTGCCGCCTAGCTTGCGCGCATGCGCCACGTGCCTCGCAAGTGCGGCCGCGGGTCCCTGGAACTCGGTGTTCCCGGGAGCACCGCGATTGCGGTCGGCAAACAAGCCATTCTCCTATTTTGCCTAGTGACACTGTCACTGATGACGGTCATCAGTGATGTGTCACGTGTAGCCACGCCCCCTAACAGTAAGAATCACTCCCTAGGGAACACTTAACCCATGCAGCGCCACCTAGTGGTTAATACCTTCACTGCCCGTGTCATTTTCACAGTAACAGTGCATTTTTATATCACTGATTGCTGTAAAAATGACAATGGTGTCAAAAGTGTCCAATGTGTCCGCCATAATGTCGCAGTCACGATAAAAATTGCTGATCGTGCCATAACTAGTAAAAAAAAAAATATATATATATATATAAAAATGCCATAAAACGGTCCCCTATTTTGTAGAAGCTATAACTTTTGCGCAAACCAATCAATAAATGCTTATTGCGATTTTTTTTTTTTACCAAGAATATGTAGAAGAATATGTATCAGCCTAAACTGTTTTTTTTATATTTTTTGGGGGGATATTTATTATAGCAAAAAGTAAAAAATATAGAATTTTTTTCAAAATGGTGATCAGATAGCACCAAAGAAAGCTCTATTTGTGGGGGAAAAAAGGACGTAAATTTTGTTTGGGAGCCACGTCGCACGACCGCGCAATTGTCAGTTAAAGCGATGCAGTGCCGAATCGCAAATATTGTCTTAGTCTTTGACCACCAAAATGGCCCAGGGGTGAAGCAGTTAAGGATGAGTAAAACAGGTGACAGAAAACAATCCACCATTCGTGAAAAAAATTCCAAATAAACGGCAATAGATCTCCCATTGTGTTTTTATATATATATATGCTGATCGTTGCACACTTGGAGAACTTGTCAACCACTTAGAGGAAGTATTTGGAATTGAGAACTTCCAGTGTCGGCTTTACACCAGTTCCTTGTGATATCCCCAGAGGAGAACTTCTTAATTTTACCCTCTGGTGAAACGGGGGTCAAATTGTGAGGTGAGCAGCCTAATACACGGGTGGAGGAGAGCATGAGTGATGTTTATTTGTATTATCTTTAAGAAAGAGCTCAGGTTTGTTCGGAACCCGCACGTGCAGAGCCCGCCAGGAAGTCGGCGCTGCACAGCACGAATCACAGGCAGTGAGACATTCTTCTGATCCATGGCTTCAGAGATCAGGAAATGTCCTGGCAGGCTCTGCACGTGCAGGATTTCCAACACACCTGAGCTCATCCTTTATCATGTTACACGAATGGTGGATTGTTTTCTGTCACCTGTTTTACTCATCCTTTTTCATGGACTGGAATATTTAGTTCATGTTTTCATTGTATTGTTTATGTACATTGTACTTTTAGTAGAGCAGCACTATTTATTTATGCAGAGTTTGAATATATGTCTCTAATGCCTCGTTTCCACTGAATGGAACGGTTCGGGTCTGTACAGTTTGGAACGCTTAGAATGGTCCGGTCTATTTTTGTGAGCGTTTCCACTGCAAGTCGGACTGACCCGGCCATTCAGGGTTTAAAAAAAATGCCTAGGGTGTCCACCAATCAGTGGAATGTATTGTAGCTCCGCCCTAACCGAACCGTTCCATTTTCTATGGCCCCACATCTGAAGCAGGACCCAGAATTGTCCGGTACGGTTCGGTTTTATGGCACACTTTCATAATGAAGACACCCACCGATCAGCTCAGTGGAAACGAGGCATATATTAACATGCTAAGAATTGTAGTGCAGTTCAGCCTGTGACTCCACAATACACATTCAGTTACATCTCATGTCTCTGCAGAGATTACCTCCCTTATTTCCGAGGTTCAGACAGAGGAAGGTATTGTGTTATTATCTGGTGACATAACTCTATTTCAGCCTCTTTATAATTAACCTCACTGTGTGACACCCTCCTGGGTCCCGTCTCGGCCTTTGGGGATATTTGATTCACGAGTTGTGTTTTGCTGTCTGTGAATTCACTTGTCACTCCCTGACCTGCAGCATTGACACCGCACACCAACTCGCCATCTATTTATTTTAGTCTTTGCATTATGTTTATTTACATTTTTTGCTCTTTTTGTTTGAGAAAATATACAGAGACCTGAGAGAAGAAACAAGATTATCAGTTTCTCATTATTATTAATAATAATGAGCTTCCTGTGATTACGTATGTTTCATAGAAATACCGGGGCATTGGTCTGTATATACAATTAGAATTTTTTTTAACCACTTCCTTACTGGGCACATATACCCCTTCCTGACCAGGTGAAATTTCAGCTTGTGGCACTGCATCACTTTAACTGACAATTGCGCGGTCGTGCGACGTGGCTCCCAAACAAAATTGGCGTCCTTTTTTCCCCACAAATAGAGCTTTCTTTTGGTGGTATTTGGTCGCCTCTGCGGTTTTTATTTTTTGCGCTATAAACAAAAATAGAGCGACAATTTTGAAAAAAAAACTATATTTTTTACTTGTTGCTGTAATAAATAGCCCAATTTAAAAAAAAAAATATCAAAATCGCAATAAGTGTCTGGTTTGTGCAAAAGTTATTGCGCTTACAAAATAGGGGACAGAATTATTATTTTTTATTATTTTTTTTTTTTTACTACTAATGGCGGCGATCAGCATTTCTTTTGTGACTGCGACATTATGGCGGAGACATCGGACACTTTTGACACATTTTTGGCGCCATTCACATTTATACAGCGACCAGTGCTATAAATATGCACTAATTACTGTATAAATTTGACTGGCATTGAAGGGGTTAACACTAGGGGGTGAGGAAGGGGTTAATGTGTATCCTAAATTGTATTCCAACTGTGGGGGGAGGGGGGGGGGGTGACTGGGGGAGGTGAACGATGCTGTGTCCCAAGAGACACAGATCGGTCTCCTCTCTTCCCTGACATGACATGGATCTCTGTGTTTACACACATGTCTTGTCCCTGCAGCCGCCGATCCCGAGTGCCCGGCGGACATCACGGCCGCCAGGCACGCGCATCGCGCGTCGGCCGCCAGGCTCGCGCGCCCTCCAGTGGCCTGGCTAAGAACAGCCCGTAAAAACACGGCCTGTCAGAGATTCAGGACGTCCCTTCGGCCGTATAAAGTCGTACGGCCGTTGGGAAGTGGTTAAAGGGTCGTCCAGAGCCAAAGTAGACTACCCTCTAATCAAAAACCTTTAGCCTGGATTCACACTGTAGTGATGCGGGAACCAGCAGGATTCCAGAACAGGTTTCCGCATCTCTCTCACTGCTTTCTGCGAACCGCTGCGGGCGTCAATACAATGTTAATGGCACCCCCAGGTCACAGTGGGAACTGTGGATTTGGACAGACAATGCATGTGATCGGCACCACAATGTGGGTGCAAATCACATGCGATATCTGTGTTCGCAATAGCGTGAACCCAGGCTTATAGACAAGTAATGCCACTAATGAATCAAAATTTTATAAAAATAAATAAAAAATGGTAATAATAAACAAGAAAACCAAACAGAATAAAAGAGAAAGTGCTCTTTCACACAGGCGATTTCACCCTAAATATAAGATCTCCAGTATGCTGGGTTTTTTTTTTTTAATGGCACACTTACTGTATTATAGTGGAATTCCTTTTTTGTCCCCCGTGGTGGACGGCGCCAGTATAGCGCGTCACATCTTCCTAAAATACCCGATATGGACTCGGGTAATCTCGGCGAAAATGCGGCGCCTGCGCACAGACCTAGGAGCTGACTGCGCAGGCGCCGTATTTCTCCGAGTCCTACGGCTATGGCGCGTCACGCCCTCCGAAATAGGACTCGGAGAAATACGGCGCCTGCGCAGTCAGCTCCTAGGTCTGTGCGCAGGCGCCGCATTTTCGCCGAGATTACCCGAGTCCATATCGGGTATTTTAGGAAGATGTGACGAGCAATACTACAGCCGTCCACCGCGGGGGACAAAAAAGGAATTCCACTATAATACAGTAAGTGTGCGATTAAAAAAAAAAAAAACCCAGCATACTGGCGCTGACGCCAGTATGCTGGATCACATGAGAGATCTTATATTTAGGGTGAACCTCCGCTTTAAAACAGGTGGCTAAGCCATGGTTTTACACCTCCCCCCAGCCCTCCATCCAAACTCTAAAGAGCCTGAAAGGGTGGTACACGTGCCACACCCATGGCATTCTTAACTTGCCGTGTTTGACAGATGACACCTCCTGTCAAAATTGCTCATTGAGATTAATGGGGCCAGACTGAAACCGCAAGCCAAAAAGTAGGCTTTGCACAGTTGTGCATTGTAAAACTTTACATTCACCAATCTAAAAAAAGTAAATAATAAATAAAAAAATCAGGCATCAGGAGGTGACCATAGAGACACCCGAATGCCTTCAGCCGCTGCTCTACGACCAAAAGTGACCCAGCGCACATCGCTTTTCAGGTTGTGGTAAGCTTACTGTCAGTCTGAAAGAACCCAAAAAAAAACAAAAAAAGGCCAGAAAAAATTGATTCAAAACAATTAAAAACTATTAAGTGCAACTCAGTTTTTAATTGTATGTAACAATTTTGACTGGCCTTGTATACTTTTATCCCCTTTTTTTAATTTTTGTTTTTGTTGATTATTATATTGATGTAATTTGATTTCTTTCTTTTGCATTTGTTTACTATGTTATAAATATTTGTTATATGGATTATTAATTTCTGATTTGTTTATAACGTTTGAGTCATCCAGTTATCTCTATTAGTGCCGGTGACTTGTCGGTATTGTTCCCCTATCCAGATGGTTCCTGTGAGGACTGCGCAGGCACAATCCTTGCTGACGGAAATCTCCGAACCTCGGCCGTCATCCAGGCTCATTCCTTAACATCCCTGTGGATTAGAGGATGTTTAAAAAGAGCGAGCCATCCGAGCGAAGCGAGGACGTGAGGCCGACTGGCTACTTTCCTCAAATTCCACGTCGCCCTGGATCCCGGCCGAGGTTCGAAGATTTCCGTCAGCAAGGATTGCGCCTGCGCAGTCCTTACTGGAACCATCCTGATAGCTGGAACCATATTGGCAGTTCACCGGTGTTCTGTCGAGAATTGCCCTATCGAATAGTGCCCGGTTGGAACTGTGCAGGCGCTGCACGGAGCCGCAGAACAGCTGAGTTTACGATCAGCTGTGTTCTCGCGTGGCCGATGCACGTTCATGTAGGAGAGGGGCGGATATTTACATGAAGGGGGCGGATATTTACATGATGGGCAGTGCTGGGGGTGGAATTTTTATCGCTGGCCAAACAAATCTGCTAAAGAAATCTTTATCTAATATAGAAAAAGCCACCATTCAATTGACTAAACAGGACACCGGTTCACACTGGGGCAGCTTCAAAGTCAAGCTACTCTGAAGCCACCCTGCACAGCGTGACTTGCAAACGACTTCTGTAATAGAAGTCAATGCACGCCACTCCGAAGATGCCCCCAAGTAGTACAGGAACCTTTATCTGAGTCGGAGCGACTTAAGTTTCTCCTATTAGAACTGTTTCATTGCAGTGCATGGAGCGTGACTTGTCAATCGCCTGACAGGTCGCCTTAGTGTGAACCAGAACTAAGGAGGAATATTTATATGAAAAAAAATATATAAATTAGGCTCCATTTAGACATCCATGGCGCTGCGTATATAAAAAGTTTTTTTCACACTTGATACAGTGATTTCCACTAGCAGTATAGGTTCATGTTCAGTTGGCTGTTGCTGGTTCCAAAGCATGCTGGAACTTGTGGTATATAGTTATCTGCAAGGCTATGTTCTCCACCATCCCACTGTTTATTATGTAATATGTTACCTTTTTTCTCATGAATCATCTGGGTGGTTCCATAGTGAAATATATATTGTCAGCATTTCACCGAACTATTGGAGACTTGTAGAACCAGATGGATGAGTAGAAAGTGTTTCTTAATTCTATAACTCTGACCTGTATTCCCCGCCCACACCCAGAAAGTGAATTCACACAGTGAACATGGCGACCCCGGCGTCACCTCCCTGAATCTGATGGCTCAGGTGAGGATGGAGCAGCATGAACCCTTCCAGGTTCATTGTTATTGCACACAGATTTTTAAGCTTCTTAGAAAATCTCCCTGTGACATGACCCACCACCCTTTTTAATGGAGGTATTAAATAGTCGGCATGAATAGAATCCTCAAATATCACAATATAGATGTCATTGTTCAGAAAATCTCCACCTTGGCTCCAGTCCAGTGAAGTTGCCTAGGCTGAGATGATCTCATCAGTCTGCTTTTAGGCAGGAGGAAGCTTTTCCTAAAGACGCGTACACACGACCGTTTTCCTCGACAAAATCCATCAAGAAACTTGGTGGCAGAGTTTTTTTGCCGAGGAAAACGGCCGTGTGTATGTTATTCGTTGAGAAAACTGTCGTGGATCTCGACGGGAGTCTCAATTTCCTCGTCGTGTTTCTCATCGGGCTGTTTTACGGCGAGAAACGCGTTTGTGTGTATGCTTAGAAAACGCGCGCATGCTCAGAATAAAGTCTGAGACGGGAGCGCACCTTCGGTAAAAGTAGCATTCGTAATGGCGATAGCACATTCGTCACGCTGTAACAGACTGAAAAGATGAGATTAGCGAAAGCAGCCCCAAGGGTGGCGCCAGTGGAATGGAACTTCCCCTTTATAGTGCCGTTGTACGTCACTGCATTTGAGAACGACGAGATTTTGTCTTGACAGTGTGTATGCAAAGAAAGCTTGACAAGATTCTCTTGACACGCCTGACAAACTCATCAAGGAAAACAACGTTTCATTTACGAGAGATTCTCGGTCTTGTGTACGAGGCCTCAGTCTTCTCCACCAGTGATCAGATCACTTCAAGATCACAAGGTGAGATGCTGCAGCAGAGGGCTAATCTGTGTAAGGCCTCGTCGTACACCATACGAAAATCAGAAGGGAAAATTCATAAGACGAGGTGTCTGAGGATTTTCGGATCGTTGGTACACTTGTGAACACAGGGAAGAATTGCAAAGGCACCATGATGGGGTTGGGGAAGGTAAACAAGAAGCGCCTGCAGGGCCCAACACTTTGAACAATATTAAAGTGATTGTGAACAGTCACCTTGTAAAACAACCCAATCTAAGATTGCCCTGTATTTGACACCATCCATCTTCCCATCAACTCTTACCAACTTTCCTGTCCCTGCTGAAGAAAAGCATCCCCACAACATGATTCTGCCACCACCATGTTTCACGGTGCGCATGGTGTGTTCAGGGTGAGGTGCAGTGTTAGTTTTCCGACACACATAGTGTTTTGTTTTCAGGCCAAAAAGAAACATTTTGGTCTCGCCTGACCAGAGCACCTTCTTCCACATGTTTGCTGTGTCCCCCCCCACATGGTTTCTTGTGAAATACTGCAAACAGGAATTCTTATGGCTTTCTATTAACAATGCGTTTCTTCTTGCCACTCTTCCATAAAGGCCAGATTTGTGAAGTGCACAACTAATGCTGCGTACAGACGATCAGACTTTCCGACAACAAAACCGTGGATTTTTTACCGACAGATGTTGGCTCAAACTTGTCTTGCATACTCACGGTCACACAAATATTGTCGGAAATTGCGAACGCCAAGAACATGGTGGCGTACAAGACGTGCGACGAGCCGAGAAAAAGGAAGTTCAATAGGCAGTGCAGCTCTTCTGCTTGATTCCGAGCATGCGTGGAATTTTGTGCGTCGAAATTGTGTACACACGCTCGGAATTTTTGACAACAAATTTGGTTGAAAATTTGAGAACCAGCTCTCAAACATTTGTTGTTGGATGTTACAACAGCAAATGTCCGATGGAGCCTTCACACGGTTGGATTTTCCGACAACATTTGTTGTTGGAAATTCCAACCGTGTGTACGAAGCATAATAGTTTACCTGAGCTGTGGATCTCTGCAGCTCCTCCAGAGTTACCTCTTAACCTCTGATTAATGCTTTCTTTGCCCAGCCTGTCAGTTTAGGTGGACGGCCATGTCTTGGTAGGTTTGCAGTTCCATTTTCCAATGTTGGATTGAATAGAGGTCCGTGAGATGTTCAAAGCTTGGGATATTTTTTTATAACCTAACCCTGCTTTAAACTTCTCTACAACTTTATCCCTGACTGGTCTGATGTGTTCCTTGGCCTTCATGATGCTGTTTGTTTGGCAATTGGTTCCACTAGATTTTAGTTAGGGGTATCGAAGTAAAAAGTAAAATGTATTTGTAATAAAATAAAACATTTATCAGTTTCCTTCCACTTCACAATTATGTGGCACTTTGTGTTGGTCTATAACATAAAATCCCAATAAATTACATTTACGTTTTTGGTTGTAACTTGACAAAATGCGGAAAATTCCAAGGGGTATGAATACTTTTTAAAGGCACATCCTGGGCATTAAAGCCTACTTAAAGGAGGGCCACCAGGAGTTGGGGTAAGGGGTAAAGCCTTGTTGGGAGTCGAGGGAGGAGATTATGCAGTTGTTTTTGTAACAATAAAGTTTTATAGTAATCAGTATTTGGAATACAGCTAGCAGTATCTAAAAAAGCATTGATGATGTAAAATGTGCAGTAACTCACAGCAACCAATCAGAATTTTGGTTTCTTCTGTCAGATTGGTAAGATAGGTTCATGCATAATAGGTTGTATTGAAGAATACTGGTTGTGTACCTTTTTTAACTCTCCTATTGCTCTTCATACATATCTTATGATGTCATCGGCTGCCATTGTCTCAGGCAATTAAAAGTGACATCATGTCCCAGTCCCGCCGGCTGGGTAAACACCTACAGCCCTGGATGTGTCGGGGGCATTAAGCCGTTTCTTGCCATGCAGTCTGAATCGCTGCAGACAGAATCTCCGCACAGAAACATGTAAGACCGCGTACACACAATCAAATCTATCTGCTGGAAACGGTCGGCCCGACTGTCCCAGCAGACAGATTCAATCGTGTGTACGGGCGAGCCGACGGATTTGGCCAGCCAACAGATTTTAAAGCATGCTTTAAAATCTGTCGGCTGGGAATCCGTCCGCCCAATATGTCTGCTGGTTAGTACGCTAACCAGCAGACATATCTTCTCGCACATGCGTCGAATGGATTCGACGCATGCGTGGAAGTAATTTACTTCCTGGTGCGGTGACGTGGCGGCATCAATGTCACCGCCACGTCACCGCGCTGTCTGCTGGCGGGGATT
Organism: Rana kukunoris; assembly: GCA_029574335.1. Classification (NCBI taxonomy): domain Eukaryota; kingdom Metazoa; phylum Chordata; class Amphibia; order Anura; family Ranidae; genus Rana; species Rana kukunoris. The sequence continues at coordinate 22,785,405 of CM056056.1, read as the reverse complement.
TTGGTTTGATCGTGTGTACAGCGATCAAACCAAAACGGCCAGCAGACTGATTTGTTCAAATCGGTCGGTCCGACCGATTTGAACAAATCTATTTGCTCGTGTGTACGGGGCCTTAGAGACGAAGAATTGTACAACCTGACACAGCATATTATATTTCCTATCCATTCTAAGTTCTCCGGCAGACACAATTTTACCTTCAGGCTGAAACTATTGCAGGGAGAACATTTTCCACCAACAGTAGTCTGGAGTCTGTTTACACAACTCAACTGTTACAGGGGGGCCACATTACCTCTTTTGCCGATCATGAGTCTACATGTCTGGGGAAAAAAAGTTACTTTTTCTTCATTTTGGAGAGAGTAAGGGAGGGTTATTACCCCTGTCAGATTTTTTTTGCCCATCTGTCTCCCATTGCGAAGATTTCCCTTCAAATACTGTCCCATGGCCACAACAGGAGGTGTGAGGAAATCCCTGCTACTTAAAGGGAATCCCTTGGGGAACCCCAGGTCACCAGAACTAGTGTCCCCATTGGAAGATTTCCCTCTATTACTTTTCTGGGGGAAACCCCAAATGTTTTTTTTTTTTTGCTTTCAGTTTCGATGATAATGGTAAACCGGACAAATAGAGAGGGTGAATATTCACAATGGGGCACAGGCACAGGGGTTCTAATCCCTCTCCCCTCTTTAACTCTTCTTTTTCTCATTTTGCAGCCCACAAGGTCATCTTCTGAAAGTGTCTATTCCCGGCCTGGATCCAGTATACCGGGCTCCCCGGGCCACACCATCTGTGTAAGTAGTTCTGTTATAGATTTTTATGGTCAGAGAGTCCTGCTGAGAGTGCCAGCAGGCTAACATAGTACTGCACAGCCAATGACAGGCAGAGAATAGCACCCTACACCAGCCATTCTCAACCCTGAGGTTTCTCTATATATTTTTTTAAGGGTTCCTTGAGTTGTGGTTGATTCAAATCCTTTTTAATGGTGCTTGGATGGTCCCAGGGGCAAGACCACTTAGTAGACCCAGATGAATAGCACCAACAACCTTTTTTAGTTATCTGTAAGGGGGGAATTCTTCCCACTGACCACCAATGTAAGGAGCATTCTTCCCACTGACAACCAATGTAAGGAACATTCTTCACAGTGATCACCAATGTAAGGGGCATTCTTCCCGCTGACCACCAATGTGAGGAGCATTCTTCCCACTGATCACCAATGTAAGGAACATTCTTCTCACTGACTACCAATGTAAGGTGCACTTTTTTCTCTGACCATCAATGTAAGGGACATTCTTCCCACTGACCACCAATGTAAGGGACATTCGTCACACTAACCTCTAATATAAGGGGTCAATTTTCTCACTGATGACCAACGTCATTCTTCATACTGACCACCAATGTACGGAGTATTATTCCCACTGATCACCAATGTAAGGAGCATTCTTCCCACTGATCATTAATGTAAGGAGCATTTTTCCCACTGAGCACCAATGTAAGGGACATTCTTCCCACTGATCACCAATGTAAAGAGCATTCTTCCCACTGACCACCAATGTAAGGAACATTCTTCTCACTGATCACCAATGAAAAGGGAATTCTTCCCACTGATCACCAATGTAAGGAACATTCTTCTCACTGATCACCAATGTAAAGGGCATTCTTCCCACTGATCACCAATGTAAGGAACATTCTTCTCACTGATCACCAATGTAAGGGACATTCTTCTCACTGATCACCAATGTAAGGAGCATTCTTCTCACTGATCACCAATGTGAGGAACATTCTTCACACTGATCACCAATGTAAGGAACATTCTTCTCACTGATCACCAATGTAAGGGGCATTCTTCACACTGATTACCAATGTAAGAGGCGTTTTCCCCACTGATCACCAATGTAAAGTGCATTCTTCACACTGATCTCTCATGTAAGGGGCATTCTTCTCACTGACCACCAATGTAAGGAGACATTCTTTCTACTGGCAGAATCATGCTTCTAAGAAACCCATGCTCACATCCCTGCCAGCTTTCACTACGATGGCACACACTGCATTACTTTGCAATCACTCACTATATTGTCTCTTAGGCCTCGTACACACGAGCGTACAGATTTGTTCAAATCCGTCCGACAGATTTGAACAAATCTGTCTGCTGGGATTTTGGTTTGCTCGCGTGTACACACGAGCAAACCAAAATCCCCGCCAGCAGACGGCGCGGTGACGTGGCGGTGACGTGGCAGTGACGTTGACGCCGCCACGTCACCGCACCAGGAAGTAAAATACTTCCGCGCATGCGCCGAATCCATTCGGTGGCGGTGCGGCGGCGGTGCGGGATGACATGTCTGCTGGTAAGTGTACTAACCAGCAGACATGTCGGGCGGACAGATTCCCACCCGATAGATTTCAAATCATGCTTTGAAATCTGTCGGGTGGACAAATCTGTCTGCTCGGCCGTACACACGATCCATCGGACTGTTTTCAGCTGACAAATTCGATCGTGTGTACGCGGCCTTAGTGATCACATGACTTTAGCATATTGGCATTGTTCACTATAGTGGCTGTGCCTGAGAGATCACGTGACAATGTCAGTGTCAGCTTTCCCTACATTGGCCCAATGTGATCTTATGCCAGTTCCATGACCGTTTTCACTTCTTTGGTTCCGAAGGATCAAATTATGTTATCACTGTGTCAGCTTTCACTAGAATATCCAAAGTAGTCCTACTGTATGCCACGCCATCAGTTTTTACAACACTAGCTCTGAAGGATCACAGGGTGACGACATATGGCCACTTTTTGCTGCATTGGCTTTGAAGGATCATATTGCAGACATGTAAAACCCTACAGTGATGTTCTTCTTCTCTCCAGGCTAGAGTGGATAATGAGATCCTGGATTACAAGGACCTCGCCGCCATCCCCAAAGTAAAAGCCATCTACGACATTGAACGGCCAGACCTCATCACCTATGAATCCTTCTATACGTCCACTTATGAAGACCGCCAGGACAAGAGTTGTATGAAAGGCTCTGAAACAAAATGTATACTGGAGTAATAACCTAAAACATGAGGAGCCAGACAAATTCTGTAGCATCTCTTCGGATTTGGAATTAGCCAGATATTGTTAAACTTGTTTTTAACTCATTATCTTCACTTGAAAAAGAAAGATAACTACAGACTATCTACCTATTATGGGTACACATGTATCAAAATTCAGACGGTTCAACAAAAACCGACTGGATTTCCATCTGTGTGTAGCTCTGTTTGTTCAACAGAAGCCAATCGATAGACCGGGTTCTGTTGAATGGTCCTGCTTGAAAACCAGCATTCAATCAGTGACTGCAGTAAGGGGTTCACGTTGGGACTTGTAGTTCTTCAGTTTTGGAGGGAGTGACATCCATTAAACAGGAAGAGGTGGGGCAAATTTAGGGCAGCACAAAACCAAAATACACCACTGCCAGCAGGACAATATATATCTTCCTTTTTTTGCTTAAAGCGACACTACACATATAAGCATGTTAAAATACTGAATATTATTTCTGTTCACATAAATTGTTCTTAAAATCACAGATTGAAAAACTGCATGCCATTACATGTGTTTTTTAATTTATTACATCTGCACTTATATTAATAACATAACCTCCAGCTATCTCATAACCTTCTATTTGGCTGAATTAATTATATCTAATTGCTGGTATCACATAAGGTAAGTTACATATACAATTACATATGATTGATTCGGCTAGATAGGAGGTTATGAGATAGTCGGAGGTTATGTCATTGATTTCTTTGCAGTGTAAAAAGGAAAACCATGTAATGGCACGTATCTTTGTCACCTGCCATTTTAAACCAATTTATGTGAACAAAAAAGGTGCTTATTTTATAGTATATTTTGAAAGGTATATTCATAATTTAGCTTCTTTGATGTCCCATATTTTATGTTGTATGGTGATGACTATTCACAAACCAGACACTGTTTGATAGTGTTAGAGCACATGTCCATTTTTCACAGGTGCAGGCAACCCAAAAACACACCAGAGAAGCACAAGAAACCCATACGAAACCAGGCGGGAACGCGTGGGAACGGAGTTCCTGCACTTTTTTCACAGCAGGAACGCAGTTCCCTTTGCAGGACTATAGCAGCCGAGCCGCCCGAGCCACTTCACTAAGCGGCGATGCCCAGCTCGAGTCACTGTCAGTGGCAGGCGAATCTTAGTAATCCTTTATGTTACTGGCTGCTTCCTGTATATGGATTCATCAGGTAGTGTGCGGGTATTCCGTCACTTCCTCGATGCCACAATGTCTCCTGGGAGCTTTTGTCATTGTCCCACGGAGACATTGCGGAGGTCTGCCGCAAGTTATTGCAGGATTTAGAAAGAACTTTTTTTTGGTGGGGAGTGGATCTTGGGTGGGAGTTCCCACACTTTTTTCCCTAGGACTTGACCCCTATCCGAAACACAGCAAAATTGCGGTAAAATCCCTTTCCTTTTACCACAATTTTGCTACAGACCAGTGTGACAGGGCCCTAAATCGGCCATCTCCATCTTCAAAACATTCAAATATCTGTACTAAGGAACCAAATATAATACAGATCGATTACTTGATCAGTTTTAAAGTATATATGAAAAACTTGGTTAGAGTAGACAAGGGGCAAAACCCCCAGCCCTCTTTATACTTGCCTGAGCCCAATCTAAATCCAGCAATGTGTCCTCATAGGCTCAGAGATAGCAGTGGGAGCCATCGACTCATGTTGCTGTCAATCGCAGTCAGTAAGTAGAGAGAGGGAGGCAGGACAGAGCCTCGCTCTATGTGTCTATGTACACACAGAGTGCAGCTAGGGGAATAGAATCAGGACTAGAGGGACCCAAAAGACCAGGAAAAAGGGGGGGCAAGAGGACTATATCAGTACTGTATAGAGAGAGCTAGTGCAGCTAGGGTTCAAGCCCACACAACTTGCCTTGGGGACATTTACCGTGGGGGGGGGGGGGTAGCCAAGAACCCCAGAAGAGGATCTGGGCTTATCTGGGCAAAACTATTGCACAGAGCAGGTAAATATAACATGTTTGTTAAAAAATTTTTTTTAAAAAAACCTTTAAAAGAGATTGTACTAACCAAATGTAACGTGTAATCGGCTTTCAACTCTGAATTTGGTCTTTCTACTTAATAGCAAATAATATATATTATATATGTATTTAATTCACTATTCTTTACCTGCAGCAAATTCATAAAATGTACTCTTTAATTTTTGGGCATCAGAAGAACAATCTTTAATTTCTCTTTAGTTTAATTAATGTGTTTTCATATTGCTAAGGGGCCTATTTATAAGGACTGGGAAAGTATCTTATTTGCCGCTAAACATCACTATTTTCCTTTTTCCCCCAATGTCACCTTGATGAAAATTATTTCTCCGATTTTTCTCCACAAGAAAAAAAAATGGTCAATGTTTGGGGCAGAGAAAGTCGTGCAAGAAAATTATTTTAAAAATGTCAAAATCGGTCTAAAATTGGGTAATTTTTACCCTTATGCCGCGTACACACGATCACTTTTTGTAATGTAAAAAAACGTTTTATCTCACAAAACAAAACAAAGTTTTTCAAACTTCATTTTAAAAAACGATGTTGCCTACACAACTCTTGTTGAAAATGCTCTTGCAAAGCGTGGTTACGTACACACATTCGACGGCACTCTGTTACATCCAAGCTCGCCTCATAACTTGCTTCTGAGCATGCGCGGGTTTAAAAACGTTGTTTTAAACGTCGTTTTGCCCACACACAATCATTTTTTATGACATAAAAAATGACATTCTGAAAAACGACATAAAAAATTGAAGCATGTTAGAATTTTTTTTTGGTCGTTTTTCAGAAGACATAAAACTAAGTTTTGCCCACACACGATCATTTTAAATGACGTTTTTTTAAAACGTCGTTTTATTTCATCACAAAAAATGACCGTGTGTACGCGGCATTAATGTATTGGTGCAGAAGTCACTCGGCTCAGAAACCATATAAACAGGCCTCTCTGTGTTTAGTCTGTGTAGTAAATACCATGTAGATTGGTAAATGTGACTAATGAGTGGTCGCCTCTCACCAACAGAGCACCAGAAGTGACAGGTCCTCATCATACAACGAGAGTGTAAGTTGGGATAAGTAATGTTCAGAGATTTCATATCTAAAATTATAGGAAGAAATACATTTAGGAAATATTAGGTTACTTTGCAGCATTTGTTACAGCCAAAGTCTTCCACCGGCTCCCGAATAACAATGTAGCACTTGGATTTTTTATGGGCTCGCGTGAGTTTTTAATGGTGATTCACCCTGTAGCTGCACCCAACAGCATACCGACCAACAGACAGACCTCAGTACCTTCAATCTTCTTTTTGCAATGTTATTGGTTCAGTGGTCTTAGGTGTAGAAGGTTAGATGATCATGTACCCAAAGATCCTCCATACAGCAGGCCTCTTCAAGAATTCTTTAGGACTAGACGGCAACTGTCTTTCAATTTCTAAGACCTTCTTAGATTATATAGAATATTTTAACCCCTGTCCATGGTCAGCTTTAAGTTCTTGCAGCCTTTGCCATAGGCCTAGATTTTGTAGGCCCAGATGGGCAGCTACCTTTCTGCTTCTTAGGCCTCCGTCACAGGCCATCTTACTGTAAGACTTTTCAGGCCTCCGGTGCAAGCCAGCTTGGGCACTGTAGGCCCAGGAGGGTAGCTTGGAAACAAAAGCCTTCTTCACTACAAGTTCCTCCTCCAGGTCAAGGCCTGGGAGGCCAAGGCTGCTTTTTCTAAATACACATCTTCACCATTCAAAGCCAGCGAGGCCAGGACCTTTGTGGAGCTACATCCTCTCAAAGCATCAGCCTGGGAGACAAGATTCCTGGTCCACTTCACTGGAGTAACCCCTCAGGGATTGGCCAGGGAAGACTACATTTTCATAACCTCACTACATTGTAACTCTAAACCAGCCTTTCTCAACCTTTTTAATATGGAGGAACCCTTGAAGTAACTTTCTGAACTCAGGAAACCCCTGCTAAAAATTACTATAGCTATAACTCATGATACTTTAGTGTGATAGTGGGGAAGAATGCTCCTTACACTTGTGGTCATTGGGAAAAATTACCCCCTTATAGATACCGAAAAAGATCAGTGGTGTCAATGAGAACTTATTTGAGAGGCAGAAATTGCTCATTGTTCATGGAACCCCTAGTAACCTCTGGAGTAACCCTAAGGTTCCATAACTCCCAACTGTCCCTGATTTGGAGAGACTGTCCCTGATTTGGACGGACTGTCCCTGATTTGGAGCAAGGTCCCTCTGTCCTTCATTCCTCCTCATTTGTCCCTCACTTTGATCTGATTTATATAGATGTTTATATATAAATGCACTTTTTATCTATCAAAAGGTGTTTTCCACCGCTAAACGTTTCATCTGATTTCTAAATTGCTGCATTTGTAAATTCCAAAAGCCAATATAAAGCAATAGTAGTGGTAAAAAAGCACTTGTGGGTTTAACCAATCTTGTTTTTTTGTACAATTATCCTTTAGGGGGGCTTGGCGGGGTGTGTCCTATGCCTGCATAGTTTTTCTCATAGGTGTCCCTTATTCCCATCTCAAAAAGTTGGGAGGTGTGTGGTTCCATGGAACCCTAGTTGAGAAACCCTGCTCTAAATTATATTAACTAGAGAATACTGCAGAGCAGCAGACAGAAGCAATCATTGTCCTGGGCTTAGAAGGAACCCAACAAACACAGATAAAAATAAAACATAAAAAAGCTCAGTCTGACTATGACCTAGATGACAACACTAAGGATACTCCAGCTTAAAGTGGAAGTTAACCCTCCTATCGTTTTCAACCAAGGAAGCTCCATCTTGGCCTCTGTTTAGTCTTCAGCTGCCATGGTGATACACATGTGATCAGTTATGACACCAGCCATTGGATGGTTTGACAGTAGAATTGAGAGCACAACCAATGTTTTTTGAAACTGTTAATTTTGATGGGTTTACTTGAGCTTTAGGCCTGGGTTCACACTGTAGTGATGTGAGAACCACCACGATTCAAGCGCCGGGTCCCACATTGCAGCTCTTCTGCAGGACTTTCACACTGCCTTTTGCAAACCGCTGCGGGTGTCAATACAATGTTAATGACACCCCTTGATCGGTTCACAGATCGCAGTGCGAACTGTGGATTCGGAGAAGAATCAGATTGCATGGGTGAGAACACCCATGTGATGCGATTCCAATGTGGGAAAAAAAAGTCCCTGCACCTTTTTTGTGCGAATCCAATGCCATTTTAGCCATAGAGCTGTATGACTGAACTTGCATAGCACAGACCAGGGTTGCTAACTTTCAGTAAATTTACAAAACAATTGTACAATCCATAAATGTTGCATCTGGTAATGAGTGTCGGTTACGGACATTTAGCCTACATGTCGGTAATGGACATTCGAGGATTTTACAAACTGTTCGTAAATTTACTGAAAGTTGGCAACCCTGGCACAGACATCGCATGTGATCGGCACCGCGGTGCGGGTGCGACTCACATGCTATATCTGTGTTCAATACACTTTTTTTACACATTATTTCCTGAGAATTTTCTGTTTGCAATAGCAAAACAGAAGAGCAGAGCTGAAGAACAAAGTGTTAGGCCCTGTACACACGACCGAGAATCTCGTCAGTAAAACGCCATCGTTTTTCCTGATGAGATTCTTGGCAAGAAACTCTTGCCCCCCGAGTGTACAGACTTAAGTTTCAAAAGAACGGCGGTTCTCTTGAAAGGAAAGAACGCTGTGACGTCATTGCGTATGACGAGCATGCGCTCATCACATTCGATGCCGTCGCTGCCATCTTGCTTCACCCTACCTATGCCGTGGAAGCTACCGCGCATGCGTCAAAGTCATTTCGACCATGCGCGGGTTTCCACGGCGACACACTCTCGGGTTTCTCGTCGGGAAACAGACAGACAAGAATCTCAATGAGAAAAAAGAGAGCAGGTTCTCTTTTTTTTTCTCGTCGAGATTCTGGCCAGATTTCCTGACGAGAAACCTGAAAGCCTCGTACACACGAACGGGAATCTATGCAAGAAGAAATTTTTATTGCTGTTTTTTGCCGAGAAAACCGGTCATGTGTACGAGGCTTTAGCCAACAGCCAATGAGATTCTATTTTTCTAAAGGCAGATCACTAAATTCTGATTGGTTGGTAAGGGATTGCCCTTTGCCTTACTGAATGAGGTATATACAGGAGTACTTCATTAAATAGTGCATGGGGCACTATATGTTTAAGTGCAACGTTTGTTGCAAGGCATTGGCAGCCCATTCAAAATAAATGAAAATTACATAACATATGTAATAACGTGCAACATGTGTTCATTAACGCACCCCCCGACAGAATGCCTAAAGTCTGAATGGGCCCTATAAGTTATAGTCTTGCAAAGTTTAGTTGATGATGCCACACAGAACCTTCTGGCAGACAGGTGATAACTGCTGCGTTCCCGTCCTATCTGGTGCTGACTCAATGGTAACGTTAATAGTGAATAAAGTGACAGCGCAAATTGTAGACTAAACATAACATAAATCAATACATGTGATAAAATTGTAAACTCAACAACCAAAATCAATATATGTGAAAATAGTGCAACAGTGCTGAATTAAAGTGCATATGAGGTCAAAGTCCAAACAAAGTGCAGCAAATATTCCAACAAGTGCAATGATTATCCGTAATGGTGAAGCAAAATGAAGGAGGATGCCCACTGATCCGAGAGTTGTGAAGAAAAACACCCACACACCGGGTCTGGTCTCCCAGAACTCTCACCTTAAGTAGGTAATATCAAGGCATCAACAAATCCTTTCACTGGCAATCTCCCGGGAGATCCTGGTCACCGCCACGGTTCGGTGAAAAGTCAGTGCCTGCGGTCTCAAAAGGACAGAGGGAAGGAGGAGGACAAAGAGGCCTCCAATCGTGTATTATCTTTGATACACCGTTTTATTAAAAGTAAAAACACACTTACAGTGGATGAATGAAAAACGAGCCTGTATTACAGCGGTACCGCAGCGCAGCACAGGGGGCACGTCACTCGATGCACGTCTTTTCCCTACGCGTTACGACACTGAGTCACGTGTCTTCATCTGGGGTGACTCAGTGTCGTAACGCGTAGGGAAAAGACGTGCATCGAGTGACGTGCCCCCTGTGCTGCGCTGCGGTACCGCTGTAATACAGGCTCGTTTTTCATTCATCCACTGTAAGTGTGTTTTTACTTTTAATAAAACGGTGTATCAAAGATAATACACGATTGGAGGCCTCTTTGTCCTCCTCCTTCCCTCTGTCCTTTTGAGACCGCAGGCACTGACTTTTCACCGAACCGTGGCGGTGACCAGGATCTCCCGGGAGATTGCCAGTGAAAGGATTTGTTGATGCCTTGATATTACCTACTTAAGGTGAGAGTTCTGGGAGACCAGACCCGGTGTGTGGTGTTTTTCTTCACATCTCTCGGATCAAGTGGCATCCTCCTTCATTTTGCTTCACATTACGGATAATCATTGCACTTGTTGGAATATTTGCTGCACTTTGTTTGGACTTTGACCTCATATGCACTTTAATTCAGCACTGTTGCACTATTTTCACATATATTGATTTTGGTTGTTGAGTTTACAATTGTATCACATGTATTGATTTATGTTATGTTTAGTCTACAATTTGCGCTGTCACTTTATTCACTATTATTTTCACTAGGTGCTGTGTATGCATTTCTGTGCTTGCTGCATATTGTTACTGACCCTAGATAGACCTGAGTAGTAGCGCAGAAGCCCCACTTGATTTGTTTACTCAATGGTAACGTTAGCGGTTTAATTATTTTGTACGCAAAATCTCTTTCCTAGAAAGTTTTTTTTATTTCACCCGGATCAGCCGCTCCCCGAGCACGGGACGGGACATGATCATTCTGTTTATTTGCTATGTGTTCTCGCTGGAAAATTCATTCCAGTTCATTATGCTGATGACACATTGACATTTGTAACGTTCTGGATTAATGAGAACGGTCAGGGAGAGGCGGCCATGCGGACGGTGCGGGACAATACCCGCTATGTGGGTCAGCATTCCTGCCCGTTCATTGATGCCTCCAAGTTTAACTCCTTCTTCCATACAATATAATACACCATGAATACAAAGTATAAATATTTTATCATACGGCAAGTTTGTCTCCTTTGGCCTGTGCAAAAAAAATTATACCGAGTATATTTGAAGATAATTTTCTTGGCCGATTTAAAAGAAGCTTCACAAGAACAGCTAAATTCCCTAAAATTGCTAAATAAATATATAAATAATAATCAGTGTTAGCTTTATGTAGTTAAGCAAGTATTGCTGCAACGTCTTTTGTTAAAGAACATTATGTTATACCTGAAGATTAATACCTCCCACAGCCAAGTATTATCCCCTAAGAAATGCAAGAAAATTTACAAGCCCAGACTGGAAACACCCGTCACACCGATCATCAATTTGCAGTATTCCACACTGACTGCAGTGCCATCTAGTGACTGGATAGAGACATGGAAGGATGACGGTACAAAAAGAGCAACTGGTCGATTGAGTTAGACTCGTATAGATGTTTAACATTTGGGGGTTTAATTACCTCTTTAGAATCGATATATTTCTAGATTTCTCTAGTATTAACTAAAGACATATAGGGGAAATCAGGACCTCCTTCCTCCTGCTGGTGATTCCTCTAATCACAACTAAAGATCTCTATAGGGGAATCTGGATCTCCTGGCTCCCGATGTTGATCCCTCTAGTGATAACTAATGATCTCTATAGGGGAATCAGGAACTTATTCCTTATGCTGGAGATCACTCTAGCAATAATTCAAGACCTAAATTGAGGATTTAGGACCTCCTTACTCCTGCTGGGGATCCCTCTGGCGATAACTAAAGATCTATATAGATATATCAGGATCTCCTTCTCCTGCTGGTGGCCATGCTAGCGATAACTAAAGATATATATTTAGGGGAATCAGAATCTCCTCCATATGTTGATCCCTCTAGTGATAACTAATGATCCCTATAGGGGAATCAGGACCTCCTTCCTTCTACTGGTGATCCCTCTAGTGATGACTAAACATCTATATAGAGGAACCAGGACCCCCTCCTTCTTGCTGGTAATTCCTCTTGTAATGATAACTAAAAATTTACAGTATATAGAGGAACTGGGACCTCTTTTCTCCTGGTTTTTGCTCAATAATAACGGCTTATGATCCCTCCAGTGATAACTAAAGATCTATATAGAGGAACCAGGACATCCCTCCTCTTGCTGGTGACTCCTCTAGTGATAACTAAAAGTCTATATAGAGGATTCAGGACCTCCTTCCTCCTGCTGGTAATTCCTCTCATAATGATAACTAAAGATCTATAAAGAGGAACCAGGACCTTCTCCTTCCTGCTAGCAATTCCTTTCGTAATGATAACGAAAGAGCTACAGTGGTTGACCACGATATTGTGTCAATCTCGCTCCCTTTCTCGGCGAGATTGACCACCTGCGAGCCCCATCGCGGGAGCCAGCGCCGAGCTGGCTTGCCGCGATGGAGACAAAGCCGTCATAGAAGCGACGGGGATCCGACGTGGATTCCCGCCAATTCTACACATGGGCAGCGTTTGTTATGAATCCTGAAGGGAAAGTCCCAGCCGGATTTAAAAAAAAAATCCGGCATGGGTTCCCCCCTCAGGAGTATACCGGGCCCTTAGGTCTGTTATGGGTTGCAAGGAGACCCCCCTACGCCGAAAAAAACGGCGTGGGGTCCCCCACAATCCATACCAGACCCCTATCCAAAGCACGCCAGCCGGCCGGTCAGGAAGAGAGTGGGGGCGAGCGAGCGCATGCCCTCAACATGGGGGGGTCAGGTGCTCTGGGGCAGGGGGGCGCACTGCCACCTCAGAGCACCCTGTCCCCATGTTGATGAGGACAGGGCCCCTTCCCGACAACCCTGGCCATTGGTTGTTGGGGTATGCTTATTGGAATCTGGGAGCCCCCTTTAATAAGGGGGCCCCCAGATACCAGCCCCCCACCCTAAGTGAATGAGTAGGGGTACCCCTACCCATTCACCTGCAAAAAAAAGTGCAAACACAAACAAACAACACAGGGTATTAAAATATTTTATTATAGTTGGCCGCCAGGGGGGGGGGTGTGTATGGTCGCTTTTATAAAAGCCCCCCCCCCCGGCGGGCTTCTCCCGACATCTGCGGGGGGTGGGTGCCGCTGCGGGGGTCTTCTCCTGCTCTCCGGGGGTCTTCTCCGCTCTTCGGGGTCTTCTCCCGCTCTCCGGGGGTCTTCTCCGCTCTGCTGTTGTGCTAAAAACACATTCTCAGCGGCAGGCACTGTACAATATCTAGAGGAACTGGAACCTCCATCAGCGGATTATTTTCCCTCATGTGCATTAATTTGTATTTAGAAACTGCAGCAGAAATGTTTTGCAGAGATACAATGGAGTGGTATCTGCTTAGATCAGTGTAAAAAATAGTTGTTTTATATTACACATTTGCCTTTAGTTACTCTTTCGCTTTTCTTTGTCTATATCATTTTAAAATGTAACTTGTTTCCCCCTGTTTTTTACTATTGTATGCCTTAATCTCTGTTCTTTGCACTTAATCTAAAACTGGCCACACAAATTGCAATTTGATTTACTATGTTACAAATATGCCTTTAATTCTCTATTAATTACTCAATGGATCTTTTGTAGGAGAGGAAAGTAAAACCATTTAACATCAACAGATGCACCATTTACCTACTTTATGAGTTAGTAAGGTGCTGAATTCATCTACTGATATTAAATGTTCCTCAATTGTGATATAGAATTACTAAATGATGTAACGATATGACAAGGATCTACCTGATGGGATATAAGTGAGATCTCTCTATATTCATTCTGTTCTGTTATTGAAGAAATCTAGAGGAGATTGTACAATCAGATTGTACTTTGTATGGCCAGTTTAAGGGAATTTACTTTTTTTTTAGGGCTATGTCCTGATTGGTTATCCTGTAGTAACATTTGGATCCAGAAGTCGATCTCTTGCATGCTCCTTCACAATTAAACTGATGCTTTTATTTCTGATCTGTAATGTAACATTTAGTCTCAGCTCTTCCCTTTATCCCGCTTGGGGCCGATCATATAATCTCTATGGCCGTGTTCGCTTCCTGATGTTATATTGTTTTCGTTTCTTGCAGTCACCCAGAACCCTGTCCCCGACACCATCTGCGGAGGTGAGTCTTAAAATCTTTGAACCCAAACACTAAGGGCAGACTTACGCCTTTGTGGCATGTTATGTCATGCGTTCATGTGCATTGCAGTAAGGCAGCCTGGAATGGGATACAAAGTGCCACAAAGTGAAAAGGATGAGAGCACCAATAATGTGAGTCTATAAATCCTTACTGCATAGACCAGTAGATCACATAAAAAACACGTTTCGAGGGCGAAATACTCCCCTTCATCAGGGCTTAGATGCTGAAAGTAAATAGGGAGAATACAGGACAATATAATGTAAAAGGAATGCCTGTACATCAATGCATAAGGCTGTACAACATAAATTGTGGGTGTATTTACATGCTCTGCAGGCACAGCCATAGCATACTGCCACCCACAGTAGTCAATAGTTGTACACTAGCTGTAGCCATACTTGCTTAAAGCAATGATAAACACAAAACCAAAAATGTAGTATATTGCAGCTTACTACTACTTTAAATGTGTTTTTTCCTTTTTTAGGCTTTGTACTAGCAGATTTACATACATTAACAAATTGAAGCCAACCTCTAGCTAACACTTTATAATCAGTTACAACAAACGTTTTTTTCCTTTTGGGATTAAAGTTTTCCCTGAATAAATAAAAAGTGATGATTGTAAGCACCCCTGCCAGTGTTAGATGGTTTGTCTCATCCATGTACACTGATATAATTGGAAAAGAGCCTGATGTTTTTTAAAAATAACAGACTTGTTGGCCAGATCACCACATGAAAATAGAAGAAAGAAATGCTAAAAAAGTGAAAACTAATGTAACCATCACACATAGGAATTGGGTAAGCTGGAAAAAAAAAAACATTTTGATTTTGGGGTTAATACTGCGCTAAAATTGTACATGGACACGAATCATTAGATACAATCGGCTTTCAGGGATTTATGTCAGTGCGCACGTTTACACAAGTACGCCCTCAACAGCTAGTGTACAGTTATTTATTACTGTGTGCAGCTGCAGGGCCGTAGATAAGGGGGTACCACTGGTCCTCCTGTACAGGGCCCAGGCAGCCAGGGAGAATTGGATGTGGCCAGGGAGGGTGATCGGTGTGGCCGGGGGGGGGGGGGGGGGGGGGGGGGAGAGGTGTGCGCTTATTAAAACTGATCCCCTGTATGGCTGTGTCTGCATCAACTGAAAGCCAAAAGGAGGAAGAGGAGAAAAAGCTAGATCACGCTCCCTGTGCACCAAACATTTCCCCCAGCTGCCCAGGTCCCTTGCAGTGCTGCCAGCTTCTCTCTTCTCCTTCCTGCCAGAAGCTGCAACACACATAATAGGATCCTTCAAGATAAAGCATGGGGAAGGGGTCTGGTAAATGTAATCTTGACCAGCGCCTTCCTTTCCTGAATGAACACAAGGAATGATCAGTACTGATCACTCACTGTATTCATTTATAACTAAAGCATTGGCTGTATGGGCCCCCCCGTGTCAGGTTGTCTGTATGGGGCCCTGTGGTTTCTAACAGCAGCTTTGGGCAGCTGTATGCTGCCGCTGTGTCTCCTGGGTGGGAATATTCACTTCAATTTAAGTTGTATCGCCTGATGAACCTCTGTGCATGAGGCCTAAAACGATTAAATATGATCATTTGCATTGCCAGTCAGACAGACAAGTATTTTCCCTACTTATGGTCAGCATATAAACCTGATGAAGGGGAGTGTTGAGCCCCTGTTGGCCTTTGACCTCCTATCATGATAAAGATTTACTGGACTTGCCTTATACTTTTGGTGTTCCCTCTCTATTCATATTCATTAGTCTTCTCCGGGACCCCCAAGGATACCCCTGCTAACAGAGAATTGCTTTTAAATTTTAAATTCAAAGTCTCATCCCACCTGTTTTGGGTCCAGCGCTTTACCAACATGTCTACCGCCAAAATGGCACAACAGACCTTTTAATGGACCTGCGCTTCTTTTTTTTCTAGGTTCGCATCCGTGCATTGTGGTCGCAGGTGTGTTGTGTGCATTGATGTGTTGTGTGATTGATGCTCCTTATTGCATTTCTAAAAACATATCCATGCTGCACTTCATACAACCAGCCATGCTCAATCTTGGTTTCAACTATCAGCTTAATTTTTATTTAGTGAAACGCGTTAGTGGGGGAGGTCAGGTGAATTGCCGGTGTACCTGGAATTTGTTTAATACAAACATGTGATTGATGATTTGGAGTGAAGCTTTTGTCTTTTTCTATTTGAGATTTATGTTTTTGCACTGTTTTTTTTTTTTAAGTCTATTCAAACCCAAATTTATTTTAGTTTTGAAAGTAGTGTGGAGAGATTTAGGTTCTTTATTTGTCCTAGTGATCATTGCCAGAGAGACCGAAAGCAATGAGAAATTCGACATTTTACAGTTGTGTCACCAGAACATTGATAGAGGGCAAATCTTCCAATAGGGACACCAGTTCCGGTGACAACTGTCTACTGGGTATACACTAATACATTTTTGAATGTACGAACATTTGTATAAAAATTCTTAAGCCTCGTACACACGATCGGATTTTCTGACAAAAAATGTGTGATGGCAGGGTTTTGTTGGAAAATCCAACCATTTGTACGCTCCATCGGACAATTGACAACAAAAAAATACAAAGTACAAACACGCACGCTCAGAAGCAATGCTAACCATAGCACAACATTAGCAGAAGTTGCCCAAAGGATGGCGCTAAAGAGCTGAAAAAACACGTAGTTTTGTGTATGTTGCCAGAAAAAGTTCTACCGTCTATATGCAGAACAAGTTCACAGTCAACGCCCTTCGGACAAAATTCCACGGCTTTGTCCGATGGAAATCCGATTGCGTTTGTACGAGGCTTTATTTTCTCATCATTGCATTTGAAAACAAATGTTGATTTGACTGCACTAATGATTAGAAAATTGAATAAAAATGTAATGAAATTTTACTGGTGTATGGCAAGTTTAAGAGAGTATTTCCTTTCATATTTGACAGGTTTCCTCCCACTTCCTGTTTTGTTTTTGGGACAGGAAGTAAAGAAAAAGTTGGGAGACAGACAGCGGTTCTAACTCATCCCTACTTTATCCAAAACTAAAAGAAAGAAGGACAAAGCTTAGTCCTTCAAGGAAAGGATGATAAGGGGGAGGTTTGGTCCAGTGAAACAATCCAGATGTTGGCTAGGGAATGTTTTCCCTTTTGGTTATGTAATAACCAGTAGATGTGAACAATTAGTACTCGATAGGGATTAGCAAAATTAAGAGATTTTATCTCCCTCTAATTTCTGTGAAAATCACATTTTGGTGAAATGTTGCCTTTTTGGTGATATGCATTGGAGTCATCGGGAAAGGTAATATGTAGTTTTCTTTGGGGGGTGGGGGGGGGGTTTAAAATGGGCTTTTGGGTTCCTTTTTGTTAGGTCCATATCTTGACTCACCTAGTGTATCACCTGAGGCCAGTCACTTCACTGGGTATATGTAAGAGTTTACAACCACTTTAGTGCCCTTTTGTGTTATTGTTTATGTGCATGGCCTGGGGCACAGTATCAGCTGTACAGAGGGCCAAGATTCGGGAGCTATACAAGGTGAAAGGGGGCTGTGTTAGGGAATTGACTCTTCCTGGAGTAGTGAAATTTTCTGGCAAGGTCAAAGGCACATTGCAAGTGGGGAAATTTTTTTGTTTTTATGGAACACTGCAAGTAATGCCGTGTACACGTGGTTGGAATTTGCGATTGAAAAAGTCCGATGAGAGCTTTTCTTTAGATATTCCGACCGTGTGTATGCCCCATCGGACTTTTTCCATCAGAATTTTCGATGGACTTTAGATAGAGCGCAGGTTCTCTATTTTTCCATCAGAAAGTCAGACAGTTTTGCACAGTCAAAAGTCCTAACATTGTTTACGCGGCATAAGAATTTAAAATACATGATTTTCTGGGCTTTTCATACAAATTGTAGAAGGTGGTGACGGGGTCTCTTCAAACTGTGGTCAACTCTCTGGGTGATGTCTTATGGGGTTCTACAGGTTGTCGCAAGTATGATTATTATATTTATTATTGGAGGTCACCGGGTTGTCTGTGTCATTGTAGGGCTACCAGGATGGACGGGAACGGATAATCCAGCGATCTACCAGTCAGGGATCCATCAACTCTCCAGTGTACAGCCGTCATAACTACACGCCCACCATCTCCCGCTCACCCCAGCACTTCCACAGACCTGGTAAGTACCAGGTGTGGAGCATGTCTGAGACCTTACATAGAAGGGGAAGGGAGGAATACAGTGCTAAAAAACCCTGGTGAGTGCAAACAATTTTAAGCTAGCGCCAAGACTTCGCCATCCTTGTCTTGTGTTCAGAGGACTTGGGCACAGAAGGAACCACTACTGTGTGGTCAATGTATAGACATATGAAAAATGGCAACAAAACAAAGGACAAACAGCCCATGATGCTTTTAATTGTTTGAAATTTGATCATATAAAAACATCTGACACATTTCATGGCAACAACACTCCCTTCATCGAGGCTACAAAACAGATATAAAACATAATAGGAATACATTCAAACTTATATCCATAAATATAAAACCAGATATTTAAAAAGATTGTGTAGTGTCAGGGGACAAATTCAGACCCAACAAAGATACCGATCGGGTCCAGATTTTCAGAAATTAATATTACAATCTGATTGGTCAATGCTGACAGCTCTGGCTTAAAGACAGCCAATCATAGTCAACCAGACGTGAGAATTTGCTGTAAATTTTCTGGCAGGTTTTTGTCTCTGTGACCACTTAAATACAATAAAATAATTGATAAGGAACAGCAAGCCATACACACCCTAAACTTGGCTGCATCTGAATCCTTGGCTCTACTCTCTGCTAAGCATAATTTGTATGCAAACAAGTGTAGAACATTACCCTGGGGATGATTGTAGGAACTCAGCAACCTTTTATGTAGCAGACAACCCCATCCCGAAAAGTTGAGCAAAGCACAAGGTTTGAGTTTTCATACCTGTGTGTGGCCAAATCTGAAAGCTGAAAAAATGAAGTGGCTGTGTGAAGCCTAGCGCAACAAAAATTTATTTTGGATAGAGCTGGGAAGACCCTGTTGGGTTTTTATTGGAAGATTTAAGTTTTCATGCTGTGACCACTTTGGGGAGGTCTCCCCTTACTTCTTAACTCCATTAAAGGACATGTTGTCCTCAAGATAGCAAAACACGATGATGCTAAATAACACTTAAAGGGTACCTCCACTTTCCTGGGGAAAAAAATATAGCAAAAAAATATATATATATATATATATAGCATATACAATTGTGACACAAGTCATTTTGTAATTGAATGTTTTTAAAAAATACCTTTCCTTTTCAATCTGCAGCTCTGTGATTTTCTGAAAATACAATATGGCTACCTGGAGGTGTTCTGTACAAAGATGGTATACAGAACACCCCCCACAAACATAATTTCCTGCTTGTGTGATTGACTCACTGATTTTCCCAGAAGTCTGCACTAAGATACAAGTTAGATTTCAGGAATGCCCTGCAACAAAAAAAATTATTTTTTGGTGAGATACTCCCAATAGGAAATCACGTTAAGCCCTGGTTCACACTGGGCTGCGGGAGTGAAATCGCACGATTTCAGCTGAACTCGCGCAATTTCACTCCCTCTGGCAGTCCCGATTTCAGCGCGATTTAGGAGACATCTGTGCAGGGTTCTGCACAGATGTCAATGTAAATCGCGTCCTGAAATCGCAAAAAGTTGTAGAGGAACTTCTTTTTGAAATCGGTGCAGCGCCGCAGGTGAGGTGTCGCACCGATTAGGACGGTGTCATTGCTGGCAATTGCCGCCGATTTGAGATGCGATTTCACATGTGAAATCGCATCTGAAATCTAACTAAATCGTACCCAGTGTGAACCTGGGCTAAAGGGATGCAGGCCCAGCAGCTTTCCTCATTAGAGCCCTGCAGGTGAACAGCTCATTGATAATTATGAAACCACTCCCATAAGGGTCCTTTCACACTAGAGGATCGTTCATCCGTTCATTACAAGTCCGTTTACGGACTTGTAATGAACCCCTATGGGAGCGGATCCGTTAGCGGATGATGCATCCGCTAACGTCCGCCAGACCCGCATCCGTTTTTGCAGATGGAAGAATGTCCTATTTTTCTTCCGTTCGGCCAAACGGATCGGATGCAAACGGACAGACGGTCCGTTTCCATCCGACTCCCCATAGGGGAGAGACGGGGCGGTCCCTGCACAGTGTGCGGGGACCGCCCTGTCCGCCCGACAGCTCAGCGGAGACCCCCCGCTGAGCTGACGGACACACGGAGCGGACCGGAAAACGGACCGCTCCGTGTGGAAGGAGCCTTAGAGGGGCACAGAGGAACAAACAGGAATTTCTTCAGAATAACAAAAGGTAGGAATCTGCAACAAAGTTTGTTAAAATCCTTGTAATGTACATAGTCGCCCAGAGGGGACTGTTTATTTCTCAACAAAGGTGGAGTTATGTTTTAAGGCATGACAACGGGAACTTAGTTCACCTTAAAGTGTTACTAAATCCAAGATTAACAGGTATATTTTGGGGCTTATTGAACAGGTAAAATAAAATGTTTTCCATGGTGTATATAACAGGTTGGAAGGGAACAAATGCAAAAAGTCCATTCCCAGGGTTTCCATATTTATTTGAGGTACTTATATTGCAATTTACACAGCGCTTTACATATATATTGTACATTCACATAAGTCCCTCCCCCCAAGGAGCTTACAATCTAAGGCCCCTAACTCACATTCATACATACACATACTAGGGCCAATTTAGACAACAGCCAACTAACCTACCAGCATGTCATTGGAGTTCAGGAGGAAACCCACACAGGCACAGGGAGAACTGTGACAGGTCCGTCTCCGCTCACTGTTCAGAGCGGAGACAGACTTAGTCCCACTCTTCCTTATGGGGAAATTGGGTAAAAAACAATCACCTGTTCGTTTTCACCCAAACATATTCGATCCGCCAGATGGATGAAAAATAGGACTACCATCTGTCTGGATTTAGAGTGCAGGATCGGATAACTACGGATGTCGGTGGACATGTCACCACTGACCATGTGAAAAGGGCTTTACACTTACAAGGATAGTGTCTTATCTTATCTCCCTGATTCTCTCTCCTTTCCCTATCATGGCAGCCTGTGAGCTTCTGCACTGTAAACCTTTTTTCATTGTAGCAAGTTGGAAATATTCTGACAACAAATATTCACAGCTAAATACATATGTGGGTGATACAGTATATAGGGTTTCTATTTACCTATAAAGTAGTATACATTCTCCAGGGATCCCCCCATCCTGCTCCGCTAAAAAAACTGGTAACACCATTACTCAGAGGTCATCAAATCAGCTCCTGTACACCCACCTGACTACCCCCTCCTCCTGCCCATAAGCTACTAGGGCAGGCACTTTCACTGGAAGCCATATATCATCTCTCAGCGATTGTGGCAACTCAATATTATGGCTGACTGCTATTATTCTGGCAGAAATAAAAAAAAGTTATTTTATGATTGTCATTGAAATATGTACAGCATGTTGTTCAGAACTGCCTAGAGTTTTGCTTTAAAGCAGACCTTGCAAAAATTTAAAAAAAATATTTATAACTTAAATGTTCCCATAGATTTGTAAAATCTATGAATCCTACTTTTATTATATTCTGTACCCTTTCACTGCATTATGCTAATTGCAACTCAGTGGCATTGATCCAGGGCAGACATAAAACATCTTGCAGTAGACTGTCCATGTAATGTGTAATAATCATCCTCTTGTGTAAAGGACATTTCATTAGGCTTAAAGCCCAACTTTGGGAAACTTTACTGTGATCCCTTGCAGTGGGACTGTGCCTGCGCTGCAAGGGTTAAATCTGTATCTAGGTGAGAGGAGAAGCCCTTTTACTTACCTGATCCTTGCTTCTCCCACATTCTGGCTTTGGACTGTCCCTTAACATCCTCACATTCAATCCAGGGCTTTAGACCAGCAGGGACAGCTGTGCAGAGAGGTTGAGGATCTGGTAAATAAATCTTCTTTTCAAAGTCCCCTAGTCTTAACCGAGGAACTAACCTTTGCCCTGCTGTGGGTGCAGCCCCACTGCAAGGGGTCATTTTAAAGTTTCCTGGATTTGGGCTTAAAAAAGCAGTCATGGACATATGAGACCAGCCTAAGGCTGGAGCTACATGAGTGGTTTTCATTTTCTGCTACTGAGAGCTTTTCTTCACTATCTATTGAGGGACACAGGAATCCAGAAACAGTCAAGTTATACTGCCACCTGCAGCAGGTTGGGACACTGGAATGCAGAAAAGTTATAAGCCAGCCCCTGTATAACCCCTCCGCTACCCAGAATGCCCCAGCCTTTGGTGGTGGCCTCTATTCCTGCTCTGGAGATCTCCCATTGGCTGTGGCAGTGTCACTGTCTCGTTAAGGTTCTCCTCAACTGGCTCTGATCCAGGCAATGGTCCTTAACAAACCTCTGTGTTTTTAGAGGGTTTATAAAATACCCTTGGACCTTTTTTTAAAAAAAAGCTGTTGCCGACCCCTCATTTGGACTGCTTTTGAATGTCTTGACTGTTTGCAAACTCCTATGTCCCTAAAGGATGATGAGGAAAATAATTTTTTTTTTTACTTACCATAAAAAAATGTTCCTTCAAGCCCATTGAAGGTCACAGGTCCCACCCCTCTGTGTGATTTTTGCCTAGACCTCTGTATGCTTTTTTTTTTAAAAAGAGGCATGCTGGGTACAGGAGGGACTGGCTTACAACTCAGCTGTTTGCCAGTGTCCCAATTAGTGATAAGCTAAGGTACTGGCCAAAGTCGGTTACTTCCAAACCCGCTGGTAGTTGTCACATGATAGCAGGTCACCGATCCAATCAGCTGTGGCTGGTAATTCCCATCCCACAGCTCCTGATAACAAAGGGGTGGAAATGTTGGCTGATGTTATTTTCTCAATGTGGCCACATGGCCATATTTGAACAATACCATTGACCAGATATGACCATGGTGTCATTCTTGGTCAATGATGTCACCAGCATTCCCGCCTCTTTGGGAAATACCTGCAGGGTGGGAAATTCCCAGCCACAGCTGATTTGGCCAGTGGCCTGCTTTCATGTGACATCTACCAGTGAGTTTGGGAGGAACTGACTGTGGTTCATACCTTAGCTTATCACTAGTTGGGACACTGTCAAACAGAAGATTTGTACTCCAGCCCCCTGTATAACTCCTTCACCCAGCATGCCTCAGTTGTGTCATAGCCAGCAAAAAAAACATGTGGGGGAGCGGACTGTTCGGGCAAAAGCTTAGTTCATCACTAGTCCCAGGTTGTAAGCAAAAGTATACCGTAACCTGAATTCCTGTGTCCCTAAAAAGACTTGAAGGAAAAGATTTGACGGTAAGTACAAACATTTTATTTTTTTTATGAAAAAAGTGGAGCCTTTCAGAATAAGATATTGTTGATGAATATTGTGATATGTCCGAAATGGATTCATGCAAACATGACAGGTTCCCCTTTAAATTTCTCAGTAGCACTATATTCAATCCCCCTTGTTATATAGACCCAGTAATAGAAATGGGACGTTTTCTACGATTATCATATATTTAACATGGTCACGGCGCAAGGTCTTCTTTCAAACTTTTCTTTGTCAGAGTTAACAAGGCTGCCGCTTTAACCCTTTTGTTCCTGTAATGTTTTAAGTTATTTTCCTCCTCCAGGCTATAACTTTTTGCTTAATTTGAGAAAAGGTTTTGCGTCCTCCATATTCCTCCCGAATCTGTCTCTTATTTTGTTCTGTTCTCTGACCCTCCGTCTGTCTCTTTTCCTGTTCTTTTTTTTGGTTTGTCCATAATCTCCCGGCTTTCTTACTACGTCCTGTAACTTTCCAGAGCTGTTGTGTACTGGTGTGCAGCGCTTCTCGTACACCCGCACCGGCAGCTTCAGCTCCACCCTCAGCGACTCCCGTCCCAACTCCCCTTTCAGACATCACACGATCCTCCATGTCAAAGGTAAGCGGGCCGGTCACGCCAACGCCGGTAGCGTTATTGGCTTCTCCTGGCGGGAAACCAATAAGTTGGCTGTCCAGTGTCTAAGCTCGCAGGCCGCTCTCTTGCTGCACGCTTCACGGTGGCTGCACCGCTTGTAATGACCGCTTTTTGTGTGTGTTTCATTAACGGCATGCTTAAAGGGCAATTCCACCGAAACATGGGATTTTAGTAATGAGCAGCGTCTGATTGGCTGAGCTGCATGCTGGCTTCGTATATCTTTTTTTAACTATAATGTTGAGAAGTCCTGATTTTGGTTCTAGGCTCTTTTCCCACCCACCTGTGTTCCAGATCCTCTTATTACATTGTCCATAGTATAAAATTGATAAATTCAGTGGCCAGAGTGGGAAACCCTCATAATAGACACAGCAGGTGGGCAGAGCTGGGAACTCCAAGAGATATATGAAACAGCATCTATCCAGCATCCCCAGCATCTATTAAACGCTGAAATGTCAGTTTAAAGGTGGAATGACCCTTTAATGGAAAAGTGTAAATCACAAATGAATTTAAAGGGCCAGTAATCCTAAAATCCAAATTGCCCTCGTAAAAAAAAAGGTAAAAAAAGAAAAAAAAATCCTGTGCAAAATCTATCATTGTATCTTCATGTGTTTCATTGTTGTTTTTATTGGCTGGAATTGTGCAAATGCTGTGCACCCTTCCTCCTTAAAGGCATAGTCCATTTTTTGAACCATGTTTCATGTTATTATCATACTCATATTTAGGGTGTAACCTGAAACATGGTCACATACCTCATCCCCAAACCCCCCTTTTCCCCTAGCTAAATTGCAGGGTTCAGCATTCTGGTTTTTAGCTCAATGTCATCCAGGCCAGAGATTGTTCAACAAAAATTGACTAGAAGTCTCGTCTGCCATTGTAGATGGGATTTGTAGGCCTCATTTACACAGGCAGCCATGTGGATGAAAAAGTAGGTGGATGAGCCGTGGTTTTCCCCATCACTTTCCCACTGACCACCAAGGTGCAGATTAACACGGCCAGTGACCATTTAAGTAAACACTGTCCCGGATGCTGCTTGGCAAAATTTAATGCAACAGGTCACATTTGACAGGCAGTACCATTTAGGGATGCACCGAGTACTGATACTTTTTTTTTTAAGTACTCGTTGATACCAATTACCGAAACCTACCACAACTGTAAATTATAAATGATATATTTACACTTCAGCTATCAGCAGTGGTACAAAGCGTTAATTAATTTTTCAATTTTGTGTTTTTTTTATATGAAACATGTAAATATATGTTGAATATTAATTTAAAACGAATATCGAACAAAGCAAAAAAAAAAGTTTAAATTATTATTGGTTTAGAAAAAAAAAATGAACAAGAAAAATAAAAAATCTGCAGGAAAATAATAAATACATGATGAAGATGAATAAGGAGTTGAATTAAGGCTGTGTAAAGTAAAATGAGGATTAATAAGGGGTTAAAACATTTATTTAAAAATGATATATTTATTTACTTGACAGGTTGCTTTAAACTGAATTCATCTGCAGAGCAAAGTTCATTCCTTTGATCTGTAGATGAAGAAAGGGATACAAAAAGAAAAAATGTTTCAGTGACTGAGCAATGTTGTTGATAAACATTGCCCAGCTGATTATTTTATTTTTTGATAGCTCCAAATTCCGGGACTTTATACTTCAGCTGTCAACAGGGGGACCCCACTGACAGCTTAATGAATTATTGATAACAACCGATAATTGACAGCTTTATTTTATATATATAATTGACCGCTAAAATAACGGAGCCTGAAAGCATCGTTTTTTTTAGGTATCGAAGCATTTGCACAAGTACATGTATCGGTGCAAGCCTTGTACCATTAACAAATGCAGTCCATTCAAGTAAAAAAGGCCCTGCCATAAATAAAAGATTGGCTGAAAAAAAATAACATCTGGTTATGCCCACCATCAGGTCACTATTAGATTACAGAATCTGCCTGTCGTGTCCTTTAATCCTGTACAAGGAAAATAAAGTCACGTGTGTGGTAGAAATTCTATTCTGATAAATTCTCCAACCCTACAAAAATGATGGTGCCATTTAGAATTACCGGTCCTTAATTCATAGAACACATTCATACTTCACATACTGATGTGGGATGTGAGATCACCTCTCTCGTTACACGGATATGGTTGTTGGTTTGCACATTTCTGCACCCTGCTCTGTTGCTTACTGTGTATTTAAGAAAAGAGACGTTTATCTTTTTTAGTTTGCTGGACGTCTTTCTCTATGCAGTAGATGTTGTATAA
This sequence comes from Rana kukunoris, assembly GCA_029574335.1. Classification (NCBI taxonomy): domain Eukaryota; kingdom Metazoa; phylum Chordata; class Amphibia; order Anura; family Ranidae; genus Rana; species Rana kukunoris. Next base: position 22,758,911 of record CM056056.1, on the reverse strand, counting down.
TAAACTTTGCAGTCTGAAGCCTTTGAACACTTTCCACAAATGTCTACCAATATTATGTGAAAATTCGATTTCATTTGTTGTTTGGAGTGTGTGGTTTCCTCTTATCATGAATGATTGCTGTTGCCAGAATAATTATATTTACTGTCATCATATAGTAGTTATTATAATGTAAAATATTTAAATGTAATATATATTCATATTTAAATTATTTTTATTATTTATATATTTATTCCTAATAATTTAATTCATACTGGGAAGGCTTTCTACAAGATTTTGGAGCATGTCTGTGGTAATTTGTAACCATTTGTAAAGTCAGGAACTGGATGAGAACACCTTGCTTGCAATTGGTTGTCCAGTTCATCCCAAAGATGTTCAGTAGGGGTTAGGGCTCTGTGTAGGCCACTTGAGTTCCTCCACATTAAACTGGTCAAACCATGTCTTCATGGAGCTAGAGCAAAAAATGGCATTCCCAAACAAGGTCCATAAAGACATGGATGAGTGAGTTTGGGGTGGAGGGTGGAGGCCTGGCTCAAAGTCTGTTTTTCATCCCACAGGTGTTCTATTGGGTTGAGGTTAGGATTGTGCAGTCCAGTCAAGTTCCTCCACCCCAAACTCGCTCATCCATGTCTTTATGTACCTTGTTTGGGGAATGCCATTTCCAGCTCCATGAAGACATGGTTTGACTAGTTTGGTGAGGAGGAACTCAAGTGGCCTACACAGAGCCCTAACCCCTACTGAACATCTTTGGGATGAATTGGACAACCGATTGCAAGCAAGGTGTTCTTATCCAGTTCCTGACCTTACAAATGGTTACAAATTACCACAGACACTGTCCAAAATCTTGTAGAAAACCTTCCCAGAAGAGTGGAGGATGCTATAGCCACAAAGGGGAGGGGGGTCAACTGCTTTTTAAGGGCCATGGCCATGGCTTTGGAATGGATGTCTAACAATCTTATATCAGTGTGATGGCCAACTGTCCACAAACAACTAACCATATAGCACACCTTAATATAAACCAAGGCTAGATTTGTATTTTTGTTGTATATTGTTGTAATTTTTTATTTGTATCCCTCTTTTTTAGCTCTATAATACTATTCCGCCCATAATGTGGTTATCCTAAACTTGTTATTTCCTGATATTTAACATATCTGGTTAAAATTATAATTTTACAATTGTCTGTTAGATAGTTTTGTAATACTGTTGGCCTCACATTGTGGTGGTGAGGGATACTTATAGAATTTTGAAACTTCACAAATGGTCAGTTGTGCATTTCAATAAAGGTAGTTTGCTCTGAAATAGTTTTGTGGTTTGGAGTTCACTGCTTTGGAGTGGAATAGAAAGTTGACGGGGTTTGAGCATTTTAACAGAAAAAAAAGTGGTGAGAAGACATAAATTTTCCTACATGTTTCTCACTGTAATCAGTATAAGGGTGCATATTGTCCATTATTCTTGAACTCAGGGTAAAGACCAATGGTTGTCATCTTACAAGGGGCAGGACATCACATAAGGTTAAATATATGTAATGCCAGTGAGGATTGCCAGAGACCGTAGACATAGTCGAGGAAATGATGGTCAGAGATTAGGGTCATGCTATGGGTAAGCTTGGATACTTTAAGAATTTGCTACCGAAGATAGTGAGTGAATGGGGACCTGAGCCTAGTAGGGATCACTGCTATCACTATTGAATTTACAAAATAAATGCTTAATTTACTATTAAAGAGGAACGTCACTCCTGTTATAAAAATGTCCGGGCTTTGTGTCCTACCTTGGATGTGGAAGCCAGCTGTGACTTCCTGAAGGCTTATAGCCAGCTCCCCACTATGCACATGTGAGGGACCAGGCCAAGCTTAAGTAATTCTTACCTACCAAAAACATACCCAAATCCACTGCCATGCTCAAGACTCGCCTCTCCTGTATATGAACAACCTGGGTGCCGTCCACTGTAGTCAGTCTCCACTCCCTATTAGAAATACAAAAAAATGTATCAGCCACACTCCACTTTTAACTCCTCTTGCCATATTTATTAGTTATCAACAAAATTACTACATGCACCAATGGGCAATGCACCACTTGGGAACCAACCTTTATTGACACGTTTCACCATTCCTGGTTGGTTCCCAAGTGCAGACATTGGTGCATGTAGTCATTTTTTTTAAATAACTAATAAATACGCCAAGATTTGCTAAGAAAGGAGTGTGGCTGATAAATTTTTTCATAATTCCTGGCGAGAATTGCAGAAGTGGGAGCAAGTACCTGTCGCAAAAAAGTAGCCGCTCCCAGGCAAGAAAAAAACACACCAAAATTGTTAGAGTGGGGAGGAGGCTCTTGACTTTTGTAGGTCTGCTTTAAAGACTGTTGGGGTCTAAGAGCCACACACCAACACCATAGGGCCACAGGTTGGGCATCAGGGGAATAGACCCTTAAAAAAAAAGAAAAACAAGTGCCCATTTACACTATTGTGTTGTGGTAAAATGTTGTAAAACACATATTTTTCTGTGCCTTACTGCAACACACAACAAATCATGGGTTCACTGCGGTATACAGGGTTGTCAAAAATAGTGCAGGCACGGTTTCTCATGGATTAAAAGGCGTTGACAGTATGTTTAGAAACAATGGCCTTAACGCAACACATACACGTGTGAATAGGCCCTCAAATTTAAAGTGGGAACTGTGAGTGCAAGATTTTCAGCAATGATCTGTATGTAATGGATCAGCAATGTCCTAATCTGATCTGGTAGAAAGGTTGCACTGCGTAGGTCAGAACTTAGAGCAGATGTTGAATGACATGCTGGAATCTTTTAGGGACTTTATTAAAATGTATAGGAACTTTTTTATTTTAGTTTTAAATACAGTGGCAAGTCGTCAGAACCCTTGTCAGGTATTTATTGCTTGATGATTCTTCCAAGGTAGTGAGGAGAGCTGGATTGCTCGATGAGTGTCTAAAGGTTTAAAAGTTTTTGTATTGGAGTCAACTGGAAGCTCTATTTGTCCTTGGATATATACGATACGGAATAGAAGTGAACTCCACGTATAAAAGTCGAGAATATTATTGCTTAGAATTGTGAAGGAAAATCAATGCTTTTTGGAGTTATGAAAGATCAACGCATTTCAGAGGTTATGAAAGACCCTTCTTAAACACTAAAGGATACAAAGTCTGACATCTGGACCAGACATTAGTATCAAAGGCATGGGTAAGTTATTGCCGATGTGTCCATGGAAATCTTTGTGTCTTTCTTGAACCCTTCCCAGTGTCTTTTAGGTGGGTGTGAATGCTGGAAGCAGAGACGGCATCCCCATGACATGATCGTTGTGATTGGCTCTCAGATCAGACACATGATTGAGAGCCTCATCCGGCTGGTTTCTGATCACAGAGACAGAAGCTGTCAGCGATTTCTCAGAATACAACCTAGGACCCACATAGACGTATAAGTACGACGACTGAGCATTAAAGGAGAAGTATAGTCAAAGCTTGTTTAGCTGTACTTCTATGGATCACAGGAGTGAATTTATTTTGCACTCCTGTGACTCATTCTCAGAAGAGTCAGCTGAAGTCCCACTCTCTGACGTCACAGAAATCAGTCCAGGCACCGCATAATTCCGACAATGGGAGTCTGGATCCGACAGGTGCCTGAACTGACACCACAGTCTCAGCCTCTCAGCTAGCCGCTGAGAGACCGAGCTGGCCACTCAATGCCCCTGCACAGCCCAGCACTCCAATGAATGAGGAGGAGCCAGAGCGAAGAGCTGCTGATTGACAGTCAGCAGCTCTCTGCTTGGGGAACTGTCAGAACCGAGTGATCGGTGGTGTTTGACGGCTCAATTCTCAGTGTAGAGGTGACGGGGGACAGATGCAGCATTGGGCCGATGCTGCATCCACCTAGATAAGTATAATAGGGGAGGGGGGAATTCTTTACTTCTCTTCTAAGGCCCATCCGCCCTGCTGATGCATATACACAGTATTACCAAAAGTATTGGGACACCTGCCTTTACTCACACATGAACTTTAATGGCATCCCGTCCTTAGGTTCAATATTGAGTTGGCCCACCCTTTGCAGCTATAACAGCTTCAACTCTTCTGGGAAGGCTGTCCACAACGTTTAGGAGTGTGTTTATGGGAATGTTTGACCATTCTTCCAGAAGTGCATTTGTGAAGTCCTGGCTCGCAGTCTTGGCTCTAATTCATCCAAAAGGTGTTCTATCGGGTTGAGATCAGTATTCTGTGCAGGAAAGTCAACTCGCTCATCCATGTCTTTATGGACCTTGCTTTGTGCACTGGCATGCAGCCATGTTGGAATAGGAAGGGGCCGTCCCCAAACTGTTCCCACAAAGTCGGGAGCATAAAATTGTCAAAAATGTTGTGGTATGCTGACACCTTTAGAGTTCCCTTCACTGGAACTAAGGGGCCCCTGAAAAACAACCCTACATTATAATCCCTCTCCATCAAATGATTTGGACCAGTGCACAAAGCAAGGTCCATAAAACATGGATGTATGAGTGTGGAGGAACTTGACTGACCTTGACTTGAGTCCTGACCTCAACCTGACCTTTGGGATTAATAGAGATTGTGAGACAGGATTTCTCATCCACATCAGTGCCTGACCTCACAAATGCACTTCTGGAACCATGGTGAAACATTCCCATAGTCACTCTTAAACCTTGTGGACAGCCTTCCCAGAAGAGCTGAAGCTGTTATAGGTGCAAAGGATGGGCCAATTCAATATTGAACCCTACGGACTAAGACTGGGATGCCATTAAAGTTAATGTGTGTGTAAAGGCAGGCGTCCCAATACTTTTTGTAATATAGTTTGTGTTATGGTGGTGAGCAAAAGCTTTTCTATAAACTAAAGTGAGACCTATGGCTCCCAATGGAACAAATAGGAATAAAATACAATTTTTTTTAATACTCTTTTCTAATCCATATTGCAGACTTTTTTAGTCCTGAAGAAACAGGACTTTCATAACTCCAGAAACATGTCGGATTTTCCTTAGCTATCTTAAATAAAATACCATTATGGACTTTTCCACTTAAAGTGGTGCTTCATGTTTATCCCTGTATTTAGGTTTTTGTTGTGGTCGGTGTCCTTCCCTCTCTATTTGTCCATCACCATTGGCACCAGGGCCAAAATTGAGTTGTCACCAAAACCGGAATAGATGGGTAATCTTCCAAGAAGGACACTTGTTTTGATGACGTCTTTTGGCCTCCATGATTAAGCCCTGTGGGTGGGGTAAAATGCATTGGGGGCATGACCTGGGTTGACTTGAGCTGAAGTCGTCTTGCTGATTCACCTTTCGGGCCAGTTTGGTGTTTCTCCCTTATATCGAGTATACAGTATACTCAATTTTGAGTGATTTAATCTCACTTTTTACCTTTTCTATAAGACAGGAAGTGAAGAAAGATTTCTCCAATGGGACAGAGATGAAAGCAAACCTGATAGACTTGCAATGTATAGCCCAGTGTTATTCAACTCCAGTCCTCAAGGCGCACCAACAGGTCATGTTTTCAGGATTTCCCTAAGGGCCCTTTCACACTGGTGCATTTTTGCAGCATTTTTGCCGTAAAAATAGCGCTATTAGAACGCCCCCCCCCCCCCCATTGAAATGAATTAAAAACGTGGTAAAACACGGTAAAATCGCGGCAAAATCTTGGTGTTTTTACAGCGTTTTTACCGCGTTTTTTAATTCATTTCAATGGAGAGGGACATGGGGAGCGTTTCTATGAGCGTTTTAATAGCGCTATTTTTACCGCGAAAACGCGGCAAAAACGCACCAGTGTGAAAGGGCCCTAAGTTGAAATGGCTGTGGTATCTACTAAGGCAGTGAACCTGATCAAATCACCTGTGCAAAATAATGGAAAGCCTGAAAACATGACTTGTTGGGGCGCCTTGAGGACTGGAGTTGAGAAACACTGCTATAGCCATTCCCTATCCCAGATACATTGAAAAAAAAGTCTTTAGATATACTGTATTTTTCTCATTGGGTTTGTGCTTGTTTTAAAGGCAAGTAAAATAGCATTTCCTTTTTTTTTTCCTTTTACATGTATGGAGTCACTTTAGTAATCCACTCTTGATATGTCCAACCTGGCAGGGAAGTTCTGTAGCAGGAATGACTTTGTGATATACATTAACCCCTTAATAACACAATCAAACCAGTTTTCCACCCCGCCATGACGGCGCTGAATGGGTCGCTTGTCTCTCCTTTTATAACTGACACTTCATATTGCTATGGAGTCACTTCTGACCGTCTTTCTTGCTTGATTAAACTTTGGTTTCTTGTTTGATTTTTGTATCATTTTCTTACGATTTAATTTCAATCTTCAGCTTATGTTCTGCTCTCTCTTTTTTTTATTTCTTTTCATTTTGTTTGTGTGTTTTTTTTTTTTTTCATTGGAGGCACTGAGCCCAACAGCGGCAGGAATTCCCCAATCCCCTATCGGCCAGACAGCCGCCCACTAACGCCTACATTTTCTCAGGCCCCCAAACATTTCCATTTTCCAGGTAGGAGGCTGTGCTGTGTCTGTCTGCGTCCTGTCCGAGTGTAGAGTGTAGGACAATCCGTCTGTTTCTGTGTTTCCATTGTCTTGTTTTCTGGGGAGCCATGCTGTGTGTCTGGGGTTCCGCTGTAGTCCAAACATAATTGTAAGTTGTAGAATGGATACATTGACTCATTATGGATGATTCAAGGTAAGGGGTTCACAGGCAGTGGCTAGTTGGTTAAAGATCCCATAGGTAATCTAACCTATAAAGCCAACACTGACAGGACATACCTACTTACAGATGGTGTCCATAGATTTAAAGCATAACTCCACCTTGATCATGTGCTGATGGAAGGGTACAGGAAAATGTCTCAGCCCTCAATGCTTTCAGTGCCAAGGTCCATCACTGCCCTTCGTCCTACACCCAAATATACATTAGTCTGTCTCTGTCTAAAATAATAGGAAAGTATTGAAAACAGAACTTCAGCCAAAAATAACAAATAAAAATGAATAGCCCATTAAAAGCAAAAAAAACAAGAAAAAAAGAACAGCTTTTGTTGTGATATTTAATTTCAGTTCAGCAGTACTTCTTTACTGACACAAGATTATCTCAGTCTGATGACAAGCACTGGGGGAGGGAAGACTGAGGAAATGCTTTCTCCTGCCTGCAGCAGACTAATGACATAATTTCAGTTTAGGCAAAGTTGCTAACTGGAGCTCAAGGACCGCTTTTTGTTGAAGGATAAAGAAAACGATATACAGTACAGTGCTGTAAAATAGTATTTGCTCCTTGCCCTTTTTTTATTTATTTTTTTGCATATTTGTCACACCTAAATAATTCAGATCATCAAACTAAGTTTGATATTACACAAAGATAACCTGAGTAAATACAAAATGCAGTTTTTACATGATTTCATTTAACCACTAGGGGCCCGCGCTATAGCCAAATGACAGCTATACCACAATTGTCAGGAGGACGTTAATAGAATAAAATTTTATAACAAAATATAAACCGGTTTTGTATTTTTTTTATTTTTTTATTCTGTCCTTTTTAACAACTAATAGGACAAAATAACAGAAAAAGTCAATGCGCATAACTATTCACCCCCCCCTAAAGTCAATAACTTTGTAGATCCACCTTGTGTGGCTATCACAGCTCCAAGTCCTATGTGCAGGTACTCCAGTCTCTGCTGTGGAACTCTGCATCTCCTCCAGGGTTACCTTAGGTCTCTGCACTGCCTCTGATTATTGCCCTCCTTGCCCGGTCTGTGAGTTTTGGCGTGCGGAGGTCTCTTGGCAGGTTTGCTGTTGGGCCATGTTCTTTCTATTTGGTTATGATAGATTTGATGGTGCTCCTATCATCAAAGATTTGGATTTTTTTTTTATAACCTAACCCTGACTTGTACTTCTCAACAACATTGTCCCTTACTTGTTTGGAGAGTTCCTTGGTCTTCATGGCAGTGTTTGGTTAGTGGTGCCTCTTGCTTAGGTGTTGCAGCCTCTGGGGCCTTTCATAAAGGTGTGCATATGTAATGACAGATCATGTGACACTTACATTGCACACAGGTGGACACCATTTCACTAATTAAGAGACTTCTGAAGGCAATTGGTTGCACCAGAGCTTTTTATGGGCGTCATAATACATACGCACATGCCAATTATCAGTATTTTATTTCTGAAAAATAGTTTTATGTATAGATTGTTCTAATTTTACTTCACCAACTTGGACTATTGTGTTCTGATCCATCACATATAGTTCAGGTTAGAAAAACATTGAACGAAAGGCTGTAATGTAACAAAATGGGTAAAAAGCCGGGGGGGGGGGGGGGGTTGAATACTTTTGCAATACTTTTATACACACACTATATTAACAAAAGTATTGGGACGCCTGCCTTTACACACACACACAAACTTTAATGGTATCCCAGTCTTAGTCCGTAGGGTTCAATATTGAGTTGGCCCACCCTTTGCAGCTATAACAGCTTCAACTCTTTTGGGAAGGCTGTCCACAAGGTTTAGGAGTGTGTCTATGGGAATGTTTGACCATTCTTCCAGAAGTGCATTTGTGTTGTCAGGCACTGATGTGGGCGAGAAGGTCTGTCTTGCAGTGTCCGCTCAAATTCATCCCAAAGGTGTCCTATTGGGTTGAGGTTAGGACTGTGCAGGCCAGTCAAGTTCCTCCACCCCAAACTCGCTCATCCATGTCTTTACAGACCTTGCTTACAGTATATCTATATTTTTGTATGCTGTAACATGTCAGAAAATTTATTCATGTGCACACGTGTGTAGCACTACCCCTGAAGGAGCTGCTGGTTTGTTTTGGGTGGCACGTTACCTCACGGCTCCTCTGCCGTCCCAGGGGTGTGTGGTGAATGCAACAGTAACGGAATGTCCACGAGTGGGTATAGCGTACCCGGACAGGCCTCTCTCACTGGCCTGGCAGCCAGAGTATCGCTCGAAACTTAGAGGAAAAGTCTCTGCCACAGACCCTCCCCAGAATTGTGATGGCGGAGATGATCCTCCTTAATAGATTTTGTTGCCTGGATCTCCTTCAGGTAGTTTTCAGGTTACCAACTGACAGGCGACCAGCCTCTCAGTGTCCGGTTACCTTGATTCCCCGGTGGTTTGTCGAGACCCTATTGGATCGCCAGCCTCTCATTGGCTCTCCTCAAATGGACTCCCCACCGAACAGCTTCCTCGCTTGGGATCTTTCACAGCTTAAATGTTCCGGACCAACATGGTCCCCGCACCAGGAACACCGCGTGGCACGCGCACCTGGAAGGGCATTACGCTGTGGCACCGTGATACGGTCACCCTAAAGGTGGGTGCTGCACTCCGAAGAAGAAGACCCAGAACCAATGGCGTCTGTTCCATAAATGCCCTTCCCCAGCATGCCCAGCGAGGAAAACCCCTCCTAATAGGCTGCTGGGGAAAAGCACCCAAACCTCGACTCCACTGCTGCCACCTATCGCCCTGGGGTGGGAACAGCACCCCATAAACGACAGAATGAGCCCACAGCACAGCCAAGCTGAAAGAGACCCAACTTTGAACATATTAATTGGATCATAGTCAGTTAACACTCTGATCCCCCTTTAAATGTAACTAGCACCTGTACTTGGAAGTAACCAGGCGCTACACTTGTAAAGTTGCTGACAAGTCATAATGTATCAGAAGACTTAGGTTTGCAACATAAAATTGAGGAGTATAGCACAATCATTGTGTGGCACTGCAAAGTAGGATCCATGTGCACATGTGCATATATAATTACAACTTATAGAGTCAAAATATTTAAAGCATATGCATTGATTACCTCATTTACATCAAGTTATTCTAAAAAGAATCAGCTAAATTATATTCTCCCTCAAATGGGCAGAGACAGTGTTGTGTGTTCAGAGAGCCATTGCAATGGGCGCAGCAGAGAAGACGTTTGTGGATTTGTGCCTTGCAGAGCCGTAGAGTTGAATAGCTCCCTCTTGTTGTTAATGCATACAAAGTGATGAGCAGTGCGACTTACTGTATGCCCACCAGTCACATGGCAGTATTCTCTATGAACTAAATTGAGTTTTGGTGGTGTTTTTATTTCAAAAGCTTGGTCAGCGGGGAATTTGCCACAAGGAAATGTCAGTTTATGGGGCCATCAGTAATCCATGCTGCTCCTTAACACCCTCTAGTCCTTGGTGCACTGGCTGTTGGCATCCCTGCTCCAGGGTCACATGAATAAATGGGCCGCAAACAGATAATGTCACCAGCAATTAGTCCAGTAGTACAAAGCATGACATCCCTCTTGTCATTCCTTAACGTGTTTCATCCAAAGAAAGGGCTTATTCATTCAAATCTCCATGATTAAAAAGAATGTTATCGCTGTGTTTTATCAATGGCACTTTTGGCATGATAGAATTGAGTTTTGATATAAATAATTTTCTTCTTTTTAATGTTAATAGGAGTTATATTAAAGAATATCTGTAGGTGCAGTCTTGGGTTTAGAGATTAGGTTGGGATTATTATCTATTTTTGAGGGTCACAGTTAGAGTGAGGATAAAGCTGGACATACATGTGGCAACAGGAGTGCATGCATACGAGGCACTAGATCTCCTGATGTATGGAATTGTGAGTGACCATCTTATTCTTTAAGCTTAGACACTTGATGAGACTCCTATTATTCTTTTTATTATACAGCATTTTATATAGTGCCAACAGTTTGCACAGTGTTTTACAAAATAAACGGAGACAGTAAGCTCAAAGTTCAGTAGGGTTAGGAGGGCCCTGCTCTTAAGAGCTTACAATCTAAAAAACATTTTAGTACTTACAGTTTTGGTGTCTTGCGCGGCATCCATCGGCGGCCTTGTCCGGTCCGGCGTTCGTCTTCAGTGGTGTCCTCCCGGCTTCTCCAGCGCTGTCTCAAGTCGAATCCCCGCTTCCCGCGCTCAGTTTGAACGCCTTCGCCGACATATACCAAGTGCAGTACACTCGGTACATTCGGCCAGGCTCGGCTTCGCTCGTGCTCACGCTCTGTGACGTTTATGCGTAAGCACGAGCGAAGCCAAGCCTGGCCGAATGTACCCGAGTGTACTGCACTCGGTATATGTCGGCGGCTCAGTTCAAACTGAGCGCGGGAAGCGGGTATCAGCGTATATCGCGCACCCACGATTTCTCCCTTATTTTAAGGGGAAAAAATTGTGCGGTATACGCCGATAAATACGGTAGCTGTGGGGGGATGAGTTGCTAGAGAAAGTAACATTTCAGTTGTTAGATAGTTGGGTGCAGTGTCATGAGGGCCACGTATGTACCTGAGGTGAGACCAAAGTAGTGGGGAGGCCACCCTTGGTTCCTTGAAGCCTCTTTAGCTGGAGACAGAGTCTTGGTGGACACCGAGTGGTATGAGTGCCGGGGGTGCGGAGCACCGTTCAAGCCTTGATCCGAGATCCGAGCCGAGTTCAAGTCCACTCAAGTCCACTCTGGCAAAGTAGTACAGAAGGGTTGATCAGAAGAAGAATGGTCAAGATCCAAGCCAGGGTCGGTTCCAATCTGGTAGCTGAGTACAAAAGGGGCAAAGAAGTAGAATGGTCAAGGTACAAATCCGAGGTCAATGGCAAGCAGCAATCAAGAGTACTCAAATAGGTTTCCAGTTTACAAGTTCAGACAGATCACACACTAGCATAGGAACAAGGGGGGGACTGAAGATAAATCCAGCAATTTGGCTGGGCTAGGCTTATATAGGGAAGTTTGAGCTCACCTTTTTCCATCAGGTTGAGGTAATTTCCTGTGTGCTTCCTGGGCATTCTCCTGCCTTTTTCCATCAAGTCTTCTGCACAGGTGCAGGTTGGCGCACTGAGACGTCTTTGGTACGTGCTCAGTTGGTACAGATTTCCTCTTGCATCAATGTGCCATTGGTGCATGCGTAGTAAGCCCTGGACTCTTACACGGAGATGGAATAGGCTTCCCTGAGGAGATTACATTTTATGGATTACATAAAGGTGATCAGATTAGGGTAGGGAGATCCAGAGGATGGAAGCGGCTCTGTAGTCCTGTATGCGAGCATTTGAGAAGGGGACAAAGGAGCGAGAGATCAGGGGGTCTTCAAAGATGAAGTTGGTGATGTAGCTTGGTGCAAAGTTTTGGATGGCTTTGTATGTTGTGGTATTTTGAATTTGATTTGTTGGGTGAGAGTCAGCCAATGAAGGGATTAGCAGAGAGGGGTGGTGAACGCTGAGCAATTGATAAGGTGGATGAGTCTGGCAGCATTCATAATAAACTGAAGGGGGGATAGCCTGTGTAGAAATTAGCCACCGAGGAGGGAGTTGCAGTAGTCAAGGGGAGAGAGCAAGGGAGTGAATTAGAAGTTTGGTGTCATTGATTAAAAAGGAGCATGTTTTGGAAATGTTAGCGGTGAAGTCAGCAAGATTTGGACAGTGATAAGATGTGCAGCCCTAAGCAAAGGTCTGCGTTCAGAATTACACTGAGCACACTGGCATGAGCGGAGGGACTGATGGTCTTGGTGGAAAAGTTTAGGGAGGGGACATTTGATAAATTACCCCCAGACAGGTGAGGAGGTCTTTGGAAAGAAAGGTTGCTTTATCATTGGTTCAGTCCAAAAGAATAGTTTAGTAAATGACCAATAATATAAATGAGCCAATGCGTTTTGGAGTTTCACACACTCCACACTTCCCCTTAAGTATAATATGACTCCACAATGTCTGTACTGAAAGCGGTTTTGAAAAATGTATAGACCTCTCATACCGATGACAATTGTCAGTCAATTTCAACCTCATTCAATCCATTTGGAATTGCAAATACTATTGCAAGCAGGGGTGTATTTACCACAAGGCAAACAAGGCCTTTGCCTGGGGTGGCATCTTTCAGTGGGGCGGCGTCTGTTTCAGGATCAGCTTTGCTTGGCTGCTCGTAACCGTAAACTGGAAGCAATGACATGATATCACTTCCGGTTTACTCAGGAACCATTGGCACCAGTTTTGAAAAATCTAAAGCATTCAAAATAATTGACCTTGGTGTTTTGAATGCTTTTAAGTGTAGCGGAGGCATTTGGGGTCTTATAGATCCCAGATCTCTATTCTCTCCATAAAGGGAACCTGTCATGTATCAGTTGCTGTCATGGGGATGTTTACATTCCTTGAGACAGCAATAAAAGTGATTAAACAAAAAAATTATTAAAGTAACAGTGTCAATTAAAGAACATGAATTATTAATAAAAAAAAATTAAAGTGCCCTCATCCTCACATGCAAAGGCAAGCACACGTCGATCCCGCACGCAACAGCGATTGTCCCACGCATGCGAGGTATCACCGCGATCGTCAGATCATGGCCAGTAATTCTAGCACTGTGTAAATCTTAAGGGGTAACCTTTTAACCTATGGATAGTAAAATTTACATTGTTTGTCGCCATTCCACGGGCATGCACAATTTTAAAGCGGCTGGGGTGGGACAAATTTAAAAACTTGCAATCAGTGGTGTATTTGGGTTTTGTGCTGCCCTAGGCAAGACTAAAAATCCAAATACAACACTGATTGCAAGTATTCACCGGAAATGAAGCATATTGCCACCCAGACTACCAAAACCTGGTCGATTGCAAAGTCAAAGGGTCAATTTACAGCTATATAGGGTAAGTGCACTTATCCTAATTGCCCTTTTTCCCTGACCTAACCTAACCCACCCTCTCCCTCCTCAGATGCATACTTACCTCCGATCTGATGGCCGTGGCCTCTGGTGTGTATGCATCTGTGTAGGAAGGGGTTGGTTAAGTCAGGGTAAATGGAGGAAAGGGGTAATTGTGTCCTTTGTTTTCAAGTGCACTTATTCTTTAATACAGTTTATTAAAAGGTTTGTTTGCAATAAAGTTAAAAACAGGAGAAAACTACGTAAATTGTGCGAGAGTCCGATTTTTCTGTCATGTTCAGTTGGGGCAATTCCAAAAACATGTGGTCATTTAAAACCACGACTACTTTATCAAATTGCCACATGTATGACCAGCGTAATGGTATCACATGGTGTCACACTGCATTGTATAGTAAGTGACATTGCACTTTACATAGTTGGCTTTCTACATTTTCGAATGCAACCGTTTTTTTTAGTTTTTTTATGGTTTAACAAATCATTTTTCCTGTGTAATATACACCCAATAGTACCACTCCAATTAAAGCAGAATTAAACCCAAAAGAAAACATTTATTATATTGCAACTTACCATTTCCTAAAGGCAATGGCTGCATTCGTTTTTGTTTTTTTAGGCTTTCTTTTTACTCCTAGTTTCATCTTGTGGTCAAGCCAGTAAGTCTGTTGTTTTTCAAAAGAACAAGCTCTCCGGCAGAATGTATCAGTTACAGAGATGAGACAAACCACTTACCATTGACAAGGGTGCTTACAAGAGTCAGCTTTTATTTATTTATGTAAAACCTTTATCCCAACAGGGATTTTCTATAACTGATTTTAAAGTACTAGCTGGAGGTTGGTTTCAATTTGTTAGTGTATTTAAATCCATTTTTTAGTCCTGGCTGATTCGGAGGCACTTATTGCTTTTCTGGCTGTATGCAGGGCTGACGCTTTTAGTGATCCATATAGATGACTGGTGGGGTTTCCATCTATGGCTGTGACTTTCATCAACTCCCTTCACATTATACGGACCTACAGAGTTTAAATTGAGCTATACTCCTCTGTAAGGAAAACTATCTCTCTTGATATCCTGTTGGTATATTTACTGTGAGCTAATCTCCCCATCAACCTTCCGCTCCTTCTGCTTTTTTAAGTTAATATATTGTGAACACAAAGTGGGTCCCGAAGAAGCTCAATTTGAGCGAAACACGTCAATCCCACCATTGCCTTTGGCTCTGTTGAATGTATAACAATTTGGCAGCATTTTTTCACGTTTTTAGACTGTAAACTCTGAATTAACCTGTGTATAATAAATATTGTTGTTTTTAAGCACATTGCTTTTTTGTGTACTATTTTGCTGGGCATGCTAAAAATCCCCCATATGCATGTGTCTCCCCTAGTGGAAGGTTCGGGGACAACCTGTTATTTGCATCGAACACACTACATTACCCCCCCCCCCCCCTCAGACTGACAATGCTGCTGTCCACAGGTGCCCTTTTTCCAGAGTGGGGGCGTTCTAATACAGGAGGTGTGTTACTGGCCAGACCCAAGGTGAACACAAAGGGAAACAAGACAAAAAAAAAAGAAAATGAATGCAGCCACCACATCTAATGATCAGTAAGCTGCAGTATATCTAATTTTTGGTTTTGAGTTTAATGCCGTTTTAACAAACTGCTACTACAGCGTTGGGGGTTCAGTTTTTTCATAGCTGTAGCTCAGATTTTGTTTTACATCTACATTTTGCATTGTGCCTGTCTAGAAAAGGATACCCAAAAATGCACAGCCCTAAATAGTCTAAGGCTGGCCATACATTATACAATTTTCTTTAGATTTACCAAAGCCATATAATATGAGGTCACACCTAAACACTTTCAATTTGTACGCAATTAGGCAGGCCCTTGCACTACATAGTTCAAGGTAAATCTAAAGAAAATTGTATAATGTATGGCCAGCTTAAAGCGGAGTTCCAGGCTTTTTTATTTGTCGTAACAAAAAGTTTAGCTGCAGACCTTTAATAAACAGACACTTACCAGCCACACAGTCCAGCGATGCAGCCTCCAGGAGTGTCGCCCCTCTCCCCCTCCTCTCCGCCGGCGCCGTCATAGCCACTGTGGGCACGGCCTTGACAGTTTTCGGCTTCACGGACAGTTGCGCTGCATGTTCCCAGTGGACAGGCAATCTTCTGGGACCTGTCACGTGTTCCAGAAGATTGCAGAGAGTAAGGGGACCACCTAGGAGGCGAGGAGGAGTCGCCTAGGTGGCTGGGGGAGGAAGTAACCACCCACCCCCCCCTCCAAAAACAATGACATGCCAAATGTGGCATGTAAGGGGGGCGAGGAGTACTTAAAGCAGAGGTTCCACTTTTGGGTGGAACTCCGCTTTAAGGGGTTGATTTGCTAAAACTGGAGAGTGCAAAATCTGGTGCAGCTCTGATAGAAACCAATCAGCTTCCAGTCCCCCATCTATGCGTCCAGCCTCCTAATCTACATGCAGGGCGCCGGACGCATGGATTCGAATGGCGAGGGGAGGTTTAAGCACATGATTAGAACCAGAACACATGATGAGGCTCTAATAGGCTTTAAGAAAGAGTGGGCTCGGTCGAGCGCAGAGCACCCAGTTGTGTGACCATAGCAAATTAATATTCGCTATGGTCACACTGATCCTCCTCCTTGTCAAACAGGAAGCGGGTCTTGAGACCCATCACCTGATTGGCTGAAAGGACAGGATCCTATTAGACGCCGTGATGCAGAGGAGGAGGAGATGCAATAGAAGCTGCTGCCCACAACCTAGATTGGGTGTGCCGCCGGCCGACCGGGGGGGTGGTTGTTTGCCCCCCCCCCCCCCCCCAAAAAAAAAACACCAGCCTCCACTGTTCCATTTTATTGTCAACGCTTAATTGAACAAGCTAAGAAGCTGATTGGCTACCATGCGGAGCTGCAATCGATTTTTGCACTCCAGTTTTAGTAAATCAACCCCAAGGTGTTTATAGAACTTATAAGGCTTTAATATTAATAAATTAAATGACCTAAAAATAAATAAACGGGGAGAAAATTGGTTTTATCATGAGTCCTTTGAAACGCTTCATCCGTCCAGCTGGATGCTATTCTGCCTGCAGCTCCAGTTGTCTCTTGAAATAGTTGCAAGTTGTCACTTAACAAATGTTTCTCAAAACAAATCCATTTCTGTTCCGTTCCTCCATGCTTCGTGTCTCCACCGCTGTGTCTCCGTCTGTCTTGTGTCTTTTTTGCCAATAAAACATGATAGTGTCTCTTCAGGGTTTTTTTTTTTTTGGCATCTGTTTGTTTTATGTGTAGTGTGGAAAAATGTCTTTCTCATTATTACTCTGACTTTCAAAGCCGGTGTTGTACATTCTCTGTGACCTTCTTGGAGTTTCTGATGCTGGCTAACAAATTCTCTTTCTTTCTTTCCGCAGACCAAGGCGTGAACATGTACCGGAAGCCCCCCATCTACAAACAGCAAGGTAAAGTTTTCCCTGGATTGCAGATAGTCGTCTTTGCCTGTTTTGCTGTGCATTCGTGGCCTGGCCTATGCATGTCCATCTTCTCAGTGGTCCCACCGACACTGCGTGGCTTAGAGCAACCAATATTTTGCTTCCTAAAAATGGATGTCTTTTATTTAATCAAACTTAGATCCTCAATACTTAATTCTGTGTCACACACCCTAAACTCCCACTTGTCATTGTCATGGAGATGTCAAGTGAAATATATTGTGGCAGCAGGCAGGTTAAATTCCCTGGTTGCATCCAGGATGTCCTAGGTTCAGGCTTTATGCCATTTTGTACCTCTAGGGCAGGGGTCTCCAAACATTCTAAACAAAGGGCCGGTTTATTGTCCCTCAGACTCTTGGAGGGCTGGACTTTGGCCAGCGGGAGTGGAATTTTTACTGGCATCATTGTTAGTAAACAGCTAGTATTAGGGGGAGGAATAGTGCCCCATTGCTGGTATCATAGGGAGGAATAGTGCTCTATTAGTTGTGTCAGTGGGAGAAATGGTGTTTCATTGTCGGTGTCAGATGACAGAATAGTGTCTTGTATCAGTGGAAGGGATAGTGCCCCAAGGGCCGGATAAAGGTAAGCAAAGGGCCGCATCCGGCAGTCGGGCCACATTTTGGAGACCGCTGCTCTAGGGGAAGTGCTGGGAGGACTTGATGAGCCCAGCTGAATTAGGTGGGCTCATTAGGTCCTCCCAGCAGGTTTGCCAGCACTCCCCCCTATAGCAGTGGTTCTCAATCTGGGGCTCGGGACCCCTTTGGGGTCGAATGATGATTTGCCAGGGGTCACCTAATTCTGGGCTGTTCCTTCCCAGCCTTTTTGCGGCCACCAAGCAGGGCTATTCCTGGAGCCTGTGGCCGCCCAGCTGTGGTGTTCCTGGAGCCCACAGCCGCTCACTTAGCCTCTTCGCAGGTGCCCATTCAGTTCACAGCATGGCTGGGGGGCAAAGACTAGTCAGCTGACTGGTGAGGAATGTGAGGTGGGAGGGGCTGGAGGAGACCCTATCTCCTGATTTTGGCATAGGTGTCACTGCTACGAGACACCACAAAGTCGGAGACACAGTGAGTAACTCTACCTGTGATTATAGTTGCCATTAAAAGGTAGCGATAAATGTCCGTGGGTTAGGGGCGAAAATTACTTGTCTTGCCTCAGGTGCTGACAGATTTTACTTTTGGGGGTCTCCACAGCTTGGGAAATTTTATTAAGGGGTCACAACACTAGAAGGTTGAGAACCACTGCCCTAGAGGTATAAACTGGCATAAAGCCTGAACCTAGGACATATATATACTGCATCCTGGATGCAACCAGGGAATTTTACCTGCCTGCTGCCAAAATATAATAATGTATAAACATGTATAATATAAAGGTAAAATGTCTTTGACCAAATATACCCACATTTGGGTGTGAGACTGCTGTTGTGGGTAACATTTAATCCCCAAATCGTTGCAGTGGTAACCAAAACAACCAGTCATTTCATTGTGATTGGAGCTAGTTTCAGATGCTGATTGGAGGCTGGATTGAAATCCTACTAATCGATGATGGTTGGGTCTCTTAAGCCTAGGCTGCCCATACATTATACAATGTTCTTCCACAATTTTGTTTGCTTTACCAATAACCATATAATATGAGGTCAAACCTCAACTCAACACCTTTAACTTGTATGCAATTAGGCAGGCTCCAAAATTGTATAATGTATGGGCAGCCCTAGAAAGAGGAGTTTGGTTTAGCAAGAAATTCCACCATGCGCTTTCTGATTTCTCGCTGGATGCGTACAGACTGATCAATGTCCCCTACAGCTCCAATTATCTGTAAAAGTATTCATCTCTAACATCCCATCTCATATCTCTGTAACATTGTCTTGTTTTATTTTGTTTTATGGTGTGTTGTGTGTGTCACCCTCCTAACATGATATGTGCCCTGCGGCCTCATCGTATTTTCTCAGTAAGTACTTGGCTTCCTCAATCGCACAAAGCGCTTCTGGGCACTTGGCTTAGTCTGTTCTTCTCATTTCCTGCACTCCCACTCTTTAACGCCTCTATTAAATGTAGGATACCTTAGCATGTCCCTGGAAATCCTTGTCTCTTCATTGTTACAAAAATAAAAAATCTGGGAAGAGAAAGAGATGGATGGAGAGTAGAAGTATTACACAGAAAATGAAATCGAATAGAAATGTGTTCTCTGCACACACTAGGCAAACTTCTGTGTATGCATCCAATACACTTGTATATAGTGTACAGTACCCCTCGGCCTCTCCATCACTCTTCTGAGATGGGGCTTCAGGGTCCTGTATTGTGTGTAACATCACAAATCACCACCAGAGAGCACCAGAGCCACATAAAGATTAATGTGCACTAAAAACGTTTATTTGTCCAACATTCAGGTTTCCTGTTCTTTCCACTTAATTTCTTCCTTACTACTTCTTCCATTACAACTTTCTTTTTTTCTTGTCTTTCCTTTCCTATCTTTCTCTTCGTTCATTGCAACTTCTTTTGTTTCTCTTCCTTTCCCTAATGCTCTGTACACACAATCAGTTCGTCTGATAAAAACGGACCGATGGACCGTTCTAATCAGACGAACCGATCGTGTGTGGGCCCCATCGTTTTTTTTCCCATCTGTGAAAAAAAATAGAACCGGTTTTAAATTTTTCTTATGGTTAAAAAACCGATCGTCTGTGGGGAAATCCATCGGTCAAAAATCCATGCATGCTCAGAATCAGGTCGACGCATGCTTGAAAGAATTGAACTTCATTTTTCTCAGCACGTCGTTGTGTTTTACATTACCGCGTTCTGACACGATCGGATTTTTAAACGATGGTGTGTAGACAAGACTGATGAAAGTCAGCTTCCTCGGATATCTGATGAAAAAAATCCATCGGTTCATCTTCATCAGACAAACCGATCATGTGTACAGGGCATTACATTGTTTTCCTTCTTCCCTCCCTTTCAATGCTTTCCCTTCAGCCTCTTTCCTTTTTCTTCCTTCCAACTTTACTTTGCTTCTCTTTTTTTCTTTTCCTTCCAACTTCCTTTTCTTGTTTTCTTCCTTGTATTTCCTATTCCATTTTTCTCCTTTCCTCTCCTTCTTTTTTCTTTTTTTTCACCTTTCCTTTTTTTTAATTTTCCTTTCTTTTCTTTGATTCTTTCTTTCATTTGCTTTCTATTCCTTTTTCCTTTCCTTCCCTTTCCTTCTATTTTCCCTTCCTTTCATTTCCATTCTCCTCCCCTTCTTTCCTTTTCTTTCCCTTTTCTTCCTTCCAACTTTACTTTGATTCCCCTTTCTGTTCTGGTCCTTCCAACTTCCTTTTTATGTTTTCTTCCTTTTTTATTTCCCTTTTTTTTTCTTTTTCCTTTGTTCTCCTTTTTCTTTTCACTTTACATTTTTAAAGTTCCCTTTCTTTACTTTTATTATTATTTTTTTTCCATTTGCTCTTTATTCCTTTTCCTTTTTTCCTTGCATTACCCTTTTATTCAATTTCTCTCCTTTTTCTTCCTTTTTTTTTTTTCTCATACCTTTTTTTTTTCCTTGCCCTTTCTTTCTTTCTTTCTTTACTTTTTCCTCCTCTGCTTTTCCTTCCTTTTCTTTTCCTTTCCTTTGTCGTTCTCCTAGGGCCCATTTACACTTGCTTCGGCTTCGACACACATTAAAGCGCCTATTGCTTCAACATGCCATTTTTAAGTGTTTTTGATGCTTCGGGGGTGCTTTGATGATGCTTCAGTGGTGCTCCGATGATACTTTGATGCTGCTTCGGTGGTGCTTCAAGCAAGCTTTGTCCTAGACTTCTATGGGGGCTTTAAGATGCTTTGAAGCACCAATAAAGCAACGTGGGGTATAATTTTTGAAGCAAAGCAAAAGCAAGGTGTAAACCCTACTGCGAACCATTTTATTTAGTGATGGGGCTTTGACTGGCATTGAGAGAGAGCTTTAACAAAGCATTCCAAAGCCCTGTTTTGAAGCAAGTGTAAACTAGCTCTTTCATTCTCCTTTGCTTTATTTTGCTTCACTTGCCTTTCCTTTTCTTTCCTTACTTGTCCTTTCCTTTCTCTTCTCTCCCCCCCCCCTTTTTTTTCTTTCTATTTTTCCTCCTTTTTTCCTTTGCTTTTTTTTCATTCATTATATTTCCTTCTCTCTCCCATATCTTCTGCTACGCTACCTTCCTATCATGTGCTTTGCCTTCCCTTCCTTTCCTTTACTCTCTCCTAACCTCTCACATCCCTTTATTTATTTTACTTTCTTTCGTTTTCATTTATTCCCTTTTGCCTTTCTTTGTTTGCTTCCTTTTTCTTCCCCATTTCTTTTCTAGACCCATCCCTTAATTTTCTTTCTTCTCCTTTCCCTTCCTATCCTTTATTTTCAATTCCCTTGCTTTCCCTTCTTTCTTTCTTTATGTATGTATTATTTCTTTAACTTTTCTTTTCTCCCTTCCTGTCATTACTCATGCACTCACACATGCACACATACACACCTATAGAAGATACAGCATCTGTTGGCATCATTAGTTTAGAAGACACAGGGGAAGGATGTTACGATTAGTAGCTGTATCCCCAGCACGTGGTCAGCTCTTTAGGGCTCCTGCCTGATCCTCCCTCCTTCTTCTCTGCCGCTAATCCTTTATAATCCTCTAACTTTCTGGGTGGTTCTAATTTGTGCATGAGCCTCTCTTGGATCTGTCTTGGTACTGTAGGCTTTGTGGGTTACTGTGCACCAGGAACAGGTGGGATCCTCTTCTTAGTGGGGTCACTTAGGTAGAGTCAGGTGGTGTCAGGGACAGGATAGAGAGGTGACCTTGTGTCTTCCCTGCTGTCACCTCTGTGGGACAGCACTGTGACATATTTATGTTTCAACATAAAACGCTACACAAATCTTGAGAGACTGGCTTTTCCCTTTAAGAAAATAAGGCATCTAGGGATGAACTAAATCCAGAATAGAACTTCTTCTAATTTCTGGGTTTAGGAATCTGGAGCTTCAACTAGGATTGTTAGGAAATATTAGGATTGCGTAAAATTTCAGAGACAGGGATTGTGGCCAGATGTTTACAGAACGTATGAAGATGAAAAAATAGTTACTGAAGAAAAAAAAGTCTGTTTTGTGTGTGTGTGTGTGTAGTGAGGAAAAAAGATTTTTGATTCCCTTCAGATTTTTTAAATTTGCCCACTTACAAAGACATGTATAGTCTATATTTAGGCAGAGCTTTTTTTCTCAGAAAATAGGTGCAGGAACTCAACCACGACCCGTTCAGATTTCACAAACAGTAGAAGGGTCTTAAAGGGGCATTAAATACCAGAATTGCATTACATACAGTGTGCAGAGTTCAGGGGGTTACAAAGCAGTCACTTGTAAACACAGAAACCAGACTTCTGTGTTCACAAGTGATTGTGGTGAGCGGGCACCAAAGGGTCTTAGCCAAAGGTGGTGGAACTGAGTTCCCCCAAGTTCCCCCAGAAAAAAAGCCCTGTATTTAGGTCTGTTTTAAGTGATAGACAGAATATAAATCAAAAAGCCTGAAAAAACACGATACAATTGTTATAACTTTGAGTTGCAGTTCAATAAGTAAAATAAGTATTTGATTCCATACCAACCAACAATAATTCTGGCTCCCAGAGACTGGCTACAGTATGTGCTCATGTGATTAGCCCTGTAAATTTAAGAAGGTGCTCCTAACGACAACTTGTTTATTGTATAAGACACCTGCCCACAGAATCTTTCTTTCTTCCATTCAAACCCACCATCATGGGCAAGACCAATGAGCTGTCAAAAGATGTCATGGACAAGACTGTAGACTTGCACAAGGCTGGAATGGGCTACAATACCATCAACAAGAAGCTTGGTGAGAAGGAGACAACTGTTGGAGCGATTATTCGCAAATGGAAGAAATGCAAAATAACCATCAATCGCCCTCAGTCTCGGGCTCCATGCAAGATTTCACCTTGTGATCACGAGAAAAGTGAGGGATCAGTACAGAACTACACGGGAGGGGCTTGTGAATGATCTCAAGACAGTTGGGACCACGGTCACCAAAATCAAACAAACCATTTGTAACACAATACGTCACCATGGATTGAAATCCTTCAGTCCCCGCAAGGTCCCCATCCTCAAGAAGGCACATGTACAGGCCCATCTTAAGTTTGCCAATAAACATATAAATGATTTAGAGAAGGAATGGGAGAAAGTTCTGAGGCCATATGAGACCAAAATGTATCTATATGGTATTAATTTAGACTCGCCGTGTTTGGAGGAAGAAAAATGCTGACTACGACCCTAAGAACACCATCCCTACAGTCAAGCATGGAGGTGAAAACATTATGCTTCAGGGCTCTTTCTCTGCTAAAGGTACAGGCCAACTTTGCCACATTGAGGGGCCAATGGACAGGTCCATGCATTGTAAAATCTTGAATGAGAACCTTCTTCCCTCAGCCAGAAAAACTGAAGATTGGTTGAGAATGGGTCTTTCAGCATGACAATGACCCGAAATATACAGCCAAGGCCACAAAGGAGTGGCTCAAGAAGAAGCACATTAAGGTCATAGAGTGGCCTAGCCAGTCTCCAGACCCTAATCCTATAGAACATTTATGGAGGGAGCTGAAACTTTGAGTTGCCAAGTGACAGCCAAGAAACCTTAAGGATTTGGAGCAGATCTGTAAAGAGTAGACCAGAATCCCTCCTGAGATGTGTGCAAATTGTGTAACCAACTACAAGAAATGTCCTACCTCTGTGACTGCCAACAAGGGTTTCTCCACCAAGTGCCAAGTCATGTTTTGCTTGGAGATCAAATATATATATTTTTTTATTATTTTTTTTTATTAGATTTCTTGTTTTTGTGCATATTAGTACCTGTACATTCCCTAGCCCCATATATCCACGCTTTTAATGTTTTAAATACTGTTTCCAGCTCTAAAGCCTAGATGAGGACGACAAACCCCCCAAACTTGCTTCCAACGATCTGCCATGTCACATCTCATATTCCTGTCCAGACTGGTCCTCTTAAAAGAGGCTTGAAAACCTTCAGGGTTTGTTTCCTTGACCTGCCTATCACTACGCCATTTTTTGTGATTAAACTTTTATAAACTCATAATCTGAAAATAATTAACCCGAGAAAGTAGAAGCAGTTTCTAAGCTGTTGAATGGAATTCTTGGATTAAGTCTATTTGCCTCTTCTGGGTGAAGCTTATTGCAAGGAAGGAAAAGGTTTTGCTGAAAATCAGAAGCAGCTTTCGGGGTCGGAGACAAATATTTGCTAGAATTGCAGTGTTCCAGGATCACACGGCGAGGAATGTGCACATTTTCTGTACGATCGCCCATGTCTCCAATTAACACATTGGCTCCATCGATGAAGTAGGGTCATGGAAAACCTGGCCTACATTTTATTTATTTTTATTTTTTTAAGTTTAAAAATGTGTGCCTGGAAGAGGATGGGATCCTAAATGAACTGAAAGACTTTAGGGCAGATTGGGAGGGGGTGGGGTAAGATTCATATAAAGTCTACTATTTACAGATTGCATTGACTAAAATGGTAGCATAACTGCCTGAATTATATTTTAATATCTTTCCAAAATTTCAAATATCAGATTGTAAGTGGCAGGTTCTGCTCTGTTAGTCAACGAGTCTCTACTGCAATGCACAATCTAACATGTTTCAGACACTGGGAGCATAATGGCAGTGTGTGGTTGTGTGCCTAGTTGTTTGGTTGGTGTTTTGGATGAAAATCCCCCATCACCCCTCCAGTCCTCTGAAATGACTGTGTGAAATGAAATTAAGTGATGTTGGACAGAGGCAGACCAGAGGGGTGGAGCTTGTAGGATCAGGAGGAAGGAAATGGAAGGCCCATTCTTTGAAAATAAGTGACTTTGACAGGATAATTTTTTGACCAAATGTTATAAAAAGTGTAAAAAAAACTTGCATCAAACTCACTAATGCTTCAAAAAATGTCAAACCCTTTAGTTTACCAAGTCCAGTTCAATGAAGACAATTTGACATATATATATATATATATATATATATATATATATATATATATATATATATATATATTATATTTTACAAAGAATTTTATTATTATCCATAGCAACTTCACAGCTTAACAGTGTAAAGGATACATTATGAATAAACATAACAGAAGAATAGCATTTTTATGTAGACTCGTCCTATAGACTGGTCAGCAGTGGGTTTTAGGATTGTGGCCTCTTGGGAGGGAGTTGTCAGAACTGGACAATTAAGAATAGTGTGGTAATCAGCTGGTTGCGGAGGGATGAGATCACACTGTCCTGGTGCACAGCGCTCTTAATCACATGATGCAACAGGTTGGCATTTCTGCCTTGGCACATTCTCCCCACTGAGCCATACAAATTCCTCCCTGATCCCATCCAGATGCAGCTGCCATGGCAGCCTTCGCCAACAGCTCAGACGATATCATCAAATCCTCCAAGTTTCCAGCTGCCTACGCTCCAGCGCCCAATGAAGTCCCAAAGATTGAGACCGACTACTGGCCAGGCCCACCCTCAGTCGCCGCCATAGGTAGGCAGACCAAACTGTTCACAACGTGGCTCTTTTCCCATGAACCGGTAGGCCCAGGAGGATTGGCAGAGCGGAAAACACATCTGCAGAGGTTTTCAGGAGTATGCTGGCTGTAATTTTGAAGATCCGGTTTGGTGAGGCTGTTTGTTCTGGCATCATATCTCTATGGTGTTCATTAGCTGGGATTGACAGCACTAGCGTGTTTTCTATCTCTTAATGTTGATCAGAGTTGTAACTATGTGTAATGGTACCCCACAGCAAAACAATTGCCTCTCTGATCGCTAATTCTTCTACCAATACAGAATACTTACTGCTTGCATATCAAGTGTATCGAGAGTTCCAAAATACTGTATATACATGAATTACCTGTATCAAAATGTACTTGTCATGTGATATTGCTTCCTGAATAATTCCCATTGCAGTTGCCCCATTTGCTATGGCTAAGTTACACCCTTGATGTTGATTGTCATGAGATGTGGGATTGCTAGCCAAGCACATTATGTGTCTTCTGAGTTGGTATCTCCTCCATAAGACACATACATAATGGGGAATATTTTTCAAAACTGATATACTCCATATAGACAAAATGATATGAAAAAAATCAGACTTTATGTATTTCAGTCATTTGATGGAAGCTGATGGATTGCTTTACCCATGAAACATCTTGGAGACTCCTACTCTGAAATCTCCTACTTTGCTCAGGTTTACTAGGAGTCTCACTCCTCCAACTGTATATAGTGTAAAATAAATGTAGTCTCTTATAGCAGTTGGGTGTAGCTGAGAACACAGATGCATAGATCTCAGGGATGGAGCCTCTGAGATATGGGAAACCACTAGATACTTCCAAAACTGTGATACCATTTTTGTGGGCTAATCCATTCCATTCCCAAGAGAATACATTTGTCAGTTTGAAAGACAGATCCACAGTGATCATATTATAGCTGAAAGTCAACATTTGCATTGTACGGCTAAAGGTTTGTAGACACCTGGCCATTAATATAAAATTGGTTCCTATAACATCCTCCATTCTTTTGAGAAGGCTGTTCACAGAGTGTGTCTGTGGGAATTTGTGCTAGTTTCTAAAGTCAGGTACTAATGCTCACAATTGCCATTCCAGCTTATACCAAAGGTGTTCAGTAGAGTTGAGGTCAGTGTTCTGTGCAGGCCACCCCAGTTCCTCCTCACCAATCTGGTCAAACCAAGACTTTTTGGAGCTGGCTTTTGCACAGGGGCATAGTCATGTTAGAACAGAAAAGGGTCTTCACCAAACTTCTACCACAAGGTTGGAAGAACATAGATGTCTAAATAGTCTTTGTATACTGTAGTATTAATAGTCGTATTCATTTGTAGTATTAGTAGTCTTCTTCATTGTAGTATTAATAGTCTTCTTCTTTGTAGTATTAAGTCGTCTTCATTGTAGTAATGATGGTCTTGTTCATTGTAATATTAAGTCTTTTTCATTGTAGTATTATTAGTCTTCTTCATTGTAGTATTAATAGTATTCTTCATTGTAGTAATAATGGTCTTCAAACGTCTGAACTCAATCATTTAGAGGGGGGACCCACATACTTTTGGCTTATAGAAAGGTCTGATGGTCAGGTGTCAACAAACTTTTGCCTATCCAAAAAAGACAAAAGAAAAGAAATCACCGCTCCAGGTGAGACCTGTAGACGATCAAGGATAATTAGATTACCAAGGTGCTGGCGATGCAAATAGCAACGATGATGAAGAAAAGAGGGAAGGACGGCCGCACTCCAAGGATTTTCAAACGAAAAAAGTTGTCTTTATTGTAAATCCAAAAACATGTACAGTCACAGCAATCACAGAAAACAGGACAGCCGACGCGTTTCGCACTCGATCAGTGCTTAGTCACTTTTGCCTATATTCTGTATTCGTTGCCTGTTGTGTCATTTTTTTATGGCAAAACATTTTTCTGAAGTATCCCCTTGTGTATATGGACTGTGATACAACTCATGAAACAAGCAATATGTCTTCTACTTACTACATTGATCTTTGTTTCCATCTTCTCTCCACCTTCTGTGTTCCACAAATCACACATTACTCTGTGTGAGATTTTCGTGCTTCATAAAGTGTGATTTGCCGAAATCTATAGATCCCAAAGTACTACAGCCATTGTTTGAGTCTGGATCGTTTTACATTTTGCTTGATATTTACCAGAATATTTGAATTCTTATGGCCTTCAGTTAATTAATTTTGGAACTCAAGGAATTAGATCCCTCTGTACTTAAATGAATTTGTGGATCTTGAGGATCTGTAGATCTATCTATCTTAAAAGCTGCATTTATCTGTAATACGTAAAGACCAACCTCAATCAAATATATTTTTCATTTTGGATTAAATGGAAGGTTAGAATCAATGTCCACCTTCGGTAGACTTTCCCTATTTTCTGTCCTGGTGACCACCCAGGGCGATAGAAGAAATCCCACCTTTCGACGGTTGATTTATCCCTTCCATACCCTATCCAAAATGAAAAAAGCAAATGTTTTGGCTATACATCTCCTTTAAGCCACAATGTACCCGACTGGGTCTTCAAGATAAACTCTTGTTCCCAACTGTTACTTAAACTTAATTTAACTCTAAACTCTTGGCCCCACACAGCTCCCCACTGTTATATATGATTGCTCACAATACATGCCCTTTAAGCGTGGCAGAAATATTACTGAAAACTGATGTCTGCACATTTTGTGTAATTGTGGATCTCTTTTGTGGAGAATTTTCAGAAACCCAGCCAATCATGATTGAGGATCAATTGTATGATTCCCAGTGGACTGGAAAAATCTGTGTATGTCGGTGTTCATATATATATATATATATATTAAAGCGACGCTGTGCCGAATTGCAAAAAGTGGCCTGGTCTTTGGCCAGCCAAATGGCCTGGGGCTTAAGTGGTTAAAGAGACTCATTCATTATGAAGGGCCTGCCAAACAGACATTACTTTTTAGGAACACAGCTCACCACAACGCATGGCGTGTGTGTTGTGGTGCGTTGCAGCTTTAGTTCAATGCCTGCTACTGTAGATCTATGTTGGGTGTCATTCTACATGAATGGCAGTGCAGCACACAGTACAGGCTTTATATGCACTCCCTCCCCGAGTCCTCATGTACAGCTGTCTGTTGCCAATGGGGGGGTCTCACTCCGTGTGACTATATATCTATATATATAATTCCAGACACAATATCCACATTGATATAGAAGGCACTTCATTTAGCATCCTACATGTTGTGTTTTCAGCCTCTGGGGTCCCAGGCATGTGTCACATGGTAGCCGGATTTACCATCTGCAGCGTATCCCCAATACAGTGACACTCGGCTGTCCCGGAACAATCACCCCTCTGTATTATCCATCCTAAGGCCTAATAAGTCTTCATAAATAAGCAACGTTTCAAGTGGACCTGTCAGATCCCAGTTTCCGGCGGATGAGTTGATACAGAATGTGCTCTGTTTAAGCCCAAGTGAACTTTCTTATTAAATCAGCTAAATATGTTCCAGATGCATCAAAATTTAATGTGTGTAAGCTTTACAATTGCCTTTAAAAAGTAGCCACAGTCTGAGTAGGAGAGCCTGTCCCCCTGCCAGCATGCTGCAGAGAAGGATCTTGCAGTGTGTTTGGAAGCAGTGGTTTCTTTGCAGAGGTCAGAGCTAGAGATCTCCAAGCAGCAGGGAGCGTGACCATTGCAGATTGTAGAGCTATAACTGTGACTTAGCAGGGGGCATGTCACACCTCTGCAGAGAGACCACTGCTTTCACAAAGAAAGCAGCATGCTGGCAGGAGAAAGGCTTTTCTTCCCAAGCTGCTTTCTAAAGAAAATAGACCTTAAGACATTGAACTCATATTTGTTTTATTGCAACTGAATATTCTTATGTGTTTTAAAGTGGCTGTAAACCCTGACATATACCTAGTGATGTGATTGGCCTCAGGTGATACAAAAAGATGAAACAAATCTACATAAGTTGTAGGTTGTTTATCTGCCGTCTTTTCTTTTTTTACATCCATTCAAGGTCCAGAATTTGCAGCTCAGTAGGGAGTGCTCTGAGAACTGATTGGAGGGAAGAGACAAACCTCCCTTCACACAGCACATAGGAACAGAGCTGAGACTCAGTCACAGGCTGTGTGCTGGAGCTTCCTCCCCTGTCACCTTTTTTCTCTTGGTGTCAGGAAAACTTGTCAGAAGTGATGCATACTTATAGCAGAGGAATGAAGCAGCAGACAGAAATGACACTTATAGGCCATACACACAGGCTGAATATCAGGCGGTTTCTATTGAACCGGCAGCATTCGGCCCAAGTGTGCGGCAGCCGATTCGACAGAAGCCGGCTTCTGTCGAAGGGGCATAACCGAAAAATGGTCTGCAAAGCAGCATCGGGATCAGCGCTCTCAGCCAATGAAAGGAGGCTGTCCCAATTCCTTGTCAATAAGCAGGCTGGACCGCTGTGAGCTAACCGCACAGTAACTATATTAGAAAGTTCATTGTCATCTTATTTTCGGGGATTAGGTGACCCGAGGAGGCGGTCGAGCGGCCGGGAAGAAGAGGATGAGGAACTGTTAAAACGTCGCCAGCTGCAGGAGGAGCAGTTAATGAAGGTGAGAGAGCCAATGTAAATAGATTGCTTAATTCTTCCTCTCTATTCGTCCTGTTTACCATTATCATTGAGAGTCGAAGTGAAAGAAAATCCCAAGTTTTGGGCTGTCCCCAGAAAAGTTAGAGGGGAAATTTTCCAATAGGGATACTAGTTCTGGTGACCGGGGGGGTCCCCAAGGGATTTCCTCTCGCTTCCTGTTTCTCTATGGGGCACAAAGTGAAGGGAAATCTTTGCAATGGGACACAGATGGAAAAAAAAAATTAAAATCTGAAAGGAGTTATAACTCTTCCTTACTCTAGCCAAAATGAAAAAAAAAAATGCCTATAGTTCTACTTTAATCTCTTCTAAAATAAGTAAATACAACTAGTATAGAAAACTAAATAATCTGTGTATAAGGCTGTTGCTGTGTCAACTCCTTCCTGTGTTACGACCTGAAGTCTGACCAGGAAGTAAGGCAGAAGTAATGAAGCAGTGTGTTTAAACAGTCATGAAGAGAGTGAGGTTTAGTGTTGTAGAATTAATGGAAACCTGTTTTATTTTTGCAAAAGAAGTAACAAATACTAATAATATTGATACATAGGGGAGCTGGTATTTAAAAGAAAAAAAAAGTGAACTTAGCCTTTAACCCCTTGCCGCCCAGCATACGAACATATGCAGCCTCGGCTTTCGGGGGATATGCTGGGATGATGCCCGCAGCTGCAGGCATCATCCTGGTATCATTTTTTAGAGCCGGTGATTGGCTTTACAGGAATAACAACAAATGCGGCTAAAAGGCGCTCGGTTGTTATCTACGAGCCGTCGCCTCCAGTGCCTAGAGAGAGACTGAAACAAAGACGCGAACGGCTTCGATCCAGTCTCTTTCATGTAAACACGTCACAACGTCACTTCCTGCTTACTTGGCTGCCAATGGCGCCTGTTTTAAAAAAAAGACACAGTATTCAGAATCTCCGTTTTAGGTGATCTGAATACTTTGAAGTGCAAAGGAGGGATTGGGGGTCCTTTAGACCCCCGATCCCTCCATAAAGAGTACCTGTCACCACCTATTACTGTCATAAGGATGTTTACATTCCTTGTGACAGCAATAAAAGTGATCAAAATTATTATTATTTTTTTAAAACACAATTTTATTTTATAAAAATAAATAAGGGGAAAAAAGCTGGCGCAGCAAAGAAAACGCATTTGGAAAGCCGCTCCTGCATATGTAAACGGTGTTCAAATCACACATGTGAGGTATCCCTGCGATTGTCAGAGCGAGAGCAATAATTCTAGCACTAGATCTCCCCTAAAAACTCTAACCTGGTTACCGTAAAAATAAATAAAGCATTGCCTATGGAAATTTTTAGGTACCGTAGTTTGTCGCCATTCTACGAGTGTGTGCAATTATAAACCATGACATGTTTGGTATCTATTTACTCGGCATAACATCATCTTTCATATTTTACAAAAAAATTGGACTAACTTTACTTTTTCATTTTTATTTTTTTATTCATGAAAGCGTCTTTTTCCCAAAAAGTTGCGTTTAAAACAGCGCTGCACAAATACCGTGTGACATAAAATATTGCAACAATCGCCATTTTATTCTCTAGATGCTCTGCTAAATTATATATATATATATATATATATATATATATATATATACACAATAATGTTTGGGGGTTCTAAGTCATTTTCTAGCAAAAAATACGGATTTTAACTTGTAAACACCAAATGACAGAAATAGCCTTAGTCATGAAAGGGTTAAGGCCCACCTCCATGTCAGACAGGCAACTTATTTGCAGCAATCCTTGTTTCTTGATCGTACATCACGGGACACAGAGCGCATAGTCATTACATATGGGTTATATGGGTACCTTCAGGTGTGGACACTGGTGTAATCAACTTCACAGGAAGTTCCTCCCTATATAACCCCCTCCCACTGAGAGTGCTCTAGTTTTTTCGCCAGTGTCTTAGGTGTTGGTCACGTCTAGCTGTCCCTCGGAGGTCTCGGGACCCAGGATAGCTAGCCGGATCCGTCCGAAGTGCTTCAGAGCCAAGATCTACGGTACCCGGGCCCTGCTGGAGTGGGGTTTTGCCTATAATGCCTCTCCTTGGAGGGCTGGATTCTGGGCTCCAGTGCCTTAGTCTCTTCCAAGAACTAAACGCTACTGATGCCAGGATGCTATATAGGTCCAGGGGTGTGGGTTCCTTAACACAGGACCCCGGTCCCTGAAGGTCCAAGACAATACCCACGGAGATGGGGGAAGGTTGGGCCTCTTGCATTTTGCAATACCCTGCGGCGTGGAGCAGGTAAGAGGGAACCTGCGGGACTTGGTTCGACAGTAGGTATCCCCCTGGGGGTTCTGGGTTGGCTAACAGTATGCTGGTGCATCAGCCACTATCTCCACTATGTCTGTTGAGGCAGGATGGGATTCTAATGTTTACCCAGATAATATGTAGATATATGTATACTTGTGTAAATTATATATTTGCTACTCACCCCAGGTCTGCCTGTTAACACTGATACTGCAACCCCACATGTTTTAAAGAGGAAATTGCTGGTAAAAAACTCCTGTTTCTTAGGAAGCCCAAGGGGACAGCTTCCTCGCTGTGTGTGCACTACAATAAGATTAGTGCTTACCTGGTGTCTGTTGGTGCTGCATAACGCTGGTCCATGTTGTTCCTCTGCTCTGCTTCCTCCATGTGGTTTCAGCGTGGTGCGCGCGATCGTGCGCGCGATTGTGCGCGCGTGTGTGCGCGCGTGTGTGCGCGCGTGCACGCCGCCTTTTATAGCGTCGGCGTGCGTCGGGGGGGGCGGGCCAGCAGCGTCAGGGTCTGTATAAAGGGAAAACTTCTCTCGGGCTGGTCTTTCCTCCTGAAGGCAGAGGAAGACAGGATACAGAGCGTGCAGCTGGGTCTTTTGGCCACACAGGGACACCTAGTGGCGGTTTTGTGGATCTTCAGGTCTAGGACTTAGGTCCACTATTGACCAGAAAAAAAAAAAAAAAAAGTTTGTTGCTTAAAGGGACTCAGCCTTAGATCCAGCAGTATCTGAGTCTACCTTGGACTCCGGCTAACGGGCATTGGTGTGTCAATACTCACAGGTTTCCTCAGTATTGCCACCTCCCAGGCGGGTAAAAAAAAAAAAAAAAAAAAAGAAAATTTTTTTGAAAAAAAAAAAAAAAAGGAAAAAGAAGTTCTTTTTTCATTTTTCCTCATACCTGCCCTCATATTGGTTACTCCTAGCTGCAACAGTCAGGTGTTGGCTATAGGGGTGACCCAAGGTTGTACAATGGCTCCAAAGGGATCTGGACCAGCCAAGGCTGCTAAAGGTGCCAAAAAGCAAAAAGGGTCTCCATCGGGGTCAGAGGATTTGGGCCAGGCTTCTACGGCCCCACCCTCGCCAGTTAGGACACCGAGTGGCATAGTACAAGAGCCATTGGGGGTGCTGGGGGCAGAGGCGGCCCCCGATCCACCCATTCCCGTTTACGTGACGGAAGAAATGCTAGCAGCCACCATGTGTGGGCTAGAGAAAAGGTTAACTGCGTTGTTTTCCCGTCCTTGCCCAAGTAGCAAGCGGGCTAGATCCCCCTCACCCAGTGTGGGGTTTTCAGATGCGGAGGTCTCCTCTTCAGAGGAACGGGACCCACAAGGGGATCAGGCAGACCCAAGTCCCGACGGTTCAGACAGGGAAAATTCCACTATAGATGAATATTTTTCGGCCTCTCAAGCGGAGGGCCTGTGGATCCAGTCTTTGACAGATATGGTTCGCACTGCCTTTAAACTTCCAGTGCCAGAACTAGTAGCCCCGGAGGTATCCTCATTGGGTTCTTTAAAGGCTCCATTAACTTGTGCATCTTTTCCAATGCACCCCCTTCTGCGGAACGTGATTTACCAGGATTGGGCTCGACCTGATAGAATCTTTGTCCCTCCTAAAAGATTCTCTATTCTCTACCCTATGGAAGAGGAATATGTGAAGAAATGGGCTCTCCCTACAGTGGACGCAGCCATTTCCTGCGTGAATAAATCCCTGACTTGTCCGGTTGAAAATGTCCATATGTTCAAGGATCCGGTCGACAAGAAATTCGAGACCCTACTGAAAGCAGCTTTCACCTCAGTAGGTGCCATGGTTCAGCCAGCAGTAGCAGCCATTGGTGTTTGTCAGGCCTTGAAGGATCAGGCAAAACATATATTAAAGGACATGCCGGCTCAGCATACTCATGAATTAGCAGAATTCCCGAGGGCTCTCTGCTTTGCAATAGATGCTATTAAGGACTCCATCCAACAGGCATCTCGTTCATCTCTACTGATGGTTCACATGCGTCGTCTTTTGTGGCTAAAGAACTGGTCAGCAGAGGCACCCTGCAAAAAGCTTTTAGCAGGGTTTCCCTTTCATGGGGGAAGACTATTCGGGGAAGACCTAGATAAATATATCCACACCATATCAAGTGGAAAAAGTACTTCCTTACCGGTCAAGAAAAGACCGCGTGGGCCCACGTTTAAACGACAGGCCATTGTAGGCTCGGCCCCTTCGACTTCTCGTCAGTATCGACGGCCTCCCGGGCGTTCAGCAGTTAATAGTCGCCCACAGGGACAAGCCGCGGCAAACAAGAGGCCCTGGTCTCGCAAGCCGGCTAAACCAGTCATCAAGTCAGATTCATGAAGGGGCGCCCCCACTCTCTTGGGTGGGGGGGAGGCTTCAGTTTTTCTCCGAAGTCTGGAAGGCCAGAATTCCCGACGCTTGGGTTCGGTCCGTAGTAGCCTCAGGCTACAAACTAGAGTTTCGAGAAATCCCCCCTCCTCATTTTCAGGGGTCAAGTCTTCCAAGCGACCCGTTAAAGAGGGCCTCTCTCGTAAAGGCGTTGGATCGCCTCTTGCTCCAAGGAGTAATTGTAGAAGTACCAACCCAAGAAAAGGGTCTGGGATTCTACTCCAACCTTTTTGTTATACCAAAACCCAATGGCGACGTCAGGCCTATATTAGACCTCAAACGCCTAAATCGCTTTCTAAGGATTCAGACCTTTCGTATGGACTCCATACGTTCAGTGACAGCCAGCCTGCATCAGGGCGACTTCCTAGCATCTATAGACATAAAGGATGCATATCTGCATGTGCCGATTTACCCAGCACATCACAAATTTCTTCGTTTTACGATAAACCAAAGTCATTACCAGTTCGTAGCCCTCCCTTTCGGGTTGGCAACAGCTCCACGGGTATTCACAAAGGTGTTAGCCCCGGTGCTAGCCGTCCTAAGGACAGAAGGCATCTTGGTCCTAGCATACCTGGACGATCTCCTGGTTATCGACAGTTCAGCTTCCAACCTCAATCATGCAGTAGTCCGCACAGTGCGGCATCTAGAAGAGTTCGGGTGGATTGTGAACCAAGAAAAATCAAGGTTACAACCCACAAGACAGTTGGAATATCTAGGCTTTCGGTTAGATACAGAATGCCAGAGGGTATTTTTACCTCAAAAGAAGATCAGGTCGTTGATTCAAACGATTCAAATAGTCTTAGGCAAAAAGAAGCCGACTATTCGCCTATGCATGCGACTGCTGGGAAAGATGGTGGCCGCCTTCGAAGCAGCGCCCAATGCCCAGATCCATACCAGAATTCTGCAAGCAGCTATTCCATCTGCTTGGAACAAGTCCATACAGGCATTAGACCGTCCATTAGTTCTTTCCCCAGGAGTCAGGCGCAGCCTGTACTGGTGGCTGATCTCTCAAAAATTATCAAAAGGGAAAACCTTTTGCCCCATCTCGTGGAAAATAGTAACCACAGATGCCAGCCTAACAGGTTGGGGGGCAATCTTAGGAAAACGGACCCAGCAGGGACAGTGGTCAGAGGCAGAAAGTCTGCTTCCCATCAATGTCCTAGAGATCAGAGCTGCTCGGTTGGCCCTGGTCGCCTGGACTCTCCCCCTGCAGGGTCTGCCAGTAAGGATACAGTCCGACAATGCCACGGCGGTGGCATACATAAACCACCAGGGGGGCACAAGGAGCCTAGCGGCTCAAAGGGAAGTAAACCTGATTTTTTCATGGGCCGAAGCCCATGTACCCTGCATCTCAGCAGTGTTCATCCCAGGGATAGACAATTCTCAAGCAGATTTTTTGAGTCGTCAACAGTTACTCCCGGGAGAGTGGTCTCTGCACCCCCAGGTATTCCAAGAGATTTGCCAAAGATTCGGAGTTCCCGATGTGGACATCATGGCAACAAGATTCAACAAAAAATTGGACAAATTCGTATCCCGAGCCAGGGACCCCTCGGCCTACGGGACCGATGCGTTGGTTTGCCCCTGGCACCAGTTTTCTCTCCTGTATGCGTTCCCTCCACTACAGATGATTCCCCGCCTTCTACGAAGGATCAGGGTGGAGCGCAGGCCGGTGATCCTGGTGGCCCCAGCCTGACCCAGAAGGGCTTGGTACGCACTCATCGTGAGGATGTCAGTAAGGGCACCGTGGCCACTCCCCCTGCGCCCAGATCTGCTGTCTCAGGGCCCGATCTACCACCCTGCTTCACAGCAGCTAAATTTGATGGCTTGGCGGCTGAATCTCTAATTCTTAAGGGCAGAGGCCTCTCTGCCCAAGTCATATCTACGTTAATTCAAGCTAGAAAGCCAGTCTCTAGAAATATCTATTACAGAGTCGGGAGAACCTATGTGGAGTGGTGCGAGTCTCAAGGAGGGCATCCTCGCAAGTTTTTTATTGACAGGATCTTGCGATTCCTCCAGGTTGGCGTTGACAAGGGGTTAGCTCTTAGTACTCTAAAGGGGCAGGTGTCTGCCTTATCGATATGGTTTCAAAGGCCTTTGGCCACACATTCGCTTGTGAAAACCTTTTTGCAGGGGGTCTTACATGTAAATCCCCCTATTAGAGCTCCCCTCTGCCCCTGGAATTTAAATCTGGTCTTGTCAGCTTTACAAAAGCAGCCGTTTGAACCTCTGACAGAAATCCCTCTTGTGCTGCTAACCCGAAAGTTGGTTTTCTTGGTGGCTATGGCTTCGGCCAGAAGGGTCTCCGAGCTGGCAGCCTTGTCTTGCAGGGAACCGTACCTGATTCTGCATAAGGACAGAGTGGTTCTGCGGCCTCAGCCTTCTTTCCTTCCTAAGGTCATATCCAATTTTCACTTGAATCAGGACCTAGTCCTACCATCCTTCTTTCCTACTCCCCAGTCCAGAGAGGAAAGACTGCTTCATACTTTGGACGTGGTCCGAGCCATGAGGGTCTATCTCAAGGCTACAGAAAAGATTCGGAAAACAGATGTGCTTTTCATTCTCCCGGATGGCCCCAAGAAGGGTCAGCCGGCTGCCAAGTCTTCCTTGGCTAGGTGGATTAAGCAGCTGATTTTTCAGGCCTATGGTCTGAAGCGCGTTCCACCGCCCTTATCAGTTAAGGCCCATTCTACGAGGGCCATGAGTGCCTCTTGGGCGGCACACCATCAGATCTCTATGGCACAGGTTTGCAAGGCGGCAACCTGGTCTTCCGTACATATGTTTACTAAATTTTATAAGTTGGACGTCACAAAGGCTGCGGACGCAGCATTTGGGCAGGCGGTCCTACGGGCAGCAGTATAGAATCCTCTGGCCCAGTTCACGCCCCTTTTTTTCTGTTGGTGGAGCTATTTTACCTCCTGATATATTTTCTGTTTGGCTATTTTTGGCCTTACGGTCTCCCTCCCTTCATGGAGCATTGCTTTGGGACATCCCATATGTAATGACTATGCGCTCTGTGTCCCGTGATGTACGATCAAGAAAAAGGGATTTTTAATAACAGCTTACCTGTAAAATCCTTTTCTTGGAGTACATCACGGGACACAGAGCTCCCACCCCTCTTTTTGGGGAACATTGTGTAACCTCAGAGAAATTGCTTGCTACAAAACTAGAGCACTCTCAGTGGGAGGGGGTTATATAGGGAGGAACTTCCTGTGAAGTTGATTACACCAGTGTCCACACCTGAAGGTACCCATATAACCCATATGTAATGACTATGCGCTCTGTGTCCCGTGATGTACTCCAAGAAAAGGATTTTACAGGTAAGCTGTTATTAAAAATCCCTTTTTTCTTAAGTGATTTCTTGCTTATTTCCTAAGTCTTTCTAATACAGTAATTTTGCAGCAATTTGGCCCTCAGCGATGGGGTTTGAGCAGTGTTTCAGGTCCATGACCGGCTTTGCCAGCAGTGATTCCTGTGCATTCACCTCTATGGCTTAGCTACAAGTCAGTAATTGTAGCAGAAATGAATCACTGCTATAAAAACGCCTGAAATGGCCCTTGTTATACAGTAGCAGATCAACAGTTCGTTACATCTTCTATGAATGTTTCCAAAACATTATCAACTATTTACAACTGTTTTCATAACTGATGTCTGATGTGGTTTCATTTTTAGCTGAATTCAGGTCTGGGTCAGCTGATACTGAAGGAGGAGAAGGAGAGCCGAGAGAGACCGCACTCTGCCGGCCGGTACGACCCCTCGGTCCTGTCTTGTAAGTCGCCGTTCAGTTCTGTGCGCTCTTATTTTAATTTTATATTTAGATTGTCTGTCAAGGTTCTCATTTATCCAGGTCATCAAAAAAATTGGGAAGGGGTTTGGAAGGGGAAGGGGAAGAAAAGAAAAATAGGAAAAGGGGAAAAAGAAAAAGGGAAGAAGGGGGATGGTAGAAGGGTGAAAAACATATAAGGAAAGGATACACAGGAAAAGCACTCACATACGCTACATCCGTATATAGTATATATGCAAAGAAAAAATATCCAATCACAAAGTGAAAGAATGGCGGACTTTGAGGCAGTGCGGAAGTATGTTAAAAGATATATTTTAATACAAAAATAAAAATGAAGGATTATACAATTTTACAATATATAAAGAATATACTTGACATAGGTAAAATGTAACCCTATAGGTTACAAGAGTATTGGAGCAAATCCCTTGAAGTCGCCTACGCGTTTCGCCGTTGGGCTTCTTTAGGGCGAGACAGAGAGGATTTTAGGGAAGGGGAAGAATGTAATACAGTCGTGTAATCTGAAACAACATATACAGTATTAGTACATTCTAAAAACTTTAATTTAAACAAATGAAACATAGGTAGAAAATGCAAAATTGAAATTACATAAAAAAATCGTAGGGTAAGGAAGTTGCATGTATATATATACACATATGCATAGAGTGGCTACATCACCTAGTGGAACACGATAAGTATATTCACTCACCGAATTCAGGCATCAAAGGTGCCAGGGTGTTCAAATATAGGTATTGTCATCTATTAAGGCGTCTTGAAGGGTCTAATAAAGATAAAGTATATTTTTACCAAAAAGGCCATAAAGTAAACTATAGAAGAGGGCTACATAAGTTCGTACATAGGAAGAGAATTGATAAAGATAGTGTGACAGAAGTTTTCAATAAACATACCAGTGATCCATGTAGTGACGTGAATACTAACAAAGGTCCCCGAATATCAGGAATTCTATGGTACAGCACGCCATTTCAATAGGTACCAGAAACTGTGTTATAACATCCAGTAAACAATAGTTCCTTGTCTGTAGGTAAATATAAAATGAATAAATAGCCTGTCCGTCTATCTAACTCTTCTAATGTATTAAAAAGTCAGAAAAAAATACCTGGAAAATCCTAAGATGGAACTAGAGCTGGGGCCGCTTCTTATGCACAATCAAGCATCCAAGCAAGTAAAAGCTCCAAAGTAAATTCTGGACAAACGCTTTTTATCAACAGTGTGATCTACAGCAACCTCAGTGGTGCTGGGAGAGCAAAAAGTAAAAATAATAAGAACCGCATCATTATCACATCACGCAATGAATCCTTCAGTTCAAGTGCAAGAGAGTATGCTTACCATATAGATGTTTGGTCTGTGTGTGCCCCAGGGTCACAACAAGCGTTGTGTACATTGCAGATCATAACAGCTGGGTTTAAATAGGCCGCGATATTTGACGTGATGACGTCATCTTCGTGCGTCACGTTCACGCCGGCGCATAAACAAAGGATGGTTGACATCGACGTATGCTGCAGTGGGCGGGTCGGATCCAGCCCGACCGCCCCTCCGCGTCTCCGATTGGCCCGAGGGGTGTGTCTATGTTCGCCCAGACAAACACTGGGCCACTGAACAACCATGATGACACCACACAGCAGCGTGAAGGCCCAAACAGAGCAAAACGGCCGACATGAAAGCACGCATAGCTGGCAAGCCAGACCCGACATGACCGCCCCTCCGCATCTCCAATTGGTTGGGGGGGCGTGTCATCCCGAGCGGATGGAATAACATCGCATCTCGGCATCACCCTACGTGAGCACGGTAGCCAGTCAGAAACTGCTCCACGTCCGCAGCACAAGACAAAGAGAAGAGGCATCAAAACAGCCAATGGCACAGCAAGAGATATTCTTAAAGAACTTCAAAAAAGATAAATCAAAAGGATATGTCAGAGTATATAGCCGTGTGGTCTGTTCACCGCAGGTTCTAATATTATAATCTGCAGTGAACTCCTATTCTAAGTGCAACACATTTTCAGAGGTCACGAGAGTCACATCAAGCACCACAAATGGGGGGTAAATCGGCAGATAACACGTTCCAGAAAAAATATACATTTGCTCCATAGCCAAGTCGGAAGAAAAAGAAAGAAAAATGAGATTAGATAGATGAGCGTGATTTTACTAAAAGATGCTTTGCCACATTTACACAGTGTATAAATAAAATACATCCAACCTCCCAAACGATATAAAATAGAGTATCTACATGCAAAATAAATTAAAATACTTCCTAATTAGCATTAAACCAATATAGGGATGGTATAGTACAAAAGAAAAAATGATCATAAACAAAACAAATATATATATATATATGTTTCTGGATAAGTCAACCGTTATTTATAGATCTCCTATGGGTCATGTGTCTTGCTGGTGGGTTTAGTCCTTGATTTTGTCACACTGTTCAACTCATCATGGGACAGACTATCACATCTATGGCCAACCTTCAAAGAAGGGAGGGACATAAAGTCCATGAAGTAGGTAGAGAGAGGGAGGGGCTATGATCTAGTAGATTTATATCATTGAATTATATATTTAAAAAAGGTTTGAAGCTGATAGCTTCATTCAGACCTGGAAAATAATTTGCCCGGAGGCGATAGATCCATTTAGTTTCACATTGTAGTACCCTCTGATCAAAGTTGCCTCCCCTTGAGTCCTCCGGAACGGACTCAAGGGCAGAGAACCTGAATACAGAGGGCTCGTATTTATGTTTAAATGCAACATGGCAACCCATTGTGGTGTTGAGAAGACCGTTGGTGGCATAGTAAACATGGTCTTTTATTCTTTTCCAAAAGGGGCGTATGGTTTTCCCTACATAAAAGCTGCCACATTGGCACAAAATAATGTAGATAACCCCTTTGGTTTGGCAAGTGATATGTTGCCGTATTTTATGAATTTGACCATTTGGTAGCTGGATGGTAGTGCCTTCTAACACCATATAACAATAGTTGCACTGTTTGCACTTAGATAAACCTGGATCGTCTGAAAATTCTGTGTTGGATCTACAGTATTTGCTCCTGACCAATCGATCACGTATAGAGGTTGCACGTCTATAGGTGATTTCTGGTTTTTGGCCAATATATTTAGACAGGGTCTGGTCAACCGTCAACAGGTGCCAGTGTTTGTCCATAATCGCTCGCACCTGTTTGTGTTGATCGGAGTAAGTTGTAATAAATCTAGTAGTGTCTGGTCCACATTTTTTAGTAGTTTTAGAGAGAATCGCCTCTCTCCGCTTGCCCATTGTTCTATTGAAGGCCTTTTTAAGGCATGTCCTGCTATAACCCCTATTAAAGAGTCTAGTGTAAAGCTGGTCTGCTTCTACTTTAAATTTGGCATAGTCTGAGCAATTACGTCGCAATCGTAGATATTGCCCATACGGTATACTCCAAATTAGGGGTAATGGATGGGCACTTTAGGCATGAAGAATTGTATTCCCAGCCGTGGGTTTGCGCTAAAGAGAGGTGTTGATCATTCCCTTCTCATTGACATAGATGAGAATGTCAAGGAAAGCGATTTCCGATTTGCTCGAGCACATTGTAAATTTTAAATTATAGTCGTTATGACTCAGTAGCTGCATAAAGGATTGTAGCTGTTGACAACTACCCGTCCACAACAGAAGTATATCATCTATATACCTGAACCAGCCCAACACAAATGAGAGTAGATCATTGGATTTTTCAACGGAAAATAAATCTCGTTCCCACCCAGGTACAGGTTTGTGTAAGAGGGCGCACATGAAGTGCCCATGGCAACACCCTGTACCTGGAGGAAGTGGGACTCGTCAAAAGAAAAAACATTTTTACTCAAAATATGAGCAAGTATATCCAAAACAAATGTGTTGAGCTGGTTCAGTTTGGGGCCTCTCTCGGCCAAAAAGCCAGCTATTACATCCAGACCCTTGGAGTGAGGGATAGATGAATACAATGCTTCAACGTCAATCGATACCAGAATACTTTCGGAGGGCAAAAAGTAAAAATGTTTTTTCTTTTGACGAGTCCCACTTCCTCCAGGTACAGGGTGTTGCCATGGGCACTTCATGTGCGCCCTCTTACGCAAACCTGTACCTGGGGGGGTGGGAACGAGATTTATTTTCCGTTGAAAAATCCAATGATCTATTCTCATTTGTGTTGGGCTGGTTCAGGTATATAGATGATATACTTCTGTTGTGGACGGGTAGTTGTCAACAGCTACAATCCTTTATGCAGCTACTGAGTCATAACGACTATAATTTAAAATTTACAATGTGCTCGAGCAAATCGGAAATCGCTTTCCTTGACATTCTCATCTATGTCAATGAGAAGGGAATGATCAACACCTCCCTTTAGCGCAAACCCACGGCTGGGAATACAATTCTTCATGCCGAAAGTGCCCATCCATTACCCCTAATTTGGAGTATACCGTATGGGCAATATCTACGATTGCGACGTAATTGCTCAGACTATGCCAAATTTAAAGTAGAAGCAGACCAGCTTTACACTAGACTCTTTAATAGGGGTTATAGCAGGACATGCCTTAAAAAGGCCTTCAATAGAACAATGGGCAAGCGGAGAGAGGCGATTCTCTCTAAAACTACTAAAAAATGTGGACCAGACACTACTAGATTTATTACAACTTACTCCGATCAACACAAACAGGTGCGAGCGATTATGGACAAACACTGGCACCTGTTGACGGTTGACCAGACCCTGTCTAAATATATTGGCCAAAAACCAGAAATCACCTATAGACGTGCAACCTCTATACGTGATCGATTGGTCAGGAGCAAATACTGTAGATCCAACACAGAATTTTCAGACGATCCAGGTTTATCTAAGTGCAAACAGTGCAACTATTGTTATATGGTGTTAGAAGGCACTACCATCCAGCTACCAAATGGTCAAATTCATAAAATACGGCAACATATCACTTGCCAAACCAAAGGGGTTATCTACATTATTTTGTGCCAATGTGGCAGCTTTTATGTAGGGAAAACCATACGCCCCTTTTGGAAAAGAATAAAAGACCATGTTTACTATGCCACCAACGGTCTTCTCAACACCACAATGGGTTGCCATGTTGCATTTAAACATAAATACGAGCCCTCTGTATTCAGGTTCTCTGCCCTTGAGTCCGTTCCGGAGGACTCAAGGGGAGGCAACTTTGATCAGAGGGTACTACAATGTGAAACTAAATGGATCTATCGCCTCCGGGCAAATTATTTTCCAGGTCTGAATGAAGCTATCAGCTTCAAACCTTTTTTAAATATCTAATTCAATGATATAAATCTACTAGATCATAGCCCCTCCCTCTCTCTACCTACTTCATGGACTTTATGTCCCTCCCTTCTTTGAAGGTTGGCCATAGATGTGATAGTCTGTCCCATGATGAGTTGAACAGTGTGACAAAATCAAGGACTAAACCCACCAGCAAGACACATGACCCATAGGAGATCTATAAATAACGGTTGACTTATCCAGAAACATATATATATATATATTTGTTTTGTTTATGATCATTTTTTCTTTTGTACTATACCATCCCTATATTGGTTTAATGCTAATTAGGAAGTATTTTAATTTATTTTGCATGTAGATACTCTATTTTATATCGTTTGGGAGGTTGGATGTATTTTATTTATACACTGTGTAAATGTTGCAAAGCTTCTTTTAGTAAAATCACGCTCATCTATCTAATCTCATTTTTCTTTCTTTTTCTTCCGACTTGGCTATGGAGCAAATGTATATTTTTTCTGGAACGTGTTATCTGCCGATTTACCCCCCATTTGTGGTGCTTGATGGTCACTCTCGTGACCTCTGAAAATGTGTTGCATGTGTGTTGCACTGAGAATAGGAGTTCACTGCAGATTATAATATTAGAACCTGCGGTGAACAGACCACACGGCTATATACTCTGACATATCCTTTTGATTTATCTTTTTTGAAGTTCTTTAAGAATATCTCTTGCTGTGCCATTGGCTGTTTTGATGCCTCTTCTCTTTGTCTTGTGCTGCGGACGTGGAGCAGTTTCTGACTGGCTACCGTGCTCACGTAGGGTGAT
Organism: Rana kukunoris; assembly: GCA_029574335.1. Classification (NCBI taxonomy): domain Eukaryota; kingdom Metazoa; phylum Chordata; class Amphibia; order Anura; family Ranidae; genus Rana; species Rana kukunoris. Next base: position 22,714,180 of record CM056056.1, on the reverse strand, counting down.
GCCGAGATGCGATGTTATTCCATCCGCTCGGGATGACACGCCCCCCCAACCAATTGGAGACGCGGAGGGGCGGTCATGTCGGGTCTGGCTTGCCAGCTATGTGTGCTTTCATGTCGGCCGTTTTGCTCTGTTTGGGCCTTCACACTGCTGTGTGGTGTCATCATGGTTGTTCAGTGGCCCAGTGTTTGTCTGGGCGAACATAGACACACCCCTCGGGCCAATCGGAGACGCGGAGAGGCGGTCGGGCTGGATCCGACCCGCCCACTGCAGCATACGTCGATGTCAACCATCCTTTGTTTATGCGCCGTCGTGAACGTGACGCACGAAGATGACGTCATCACGTCAAATATCGCGGCCTATTTAAACCCAGCTGTTATGATCTGCAATATAAACAACGCTTGTTGTGACCCTGGGGCACACACAGACCAAACATCTATATGGTAAGCATTCTCTCTTGCACTTGAACTGAAGGATTCATTGCGTGATGTGATAATAATGCGGTTCTTATTATTTTTACTTTTGCTCTCCCAGCACCACTGAGGTTGCTGTAGATCACACTGTTGATAAAAAGCGTTTGTCCAGAATTTACTTTGGTGCTTTTACTTGCTTGGATGCTTGATTGTGCATAAGAAGCGGCCCCAGCTCTAGTTCCATCTTAGGATTTTCCAGGTATTTTTTTCTGACTTTTTAATACATTAGAAGAGTTAGATAGACGGACAGGCTATTTATTCATTTTATATTTACCTACAGACAAGGAACTATTGTTTACTGGATGTTATAACACAGTTTCTGGTACCTATTGAAATGGCGTGCTGTACCATAGAATTCCTGATATTCGGGGACCTTTGTTAGTATTCACGTCACTACATGGATCACTGGTATGTTTATTGAAAACTTCTGTCACACTATCTTTATCAATTCTCTTCCTATGTACGAACTTATGTAGCCCTCTTCTATAGTTTACTTTATGGCCTTTTTGGTAAAAATATACTTTATCTTTATTAGACCCTTCAAGACGCCTTAATAGATGACAATACCTATATTTGAACACCCTGGCACCTTTGATGCCTGAATTCGGTGGATGAATATACTTATCGTGTTCCACTAGGTGATGTAGCCACTCTATGCATATGTGTATATATATACATGCAACTTCCTTACCCTACGATTTTTTTATGTAATTTCAATTTTGCATTTTCTACCTATGTTTCATTTGTTTAAATTAAAGTTTTTAGAATGTACTAATACTGTATATGTTGTTTCAGATTACACAACTGTATTACATTCTTCCCCTTCCCTAAAATCCTCTCTGTCTCGCCCTGAAGAAGCCCAACGGCGAAACGCGTAGGCGACTTCAAGGGATTTGCTCCAATACTCTTGTAACCTATAGGGTTACATTTTACCTATGTCAAGTATATTCTTTATATATTGTAAAATTGTATAATCCTTCATTTTTATTTTTGTATTAAAATATATCTTTTAACATACTTCCGCACTGCCTCAAAGTCCGCCATTCTTTCACTTTGTGATTGGATATTTTATCCAGGTCATATTATACACTATGGGCCAGATTCAGGATGGCGAGCGGTTCTTTTGGCCGGCGTAACGTTTCTCATTTACGTTACGCCGCCGCAACTTTACGCGCAAGTGCTGTATTCACAAAGCATTTGCTCCTAAAGTTGCGGCGGCGTAGCGTAAATGGGCCGGCGTAATTTAAATTTGGTGGGTAGGGGGCGTGTAGTATTTAAAATAGGCGCGATTCCGTGCCGAACGTACTGCCCATGCGCCGGCCGTCAATGTATCCCAGTGCGCATGCTCCAAATTATGACGGTGTTTTCGACGTTAACGTCAAAGATGTCAATCCCCATTCACGGACGAGTTACGCAAACAACGTAAACATTTTCAAATTCGACGCGGTCACGACATCCATACTTAACATAGGATGCGCCTGCTTTTTGATGCTTTATCTTTACACCGGGAAACCCCTTACGGAAACGGCCTAAAGTCACTGCGTCGGGCGGGCGTACGTTCGGGAATTGGCATATCTCGCTGATTTACATATTCTCGCTGTAAATCAGCGGGAACGCCCCTAGCGGCCATTTTAAAATTGCAGTTAAGATACGACGGCGTAATACAATTACGCCGCTCGTATCTTAGCTGCAACCCGGCGTATCTTGTTTTCTGAATACAGAAAACAAGATACGCCGGCGCAGATTCTGAGTTATCCCTGGCGTATGACTGATACGCCGGCGTAACTGTTACTGAATCTGGCCCTATATTACCAAAAGTATTGGAACACTTGCCTTTACATGCACATGAAATTTATTGGCATCCCAGTCTTAGTCCGTAGGTTTCAATATTGAGTTGGCCCACCCTTTTCAGCTATAACAGCTTTAACTCTTCTGGGAAGGCCGTCCACAAGGTTTAGAAGTGTGTCTATGGGAATGTTTGGCCATTCTTCCAGAAGTGCATTTGTGAGGTCAGGCACTGATGTTGAACGAGAAGCAAGGGCTTGCAGTCAGGACTCTCTGCAGGCCAGCCAAGTTCCTTCACCCCAAACTTGCTCATACATGTCTTTATGGACCTTGCTTTGTGCACTGGTGCGCAGCCATGTTGGAACAGGAGGGGGTCATCCCCATCCACAAAGCTGGGAACATGAAATTGTCCAAAATGTCTTGCTTTGCTTTATGCGTTAAAGGGGTTGTAAAGGTAAACGTTTTTGTCATTCTATGCATTAAGGTGAAAAAACATCCGGAAATATTGGCCCCCCAGCCCCCCAGTTTTACTTACGTGACCCCTCGAAAGTCCTGCGCTCGCCCCTGACATCCTCTTCGCCGCTCAGCCTGGCCGTTGATTGGGTGCAGTGGATGGATTGAAAGCAGCGCAACCATTGGCTCACACTGCTGTCAATCACATTCAATGACCCGGGGGGCGGGGCTGAGTAATACAGTGAGTGGCTGTATTACGGCAGCGCGCCTGCAAGAACTCAACACAGTGCGAGCTTGCATGAATCCATCCAGACTGATGGCACCTCCCACTCTCTGCTAAGAAAGGTAGGATGGGAGGGGAAGCAACAAGCATGCTGATGTAAAGGAAGGGGAGCTGTGCTGATAAGGTGGGTTACCTTATGCAAAGAGTCGACCGACCGGTATAAAAAGGGGGACACTGTATTGTAAAGGGGCTTGCGTTGAAGAGGTTGGGCTGTGATGTGAAGGGGGACTGAGTATTATGACAAACATGAGATTCTGACGTCTACTGGATGAACATTTTGCTGATCAGACCCCATTTTAATGCAATACCCCTGTTGTATATGTTGATTGTCCAACCTGTTCTTGGATGATCAACATTTACACATTCCATGGTGATTGTGTGAAGGTGTCTGTGCTACCTGCGTGGATATAAGGCTTCATTTCCACTGGCGTTTTTACAGTCACTTTTCTGAGCGTTTTTTACAGCTTAAAAACGCCTGTTCATGTTTACTTTAGAAAAAAAAAAAAACATTTTTTTTTTAAGCTGGAGCTTTAAAAACGCTGCGGCCGTGTTTTTGAGCGTTTTTGCACGTTTTTTAATGCCTGGCGTTTTTACAGCTCTTTTGCTGGAGCTTCAGAACGCCCTGGTCCCGCGTTTTTTTTTGCAGCTTAGCCATCTACAGCTCAAAAACGTCATGGTGGGCATGAGGCCTTAGACTAACATGGACAGGCGTTTTTAAGCTGCAAAAAACGCCCAGAAAAGTGGCTGTAAAAACGCCAGTGGAAATGAGCCCTAAATGTTGGAGTATCTTTCTAACACTCATTAGAACTGAACAAGTGGCTTGGATAAACTCTGAATTGTCTTCAACATTACAGGCCAAGTCCAGGTGAATGTGATAAACTAGATATACTTAGACTGATGTGCAGATACATGGAATTTATACTGAGGCATTATAAGACATTGTAGCTCTCCCCCTCTCCCCTCAATGTTGTACAAAAACTTGTTTTTTTTTTATTCCAAAAATTTTGCTTTTGTTAATTTTTTATTGAAAAGTTGTTTTGCAGATAACTTTTTTGTTTACAAAAAGTTTTTTTTTTAACATTTTCTGCACAAAAAATGACTCACAAATACTTAATAATAATGATTCTCACCACAGCTCTCCACACCGATGTATCCAAGACGTCCTCTCTTCCGGGGTACGGTCGGAACGGCCTCCACCGGGTAAGAAGAATTCATGTGAATAGCTTGCGTGTTTCATAATAGTTTACTTAACAATGCCCTGTTTTTGAGAAGTTGGCACTTTACCTATTAGAATTATAAATATCATGGACATAATGGTATTTAATGTTTACCGCCCGTATTTTTTAGCCAGGGATAACAGGCAAGTTTAAAAATATAACCATTTAGCTCTGCCTTGTCTCTCCCTGTGCTTTTGAGGTTGGTTATCACAGATCCAAACAAGTGTAAACATTGCATCGTTTACCATTCTGCCTTTCTGCAGTCTGAGGGCTCATTCACACTTGGCGGACTACGTCGCGTCCCGACGGAGTCCGTCTGCGTCCGCCAGCTCAGCGGGAGATCAGTCCGCAAATCTCTGCTGAGCCGACAGATGACAAGCTCCTCTCTGCTCACTGAGCAGGGAGGAGCTTGTGCAGCGCTGCTGTCTCCTATGGAGCGATCTGATAAAAACAGACAGCATGTCCGTTTTCATCAGATCTTACCCGATCCGATCCGCATGGACGGATGGGGACGTATCCCCCATACGTTTGTTTTTAGCGGATCGGATCAGGTCGGTTGTCAGTGGACATGTCTCCGCTGACATCCGACGCTCCATAGAGATGCATGGAGCGGCCGTTCAGGTCCGCCGTCAAAACTGACAGACGGACCTGAACGGACTGAAGTATGAATGAGGCCTGAAACTGCAGGCTAGGACTGACGCCAATCAGGAAGGTATCAGCACCTGATCTCTGTTTGATTAAGGCCCCATGCACACAGGCTGTAACAATCGCATTTGGCGTTTTCCTTTTTTCTGCCTGTAAATGCACATCTATTTTAGCCTATGGGTTTGATTTACTAAAGGTAAATAAATATACTGTGCACTTTGCAAAGTGCAGTTGCCCTCTAAAAGTGCAGTTGCTCCAGAGCTTAATAAATGAGGTAAAGCTTCACTTTGCAAAGAGTACCCAATCACATGCAAGAAAAAAAAAATACACAGCTTTTTTGTTTGCACATGATTGGATGATGGAAGTCAGACAAGTTTCTGCTCATTTACTAAGCTCTGGAGCAACTTTTTTCCTTTAGTAAATTAACCCCTATGTGTCCATGGACACATAGGGGTTTTCAAGCATATCAGAAGAAAAAAAGAACGCACCACCAGCGCATTGAGTAGAGGAGCTAAAGAGGGGGAAAAAAATGTCTAAACAGTCCTCGTTCTACTAAGTACAGCCTCCCTCGGTACAGACCCCCTCTCGCAGTACAGACCCCCTTTCTCAGTATAGATCCCCTTTATCAGTATAGACCCCCCCAGTATAGACTACCTCTAGTACAGACCCCCCCTCCTCAGTACAGACCCCACCCATCAGTATAGACTCCCCCAGTACAGGCTTGGTTCCCCAATAGACACCAGTGCTCAATGAGTGTGTTATGGCTGAAAGCCCTGCTCTCGGGACCCAGGACCCTCGGGATGCTATCACCTGTCTGTGACTGTCACCCAGGCGCCTGTCGCACCGCCATAGCAACGCTACTGCACAAGATACAGAAGCCACGCCACAAAACAGGCATTACAACACACTTAAAGGGCTGACAGGAAGGAGTTAAATGACTGGCATCATTATACAAGAGGCAGAAGAGGAAGCATGTTTACATATTGATACAATGTAGCTAATTAGAGGTGATTAGGCAGGCATGGGATCTGCATTGACTTTTATGTAATATTTATACTAACAAGCTATAACTTTCCTATGAGGACAGCCAGACCTTCCTGTGAAATGTCAGCTCACAGCATGCTCCGGTCAATGTTCCGTGTGACCCATTTCTTCACCGCCTCCATAAACCACTATTTTTACCATGGTTAGGGTAGACGTGACTTCACAGAAACCAAGAAGGCCAAAGTTCAGCTTTGTTATGTAGATCTCAGCATGTGATCCCAAACCTTGACCCTGAATCATCAAGCTGCAGTATGGTTAATGGCATAAGGATAAGTTCACTTTTAAGGACATGTTACAGCCATTTTTAAGGTGGAACATATAACATGTTCCCAATGCTGCAGCAGCTGCATGGCCCCCCCCCCCCACCCCCCCCTCACCTGTGCAGTAATCCAATGTAATAATATTACCACTGGGTAGGAGCTTCCTGTAATAAAGACCACTCACTGCTGCTCTCTCTCCTTGTGCAGAGTAACTGGCCTTGTCTCCGCCCCTCCTGTAGTTTTTGCAGGCTATCTGCCATGGGTGAAGCATGCTAGGCCCCTCCCACAGCTCTCAGGTTAAAGATTTGCACTTGGTGCACACAACATGGATTTATGTCCTTTGTTGCTATTGGGGAATACATTTAAATGAAATATTTATGCAACTTTAAAACCTCGTTCAGTTTCTATTTTTTATTATTATTATTATACTATATATATTTTTTATTAATACCTTATTGAGGAGATTTATATTCACTTCCTGTACCAGAAATGTAACAGAAAGTAAAAGAAAATGTCTTCAAAGTGACAGTTGTTCATATAAAATGAAAATTTTTAAGCAAACTCCCTGTCCGTACAAAATCAGTGACTTTTCCCTCTTTTGCTTCAGCCGGTGTCGACGGATTTTGCGCAGTATGACAGTTACGGGGACATAAGCAGTGACGTTCGAGGTAAGCAGCAGCACTATATAAAAACACTTTAAAGTAGTGTACAGTGTTTAAAAAATAAATAAAGAGATTTATAATGAGAGCTAATGACTATATTTTCTGTTTCCCCCCTACAGATTTTCAGGTAGGTGCCCCCTCACCCCTATGATGTTATACTGAAAGGGGGCAGTGTGGTAATATATGCCTAACCTCTGCTCCAGTCTGCCCCCATGTGGTGTGTATGAGATTTACACTGGTGAATGAATGTACTTTAGTAGGGTAGAAATTATACCTGTCTGTATGTCTCTGTCTGTCTGTCCCCAGAAATGATTTGTCTGTCCCCATCTGTCTTTGTGTTAAAAAATGCCTATATTAAACACTTCATGTAAATATATATAAACACTTCATGTATATATATATTGTGTGTGTATATATTTTTATTATTCATCATATTTTTATGTTTGGCACACCAGGAACATTCATGCACACAGCAGCTGAAATGCATAGAAATGAATGACACTGTATCAGCTATTTGTCCTCAAAAACCTTTTACATTATGTGTTCATGTCACTGCATGGTCACTGTTTTCAGTCTGACAGTCTAGTAAGTTTTATTTCTTAATCTTTCACACGTAAGACAAGATTACAGAACTAGTGAAAGGCAATAATGCAGAATTCACTTTTACTTTTACTTCACTTTTTTACCTACATTTTGTGAGTGGTAAATCCATGAGTAGTCAGCAGTGAAAAATTGGTGTTTTAAATTCAATACAGGAGACAGCTTGCATGGAGTCAGCAGCCCCGGGCATTGCTCTGTGCCTGGACTCGGGAGATAATAATTCTTCATCTTAGTGCTGCTAATGATACACCCGGCGGAAGCATTGGCTATGTAATTAGTGAACTGCCACGTGTTTTAGCACTGTTTTATTGGTGAAAGGTTCACTTTAAAAAAATACCTTGTTCTGCTCTGGTTCCCAGGTCTAGTATTGGTTCTGGGGCAGTGAAGCTGAAGCTATTAAAGGGGTTGTAAAGGAAAAAAACATTTTCCCTAAATATCTTCCTTTACCTTAGTGCAGTCCTCCTTCACTTACCTCATCCTTCCATTTTGCTTTTAAATGTCCTTATTTCTTCTGAGAAATCCTCACTTCCTGTTCTTCTGTCTGTAACTACACACCATAATGCAAGTCTTTCTCCCTGGTGTGGAGAAAGCCTCTTGAGGGGGGCGAGCAGGAGTGTCATGACACCCACTAACACACAGCTCCTTTCTCTATCTGCAAAGTAGAGAGTGTCCTGACACTTCTGCTCGCCCCCTCCCCCCTCAAGAGGCTTTCTCCACACCAGGAAGAAAGCCTCGCCTTATGGTGTGCGTTACAGACAGAAGAACAGGAAGTGAGTATTTCTCAGAAGAAATAAGGACATTTAAAAGCAAAATCGAAGGACGAGGTACGTAAAGGAGGACTGCACTAAGGTAAAGGAAGCTACAGTATTTAGGGGAATTTTTTTTTTTTCCTTTACAACCCCTTTAAGCTTCACTACAAGTGACATCATTGCTCCAGAGCTAATAGTATGAAGCCTGTGATTGAGCAATTCCATCTGATGCTTTCCACCTGGGTGTTTCTTATCTTCTGAGTACAGCTGTGATTATCATTATGGCTTTCTGTGTGTATTTTATATCCTGTAATCTTTGTACTAATCATCTTATATGATATAAAGGTTTAATATAACCTTTTGTGCTCTGCTTCCTTACCGGATAGCGCTGTGCTTTTTCGGGGTGAAGCGCTGCAATACTGTGATTCACAACAGCATCTACTGTATAATGTACTCTCACTCTGCAGTACACAGCGGTACTTTGCTTGGCAGCTTCACACTGCTTATCTATTAAGCTCCGTACACACGATTGGGGTTTCCGACAGAAAAAATCAGATGGGAGCTTTTGGTTGGGATTTCCGACTGTGTGTATGCTCCATCTGCTTACTTTTTCTGTCGGGAATTCTGACAGAAATAGATTGAGAACTGGTTCTCAATTTTCCCGTCGTAATTTCCGATGGACTTTTCTCGTTGGAAATCCTGATCATGTGTATGGGGCTTAACTTATATTTATGTATATAGATAGCACAGACATATGCAGAGCGTCACAGAGTACATATCACACATTGCAACCAAAGGAGCTCGCCATCCTCATTAGTGTACACATTGTGGAGCCAGTTTAAACTGATGTCAGTGAACTTACCAATATGTCTTTGGATTGTGGGAGGAAAGATGCAAACTCCATGCAGAGTTGATATGAATCCAGAACTCCAACTCTGCAAAGAAAAAGTGCCAATTAGTTATCTGCAGTGCTGACAAGTATTGAGTACTGATTGGTCTAATGTGTGATGGTGCATTATTCAGTGATGTGCAACAGTGCAGTGCCACACTTGGCTGGGACCAGTTCAGTGTCATCCTTGTTGGATCAGCAGTCCAGTGCCATCCTTGGATGGATCGCCAGTTTAGTGCCATCTTAGGTTGATCAGCCATTCTTAGCTGGGCAGCAATGCAGTGCCGTCCTTGGCTGGGCAGCAATGCAGTGTCGTTCTTGATTGAGACCATTTCAGTGCCATTCTTGGTTGATCAGAAGAGCTGTGCCATCCTTGGCTGGTTAGCAGTGCAGTGTGGTTGGCTAGCAGTGCCGAGCCATCCTTGGCTTGCAGTCAAGTGACATTATTGGCTGAACACCAATGCAGTGCTATCTTTCACTTGGAGCAGTGCCAGTGCCACCCATAGCTGGAAGCTATGCAGTGCCAGCTTTTGCTAGGATCAGCGTAGTGCCACCCTTGGTTCGTCAGCAGTGCAGTATCATCTGGGGTTGCTGTGCCACTCTTGGCTTTAAAGCACTACAGTACCATCTTTTGCTTGGAGCAGTGCAGTGCCATCCTGACGTGGACAGCAGTCCAATGCTATCCTGGCCTAATAAGCAGTGCAATGCCATCCTGGCCTTGTCAGAAAAACAGCGCCATCCTTGACTGGTCAGCGGTGCCATTCTTGGGTGGCAAGTAGCGCAGTGCCATATTTTTCTAGGAGCAGTGCAGTGCCATCCGTGGCTGGGAGCAATACATTACAATATTTTTCTAGAAGCAGTGCAGTGCCACCCTGGCGTGGTCAGCAGTCCAATGCTATCCTGACCCAATGTGCAGTGCCATCCCGGCCTGGTCAGCAGAACAGTGCCATCCCGGCCTGGTCAGCAGTGCCATTCTTGGGTGGTCAGCAGCGCAGTGCCATCCGTGGCTGGAAGCTATCCATTACAATATTTTGCTAGGAGCAGCGCAGTGCCATCCTGGCCTGGTCAGCAGAACAACGCCATCCTCAACTGGTTAGCAGTGCCATTCTTGGGTGGTCAGCAGCGCTGTGTCATCTATTGCCAGGAGCAGTGCAGTGCCATCCATAGCTGGGAGCTAAACATTACAATATTTTTTTAGGAGCAGTGCAGTGCCATGCTGGCCTGGCAAGCAGTACCTTGACTTTTTTCTCGATGAGCAGTAAAATTCCATTCTTGGCTGGGAGCAATGCAGTACCATCTTTTACTAGTAACAGTGCAGTGCCATCCTTGGCTGGGAGCAATGCAGTGCCATGATAACACACAGGTGCCTCTAAAAAATTTCCGGTTATCCTCTTTTTGATGCCACCTGGCTGATTCCAGACACTGGGGACAGGTAAAGGGAGAGAACATTTCAGCTTTATTGTTCACGTCGCTGAGCCTGGGCCCCTCACTCATGCCAGGGCCCCAGAGGAAGGCAGCAGGCGTGCTGGTGCAACAATAAAGCATTAGAAAACTGAAAGATGATTGCAAACGGGGACAGACTATTGACTCGCCCATGTAGACTGCAGACAGTGTCACAAGACAGCAGTGAAAACATTAAATGCTTAAACAGTAATATTACCCAACATAAGAATGATTCCATTTTGGGGGAATGGCTGCAGCTGGACGTATCCAGAGGCTTCTCCGTCATTTTGTACCTCTTAGTTTCCAGGTGTCATAAAGTAGAGCCCAATGGAGTCTCACTCCACCTGCTGCACATGCTAAGCGATGAGAATGGCTGCAGCAGCTGAGCAAAGCTGGAGTCCCCCGAAAGATGTGCGAATCCACTGGGTGCTGCATCCTGCTAGTCGCCACCCCAAAATTGGAATACAAATTCCAGGTGGATCTAGTCATTTATCCTGCTTACCTGCAGTGTGACAGAGCTCCTGCCTTAACCCTTTGCACTCTGTGCGTAGACCTGTCTGTGCGCTCGTCCTGACTTCCACGTAGATGCATGTGTACCCATAGAGCTGGTGTTTAGGAAGCGCAGTGAACCCTCCCTGCTTCTGTGTAACTGGTGCTTCTCTGAATGTTTCTCCACATAGTCACTGCCCGATGGTCACGTTCCCGCCATGAGAATGGATAGGGGTGTCTCTATGCCCAACATGTTGGAACCAAAGGCAAGTTCTCCTTTATACACTACAAGACATGGCGCCGATGCTTACGTGGGAAATGGATGGCGCTTGGGGTGCCTCGGCTTTCACTTCCTCTGATCTGGTGAAAGGGGGTGCCGTCTGTTTTGGGGGTTCTTGGGGAGAAGGTAGCCGAGGGGTCAGGCTAGGAGGTTTTACTATTATGAAATGTTCAATTTTTGGGTTAGATTATGGGGTGTCAGTCCAGGCAAATCCGTTTTGAATGGACCCGTCATGTAGGCGGCTGCTGCTTGACCACCTTCTGAAAGTGCTAATTGCCTGGCTTCAGTATCTTACCAGTAGTATGCAAGTTAGTAGCTTTGGTTTTACCAGTGGTATACCTGTCCCAGCCCTGCAATTGAAGCCAGAGGCAGCTAGGCGAAGAGCATTTTCAGAAGTAGGGCAGCAGGCGTACATGACAGGTCTCTTTAATGGTTTTCCATATGTCTCATGTCAGGTGCCCTTTAAAAAGCACATATAGACTGTGGATTGCTGTACATATCATTTTTTGGGTGGACTTAATGTCAATTTCCATAGGAAGGAATACAGGAGCCTTCATTGATCATCTTCTGAAAATGCTAATTTCCTGGCTGTTTTTCTTACTTTCTGGCTTTAATACTTTTCAAGTCAATGACCCAGCAGAAGCATCAGAGAAATGAGAGTAATGTAAGACATCCTCATCTGCTTGCTTGTTCTAGGTCAGCAACTTGAAAAATCAAAGTAAAGGGTCAACCTAGCAGCCAGATCATTTTTCAGAATGAGACATCAGCAATCAGCTTTGGCATTCCTCTAAAGAAAAAGATTTATGTAAACAAAGATGTCTGGCAGTTCTTTAATACCGGAATAATGAGCCCCATAGTCAGGCCCTAACTTGTTTTCTGGGTTTCCGAGACCGGTATGACATCATAGTGTGATTGAATTGGTTTGTGGGTCTAAAAGGTTCTCACGATAACAATTGGGCAGTGATAAGGGCATGGGGCCCCCGGGACTGTCATGATTCTCAGGGGTTTCTTTAGGGAGAGGGCTGCACCCCTAGCAGTATCTGTAATAGTGATGGGACAGTACTCTGTACCCTATTGCTCCATGCTGCCCTCTAGTGGCTGAGATCAGAAGTAACACCTCTCCAATACTCCCAGCCACACACGTATTAGGGGCCTCCCTCTGCACAAGTGGGTGTTCTGCTCTATCATACAGTCCTTGAGTACTGATGATTTGCTTGGTTTATCCCAGATTCACCCCTATGAGATGCTGATGGTAACAAACAGGGCTCGGAACAAGATCCTAAGGGATGTGGACCGGACTAGACTGGAGGTGAGACCAGTGACTCTTCCTTTTGAATTTCTCTTTTTTTATTTTGTAAATATTAAGGACCCATTTACTACTTTGCCATGCGAAGGCAAGTTCAATGGGCCGCCAATGCACCCTAACATGCTTACAGTGTTACTAAACCCAGGAGCCTGCAATTACTATATCTGGTCTCCCACAGTACACAGAACATGGGAATGCAAATATTTTATTAACTATAAACTGCTAAATACCTTTTCTCATCAGCAGTATATAGCAGTCTTGTGATTTCTATCAGTGTCTGGTTACAGCTTGTAGGAGGAGTTTGCATTCTGCTCTGACTGTCCTATGAGGATGCAGGACCCCTGACTCTTTGTCTGGACAGTGCTGATTGGCCCTGTGCTGTTCCCCCTAAAAAAAACTCTCCTGCAATACACACCAAACTGAGCATGTGCAGAGTGTCTCCAAGGCTCTGTTCTATCAGAAAATGGTTTGGGGAAGAAGGGGAGGATCAGAAGACAGGATCAAACAGCCTTTTTTACACAATAAGTAGGATTAACCCCTTAGGTCCCACAGTGAGTATAACAAGCATGCTTTACTGTTTAACGACTGTTGTGGGTTTACTAACACTTTGAGAAAAGCACATCCAATGCAATGTATTTGCAGCATGCTCCAATGGGGGGCGTTGCCTTAGTGCATTAGGGTGCATGTTATGTGCATTATGCATATTGCTATAATGCACAGGGTAACGCATGTGTTACCGCAATGCGGAAGTGTAAATTGACCCTTAACGCACAACTGAATTTTTTAGTTTACATTAATAACATGTACGTCAAAAGGTGTGCAAAGCCTTACAGTTTTTTTTTTTTTTTTATAAAGTAGCCACAGCCTGTCCCCTGTCAATATGCTGCAGATAAGGACTCTTGCTCTCTGAGCGGAAGCAGTGGTCTCCCTGCAGAGTTCTGACACACCGCTAGCTAAGATCTCTCCAATCAATGGAGAGTATGAGCTTTAATTCCAGGGCTACTGGTCTCAGTCAGCAGACTACAGGTCAGCCCTCTGCAGAGAGACTGCTGCTTCCACGCTTTGTAGCATGCTGGCATAGGACAGGCCTTACTACTCATTCTATGGTTCTTTTCTAAGCAAAACAAACGGTAGGACTTTGCAAACCTTCTGTTTTCTGCCCCTTCAATGTATTTAGTGGATTTAAACTGAAATTTCAGCTGGGATTTAAATGACCTTTGCTGACCTACTTTTAAGAAAATGCTGACTCACCGGCTTACAGTATATATACAGTAAAAACTTGTGTTCAGTTTTTAGAGCAGAGAAAGGGTTAAAGTACACTATATTACTGTGTTTTGAAAAAGTATTCATACCCCTTAAAATGTTCCACATTTCGTCACGTTATAACTAAAAACATAAATGTATTTTATTGGGATTTTATGTGATAGACCAACACAAAGTGGCACATAATTGTGAAGTGGAAGGAAAATGATAAATGGTTTTCAATATTTTTTACAAACAAATATGTGAAAATTGTGGGGTACATTTGTATTTAGCCCCCCGAAATCAATACTTTGTAGAACCTCCTTTCACTGCAATTACAGATGCAAGTCTTTTTGGGGATATCTCTACCAGATTTGCACATCTAGAGAGAGACATTTTTGCCCATTCTTCTTCTAAAAAACTCTGTCCGATTGGATGAACAGCAATTTTCAAGTCTTGCCCCAGATTCTCAATTGGATTAAGGTCTGTACTTTGACTGGGCCGTTCCAACACATGAATATGCTTTGATCCAATCCATTCCATTGTAGCTCTGGCTGTATGTTTAGGGTCGTTGTCCTGCTGGAAGGTGAACCTCCGCCCCAGTCGCAAGTCTTTTGTAGACTTTTCTTCTAAGATTGCCCTGTATTTGGCTCCATCTTCCCATCAACTCTGACCAGCTTCCCTGTCCCTGCTGAAGAAAAGCACCCCAACAGCATGATACTGCCACTACCATGTTTCACAGGTGGTGTTTTTAGGGTCATGTGCAGTTTTAGTTTTCCCCCACATATAGCGTTTTACTTTTAGGCCAAAAAGTTCATTTTTGGTCTCATCTGACCAGAGTAGCTTCTTCCACATGTTTGCCGTGTCCCCCGCATGGCTTCTCTCAAACTACAAATGGGACTTCTGATGGCTTTCTTTCAACAATGGCTTTCTTCTTGTCACTCTTCCATAATGGACAGATTTGTGGAGAGCACGACTAATAGTTGTCCTGTGGACAGATTCTCCCACCTGAGCTGTGGATCTTTGCAGCTCCTCCAGAGTTACCATGGGCCTCTTGGCTGCTTCTCTGATCAATGCTCTCCTTGCCCGGCCTGTCAGTTTAGGTGGACGGCCATGTCTTGGTAGGTTTGCAGTTGTGCCATACTCTTTCCATTTTCGGATGGTGGATTGAACAGTGCTCTGTGAGATGTTCAAAGTTGGGATATTTTGTTATAACCTAACCCTGCTTTACACTTCTCCACAACTTTATCCCTGACCTGTCTGGTGTATTCCTTCATCTTCATGATGCAGTTTGTTCACAAGTTTCTCTAACAAACCTCTGAGGGCTTCACAGTACAGCTGTATTTATACTGAGATTAAATGACACACAGGTGGACTCTATTTACAAATTAAGTGACTTCTGAGGGCAATTGGTTCCACTGGATTTTAGTTAGGGGTATCAGAATAAAGGGGTCTGAATACAAATGCACACCATATTTTTCAGAAATTGATTTGTAAAACATTTTAAAAACCGTTTATCATTTTTCTTCCACTTTACAATTGTGTGCCACTTTGTGTTGGTCTATCACATAAAAAAAAAAACAATAAAATGTCAAGAGGCGATTCAGTTCGCATGTGCCACGCTATATAAGTTTTTCATTCATTCATTCATTCATTCATTCATTCAAGGGGTATGAACTTTTTCAAGGCACTGTACGTCTGCCTTTATACACACATGAACTTTAATGGCATCCCAGTCTTTGTCCGTAGAGTTCAATATTGATAAAGCTGTTATGGCAGTTTTCCTGCCAGGAAAACCAGCGGTGTGTAGGGGGAAAAAGCTGCCAAGCAGGTTCTCGTTTTCCCTTTGGTTTTCCCAGCAGACTCTTTACCGCCGGGAAAACTGATTGTGTACAAGGTATAAGGCGGCGTACACACGACCGAGGTTCTCGCTGGAAACCAGCGAGAACCTCGCTGGAAGCTGCATTCCAGCGAGGACCTCGGCCTTGTGTACGCTCCTGGCTCGCCCCGCCCGTCGGGAATCCCGTCGAGCGAAAAGAGAGCAGGCTCTCTTTTTGCTCGACGGCCCGCCTGGATGAATGGCTGGTTGCCATTCCCGACGGGCGGGTCGCCGATTTCGACGGCCGGCAGAGAACCTCGACGGGCGGAACGATGTGTTCTGCCCGTCGAGGTTCTCTGCCGTGTGTACACGGCCTAAGACTGGGATGTCATTCAAGTTCATGTGCTTGTTAAGGCAGGCGTCACAATACTTTTGGTAATATAGGGCCAGATTCAGGTAGATGGGCGAATCTTTATGGAAACGACGCAAATTTATTTTTTTCGCCGCGATGACGATGGCCATACATAGGATACTCCACTAGGGGGCTGCTTTATCTTTACGCCGCGTATCTCTTACGGAAACGTCGGAAAGTCACTGTGTCGCGCCCGAATACGATCGTGAATTAATCAGCGGGAACGCCCCGCGCGCCATTTTTAAAATTGAAGTTCCGATACGACGGCGTAATACAATTATGCCGCTCGTATAGGAACTCCAACCCGGCGTTTCTTGTTTTCTGGTTACAGAAAACAAAAACGCCGGCTCAAAGTGACAGGCTGGAGTATCACTGATACTCCAGCCTAACTCTACCTGAATCTGGCCCATAGTGTATATGTAAATCATCAGTTACTCCATACACTAAAGGAAATGACAAAAAAAAAACTAAAACACAGATTTCACCATACTGGAGCCGATTCATCAGATGTCATGTGACTGCCATTTATTTAGGGCCGACCGAGGCTGTGGGTGGAGCTTAGTGGCACAGCTGAGAAGGATGACAATGCTACTGCAGCATTGGGAGTTGCTGGTTTAGTGTTGTCACCCTATTACAGGAAGTCCAGGAGGCACTGCAAACACTGGCAGGATGGACAAGTAATCAGGGCAAAAAGCTACTAAAAAATGATTTCAATTATTGGGCTCCGTAGATGCAATACTTGTAAGAATACTTTTTTAATAATTTTTTTATGGGTGGGGGTTGTTTCTTTTTTCTTTGCTGTCTGCGCCCCATCAGAGAAATTTCCCTTTACATCTTGTTTTCGAGACACGACAGGGAGTGAGAGGAAATCTCTCCAAGTGAAGGTGTCCAGATTGAAAGATTTCCCCTCACTTCCTCTTCTGGTGACAATCCAAAAATCTGGGGTTTTCATGCACTTTCTGTCACAGTGACGCCAGGAACATTTGAGAGAATGAATATTCCCAGTGGGGACAGACAGCAATAAAAACCTATCATATGTTCTAACACTTCCACTCCTCACCCAAGCTTGGGCTTTAGTTGTACTTCAAATACTTTTTCAGTCGCTCAGCTGGAACACGCAGAAAATTAAATTACAACTACCCAACAGAATGCTTGTTCCAGGTCATTGATTTCAAAGGTTTTTCAGCAGAAGGATCGGCATGACAGCCAGGCAAAGAGCATTCCCTGAAGGAATTGTAGTTGTTTTTTTTAGCTAATTACTTCATTAAATGTAAAACAAATTCACAAATAAATGAAGACTGTGCAGTGTGGATTTTAATGTCCTCTCCATGTCCTCTCCGCAGCGTCACCTGGCACCCGAAGCGTTCCAAGAGATCTTTAAGATGACAATACAGGAATTCGACAAGCTGCCGCTTTGGAGACGCAACGAATTGAAGAAGAGGGCCCGGCTTTTCTGAGACGTTTTACCGCCGGAGCCCTTCTGCGGCTTTGTCACTTACAGGAAGCAACCCAATACTCTGCCCCGTGTGATAAGATATACCCTCGAACGGGGCGGTGCTAGTGGGAAAGGGGGCATGGTGCCACCCTGCCTTCCCACGCTACTCCACATCCTGTCTCTAGGCGTGCCATTGGACAATGGATGGCAGGTGTCTTTAAACTGCCAGACTGGCTCACTCTGCCCTCCCCCGCGGATCACTCTGCCCTCCCCCGCAGATCCAAATATAAGATGAGAGTGCAAGTTGCCTGGGGGGTGCATTTTTTTTTGTGTGTGTGTGTGCAAGAGAATTTAACTTTTTAAAGTTGATATAACATTGGGCTGTTGTGATCTATAGAGTGGACTGGTCATAGTCCACTCTATAGATGGTGCCAGGTGACGCTGATAACAGACATGATACTAGAGATGCTTTTCATAGAAAAGGGGTGACCATTGTTAAACTTGGCTTTAAATATATCCAGGCCATAGAAATCCTTATATCACTTCTCTATGCACCTAGTATCCCTCAGCATGGGCCTAGATCATGGGTCTTCAAACTACGGCCCTCCAGTTGTTCAGGAACTACAATTCCCATCATGCCTAGTCATGTCTGTGAATGTCAGTGTGTTACAATGCCTCATGGTATGTGTAGTTCTGCAACAGCTGGAGGGCCATAGTTTGAGGATCCCTGGCCTAGATCATCAGGCCAAACCGTCAGCTGGACATAGAGCAAGACCTTACACCTACTTCTGCTCCTCTAGGATAAGTGGCATGGGTCAGAAACACTGGGTCTGGGGTTGTGGTACAGATCATGAACAATGCATAATGGGAACCTTCCTTTATCTGCACTTGAAAACGTGGCCCTGATGCTCTACAATTTAGCAGTGTCATTTCCGGGAATCAATCTTTCTTTAATAAATGGGTTATCGTTGTAATATTTAGCTTTCGGAAATATATCCAGCCAAGTTCATGCAATGGAAGACCTTATGTCACTTTTCTAGGTGTATGGAATCCCTCAGGATGGGCCTAGATCTTCATGCCAAACCAATAGGTGGACAACGAGCAAGACCACCTTACTCCAACATCTGTTCCTCTAGGATAAGTGGTTTGGTCAGGAATCCCGGGTGTGGAGTGGTGGTACGGTTCAGGTTTTAGTAAATTTACCCAGCCGAGTTCTTGCCTTGGAAGACCTTATATCACTTCTCTAGGCATATGGAATCCCTCAGCATTAGCCTAGGTCTTTAGGCCAAATCAGTAGGGGAACAAAAGAGCAAGACCTTACTTACTCAAGCTTCTATTCCTCTCGATTAAGTGGTTTGTGTCAGGAACCCTTCGGGTATGGAGGGGTGGTACGGTTCAGGCTTTAGTAATGTTACCCAGCCAAGTTCATGCCTTGGAAAATCTAATATTACTTCTCTAGGTATATGGCATCCCTCAGCATGGGTCTAAATCAGGGGTGTCCTGTCCTCTATGCTGTTGACTGCCGAGACCAGGTGGGGGCAGAGACATGGGGGGTACGAGGGCCACATGAAATGACCTGGAGGGCCGGATTCGGTCCGCGGGCATTGTTTGACACCCATGGTCTAAATCATTAGACCAAACCAATTTTGCTCCTTTGGGACAAGCGGTTTGGGTCAGGAACTTTGGCTATGGGTCAGGAACAACACTTAAAGGGAACTTTCCTCATATATATATATATATATATATATATAAAATATATAATATATATTATAATTGTAATTCTCTAGCTGTGTGAATGTGTGGTTAGGTGCCCCTAGTACAAATGTGACTACCAGTTGGAGATCACCAGAAAGCCTAGGACCAGGATCAGGTCCACATACACCATACTTTCACCACAGGTTTACCTCTCTAAAGGAGGCTGTCATTTTTATGTGTACATTAGAAAAATGACCATTCCCATCAGTCCAGGGCTGTCACATGTCTACCAGACTACCACTGTTATCCTTCAGTAGAATACAAAAGGAGCAAAAGTCTAGAGTGCTGTCTTCTCTATGTCCACCTTAAGGTCCCAGTATTATTGATTGGATTGTTTGAAGGCCACCATCATTTGTATGTTGTATGTTTTTAATCCTTGATGCACTTGTTTTTAGACAAAGGAATATATCTTATATATCCTTTATTCCTGCTTCTCTGCTTTTTATTTATTTTTGATAAAAATTCTTAAATTTTTCTGCTTTCCGCAGGGTGACCTAGGAGTGACGGGAGCTTATCTTCGAGTAACTAGGTGCTCTCTTGGGTGAAAAGTCACATATTCAGATATATTTTAGTTTTTTTACTGGACTCTCTAGCTCAGAGGTTGTCAATTTACCAGGTGTAGAGGGCCTCAACTGTGGCCCCTGACATCCCCAAAGAGCCACACATAGGGGTCTAACGTAATATTTGTAGAGAACGCTAGAGGGAATTGGCTAAAAATGTAACCTTGGGTAGTGTTCTTTAGAATTATTATGGCCTATGCATCTTGGGATCCTTGGCTCCATTTAGTGGCCATAACATAGTATTTAACTACTGCCTATAATGAAAAAAAAATGTTCAGAATAGAAAATAGCCTGAAGAATATAATTTTTTTTCATAAAATAAATAAATAGACCCCATCATGTTCAGTATATGTAATACAAAATGGTACCACAGGAGAGGGCCAGACTGTTGACAATGCTACAGGTGTGGTTGGGACTGGAGACACAGAGCATATTCTGGGAGCATATTCAGAGACAGAGACTGTTAGGCCTCGTACACACGAGCAAACAGATTTGTTCAAATCTGTCTGTCCGACAGATTTGAACAAATCTGTCTGCTGGGATTTTGGTTTGCTCGCGTGTACACACGAGCAAACCAAAATCCCCGCCAGCAGACAGCGCGCTGACGTGTCGGTGATGTGGCGGTGACGTTGACGCCGCCACGTCACCGCACCAGGAAGTAAAACACTTCCGCGAATGCGTCGACATGTCGGGCGGACGGGTTCCCAGCCGACAGATTGGTAAGCATGCCTTCAAATCTGTCGGCTGGCCAAATCCGTCTGCTCGCCCGTACACACGATCGAATCTGTCTGCTGGGACGGTCTAGCAGACCGTTTCCAGCAGACAGATTTGATCGTGTGTACGAGGCCTTAGAGATCACTACCATTGCAGTCCCTTTACAAATCCACGCTCCCAGTACTGACTGCTGGGGTCTGAGGGTTACCGAACAATTGCTAAATCCATTAAATTACCTAACGGGGGGGGGGGGGGGGGCTTATTACAGGTACTTCATCCCGTAAACGTGGGAGGTAAATAATCCCTATTGTTGCTGTCAGTGGGTGTAATAAAATATACCCCAAGCATTGGTGTCTGTGAAAACAATAATTACCCCCCAGCATTGTTGTCAGTGGGAGTAATGATTACCCCCAGCATTGCTGTCAGTAGGAGTAATGATTACCCCCAGCATTGCTGTCAGTGGGAGTAATCATTACCCCAGCATTGTTGTCAATGGAAGTAATGATTACCCGCAGCATTGGTGTCAGTGGGAGTAATGATTACCCGCAGCATTGGTGTCAGTGGGAGTAATGATTACCCGCAGCATTGGTGTCAGTGGGAGTAATGATTACCTGCAGCATTGGTGTCAGTGGGAGTAATGATTACCTGCAGCATAGGTGTCAGTGGGAGTAGTGATTAATTGCAGCATTGGTGTCAGTGGGAGTAATGATTACCTGCAGCATTGGTGTCAGTGGGAGTAATGATTACCTGCAGCATTAGTGTCGGTGGGAGTAATGATTACCTGCAGCATTGGTGTCAGTGGGAGTAATGATTACCTGCAACATTGGTGTCAGTGGGAGTAATGATTACCTGCAACATTGGTGTCAGTGGGAGTAATGATTACCTGCAACATTGCTGTCAGTGGGAGTAAAAATTGCCCCCAACATTGGTGTCAGTGAAAGTAATTACCCCCAGCATTGGTGTCAGTGGGAGTAATAATTACCTGCAGCATTGGTGTCAGTGGGAGTAATAATTACCTGCAGCATTGCTGTCAGTGGTAGTAATAATTACCCCCAGCATTGCTGTCAGTGAGAGTAATAATTACCTGCAGCATTGCTGTCAGTGGAAATAAAAATAAATGGCCCAGCATTGGTATTAGTGGGAGCAATAACTACCCCTGGCATTGGTGTAATTGGGAGCAATAATTACCTACAGCAATGGTATCATTAGAAGTATGAAAAATGCTCTCAGCATCGGTGCCAGTGGGAGTAATAATTATCCCCCAGCATTGGCATCAGTGGGAGCAATAATTACCCCCAGCTTTGGTGTCAGTAGAAGTAACAAAAAATGCCCCCAGCATTGGAGTCAGTGGGTGAAAAAATGACCTCCCAGCCTTGGAGTCGGGGGGAGCAATAATTACCCCCCCCAGCAGTGGAAGCAATAATTAACCCCCCTGATTTGGTGTCAGTGGGTGTAACTGTAAATTCCAGCATTTGAGTCAGTGGCTGCAATAAAAAAACGCCCCACACTGGTGTCCGTGGCATTACTATTTAACTGCTGCCCACATTGGTGCTTAATGGCAGTGAAATGTACCACTCCCCTCTGCTTGGGGGTCAATGGCAGTGAAATGTACACCCCCCATAATTGGTGATCAGGGGCAGAGATATTTACTGCCCCCCCCCCATCACTAACATTAGTGATCATTGCAGTGAAATGTACACTCCCCCTTCCCCTGCATTGGCAGTCAGTGTTTCCTTAGCTGCATCACTGCCAGTCTCCACGATGTCATCAGGCTGGGACTATACTTGCAGTGTTGGGTGCAGATCACATCTACCTGAGATAGTACCAGTATTTCAGTGCCAGGTGCTGCCATTCTGCAAAGTCCTAGTGTCCTGGGTTCTGCGGAACAGGCATTACGAGTGAGGAACTATAATCCCGGGACTGTCTCGCAAAATCCGGGACACTTGACAACTATGCCAGTGATGGGAAGTGTCTCTACACGGGAAGAAAAGGTTTAAGCTGACAATCTGATTAAATTCTCTTGCAGTGAGTGGGGTGTGTTTGGAGAATTTTTTTTTTATTTCCATTAACTTCTTTTTTTGACTAAATGATGTTTCTGCCGCCCTCCATGGCCCGTCTGCGCTTCTCCCGCCAGCCGCACAGACAATCTCTGGGAGCCAGGATGGGGGAAGGGCGCTGATCTGTGGCACCAATCCGCTTCTTTGATCAGTAACCGCATATAACTGGAGTTTAGGAACTTTCACATCAAATATATAAAAGGAACGTATGAAATAATGTACGAGTGACCCCTTACCCCCCCCCCCCCAACCCACCACCATAGCAGGAGAGGCGCCAACCACCCCTCAGTATTGAACCCTCACCTGTTATCTGTACAACCTTCATTAAAGAGGAATATTACACTAATCCTGTGTGTCCTTTATATGAAACAGATACTGAGAATTACACCCAGCGTACATGACACGAGAAGTGGTACTGTGCAGAGTCCATATATACAGAATAAGAACCGATACTGAGAATTACACCCAGCGTACAGGACAAGAGAAGTAGTACTGTGCAGAGTCCATACATACAGAATAAGAACAGATACTTAGAATTACACCCGGCGTACAGGACACGAGAAGTGGTACTGTGCAGAGTCTATATATACAGAATAAGAACAGATACTGAGAATTACACCCAGCATACAGGACACGAGAAGTAGTACTGTGCAGAGTCCTTATATACAGAATAAGAACAGATACTGAGAATTACACCCAGCATACAGGACAGGAGAAGTAGTACTGTGCAGAGTCCATATATACAGAATAAGACCAGATACTGAGAATTACACCCAACATACAGGACAAGAGAAGTAGTACTGTGCAGAGTCCATATATACAGAATAAGAACAGATGCTGAGAATTACACCCGGCGTACAGGACAAGAGAAGTGGTACTGTGCAGAGTCTATATATACAGAATAAGAAGAGATACTGAGAATTACACCCAGCATACAGGACAGGAGAAGTGGTACTGTGCAGAGTCCATATATACAGAATAAGAACAGATACTGAGAATTACACCCAGCATACAGGACAGGAGAAGTAGTACTGTGCAGAGTCCATATATACAGAATAAGAACAGATACTGAGAATTACACCCAACATACAGGACAAGAGAAGTAGTACTGTGCAGAGTCCATATATACAGAATAAGAAGAGATACTGAGAATTACACCCAGCATACAGGACAAGAGAAGTAGTACTGTGCAGAGTCCATATATACAGAATAAGAACAGATACTGAGAATTACACCCGGCATACGGGACAGGAGAAGTGGTACTGTGCAGAGTCCATATATACAGAATAAGAACAAATACTGAGAATGTCCCCTCAAGGTAGGATATAACCCGTCTCTCATGCAGTAATCTATTTTCTATACTGTCTGATCTCTTCTTTCTGTAACTGTCACATTCTTTGCCATCATACAGTCAGTGGCACTGTGGGGGGTTCGGGTCGGTTACTGTCTGCTGCCCCTATAATGGGAGTGCAGTCCATTGTTATCGATCGCTCAGCCATAATCTCTGCTTCCTAATGAGGAGAAATCGGGATGAAACAATCCAATAACAATTTATTTCTTTGTGACAAGTGCGCCACAGATGGAGGAAATTGTTCACCCGCTGACTTCACCTTGGAAGTGACAACCGTGCAATATCCCGCTGTGACGCCATAGAGACACAATTGTATCAACTGTAAATATGTTTTCCTGATTCTCTTCATGCCAGCGTACCAACAGCTTTGTCTCTGTCATCCTTTTTTTGTTATTTTGCCCATCTCTTTTTAATTCATTTTTGCAGAATACATCCCATTGTATGCCGACATGAGGGGAACCAGGAATATGGAAATCTGATTGTTCCAATCTCCTTTAGCTCTACCAATATTGTATTTATGTATAAATCAGGGGTCTCCAAACTTTCTAAACAAATGGCCAGTTTACAATGCCCATCTTTGGTGTCACTGGGAGGAACCATGGACCCATTGTTGGTGGCACTGGGAGGAGACTGTGGCCCCAATGTGAGTGTCACTGGGAGGAGACTGTGGCCCCAATGTGAGTGTCACTGGGAGGAGACTGTGGCCCCAATGTAAGTGTCACTGGGAGGAACCATGGCCCCATTGTTGGTATCACTGGGAGGAACTGTGGCCCCATTGTTGGTATCAGTGGGAGGAACTGTGGCCCCATTGTTGGTATCACTGGGAGGAACCATGACCCCATTGTTGGTGTCACTGTGAGTAACCATGACCCCATTGTTGGTGTCACTGTGAGAAACCACGACCCCATTGTTGGTGTTACTGTGAGGAACCATGACCCCATTGTTGGTGTCACTGTGAGGAACCATGACCCCATTGTTGGTTTCACTGAGAGGAACCATAGCCCCATTGTTGCTGTCACTGGGAGAAACTGTGACCCCATGGTTGGTGTCACTGGGATGAACCATGACCTCATTGTTGCTGTCACTGGGAGGAACCATGGCCCCAATGTTGATGTCACTGGGAGGAACAATGGCCCCATTGTTGCTGTCACTGGGAGAAACTGTGACCCCATTGTTGGTGTCACTGGGAGGAACCATGGCTCCATTGTTGGTGTCACTGGGAGGAACCATGACCCTGTTGTTGGTTTCACTGGGAGGAACCATGGCCCCATTGTTGGTGTCACTGGGAGGAACCATGACCCCATTGTTGCTGTCACTGGGAGGAACAATGGCCCCATTGTTGGTGTCACTGGGAGGAACCATGACCCCATTGTTGCTGTCACTGGGAGGATCCATGGCCCTATTGTTGGTGTCAGTGGATAAAATATTGCCCCAAGGGCCAAATAAAAGAAAACAAAGGGCCGCAGTTTGGAGGCCACTGGTATAGAATAACTATGTTCCAAAATCCATCACGTGTGCAGATACGGTGCAATTTTTTTTCAATCTGGCAGCAGCTGACAGTGCATGTGCACATGTACAGGGATCTGACTAGTGTTATCATTCTGCTGCAGGCAGGAGGAAGCATTTCCTCAGTCTCCTCTCGCCCCAGTGATCAGACTGCAACATTGTAATTTTGTAGAAAATCACAAGATGAGAGGATGCAGCACGGGGCTGATCTGTGTTAAACAATAGAAACTTGATTATATACAACTTTCCCAGATAGTCCCAATACTCACGAAGGCCCCTGATTAGTCAGTACAGTAGCTAAGATTGTACTGACTCCCAGGGCCGGTGCTCGCTGTGTAGTGATCCCACGCAGAGATCCCGGATCCCAGGCGTGTTACTACAACTGTGCTTCGGTCATAGCCAAAATAAACAGCCGATAGTGATGTCCCACACAGGGCCCAGCCTCAGCAGATATTTCACACGAGGAGGAGGAGGCGGACGAGTCATTCTGATGAACCACACATTTCATCAATGCTGCTTAAACCAGAATCCTCACATTGGAGATCTCCTTCCCCACTACTTCAAGGATCAATCCACCCGAAGTCATTCCCTGGCTGCACACTGTGAGCATCTCACAACGTGCATTAGACGCTGCAGCAAGTCAGATAAAGCCCACCTTATTTTCTGGCTGGAGGACGTCCAGCATCATCTAGATCAGTGATGGCGAACCTTGGCACCCCAGATGGTTTGGAACTACATTTCCCATGATGCTCATGCACTCTGCAGTGTAGTTGAGCATCATGGGAAATGTAGTTCCAAAACATCTGGAGTGCCAAGGTTTGCCATCACTGATCTAGATCTTCCCTCAGCCTGACTGTCCCAGTCCCTCCCCTTTCATTCATTAAATTACAGTTCTTTCAACCATGGAGGCTCAACATTTCATGTGGGCGTTACCCAGGGTGGTCTGTATGAAATATCTCCTGCCTAGCAACACCCACTCCCCCAGACTAACATCCAGCATCAATGCATTGTGATATTTGCATAACTCCTCCCAAGAGCCCGCCCACTGATTGTATCAGGACTGAGGACTCTCCAGGAGAAGTACTGGTTGCTGGTGAGGCTGCATTGATGGGCACTGGTGAGGCTGCATTTGATGAGCTCTAGTGAGGCTGTATTTGATTGGTGCTGGTGGGCTGCATTTGATGGGCGCTTCATTAAAAATGTGTACATGGGTGGGGCAAAGTGGGTGGAGCCAGGGGGCGTCAAAATGAGGTTTCGCTCAGGGCAGTGATGGCGAACCTTGGCACCCCAGATGTTTTGGAACTACATTTCCCATGATGCTCAGCTACACTGCAGAGTGCATTAGCATCATGGGAAATGTAGTTCCAAAACATCTGGGGTGCCAAGGTTCGCCATCACTGGCCTAGGGTGTCAAAAATCCTTTCACCAGCCCTTCCTGTTCATTCACAAACTGAAGCATATCGAACATAGTTTACTATGCTTCAGTTATGAATTAACAGATTGAGTGAGTGTGTTCACTGTGTTCATTTAGAGAAGGAAGGCACTGGGAATTGACATATTTAGTAGCCCCTTCCCCTGCTCTCTATCCTAAAACATCCCCTGCAGCAGCTGGGGGGGGAGGAGAGGAGGGAAGCCAGCAGCACTGCAAGATGGGGGGGAGCCCAGGCAGTAGGGTGGGGATTGGCACAGCACATAGTGATTAGGGTGTGCACAGGCACACCTGGCACCCCCCCCCCCCACGTACACCTATGACCTCTTGCATCTATTAGGGTGGCTTCACACTGAGACACTTCTCTTTGGCCGTGCCATTCTGCTGACGTATATGTACAGGCGTTGGTCGGCAAGTGGTTAATAAATGCACCTCCTTATCTGCATACTACTAAAGCAATACAACACACATAGCTAGGGTTGCCACCTCATCCCTTTAAACCAGAACACACATGAGGCAAATTTAATGCAGATAAGGCACCAAGTAAATTTAATTACCACCTTAATCAGCCACAGAACCCGTGTTATTAATATGTGTTTGTTTTTTGTTTTTTTTACAAAATTCTTTTATTAATTTTTCAACAATACAATAATACCAATACAAACATACAATATAAATAGTCTCAATATGTACCCCTTATTAAGAAAAGAAAGAGGAGAAAAGTTCTACTATTACTAATACTAGATTTTACTTCCGACCATTTCGGGCCCAGGCCTGTACTTCCTACTAGGGTTGTCCCGATACCGATACCAGACCAGTATCGGTATCGGGACCGATTCCGAGTATTTGCGGGAGTAAATCCATCCAATCGCCTGTCAATACATAGCGCCGTGGGTATTACAAGTTTACCAACGAAAACTTGTAATGCTCGCTGTGTTGCACGGGGATTAACCCGGCGGCGGCGGCGGTATAATCAGAGGAGCCGGAGTTATGGGGGACATGACATGGCTGCATATGTGGGGAACATGACATGGCTGCAATATGTGGGGGACATGACATGGCTGCAATATGTGGGGGACATGACATGGCTGCAATATGTGGGGAACATGACATGGCTGCAATATGTGGGGAACATGACATGGCTGCAATATGTGGGGGACATGACATGGCTGCAATATGTGGGGGACATGACATGGCTGCAATATGTGGGGGACATGGCTGCATTTGGGGACACGTTTAAAAAAAGTATCGGTATTCGGTATCGGCGACTACTTGAAAAAAAGTATCGTTACTTGTACTCGGTCCTAAAAAAGTGATATCGGGACAACCCTACTTCCTACATATTCTCATTAGAGATATGACCCCTGGGGGAGGGGTGAGCACAGGGAGAGGGCAGGGAAGAGGAGAGAAGGGGAAAAAAAAAGGGGGGGGGATTGAAAAAATAAATTTTTTATTTTATTTTTTGAAAAAAATTATAATCATTTTGTTAGTTAATATATAGAAAGGGAATTAATTTCCCCTATATTGTGGAAGTTATCTTATCTACTATTAACCACTTAAGCCCTGGACCAATATGCTGCTAAATGCCCAGAGGCGTTTTTACAATTCCGCACTGCGTCGCTTTAACAGACAATTGCGCGGTCGTGCGACGTGGCTCTCAAACAACATTTGCGTCCTTTTCTTCCCACAAATAGAGCTTTCTTTTGATGGTATTTGATTGCCTCTGCGATTTTTTTTTTTTTGCGCTATGAACAAAAATAGAGCGACATTTTTGAAAAAAAAAACAATATTTTTTACTTTTTGTTATAAGAAAAAACTAAATTTTAGTCAAACATTTAGGCCAAAATGTATTCAGCCACATGTCTTTAGTAAAAAAAAAATCGCAATAATTTTTTTTTTACTACCTAGCGAAAAATGATCGCTTAGTGACACTGGCAATAGGGAGTGAAAGGGTTAACTAGGGCAGTGATCAAGGGGTTAAAACTTTATTAGGGGGGTACGGGGGCTACCCTGACCTAACACTAACTGCCTGTCAGTGACAGGCAGTGTGACAGGCTGTCACACTGACACTACATGCAGTGATCATACATATATGATCACTGCATTCAGTGACAGGGGGTGGGGGTGATCGCAAGGGGTTAAATGTGCCTATCAGTACGGGTGTCAGTGTAGTGTTGGTGCAGACATACTGTGCCTCTTCTCTCATCTGGGCGGTTTGAAAATACCGCCGAGATGAGCGCTGCATCACTTCCTCTGCCTGTGTTTACATTATACAGGCAGAGGAAGTGACACGGCGGCGGCGCACAGGATTGGCTGGGAGTGATCACGAGGGGGTGGACAGAAACGAACCCCTGCCCCCTCGAGTCGGATCGCTCCCCAAGGTAAGCCGCCCACCGCACGCAGCGGAGGGGGTCCCGATCGGACCCCCGACCCGCTAGAAGGCAGGGACGTATATATACGCCCATCTGCCTGTCCAAGCCCTTTTGTGGACGTAAATAGGCGTGCGGCGGGCGTTAAGTGGAAAATTTCCACAGTTTGTGCATATTTAGTGTAAAGAGAAAAAAAAAATACTAAACTAATGGAAGGGGAATCAAATTCCCATAAGTTGTGGAAGTAATCAACCTGCTGTTAAATAGAAAATTTCCCAAATTGTGTACATACTTAACACATATGTGTTTGGTTTTAAAGGAATGAGGTGGCAACCCTAATGCCAGCCAAGCAACTGGCAGAATGAAGAGGAAGCTTCGGCGACCTCCATGTTTCTTTTAGAAAACATCCTTTTTATTTCCAAGATTTGTTGGTCTTGTGCTGGTCAGTGTTGGTGCTCCATCTATTGATTCTAAGAAGGAATATAAAAAAACAGCCGTGTCTTCTCCATCCCTTAGCTGTGTCTCCTAATGAGAGCAAAAAATCAAGATTCTGTCTTTCTCATGAATTGGAGACTCAGCTTTTCCCGGCCGGCACGTGGGAGGCGGAGCTCAGACAATTCTCCTCTTCACCAGTCCGGCACAGCAGAAGGGGCTTCAGTCTGTGAGTAACAAGAGAGGAATGTGACTGAGGGACCGAGAGAATCCCCAACCGATACAACGTCTACAATCGGAGCGAGAAAATCTCAATTAGGCATTCAGCATAACAAAAGAGCACTTCAGCGTTCAGCAGTTCACTCACTGATTTTGTTGAATTTGCTTTTAATGAATGAAAACATACAGCTTTGAGTCCATCATTATGTATGTATTTTTAATACTTGTCCTTCTTCAAACGGTTGTGTTTTAAAAACTATAAATCGTACAGCGAATATCTTTATATTGTGTGAATCACAAGACCCAGACCTACATTTTGATGTATAGTATGTCTCTGAAATATTACAATTGAAGGCACAGTCGCAGGTTATATTACATTTTAGGTTACTAAGCTGTAATTTCAATGGAAGTCAATGGAGGTCAATGGATGGCGTGGGTTGAAAACAAATGGCCGCATTGTAAAAAAACGATTAGGACGATGGCTTAGCCGTGGACACGTGTAGTGGCAGCAGGGATAGCTGAACGTTTTGATATAAGATTTGTGTAGGTCGGCTTGAAAATGAGGGCGTGGTCGCAGTTTAGAAATCATGTCCTTTCTTGTCACACTCTAGCTTCACCATTCATTCCTATGGGACACATTTCGCCGCAAAACCGACGATATTTCGCAAACGATTCTGTGAAACGTTCCACAAAGTAATAGAAATCCGATCGCGAACAATCCGCACGTTTCGGTATATTACTTGTCTATGTAGTAAAAAAACTGTGGGAGGAGTTAAGGTGGCAAATTTGGCTCACACACAGCTGCATATCTATAGGGGGAGGAGTCTGTCTTAACCAATCCGGTTGCTTGTTTTTTGTAAATTTGCATATTTCAAGAAGGCACTTCAATTCCTTGAATTTTTAGATTTTCTCAGTAATAAATAATAAAACGATGATGATGGGAGGGGGCGAGTAAACCTAGTCATAGTTTAGTAGATATCGCCTGCAATGACAGCGAAAAAAAAAATGAAGTGCATAAATGTTCTCTCCATAAGTTGAGGTGAACACATTTTTCCAAGCTATATATAGGGCTGAAGGAGAGCTTAATCTTTGCCTACGGTCCAAGCACCCTGAATGCGCCCGTTCTTAATCTGTACCCGGAAGCTGAGCTCGGTGCCCTGGTAGTGTAAGTGATACTCGGATGGGAGACAGACCAACGCAACAAGTATGTTAGATTGTATTTGAATGCCCTCGGCTGTTGACCTCCTGAGAGTCCACCAGGTGCTGTAGGCTTTTGCTGTTCTTCCAGCAGGGGTCACTGGTGTGCGCAACCTGTTGCATTAGGGCAGGGATCCTCAAACTACGGCCCTCCAGATGTTGTAGAACTACACATCCCATGAGGCATTGTAACACACTGACATTCACAGACATCACTAGGCATTATGGGAATTGTAGTTCCTGAACAACTGGAGGGCCGTAGTTTGAAGACCCATGCATTAGGGTGTGCTGCACCCCCCGGAGCACAAATGCACATTCGTGTATACAAGCAGATTAGTAGATGATGTCAGTAGAGCAGAGATTGGCGTCAGTCGTTTTTTATTTTTATAATTTTTTTTACCATTTCTTTTTTTAGCAGCCCTGTTGGAGGGATGTGGTGAAATATCAATAGTCTAAAGAGACCTCCAGTAGACATGTGCACTGCCAAAAAATTTTTTTTTTCCGTTTATGTTTTTTTATTTATTTGTTCGGGAAATTTGAAAAATTTGTTTTTTTTTGTTTTTGTTTCATTCCTTTTTGTTTCTGAAATTCGGGAAATTCAAAAAAAAAATTTTTTTCGTTTTTTTCTTTTTTCAGAAATTCGGGAAATTCGGAATTCCAAATTTTTGGATCTTCGAAAAAAGCAAAAAACGAATAAAACGGAAAAAAACGAATTTCCTAAAAAAAATTAATGAATGAAACGGAAAAAAAAGAGAATATTCGGAAATTCTTCAAATTCGTAACCTTATCAATTTTTGAATTTTCGAATTGAATTTCGGAAATTCTACAAATTCGTAAATTTTCGAATTTTTCCCAATTTTCGAAATTTTGATTTTAGAATTTTTCGAAATTGAAAAATCAAAAATGCGAAAATTGAAAAATGCGAAAATTGAAAAATGCGAAAATTGAAAAATGTAAAAATTGAAAAATTCGACATTTTAAAAATTCGAAAATCAAAAAATCAAAAAATGCGAAAATTAAAAAAATCGAAAATTAAAAAATTCGAAAATTGAAAAATGCAAAAATTCGAAAATTTTAAAATTCGAAAATTGAAAAATTCGAAAATTACAAAAAAAAACGAAAAATGCAAAAATTTGAAAATTTAAAAATTCGAAAATAAAAAATATCGAAAATTTAAAAATTCGAAAATTACAAAAATCGAAAATTGACAAATTCTTTTTTTTCGTTTCATTCTTTTTTTTCTGAAATTCTGGAAATTAAAAAAAAATCGTTTTGTTCTTTTTTTTGCTTTTTTTGGAAATTCGTACATTCGGGAAATGCAGAATTCCAAATTTTTGGATCTCAAACGGAAAAAACGATTTTCCTAAAAAAAACTAATGAAACGAAAAAAAAGAATTTTCGGAAATTCTTCAAATTCGTAACCTTATCAATTTTCGAAATTTTGCATTTTCGAATTGAATTTCTGAAATTCTACAAATTCGTAAATTTAAGAATTTTCTAATTTTTCAATTTTCGAAATTTCGATTTTTTTGAATTTTTCGAAATTGAAAAATCAAAAATTGGAAAATTGAAAAATGTGAAAAATGTAAAATTTGAAATTTGAAAAATTACAAAATTCGGAAATTATAAAAATCGAAAATGAAAAAAATCCAAAATTACAAAAATCGAAAATTGAAAAATGCAAAAATTCGAAAATTGGAAAATTAAAAAATGCAAAAATTTGAAAAATGCGAAAATTGAAAAATTCGAAAATTAAAAAATGCAAAAAATGCAAAAATTCGAAAATTAAAAGAATCGAAAATCAAAAAAACGAAAATTGAAAAATTCGAAAATTAAAAACATTGAAAATTCGAAACTGAGCAATTCGAAAATTCAGAGTCATACTCAGAGGTTTTTTTTATTTCGAATTAATTTTGAAATTTTTCAAAATTTTCAATTTTCGAATTTTTAAATTTTCGAATTTTTCAATTTTCACATTTTTAAATTTTCACATTTTTGATTTTTCAATTTCGAAAAATTAGAAAATCGAAATTTCGAAAATTGAAAAATTAGAAAATTCAATTCGAAAATTCAAAATTTCGAAAATTAATAAGGTTACGAATTTGAAGAATTTCCGAATATTCTTTTTTTTTCCGTTTCATTCGTTTTTATTTTAGGAAATTCTTTTTTTCCGTTTTATTTCGTTTTTTGCTTTTTTCGGAGATCCAAAAATTTGGAATTCCGAATTTCCCGAATGTACGAATATCCTTCAAACGGTTGTGTTTTAAAAACTGTATATTGTACAGCGAATATCTTTATATTGTGTAAATCACAAGACCCAGACCTACACGCAGTGCTACACCCCGGAGGAGCCGCTCGTTGATTTCGAGGTCGACGTATTAAGTTACCAATTACACTTGTCTAGGGGTGAATACTTTGTGAAAAGTGAATAAAGCGAGTGTCCAGACTTGTTGTTCCCCCCTGGCCACCACTGTAAGGGAGACTTTCCTCCCCTGGAAATTCTAAAATTGAAAAATTCGAAAATTGAAAAATTCTAAAATTGAAAAATTCGAAATTTTAAAAATTCTAAAATTCTAAAATTCAAAAAATCGAAAATTCAAAAAATCGAAAATCCAAAAATGCTAAAATTCGAAAATTAAAAAAATCGAAAATAAAAAATACGAAAATTGAAAAATTCGAAAATTACAAAAATCGAAAATTGAAAAATTCGAAAATTAAATCCCCCTGGCCACCACTGTAAGCAGGATATGCTTCCCATTGGCCACCACTGTAAAGGGGGACACATGCCACTTCTGTAAGGGGTACTTCTTCTCACTGTTCACTATTGTAATGTGGACACTCTTCCTATTGGATATCACTTTAATGGGGACATTCATTTCACTGGCAACCACTGTAAGGAGGGCATTCTTTCCATTGGCTTCCACTGTAAGGGGACATTCTTGCCACTGCAACCCAACCACTGTGAGGTGGATATTCTTCCCATTGGCCACCACTGCTGGGGGGCATGCCTTCAATTGGCCACCTATGTAAAGAACACATTTTTCCCATTGGCCCCAACTGTAAACACACGTTCGGATATTTCGACAACAATTTTGTGATGGACGTGTTTTGTCGGATAATCCAACCGTCTGTATACTCCATCGGACAATTGTTGGATAGCCATGCCCTCAAATTGCCCGACAACAAATGTGTTCCATTGAATTATCCGATCGTGTGTACCCAAGTCCGTCATACTAAAATCCAAAGTACAACACGCATGCTCTGAACCAATGCTAAACATTAGCAGAAGTTACCCAAATGGTGGCACTAATGAGCTGGAAAACAATGTAGTTTCGTGTATGTTGGCTGACATCTGTATGCAGAACAAGTTCACGGCCAATGCCCTTCGCTCAAAATTTCACGGATTTGTCCAATGAAAGTCCGATCGTGTGTTTGAGGCTTAAGAGGAACTTTCTTCCCACTGACCACCACTGTAAGGGGGACATCTTCTCACTGGCCACCACTGTAATGGGGACATCTTCTCACTGGCCATCACTGTAAGGGGGACATCTTCTCACTGGCCACCACTGTAATGGGGACATCTTCTCACTGGCCACCACAGTAATGGGGACATCTTCTCACTGGCCACCACTGTAAGGGGGACATCTTCTCACTGGCCACCACTGTAATGGGGACATCTTCTCACTGGCCACCACTGTAATGGGGACATCTCACTGGCCACCACTGTAAGGGGGACATCTTCTCACTGGCCACCACTGTAATGGGGACATCTTCTCACTGGCCACCACTGTAATGGGGACATCTTCTCACTGGGCACCACTGTAATGGGGAAATCTTCTCACTGGGCACCACTGTAATGGGGACATCTTCTCACTGGCCACCACTGTAATGGGGACATCTTCTCACTGGCCACCACTGTAATGGGGACATCTTCTCACTGGCTATCACTGTAAGGGGGACACCATCTCACTGGCCACCACTGTAATGGGGACATCTTCTCACTGGCCACCACTGTAAGGGGGACATCTTCTCACTGGCCACCACTGTAAGGGGGACATCTTTTCACTGGCCACCACTGTAAGGGGGACATTTTTTCCACTGACCTTCAATAAATTGAGTTTAGCAAGGGTTCCCATAGAACTAAGAATATTTAAGGGTTCTTTGGGGGCAAAAAGGTTGAGAATGGTGGACCTAGAGCAGGGGTGGCCAACCAGTGGCCCGGGGGCCACATGTGGCCCGCGGAGCCCTCTGATGTGGCCCGCGACCTCCTGCTCTGGAATGGCGGGTTGGCATGTAAAGATCGCAGGTAGCCGACCCGCTATACCGCAGCATCATTGTTGTGATATGAAGCTGGTGGTAGAGTAAGAAAACGGCTGCGGAGCAAAGCCCCATAAGCCGATTCTTCCTCTACAGCGCCGGCTTTTGTCACAGGCGGTGTATATGGCAAAGTTCGGCTAGCACGCAGGATAGACACACAGCACATCAGTGTGAAAGCAGTCTAATGCCGCGTACACACGATCACTTTTTGTGATGAAAAAAAACGTCATTTTATCTCACAAAACAAAACAACGTTTTTCAAACTTCATTTTCCAAAACGACGTTGCATACACACCATCGTTTTTCCAAAATGCTCTAAAGCGTGGTGACGTACACCACATTCGACGGCACTCTGTTCCATCGAAGCTCCGTCTCATAACTTGCTTCTGAGCATGCACGGGTTTAAAAACTTTGTTTTCAACATCGTTTTGCCCACACACCATCACTTTTTATGACACAAAAAACAACGTTTTGAAAAACTACACAAAAAATTCAAGCATGTTGGAATTTTTTTTTGGTCGTTTTTTTGAAGACATAAAAACGACGTTTTGCCCACACACGGTCATTTTAAATGACGTTTTTGAAAACGTTTTTTTTTCATCACAAAAAGTGATCGTGTGTACGCGGCATTAGGCTCTTTTCCCACGGTCACCCCGACAAAATGAGACCCTGTCAGGGCACCAATTCTGCGGACTTTGATCGCGCGCACATGCGCAGTATAACGACGCGACCGCACGTCTCTATTCAGCGCATGCGCGCGCACGTACGCGGGCACGGTCCGGCGGCGCGACGTGTGCGGGAGCGCGCGCGTGGCGCGAGCTCACGCGATTCCGTCGGAGCCAATCACAGGGCTCACCACCCTATTTAAACCGGCCCTTGACACATGGCAGGTTGCTGGTTTGTCATCAGCTCCTGTATGTGTCTAGTTGCTGTGAACCTGTTTATCCTGAAAACCTTCTGGCTTACCTGTTTGAATCGGCCTGCCTTGGACTCTGCTGACCTCTCCAATCCTTGACCCCGGCTTGCACTCCTGGACTCTGCTAACCTCTCCAATCCTCTGATCTCGGCCCGTATCCTTGGACTTCCGCTGACCTCTCCGATCCTTTGACCCCGGCTTGTATTATTGGACTTCCTTGATCTCTTTGACCCGTGATCCACAGCCTGTACCTTGAACTAGTTTTGCCTGTTTGGTCCTCTGTTTCCTGTTGGTGCCACGGACTGTCTTCTCGGCCTGTCTGCAGATCCGGTGCCTTCCTTGATCTACACCTTGAACCAGTTTCCTGTTTCCAGGACCGGTGCCTCCTGGTGCTGTCACCTCTCTGTCTCCATCACCAGAGGGCGGTCAGCACTGGTTCGCAAAGGTGAGCCGCCCGCAGCATCTTGGCCTCGGTAAGTTCTTGAGACTCTGACAGTACAAACCAGCCAGATGTCTGAGGGCGACCGGGTGCGCTCACCATTCGAAACTCTCTGCCAGCAAGTCTCCGCCCTGACCGAAGCGGTGCAAAAACTACAGGAGGGATACCTCCAGATGGACGGCCGTCTACAGCAAATAGCCACTCCTCCAGGACCTTCTGCAGCCCCTACCGTCCAAACGACAGGGCACACAGCTCCGCCATCTTCTTCGGGTCCAGCGGTAATGATCTCACACCCTGAACCCCGAGTACCTACACCCGAACGGTTTGTAGGTGACCGAAGGAAGTATCGGGCCTTTAAGAATGCCTGCACCTTGTATTTTGCCCTACAACCAAGGACCTTTTGCTCAGAAGCTGTAAAAGTAGGGTTTGTCATCTCCCTTCTCTCGGATGAGCCCCAGGCCTGGGCCCATGGCTTAATGGAACAAAGAAGCCCTGTTCTGGACACCATTGACGCCTTCTTCACTCACATGGCCAAGCTCTACGACGATCCGCTGCGCTCTGCCACCGCAGAAGCTACCCTCCACAATTTGAGTCAGGGCCGGCGGCCCATAGAGGACTATACTGCTGAGTTCAGGAAGTGGTCAGCAGACACAGGTTGGAACGAAGTGGCTTTAAAGTACCAGTACCGTCAGGGTCTCTCCGAGGCCCTCAAAGATGAACTTGCACGCTCTGAAACCCCCGCTTCACTGGAAGGCCTGATCCAAGCTGCCACCAAACTGGACCGTCGCCTGCGGGAGCGGCCTTCTGAGCGGTTCCAGACCACCCGTCTCAGTTGGGCTCCACCAAGACAGCCTTCAGTACCCATTCCTCCACCTGCCTCATCCAGTCCCTCATTGCCGGATCCAGAGCCTATGCAGCTTGGCGTAGTTCGAGCACCACTCACCCCAGAGGAACGACTGCGCAGGCGACGGGAGAATCTTTGCCTCTACTGTGGCGCGGGTAACCACTTCCTCCTCAACTGCCCTGTCAGGCCTAGTAAGTCGAAACTTTCACCGGTGTTTAATTACCATACCTCCCAATTACCACCTGCTTTTTCTTTCTCTTCAGCTTCCGGACGGGGAGACCCGCCTGCCGGCGATCGTTGATTCTGGAGCTTGCAGCAGCTTCTTGGACTCTACTACGGCCCGGAAGTTGCATGTCCCCTGCCGTACTAAAGACGTTCATCTTCAGGTCCTCTTGGCTGACGGTTCCCGTCCTTGCTCTGGTCTGGTCACCCAGGAAACTCTCCCTCTGCTTGCTACCACGGATTCAGGTCACCAAGAGCACCTGCATCTGGACCTCATCTCATCCCCTATGTATCCCATTATCCTGGGTCTTCCGTGGTTGCAGCTTCACCAACCCTGTATCAATTGGCTCACGAAAGAAATAAACCTTACCTCCTCATACTGCTCCCAGCACTGCTTTCCACTTCCTCCGGCCTCCTGCTCTACCATTCTAAAACCACCAGAAAGTTTTCTGCACGTCCCCCCGGTCTACCTGGAATTCAAAGACGTTTTCGATAAACAACAGGCCGATTGTCTGCCCCCACATCGACCTTACGACTGCCCCATCGATCTCCTGCCGGGCGCCAAGATCCCTTTTGGCCGAGTCTTCCCTCTCTCCGAGACCGAGTTAGCAGCTCTCAAAACCTACATCAACGAAAACTTAGAGAAGAAGTTCATTCGACCTTCCTCCTCTCCCGCGGGGGCCGGGATCTTTTTTGTCGAAAAGAAGGACGGCTCCCTTAGACCTTGCATCGACTACAGAGAGCTAAACAAGATCACCATTAAAAATAGGTACCCATTACCACTCATCTCGGAGTTATTTCAACGATTTCGCTCAGCACAAATTTTCTCCAAGCTCGACCTTCGGGGCGCCTACAATCTAGTCCGGATCAGGGAAGGGGACGAGTGGAAGACGGCGTTTAGGTCTAGATTCGGACATTTCGAATACTTAGTCATGCCCTTCGGACTCTGCAACGCCCCGGCCACTTTTCAACATCTGGTCAATGATATATTTCGCCAACACCTGGACGACTTTCTTGTCGTATACTTAGATGACATCCTCATCTTCTCGGCCACGTTGGAACTTCACCGAGATCACGTCAAACAGGTCCTCATGATCCTCAGAAAACACTGGTTATATCTCAAAGCAGAGAAGTGCGAGTTTGAGAGATACTCAGTACAGTTCCTGGGTTTCATAATATCTACAAATGGGATTGCCATGGACCCCCAGAAGGTCAAGGCCATTCAAGACTGGCCGGCCCCGACAGATAAAAAAGGCGTTCAACGCTTTATTGGCTTCACCAACTTCTACAGAAGATTCATCGTCGGGTTCTCCGCCATCGTTTCTCCCATCACCCAGCTCACAAGGCAAGGAAACCGTTTTCAATGGTCCCAGGAAGCCCAGGAGGCTTTTTCCAAATTAAAGATAGCATTTTCCTCTGCTCCTGTCCTACACCATCCTGATCCTGCACTACCGTTCATCTTAGAAGTTGATGCCTCCGAGTCCGCTACGGGCGCTGTCCTATCCCAGAGGCAGGGACCCAAATCTCTTCTGCACCCTGTTGCCTATGCCTCCCGGAAACTCTCTTCGTCTGAAAAGAACTATGACGTGGGCGATAGGGAGCTGCTCGCCATCAAATTCGCGCTAGAAGAATGGAGATACCTGCTGGAGGGGGCAAGCCATCCCATCCTAATCTTCACAGACCACAGGAATTTAGAGTACTTACGCTCCGCGAAGCGTCTTCGACCCAGACAGGCCCGCTGGGCACTCTTCTTCACTCGCTTCAACTTCCACATTACGTATAGACCCGGATCAAAGAACGGTAAAGCAGATGCCCTTTCAAGGATGTTTCCCGAAACTCCCAACTCATCAGAACCCAGTACTATTCTGAAACCTCAAAATGTTTTCTTGATTTCTCAGTCAGACCTTTTCAGTTCTCTTAAGGAGGCATCGCACCAATGCTCCGACCCAGAAATCTTGTCCCTGGTTAAACGAGAGGACTTATGGTGGTCCCGAGACAAGATCTTCGTGCCAAGGGAGGTAATATAGTTACTTCTTAGCACCTTCCACGACCTTAAGCTTGCAGGACATTTTGGGACACGCAAGACCTCTGAACTGATCTCTCGGTCCTTTTGGTGGCCTAATTGGAAACGGGACTGTAAGACCTATGTGGCCTCCTGCACTTGTTGCCAGCGCAACAAGGGATCCAACACTAAGACCTGGGGCCTACTCAAGCCATTACCCATCCCGGAGCGTCCTTGGGCAGACATATCAATGGACTTTATCGTGGACCTGCCACCTTCTGAGGGGTTCACCACGATCTTAGTCGTGGTCGACCGCTTGTCCAAGATGGCGCATTTCCTGCCCATGATCGGCACACCCTCAGCCTCTGACACAGCAAAGATGTTCTTTAACGAAATCATCAGACTTCACGGGGTCCCTAAGAGCGTCGTATCCGATAGGGGTACACAATTTACGTCTAAGTTTTGGAAGGAACTCTGTAAGTCCCTGGAAGTGAGAGTCTGCCTGTCCTCGGCCTACCATCCTCGGAGCAACGGCCAAACCGAGAGAACTAATCAGACTTTAGAGCAGTACCTCCGCTGTTTTTGTTCAGCCTCCCAGGATGATTGGCGATGCCTACTAGCCTCTGCTGAGTTTGCATACAATAATTCGGTTCATGCAACTACCAACCAAACCCCATTCTGGGCCAACTGTGGCTTCCA
Source organism: Rana kukunoris (assembly GCA_029574335.1). NCBI lineage: Eukaryota > Metazoa > Chordata > Amphibia > Anura > Ranidae > Rana > Rana kukunoris. Next base: position 22,673,669 of record CM056056.1, on the reverse strand, counting down.
TCCCTCCTTCCTGCCAGACCTCATTCCTGATACACCTGTTCCGGCCGTCCAGGAACGTGTAACTGCCATTAAACAGAACTTCCAGTTACTACAAAAAGTAATGCGACAAGCTCAGGAGGACTATAAAAAATTCTTCGACAGAGGAAGGAAGGACTGTCCTACATTTCAGGTCGGCGAGGAGGTTTGGCTATCCGCTTCACATCTTAAACTACCTATTTCCTCACAAAAATTGGGCCCAAGATTTATTGGCCCATTCAAAATTAAACGCAGGATCAACTCTGTGGCCTTTGAACTGGTGCTACCCGAGTCTTATAGAATCCATCCGGTATTCCATGCTTCCCTGCTTAAACCTCTGGTTCCGGATCCTTTTCCAGGCAGGGAGGAACCTCCACCTCCGCCAGTAGAGGTTGAAGGGGAAAGAGAATTTGAAGTGGAGACTATTCTGAACTGCAGGAAGAGAGGGAGACAACTCCAATACCTCATTAAATGGAAGGGCTATCCTCCGGAGGACAATTCTTGGGAACCTTCCAGGAACATTCATGCCCCTCGATTGATCCGGACCTTTCATCGAGAACATCCTGAACTAATGGCCAATTTGGGCGTCCGGAGTTCGCCCCTTGGGGGGGGGGCACTGTCAGGGCACCAATTCTGCGGACTTTGATCGCGCGCACATGCGCAGTAGAACGACGCGACCGCACGTCTCTATTCAGCGCATGCGCGCGCATGTGCGCGGGCACGGTCCGGCGGCGCGACGTGTGCGGGAGCGCGCGCGTGGCGCGAGCTCACGCGATTCCGTCGGAGCCAATCACAGGGCTCACCACCCTATTTAAACCGGCCCTTGACACATGGCAGGTTGCTGGTTTGTCATCAGCTCCTGTATGTGTCTAGTTGCTGTGAACCTGTTTATCCTGAAAACCTTCTGGCTTACCTGTTTGAATCCTGATCTCGGCCTGCCTTGGACTCTGCTGACCTCTCCAACCCTTGACCCCGGCTTGCACTCCTGGACTCTGCTAACCTCTCCAATCCTCTGATCTCGGCCCGTATCCTTGGACTTCCGCTGACCTCTCCGATCCTTTGACCCCGGCTTGTATTATTGGACTTCCTTGATCTCTTTGACCCGTGATCCACAGCCTGTACCTTGAACTAGTTTTGCCTGTTTGGTCCTCTGTTTCCTGTTGGTGCCACGGACTGTCTTCTCGGCCTGTCTGCAGATCCGGTGCCTTCCTTGATCTACACCTTGACCCAGTTTCCTGTTTCCAGGACCGGTGCCTCCTGGTGCTGTCACCTCTTTGTCTCCATCACCAGAGGGCGGTCAGCACTGGTTCGCAAAGGTGAGCCGCCCGCAGCATCTTGGCCTCGGTAAGTTCTTGAGACTCTGACAGACCCTCAATTCACCTCTACAGAGCGACAGATGTCCATTTACGCTCGTCTACCTCCAATCCGAAAAACATTTGTCCCCTTCCATCTGGGCGGATCAGAGGGCCTATAGAGTAGCTGTGACCTGTCATCTGTCCGGGCTCATTGTGGCCCGTGACTGGTTACCAAGTTGCTTAAGTGGCCCTCGCTCTTCAAAAGGTTGGGCACCCCTGACCTAGAGGCTGTAATTTAGCTTTAATATTCCTTATATGACAGGGCCGATCCTGGGCGGGTGCAAGGGGTGCCTGGCACCCAGGCGCCTAGAGGGGGGAGGCGCCGAGGAGTCAGAGTGCTTCCCTCCCTCCTCCTCTCCTTGACCAGGCTGTGCCAAAGCATTGTTATTTCCAGCCAAAACACGAGCACAGTAGCACTGTTAGCGGGTGGCGCCAGGAGCCGCCGCCGCCCGCTTACATTTTTAACTTGTGGTTTAATTTCGAGCGAGCGCTTCACTCCGAGGAGGTCGCGGACTACAATTCCCAGGAGCCACGGCGGCGCCGGCGGCCATCACGTTACTGACGTGGGGCCGGCACCGTGGCTTCTGGGAGTTGTAGTCCGCGACCTCCTCGGAGTGAAGCGCTTGCTCGAAATTAAACCACAAGTTAAAAATGTAAGCGGGCGGCGGCGGCTCCTGGCGCCACCCGCTAACAGTGCTACTGTGCTCGTGTTTTGGCTGGAAATAACAATGCTTTGGCACAGGTCAAGGAGAGGAGGAGGGAGGGAAGCACTCTGACACTTCACTCCCCTGCATGCTGAGGCTCCCAGTGGGTGGTGTGAAGCTTCAAGGAAGGAGAGGAAACAAAAGTACAATTCCGAGTTTCACACTTCTGGCTGCAGTCAGTTCATGTAATTTACCCCAGCACAGGAGCATCGCCATCACACACCCCCCAGGAATGGAGGAGGCCATGCAACTTGCAAGAAAGAGGACCTGTCCTGCTGAGCTGGCAGCTGCCATTGGACCATGGCGCCATGGCTGATGTGAGAGACCCTGACCCCCACATGATCAATCTATTTCCCCCCTGCTGGGAGCTGTCCATTACCTGTGGGTCCTGCTGGAAGCTAGCCATGGCCTATAGGCCAGCAGGGCACACAGGTCATGACTAGCTCCCAGCAGGACCCACAGGTCCGCAGCCAGTCCCCCTACAGGACCCACTGCTCCGCAGCCAGCCCCCTTACAGGACCCACTGGTCCGCAGCCAGCCCCCTTACAGGACCCACTGGTCCGCAGCCAGCCCCCTTACAGGACCCACTGGTCCGCAGCCAGCCCCCTTACAGGACCCACTGGTCCGCAGCCAGCCCCCCTACAGGACCCACTGGTCCGCAGCCAGCCCCCCTACAGGACCCACTGGTCCGCAGCCAGTCCCCCTACAGGACCCACTGGTCCGCAGCCAGTCCCCCTACAGGACCCACTGGTCCGCAGCCAGCCCCCCCTACAGGACCCACTGGTGCGCAGCCAGCCCCCCCTACAGGACCCACTGGTGCGCAGCCAGCCCCCCCTACAGGACCCACTGGTGCGCAGCCAGCCCCCCTACAGGACCCACTGGTCTGCAGCCAGTCCCCCTACAGGACCCACTGGTCCGCAGCCAGTCCCCCTACAGGACCCACTGGTCCGCAGCCAGTCCCCCTACAGGACCCACTGGTCCGCAGCCAGTCCCCCTACAGGACCCACTGGTCCGCAGCCAGTCCCCCTACAGGACCCACTGGTCCGCAGCCAGTCCCCCTACAGGACCCACTGGTCCGCAGCCAGCCCCCCTACAGGACCCACAGATCCGAGGCCAGCCCCCCGCAGGACCCACAAATCTGCATCCATCTTCCAGCAGGACCCACAGGCTGTAATTCCTGCTGGGAACTTTCTGCGGACCTGTGGTTCCTGCTGGCCCCCTGACCTGTGGTTCCTGCTGACCACACCAGGTGACACCAACCCTAGCGATGCCACTGCTTGTGTTTGTCTCGCACATTGCACAAGCTTTGGTCTAAAATTCCTGGCGGCACTGTAACAAATCCCACCTCCTGTGAGATAGACGGAACATTGATCCAATGCAGTAAAAATTAATCGGTGTGACGTGTATCATAGAAGCCACAAGCTGGTCTAGGAGGCGGGACTTTGTTACAGTGGCTGCTCGGGAGATTCAAATCCAAGCTCTGTGACAGCAGGAGATCGTCGCTGCTCGTGTGCACCTATGAGCTGGATTTGGTAGGAACTGGTAGTTTGCATTTGATGGGCGCTGATGGGGCTGCAATTGGTGGGCACTGGTAGGCTGCATTTGATGCATTGATTTCTAGTATCATGCCTGCAGTCTCTTACCATCTCTTGTATCATGCCTGCAGTCTCTTATCATCTCTTGTATCATGCCTGCAGTCTCTTACCATCTCTTGTATCATGTTTTCAGTCTCTGACCATCTCTTGTATCATTCCTGCAGTCTCTGACCATCTCTTGTATCATTCCTGCAGTCTCTGACCATCTCTTGTACCATGTCTGCAGTCTCTGACCACCTCCTGTATCATGTCTGCAGTCTCTGACCATCCCTTGTACCATGTCTGCAGTCTCTGACCATCTCTTGTATCATGTCTGCAGTCTCTGACCATCTCTTGTATCATGTCTGCAGTCTCTGACCATCTCCTGTACTATGTATGTAATATGTCTACCAGGCCTCCTAACAGAAGCCCTCTCTATGTCCATCAGAGAGACCCCCCCAGGTCCCATTAGTGTATTCTCTTCCTGTAATTTGTTTATTGTTAAGAGATCATTGGAGGATCCCAGGATAATGAAGACTTCTTAGGGAAGCATCTCTGTGTCTGAGTCGTTGCCATAGAAATATTTGTAACGGGGAGGAGTTAGTAAGATGACCACGCCCATGCGGGGGTGCCAGAAATATTTCTGCACCCAGGCGCCTGTGACCCTAGGATCGGCCCTGTTATATAATCAAAGGCAAGATTCTGATTTTGCATTTATTTTTTGGAAAGTCCAAGTTGGTATACAGTATTTGATGACCTCTGCACTTTCTGGAGATGATGTTTGAACAATCCTGGTGTAGCTGCTCTTGTCAGAGAGGCTTGGGACAAGTTTGGAAGAGTCTTAATAAGCTCATCGTTAGTAGAGAACATTATTTTGTTCTGCGTCACTGTTGGGGTTTTCCCATGGTGGGCGATAATGACTCATTACTTACAGATGCAGAAAGGTGAGCAGAACTTCACTCACTTCCAACAACAACAGCTCAGAACTGTGTTTTTTAATCTACAAAGATGATGAACTCCAAGCAGTCACTAAAATACACAGACAATGCACATATACAGTATATGCAGGGGCGGACTGACAACTCATGGGGCCCCCGGGCAATAGAAGATTATGGGGCCCCCAGGCTTACAGATGGCCACCAAGCCAGGTGGCAGTACAGAGGCGAGGCAGCTAAAATCTCGAGATTTTCACATCAAAAGCATGTAGGTTTTGGACATATCAGGGACAGATGTAAAAAAAACACAGATTTTTACATACTGTCCCTGGTTTTAATGAGCCTGGCAACCCTGATTGGGCCCCCTAGTGGAATGGGGCCCTCGGGCAGTGCCCGAGTTACTCAATGGTCAGTCTGCAGGTTAGTTTCATTTTTAAACTGGTTTCATGTTTCTGTGAAGTAAAGAGACACACAGAACAAAAACAAACAAATACAGGGCAGTGTTTGTTTTTAAAATGAATCTGATGGGTTCTGAGGAGTTTTAGACACACAGTAATGACAGCTTGGACCACAGTGAAAAGCTGCCATGAGATTTTTCATAAGGAGCCAGACAAGCAGGAAGTGTGGAGATCAGAGCAGAATTACAGCAACTTCAAAGCAAAAACGAACAATGAGGACATGAAACCAGGACTGCAGTAAGGTAAAGGAAGCTATTTAGCTAAAAAAAAAAAATCCTTTAGTGATCCTTTAAATTAAGAGTGATTAGCACAAGAGACACTGAAGGGAACATCTAAAATCTATGAATTACCAATGCTATGGAGAAAGAAAATTAAGCTGCAATAAAATCAGAAAGTCCACTTATTGACCATGAAGTCCAAGTCCAGCTTAGAAACAAAAACAATTCCCAATCTGAAATTTAAAATAAAAAGACAGCTCAGGCAGCAGTACTTGCCCTCATTCTGGAGCAGTCCCTGTAGTACTTCTTTTTCACCACAAGCTGTCCTCAGTCTTTTGGGTTGAATGACACCCATAGGACTGAGGACGATTGCATACACTGTATGCCCAAAAGTATTGGGACAACTGCCTTTTCTTAGTCCGTAGGGTCCAATATTGAGTTGGCCTACACCTTTGCAGCTTCAACTCTTCGGTGGAGGCTGTCCACAAGGCTTAGGAGTGTGTCTATGGTAATGTTTGATCACTCTTCCAGAATTTATGAGGTCAGGCACTGATTTTGGACAAGAAGGCCTGACTCGCAGTCTCAGCTCTAATTCATCTCAAAGTTGGTCTATCGGGTTGAGGTCAGGACTCTGTTCAGTGCAGACCAGTCAAGTTCCTTTACCCCAAACTGGCTCATCCATGTCTTTATGGCCATTTCTTTGTGCACTTGTCTAAATCCTTTGGTGGTGGTGGTGGGGGGGTAATGGTGTGGGGTTGTTTCTCAGGGGTTGGGTTTGGCCCCTTAGTTCCAGTGAAGGGAACTCTTAAGGCCTCAGCATACCAAGACATTTTGGACGGTTTTAAGCTCCTGTGAGGGATTAGCTCGGTAGCAGGTGTGTGTGACCCCCTAGATGGGTTCACTACATGCTGAACTATACAGAAAGGCAGTTGAGGATGGTTGAAAACAAAGGTTATGGTTTATTCTTCCATATTTCTGGATACAAGTGCAAGCATCAAAACAGCATAAACAAAACTAAACATAAAATAAACCCTGGTCACTTGGGGCGTCTATCTTCACAACACAGGAACCTACCTATCGAGTCTGGCACAACCTACTGCTGGGCAGACACTGCTGGTCATACAGCAGAAAAACAATAGTCTTTTTTTGATTTTTTATCACACAGAAAAATCAACAACCACCTTACCTCTTCAGAAGTCTTTCTGACTGCTCTCCTTAACTCAAAAAGCCTCAGGATGCAGCAATCAGTAGTCATCCGTTGGATGTCTTTATAGAGGCCTTAATTGCTTCATTCTGAACAGCTGAAGTTTTTTAACGCCCTAAACCTTTCTGGCTATTTCTGCAGCCGACACCTAATAGTAATTGGTGGATTGTCTAAACAAGGCAGAAATGTATCTCCCGTCTGTGACAACACCCACAGATTTACCTGACTTCCTGTCACACTCCCAACTTTGTGGGATCAGTTTAGGGATGACCCCTTCCTGTTCCAAAATGACTGTGCACCAGTGCACAAAGCAAGGTCCATAAAAACATGGATGAGGATGAAAGTGGCCATCCCCAAACTGTTCCCACAAAGTCGGGAGCATGAAATTGTCCAAAATGTCTTGGTATGCTGAAGCCTTAACACGACTTGCATCGACTTCTGTTAAAGAAATCGTATTCAAGGCATGATGAAGTCACGCAAGGATGCCAGATTCATAGTCACGTGGTTTGTAAGCTGTGGCAGTGTGAGCAAGAGCTGACATTAAAGCGGATGGTTCACCAAAAATAAATATTAAAAGCCAGCAGCAACAAATACTGCAGCTGCTGACTTTTAATATTAGGACACTTACCTGTCCTGGAGTCCAGCGGCGTCCGCAGCAGAGGATGAGCGATCGCTCGTCACCCTGCTGCTCCCCCTCCATCCACGGCGAGGGAACCAGGAAGTGAAGCGCTCCGGCTTCACTGCCCGGTTCCCTACGGCGCATGCGCGAGTCGCGCTGCGCCCGCGATTGGCTCCCGCTGTGTGCTGGGAGCTGAGAGTTCCCAGCACACAACGGGAAAAGCCCGTCTTTTGCCCGAGACTGCGGGCCGGAAGTGGGTGCGGATACCTGTCTTTAGACAGGTATCTGCACCCCCCTCCCCCCTGAAAGGTGTCAAATGTGACACCGGAGGGGGGGAGGGTTCCGATCAGCGGATCTTCACTTTAGGGTGGAGATCCGCTTTAAGTTCCTGATCACATGGCTTTGTTAATAACTTGCGGAGCTCCAGCCGTCGTTATATGTCGGTACTTTGACATAGAATACTAGGATTATGGCAGCACATAGCTGCCATAACTCGACTATATTTTTTAAACAATGGTCCTCTTTCTCTGGTCTAGGTGGCGGATTCACCACAAGATCACTTTTATCTGGGGCGGGAGCGGTGCCCCCCTCCCGCCACACTCAGGTCGTCTCCACCGCTTACCAGTAGCGGCAAAGACGATCAAGTCCTCTCGGCTCCATAACATTGTATGATTGAAGCAACGTCAAACAACACTTACGCCCCAACGGTCTTAGGCCACGTACACACGATCAGACCAAACCGATGAGACTGGTCCATCGGACCACCGCTGAAGTGGCCTGATGGTCTGATGTGCGTACACACCATCGGACCAAAATCCCATCGGACCAAAACGTGGTGACGTAGAACACAACAACGTGCTGAAAAAATGAAGTTCAATGCTTCCAAGCATGCGTCGACTTGATTCTGAGCATGCGCGGGTTTTTGGTCCGATGCTTTTGTGTACTAACCATCGTTTTGGTCCGACGGACAGGTGTCCATCGGACAGATTTTAAAGCAAGTTTTAAAACTTTGGTCCGATGGGCCGCACACACGATCAATTTGAAGACCAGTTTCATCGGACCGGTCTGACTGGTGTACGCGGCCTAAAAGGAAGAAAAAATAAAGACATGTATTTATTTATTTTATTGCATTTAGGTGTGAGCCCAGGTTCACACTGGGTACGATTTAGTTTGATTTGAGATGCGATTTCACATGTTAAATCTCATCTCAAATCGGCGGCATTTGCTGGCAATTGTCGGCAATGACACCGTCCTAATCAGTGCGACGCCGCATCTGCAGCGCAGCACCGATTTCAAAAAGTAGTTCCTGTACTACTTTTTGCGATTTGGGGCCGCCATTTACATTGACATCTGTGCAGAAACCTTCACAGATGTCTCTTAAATCGTGGCCGAAATCAGGACTGCCAGCGGGAGTGTAATCGTGCGAGTTCAGCTGAACTCGCACGGCTTCACTCCCGCAGCCCAGTGTGAACCAGGGCTAAATGTAAGATCGGAGGTCTTTTTGACCTCATATTTAAGAGGCGCTGTCATGCTTTTTTTTATATAACAATGGTGTTTAAACCACACACGTGAGGTATCGCCGCGATGGTTATAGCGAAAGCAATAATTGTAGCAAAAGACCTCTTTTGTAACTCAAAACTGGAAACCTGTAGACATTTTTAAACTCCGCCTATGGAGATTTTTAACGGTTTGAGTCCCAGGCCATTGTCAAATGACGGTGGCAAGGTGGCTCTATAAATCCCAGCTGCCGTCTTTTGACGTCTTTGCGTCCTCCAGCCACGTGGCTGGCGGTCGCAATGTCCGCAGGTACCCACGATCTGCAGTTTTAGAGCAGGGACGTGGAGCTCTGTGTGTAAACAAAGAGCTCCACGTCCTGTCAGGGAGAGGAGACAGATGAAGGGACACAGCATTGGTCACCTCCCCCAGTCAGTCCCCCTCCACACACAGTTAGAACACACCCAGGATACACATTTAACCCCTTCCTCGCCCCCTAGTGTCAACCCATTCCCTGCCAGTCACATTTACACAGTAATTTGTGCGTTTTTATAGCGCTGTTCGCTGTATTAATGTGAATGGTCCCAAAAATGTGTCGAAAAAGAGTCCGATGTGTCCGTCGCAATATCGCAGTCCTGACAAAATTCGCAGATTGCCGATTTATCTAGTAAAAAAAATAAAATAAATGTCATAATTCTATCCCCTATTTTGTAGCCACTAAAACCTTTGCGCAAACCAATTACTATACGCTTATTGCGATTTTTTTTTTTTTTACCAAAAATATGTAGAATACATATCGGCCTAAACTGAGAAAAAATGTTTTTTTTTTGTTTTTTTTTTTAATGGGATATTTATTATAGCAAAAAGTAAAAAATATTGTGTTTTTTTTTTAAATTGTCGCTCTTTTTTTGTTTATAGCGAAAAAAATAAAAACCGCAGAGGTGATCAAATACCACCAAAAGAAAGCTCTATTTGTGGGGAAAAAAGGACGTTAATTTTGTTTGGGAGGCACGTCGCACGACCGCGCAATTTTAATTTAAAGCGACGCAGTGCTGAAAGCTGAACCTTCGCCTGGGCAGGAAGGGGGTATATGTGCCCAGTAAGCAAGTGGTTAAGGGTCAAAGTTTGTCGCCATTCCAAAAGCGGGCGCAATTTTGTAGCGTGACATGTTGGGTATCAATATACTCATCGTAATATTATCTTTCACAATATAAAAAATAAAATTGGGCTAACTGTACTGTTGTCTTATTTTATTATTAAAAAAAGTGTATTTTTTCCCAAAAAATTGCGCTTGTAAGATCGCTGCGCAAATACGGTGTGACATAAAGTTTTGCAACGACTGTCATTTTATTCTCTAGGGTGTCTGAAAAAATATATACTGTTTGGGGATTCTAAGTAATTTTCTAGCAAAAAAATAAATTAACTTAACTTGTAAACACCAAGGGCCAGATTCAGGTAGCGCCGCGTATCTTTGTGCGGGGGTAGCGTATCCTATTTACACTACACCTACGCAACTTTTACAGGCAAGTGCTGTATTCACAAAGCACTTGCTTCGTAAGTTGTGGCGGCGTAGCGTAAATGTGCCGGCGTAAGTGTGCGTAATTAAATTTAGGCAGGTAGGGGGCGTGTTGTATTGAAATTAACCGCGACCCCATGTAAATGATGCGATGAACGAACTGCGCATGTGCCTGCCGTGGACGTATCCCAGTGCGCATGCTCCAAAATCACATTGGAAATATTCATTAATATCAACGTGAACGTAACTTACGCCCAGCCCCATTCCCGAGCAACTTGCGCAAACGACGTACGATTCTACGCTGTTCCGACGTCCATACTTAACATGGGCTGAGCCTCATATAGCAGGGGTGGCTTTACGCTGGACTTACGCTCACGCAAACAACGTAAAAAAATGCGACCGGGCGCAAGTACGTTCATGAATCGGCGTATCTAGCTCATTTGCATATTCGACGCGTAAATGGACGGAAGCGCCACCTAGCGGCCAGCGTAAATATGCAACTAAGATACGACGGCGTAAGAGACTTACGCCGGTCGAATCTTAGCAAAATTCCGGCGTATCTTGCTTTCTGAATACAGAAAAAAGGTACGCCGGCTAATCCTAGAAGTTATGCGGCGTATCTCAAGAGATATCGCCGACGTAACTTTTTTGTGAATCTAGCCTCAAGTTTGAAAAATAGGCCTGGTCCTTAAGTGGTTAACAATTGATGTCAATATGTTTCACCTACCAGTGAATTTATCCCAAATTGTCCCATTTCACAATAAAAAGGCAAAAACTTCCAATGTCTCTCGTTACTTCTCCACGCTGCACATGCGGCTCGCATGCGGGAAACCAGCAGAGAGAAGCGTTTGCAGAGACGTACCTGGGGAATGCGGGGAAATGTCCTTGGATGGGGGACAGCTTGGCTCCTCTCCGCCACCATTACATTCCGCACACATCTCCCATCAGGTGTCGCCACCCCGTTTATTTTGATCTTTTTAGAATGCCTTAATGATTTCAGGCGGAACACCTCGTACATATTCATCAGGCCACATCAAAGGGATTATCTGGACCACAAATCGGTTTTGCGCACATTACACATTGCATAAATAATGATCAGATCCTGGAAGATTGAAGGGAAAATAGGTCTTAAAGAGGAAAAATCTTCATCGCCTGATTGCTGAATGTTTGTAAGACTTCCCAACTTCCCGAGAGCTTAGAAGGAAAGACACAACTTTCTGCTTTGTTTTGGATGGAGAAGTGGCTAATCTTGTAAAACTGTGAATGGCTACCACAGAAGTCACATAATTGGGATCCCATCCTGCCTGCTTCTGATTATAATGGGTGAGCCGTCAGTGTGCTCTCAGTACAGAACAGCAGAGCGCCAATGACACATATTTAGTGGCCACTCTTTGCATAATAATGCATTGACATGGGCTAAGATAAATAGGGATCATATATTGTCCAGGCAGGGCCGGTGCTACCACTAGGCAATCGCCTAGGGTGCACTGCTACCTAGGGGCGTCTGGCCACTGGAGTTCCTACTCTCTTCTCTCTGAAACAACTAACTAAGTCTCAGCATCAGCAAGCAAACATGAATTGATGGGCGCTGGTGAGGGTGTATTGATGGGCGCTGGTGAGGCTGCATTGGTAGACGCTGGTGAGGCTGCATTGATGGGCGCTGGTGAGGCTGCATTGATGGGCGCTGGTGAGGCTGCATTGATGGGCGCTGGTGAGGCTGCATTGATGGGCGCTGGTGAGGCTGAATTGATGGGCGCTGGTGAGGCTGAATTGATGGGTGCTGGTGAGGCTGCATTTGATGGCATACCTCCCAAGTTTTTGAGATGGGAATGAGGAACACCTGGCATTACACTGGCAGACACGGGTTAAGATAAATAAGGATTATATATTGTCCAGGCAGGGCCAGTGCTACCACTAATCAGTCGCCTAGGGTGCACTGCTGCCTAGGGGCGTCCGGCCACTGGAGTTCCTACTCTCTTCTCTCTGAAACAACTAACTAAGTCTCAGCATTAGGGATGAGCTTCGAGTTCGAGTAGAACTCATGTTCGACTCGAACATTGCCTGTTCGCCGAACAGCGAACTATTTGGGGTGTTCGCGGCAAGTTCGTGTGAACTTTAGAACCCTGTTAAAGTCCATGGGACTCGAACGTTTGAAATCTAAAGTGCTAATTTTCTTTCAATAGATTTTTATTTTTTCAAATAAAGAATACAGATAAATTATGACAAAAGGCTGAAATTACATCATCAAAACATTCAACAAACCGGGCATAATGACAGTAACAATGACTCAATTGATTTCAAATTTCCCAACTATGGGTTGATTAAAGGAATCCAGCGAGCTTAATAACAGAGGAAGGGGCGGAAAAAGAGGTGTATATGGTGATCTTGCGCTCAGGGGAAACCTGCCTGTCCCGGACACCCCTAATGGGATCAATCTGTGTCCCAGCCAGGCGCCTCCCAATCCGCCTCCTCCTATAAATTTATTTGATGGGAAATTAGTGGGTTCGAATTTGGCTTCATTGAACCTCTAGCTCATACTAACAAAATAAGATAGGCCTATAGTGTTACCAAATTGCCCATATGAATAACCGGACGAAGAACAAAGAACATTACCTTCTGGTCATACAACTGTCTTAAAAGAGTAGAAGTAAAAAAAAAGGAGAGAGAAAAGTGGGGGTAAGAAAGAGGGAAAGGAAGGGAAACATGAGCTTAACTAGTACTGAAGGATGCAGGTTGCGTGGGGTGTACCCCAGTCGCCAAAGGTATACCACAGTGGGATGCCCATGATCCCCACACGGCTTCAAATTTCTGATTCGTGTTTGAAAGAATGCTGGCCAGTTTTTCCTGCACCATGATCCACGAAATCTTGCGTTTTATTTCTGCAATGGAAACCCTGGGCTGTTTCCAAGCCCTGGCGATGGTAATTTTAGCCCCGAGGAGCATAAATCGGATCAGCTTCTGATTGGGCTTGGATATACCCGGAATCCGAGCATTTAGGAGAGCTACAGGAGCCGTTCTGGGGACCGAGCAACCAGTGACTGTACAAATGAGGTTAAAAATCCTCTTCCAGATTGGTCTGATTCTGGGACATTCCCACCAGACATGCACCATCGAGCCCAGGAGCTGACAACCTCTAAAGCAGCTGGGATCTGATGATGGGTAGATGGCCGCAAGCCTGGCGGGAGTCATATACCACCTCATAAGGACCTTTAAGTTTGCTTCCATCAGGGAAGTATTCAAGATGCCCTGATAAGAATCAGAACAAGCTGCCTGCCAGGTCTCCAACTCCCACCCTATTTGGAGGTCTGCCTCCCAAGCCGTCATATAGGAAGACTTCTCAGTCGGGCGGGTGAGTGAAGAGTAGATGACAGATATTCCTCCCCTTTGTCCCATGGTCTGCCCGCACCAGAGCTCATAATCTGTAAATTTGGGAGGTAGAGGCCTATCCGTCCATAAAGTGTGTAGGAATTGTGATATTTGTTTGAATCTGAATTTTTCAGTGTCAGGGATGTCAAATTTAGTCACACAGTGGTCTAGTGTAAGAGGGCCTTTGGATGTGAAGAATTGTCCTATGCGGTACAGACCCTTATCCAACCACCAACTGAATGCTTTCCTGTCCATTCCCGGTGGGAAATCCGGGTTTTGGAATACACTGGCTAGAGGTTGACCTTTCGAAACCAGGGCAGGAAGGTTACGAAATCTATCCCAAAGGGCGTAGGATTGAGAAAGGGAGGGGGACAAAATGGGTGGTCTTCTCTTTTGGGGGCACCAGAGTAAGTGTTCTATGGAGAACCGGGGGACAGCTTGACCCTCTATGTGGACCCAGTCTGGTTTGTCCAGTTTAGAGTAAACTACGGATAGTTGAGCTAGTCTGGCAGCTACGAAGTACTTATATAGGTGCGGTAGTCCTAGTCCTCCTCTTTTCCTATGGTTATATAGCGTGTTTTGGGGGATTCTGTAACCTGACTTGCCCCAAATGAATTTGAGTATTTTGCTTTGTAAAGTCTGCACGTGATCTTTTCTGATGGGAATGGGAAGGGAGCGGAATAGATATAAAATTCTAGGAAGTAAAGTCATCTTTATAGAGTTAATTCTGCCCAGCCAGGAAAGATCATACTTAGCCCAGTTATTCATGTCGGCCGTAAGTTTTTGGTATAGGGGAGGATAGTTATTTGTGTAAAGGGATTCTGTCCGAGCTGTTAAGGAAATCCCTAGATATTTGATAGATGAGGGACACCATTCAAATTTGAATGACTGTTGGAGGAGAGATACTGTAGGAGGTGGAAGGGATACGTTCAAGGCTTGTGATTTGGCATAATTGACTTGGAGACCTGAGAATTTAGAGAATTCCGAAATTACCTTACAAAGGTTTGGTAGGCAAGTAATAGGAGAAGTTAGAAATAGTAGTAAGTCATCGGCAAAGAGCCCACATTTATGAGTTTGATCTCCACATGAAACGCCTCGAATGTCGGGGTTCTGTCGAATGGCTATCGCTAGGGTTTCAATTGCCATCGCGAAAATGATTGGGGAGAGGGGGCATCCCTGTCTGGTACCCCTTGCTATGTCTATTGGAGAAGAGTAGTACCCTTGGATTCGAATTTGGGCCTTTGGTTTAGAATAGAGAGCTTGTATTACACCCATAAATCTTGGGCCAAAGCCCCATCGTTCTAGTAGGGGGAGAAGATATTGCCAGGACACAGAATCAAAGGCCTTCTGCAGATCAAGAGATAGGAGAAAGCCTTTTTGTTTCGGACCTCCGTCCCAGTTGGATTGCAAAATTGAGACAATGTCCACTGCCCTTCTCACTTGATCTGGGCCTTGTCGACCTGGAATAAATCCGACTTGGTCCTTGTGAATATATTTATTAATGAAAGAGGAGATACGGATAGCTAGAATTTTTGTAAGAATTTTTAGGTCGTTATTTATCAGAGAGATGGGGCGATAGTTACAGACTTCTTCTGGGTTTTTATCCGGCTTTGGGATAACCGTAATGTATGCTGTATTAAGTTGCGTACCCAGAGGGGTGCCTTGAGTTTTGGAATTAAAAAAGTTTGTCATATGTGGGACTAGGGTATCTGCAAATGACCTGTAATAGAGGGCCGACAGTCCATCTGGGCCTGGGGCCGAGCCCTTTCGGAGGCCCTTGACTACTGTCGCCACCTCTTCAATCGAAAAGGGTGCTTCCAGCCTGTCTCTGTGTTCTACATCTAAGGATGGGATGGGTAGGCTGTCCAAAAAGTTGTCAATCGATACCCTGGGAATCTGTGGAGGGGCACTATACAGGTCAGAATAGAATGTTTCGAATGCCTCCAGGATCTTTTTAGGGTTGGATGTAGGTTCTTGACCTGCCAAGCGTATTTTGGGTAAGGAGTGAAACCTTGTTTTAGGGGACAATTTGGTCGCTAACAACTGGCCTATTTTTCCTTTTTGGGTGTAAAATTTATTGCCACTCCAGCGGAGAGATCTCTCCGCCTTCGTTGTGAGGGCTAAGTTAAGTTCTAATCTCAGCTTGTCAATATTCTCTAGTAAGGCTAAAGATGGTTTCTTTTTGTGTTGTGCCCTTAGGGTCCTATAAGACTTCTCCAGACGTACAATTTCTGCTTCGTGTTCTCTTTTGATTCGCGTGGAGATCTGAATGATCTTCCCTCTAATAGAGGCTTTATGGGCTGCCCACAGGGTCTCCGCAGAGATATCCTCAACATTGTTAATTGTGAAATATTCTTGAAGGGCTTTATTAATTTCCGTTGTAGTGGTTGGATTGGAAAGAATGGACTCATTTAGCCGCCAATGTCCGTTCCTTGCCATACCTGCTAAAGAGCGGATGGACATGATGACCATAGAATGGTCAGATAGGACTGTGTCTCTGATTTGGGCCTTGATCACTGCCGGAAGTACAAATGAAGGGATTAAAATATGATCGATCCTGGCATAGGTACTATGCGGGTGAGAGTAATGAGTGTAGTCCCTCTTTGAGGGGTTAGACTCCCGCCAAACATCCGTCAACCCCCTGTCATGGAGTAGTTTGGCAATTTTCAGGCTGACCCTAGAGGGTCTAGTAAGTTGAGCGGACAGAGGTCTGGATTTGTCCAAACCCTGGTCAAAAGCCACATTGGAATCCCCCCCCCAAATGACTGTACCTTCCAGAAGTGGGGTTAAAGTGTCCAAGGTTAATTGGAAAAACTTGTCTTGCCCTTTGTTGGGAGAATAGTATGAGACCAGGGAGTATAGATGACCCTCAATTTTACCTTTAACCAGTATAAATCGTCCCTCTGGGTCTTTGAAGTCAGAGAGATACTCAAAGTTACAGGATTTGGAGAAGAAGATTGCGACCCCCTTGGTCTTGTTCTCGGCATTAGCCAAGTAGAAGAGGGGAAAGTGAGAGTGGACAAATTTGGGACTGTACCGCCCAGGAAAGTGGGTCTCTTGGATCATGAGAATGTCTAGTTTGAGTGATTTGTAGCTATCAAAGATCTTTCGCCTTTTGACTGGGGAGTTCAGGCCTTGAACATTATGTGTGGCTATGTTGAGGGAGCTCTGTACGTGGTCAGCCATGGGGGACTGAAAAGCAACTCTGTCTGTCTCTACCTCCACTCACCCTGAGATGTCTTCTGTCCTCCCAACCTTGCCATTTGTCAGGATGGATGACTGGCAGCCCAGTGGACATTCCTCGATCGTAGGTACTGCAAGCTGAAAAATAATAAATGGTTAGGCTCATGTGGGAAAGATGGGGAATAGAAAAGGAAAGGACAGATTCGAAAGAGAGAAAGAAGTGGTGAAGAAGACTCCCAATCCAACTAAGGAAAAAGAGAAAAAATAAGAAAAAATACATTCTCGGGGAGGGGAGATGCTCCTCGAGAATTTCTACCAAGGTAGATCAAAAAAGGGCTTGCTCCAATTGCGAACAAGCGACCTCGCCCCCAGAAACCTTCTGGAGTCTAAGGGAGAGGTGGAGGTACATGGGGCCCACCCCAGCCAGGGCGCCCCTGAAAAATTGGTTACAACAACTATCAAAAAACGAAACCGGAAGGAATTGAGTAATTCTAAACCCAGTTTGGTCGGATCTAAATCCGATCCGGATGTCCCCCCGTCCCCCCCCCAACGGGGATCGAGGAGGAGGGGACCTCAGAAGCAAGGTGGGGACAACCCCCTGCGGAAAAATTAGAATAAATGAAGAGATCTTTTTAGCAGGAGAAATACTGTTGAAATGTCAATTATCCAAAAAGTTGATTCTTCTGATCAGAGAACGTCTAAATCTCAGGCATAGGACCGACCAAAAATCTTGAAAGTTTAAGGAGTATATGACCAATGTGTCAACCGAGATCTGGGTAAGTGGGTCCACTGTCTCTAGCTTTCTTAGATCTCGACCTGGTCCAGAGTAGGGAATTAGGGCTGGTAGGGGTCGGTCTCTTGGAGGTGTTTGGGATGCTATGAGAAGTATCCATGGCGGGTTCTTGCGAGATGAGCTTAAGGCGCTGTAGTAGTCTTTCTCCATCAGGAAAATTTGAGAAGGAGTAGTTTTTCCCTTTATCCGAGAACTTGACCGCAAAGGGGAATGCCCATTTATATTTTATATCCTTTTGGACCAGGACTAGGAGTAGCGGCTTTAATGACCGTCTTCGCTGCATTGTGGAGGGAGAAAGGTCTGCGTATATTTGGACGGGATGACCTTGGCACAAAACACTGGGCACAGAACGTGCTAGTCTCATGACTTCATCCTTTACAGCGTAAAAGTGGGGTTTGGCGATGATGTCCCGCGGTGAGCCGTCCTTTCTGGGTGGTCCCAGGGCTCTGTGGGCTCTATCCAGCTCTAAGCGAACTTGAGGGATGTTTGGAATCAAGTTCTGGATCAAATTTTGTACCGCTGCTGTAGTGTCAGTGATGGATTCGGGCAGTCCCCTGATCCGGAAATTGTATCTCCTGGATCTGCTCTCCAACTCGTCGATCCTGGAAAGGGCCACATCCAATTGCTCCTGTACTGTATGAATATGTTCTGAGTTCTGGTCTGTGGCTGCCACCGTTTGATCAAGCTTGTCTTCTATCGCTTCAATTCTGGTGCCCAGATTCTGGAAATCTGCTTTCAAATCTCCTGTTATTTTGGTAGCAGTCTGAGCGAGTCCCCTATCCAGGAGTTCAGCCAGAGCCTGATATAAGTCAGTCACAGAGAATGCAGACGCTGCTGACAGGGTGCTGACAGAGAATTGAGCAGGCTGGCTCCTTATGTTAGGTCCTATGAGGGGTAGTGCAGAGCCCTCCCTATTTATGCCCTCCATATTACTGCCTGCCAGGGGTTCTGTGGGAATTGTTGAGGGGGACATGTCCTGCTGGTAACTTACTTGGACCAGTGGGGTAAAAGGCAGGGGTACCATATTTGACAAAATCCTTCCCTCAGGCATCTCCTCAGCTCCGTTCTTGTGAGGTGCTGCAGCGGCGGCCATCTTGGATTTTTGCCGTTTTTTTCAAATGACTAAAATGCGGCTTTAAAGTATCCCTTTAAAAAAAATATGATGATAGGGGGGTGCCCTGGTGTCTGGGGAAGCCGTGTGTGGTGATAGTTCCCCTTCCAGCCCGTTTTTGGCTGACTTATGGGCGCCGCTGGTCTGGGGTGGTGAGGAGCTCCCGGCTCAAGCAGCCATCTTCAGAGCTCCGCGCATGCGCCTCTAAAGTGCTAATTTTAAAGGCCAATATGCAAGTTATTGTAATAAAAAGTGTTTGGGGACCTGGGTCCTGCCCCAGGGGACATGTATCAATGCAAAAATAGTTTTAAAAACTGCAGTTTTTTTTGGCAGCAGTGATTTTAATAATTCCTTTAAGTGAAACAATAAAAGTGAAATATTCCTTTAAATTTCGTACCTGTGTCTATAGTATGCCTGTAAAGTAGCGCTTGTTTCCCATGCTTAGAACTGTCCCTGCACAAAGTGTAGTTTCTGAAGGAAAAAAAAGTAATTTAAAATCACTCGCGGCTATAATGAATTGTCGGCTCCCGGCAATACAGAGAAAAGTCATTCATAACAAAAAAAAATGTGTGGGAGTCCACGGCATTTTTTTTTAAATTTGGGGTAGTGTTCCCCTTAAAATCCATACCAGACCTGAAGGGTCTGGAATGGATAATTGGGGGAATCCCCACATCATTTTTTTTTTTATTTGACGCAGGTTTCCCCTTGATATCCATACCAGACCCTAAGGTGAGTGATTTTAAATGACTTTTTTCCTTCAGAAATTACATTTTGTGCAGGGACAGTTCTAAGCACAGGAAACAAGTGCTACTTTACAGGCATACTATACACCCCCCTAGGTACGAAATTTAAAGCGGAGCTCCACCCGCATTTTTTTTTTTTTCAAAGTCGGCAGCTACTAACAGTGTAGCTGCTGACTTTGAATAAGGACACTTACCTGTCCTAGGCGCCCGCGCTGACGGCCCCCGCCGATGCCGATCCTCGATCCCGGCACCGCCATCCACAGTCAGGGAAACAGGCAGTGAAGCCGTGCGGCTTCACTGCCCGTTTCCTACTGCGCATGTGCGAGCGGCGCTTTGTGAATGGTTCGACTGCTTTCTGGGATACACACAGTTCCCAGAATGCAGCGCGGCCCATTCACAAGAAGACACCAAGAAGAGGAGGAGGAAGAAAACCACACTGCGGATCATGAGGGCAGATTCGGGACTTCCGCATAGCAACAGCCTATTTAGGGTGAGTATTTTTTTTTTTTTTTTTCCATTTCATTTTTTTTTTTTCAGATTTAAAAAAAATATATATATATCAGGGTGGAGCTCCGCTTTAAAGGAATATTTCAATTGCATTGTTTCAGCATTATTAAAATCACTGCTCCTGAAAAAAACGACCGTTTTTTTAAACTTTTTTTGCATTGATACATGTCCCCTGGGGCAGGACCCCAAACACTCCCCTGGGGCAGGACCCGGGTCCCCAAACACTTTTTAGGACAATAACTTGCATATTAGCGTTTAAAATTAGTACTTTAGATTTCAAATGTTCGAGTCCCATAGACTTTAATAGGGTTCTAAAGTTCACACGAACCTTTGGTCTGTTCGCAGGTTCTGGTGCGAACCGAACCCAGGGGTGTTCGGCTCATCCCTACTCAGCATCAGCAAGCAAACATGAATTGATGGGCGCTGGTGAGGCTGCATTGGTGGACGCTGGTGAGGCTGCATTGGTGGACGCTGGTGAGGCTGCATTGGTGGACGCTGGTGAGGCTGCATTGATGGGCGCTGGTGAGACTGCATTGATGGCCGCTGGTGAGGCTGAATTGATGGGCACTGGTGAGGCTGAATTAATTGGTCGGCGCTGGTGAGGCTGCATTGGTGGGTGCTGGTGAGGCTGCATTGATTAGTGCTGGTGAGGCTGCATTGATGGGTGCTGGTGAGGCTGCATTTGATGGCATACCTCCCAAGTTTTTGAGATGGGAATGAGGAACACCTGTCAGCAAAAGTATGCAGGCATAGGATGCACCCCTTGCCACGACCTCTTAAAGGAGAAATGTACAAAAAACAAGATTGGTTAAGCCCACAAGTGCTTTTTTTTAAATGCAGCAATTCAGACATTGGATGAAAGGTTTAGCTCTGGGAAACACTTTTTGATAGATAAAAAAAAGTGCATTTTATATACAACTATATAGATCAGATCAAAATGAGGGACAGAGGGACATTTTTCCAAATCAGGGGCAGTCCCTCGAAATCAGGGACAGTTGGGAGCTATTTGATGGGCGCTGGTGAGGTGGCATTTGATGGGTGCCAGTGAGGCTACATTGATGGACTCTGGTGAGGCTGTATTCATAGGCACTGGAGAGGCTGCATTTGATGGGTACTTCATCAAAAAGGTGAGGTATACATGGGCAGGACAAAGAGGGTGGATTCATGGATGGAGCCAAGGGGGGTGCGACAAAATTAGGTCTCGCCTAGGGTGTCAAAAATTCTTGCACCAGCCCTGTGTCCAGGGGTGGGGATTGCAATGGGGGAGTTTTGCTTTAACCACTTCCATACCTGGAGGTGTGTCTCTGTGTGTCTGTGTAAATCCAGGAAGTGAACAGGCAGCAGCTTCAGCTGCCCACAGTTAAAATGGCTGCAGCCAGACTCAGAGGAGGGAGATTTCTGCAGCATATTTGGCAAGTACAGAATCACAGTATATATAAAATAACATGCAAAGTGGTTGGAGGGAAGCTTTAAAATGGCAAAGATGTTTTTATTACAAATTATGTGATTAGTGCAGTTCCTCTTTAAGGTAGATTCACAGGTGTTTTTTTTTTTAAATGTTTATCGATCCCCCATGATTTATCACTAGCAATCACCAGTGGCGTAACCAGAGTTATGGGCGCCCGGGGCAGAATTTTTTTTTCGCTAAAGTTGCTGCTGCAAAAATTATAAAAATAAAATAAAAAAGGCCCAAATCTTAGTGCACAACAAGCAAGTTTCAGGGTCATATGATATTTCTATCCCATTCCTGCTAGCAATATCATCATATGACCCTGAAACGTGGATTCAATCATTCACCTATAGCAGTTATCTACCAGACTACAACGGAGGAGTAGTACCAACTACCATCATCTATTCTAGACACCAAGTCTTGTTGTTGTCATACCTGGCTGGAACAACTCTCTGTACACTGTCACAGTCACTGTCGTCTACTTACTACACAAGGGAAGCTTGTTGTGCTCCAGCCTCCAGGCAGCTCCACTGCACATCCGCGGGCCCAGGGCAGGCGATGTTAGTGTCAGCCAGAGCCAGGGACTGTCTGGGAGGGAGATTCTTCCGTCTTCTTAGTCTGTCAGGACAGGAGGAGAAGATGCCTGGCGCCGCGGCGGTATCCCTCTGGAGAAGCGCGGGCGGGACTCCTCTAGGCCAGGGTAGCCTTTGCGCATGCGCCCGGAGCCCACGATAATGGATTGGCCAGATCCGGCGCGCTGGCAGTGAGCACGTGACCACATACGCCCAATCACAGGGCGGTGGCCGTACTCCTACTCGCCCGGCATTATGGCTCTCCCATTAAAAAGTGACAGGCAAGCACGGCACGGTCCCGGTCCGGACGCCCGGATTTCGCCCCTCCCAATATTTCGCCCAGTGCTTGAGCCCCCCCTGCCCCCCCCCCGCTACGCCAGTGGCAATCACTGCATATCATTGCATAAAAATGTGGAGGATTGCGCAATTATTGACGATGAATACAGCTCCGTCCTACACTCCATTGTTCACTATGTGTAGCGAAGAGGATTTGATGTGATGGAGCTCGTCGCTCACCTCTCAGGAATTCCTGACTGTTTGGTAGCCCCGGGCCTCTTCATTCATTGTAGGTCTGATTCATCCATCGCACCGCGCCAGACGCGGCGGAGGTGTCTGAAGATTGAAGTGCGTAGAGACGACCCCACACACTCCTCGCTCTCTGCTCTCCTCTTTACCTTCAACAAAAGAACACCTGAAAAGAAAACCTGATAAGACACTCAGAGATGAGAAAGTCAATTCTTGATGGAAAAGTCCCTTCGGAAAAATATGCAGTGAAAGTCGCTCATCCGTATGAGACGCTATTGGTTAGGAAGGATAAAAATAATCCATATTTCCCTCGCAGGTCTCTAGAGAAAGTGTGCCACCATCGCAAGAGCAGTGCAGTGGGCGGGGCACGGCTTCTTCCGAAAGGTGAAAGGCAGTTTTAAAAATTGCTTTAATAGATTTCCATACTGAAGAACAAGCATGTCATACATTGCGGCTCACCAGCCTTTAGATGTACTGGCTGCATTTGTTTTCTTTTTACAGGATAAGAATATCTCCTGCAAGTATAGAGAATACCCGTTGATCCTGCCAGAAATCCACTGTTCCTGGGCTCATTTCACTAAAGAATATCACATGAGATAACTTGATCAGGAGACACATATTTTCCAATTATCTCATGCGATATTTAGAATGTCAATTCACTGTCAGTTTATACGGTACTTACTACACTAGTAAAAACCGCACAGTAATAACCGCATAAACTGGCGCTAAAATCAATTCACTAAGCTATCTAAATAAATAAATAAATACATTTGTTGAATAAGTCATGGTCCAGCCACACGATATTCAAGGAATATATTTAATTAGCGCTGGTTGTTAAGGAGTCGGCACCTGTCTTTAACAACCAGTAAATAGCTTGCCGGCTGCCGGCATCCTTAACAACTTGTAAATATCATGGTTGTTAAGGAGTGGGCGGCAGCTGCATCCATAACAACCATGACTCATTAGCTGTCAACAAGGTTCCCCCACTGACAGCAGGATGTAAACAAAAGAATTTCCAGTCATTTATAAAAAAAAAATCAGTGTGAGGCCGCGTACACACGATTGAATTTGTCCGCTCAAACTGGTCTGACGGCCCAGTTCAGCAGACAAATCCGATCGTGTGTATGGGCTAGCGGAAATGTCTGACCGGCGGACAAATTTTAAAACATGCTTTAAAATTTGTCCGCCGAAGACATGTCCGTCGGATATGTCTGCTGGTTAGTACACTAACCAGCGGACATATCTGCCCGCACAAGCGTCAGAAGGATGCGACGCATGCGTGGAAGGGTTTTACTTCCTGGTGCGGTGACGTGGCTGCGTCAACGTCACCGCCACGTCACCGCGCTGTCTGCCGGCGGGGATTTTGATCCGATGGTGTGTACACGCCATCGGACCAAAATCCGGAGGAGACATGTCCGCTGGAAACGGTCCATCCTGAGAGTCCCCTTAATCCATACTAGGCCCTTCAGATCTTGTATAAATATTGAGGGGAACCCCAAGCTAACATTTTTTTAATTTTTTTTATGGAATGGGGTCCTACCTCCTGAACCATGGCGGGACACAACAGTGGGGAGGGGTACGTGTTTATGAGGACAAGGGCCTCTTCCCCACAACACTGGGCAGTGTTTGTGGGGGTCTGCGAGCGAGGGGCTTATCGAAATCTGAAACAAGGGAGCCCCCAGATCCCGCCTCCCCCCCATGTAAATGAGTATGGCGTACATACAAGTTTTTTTTTTTTACAAGTCCTCTATTCAATCCCACCCCCTAAAAAAAATTGTCCCCTGAAGTAGATCCAACGCCGGCTCCCCTCTGACAGCAGATGAGTGATGGTTGTTAAGGACACGGTGGCAGCCCGCTCCTTAACAACCATGTTGTGTATTAAATTACTGCTAGCTCTCACTACTAAAATACTGCTCACTTTATAAAAATAGCTCATGTGATATTTTAGTAATGTTTTTTGTGAATTGCAAAAAAATAAATACGGTAGGTATTTTACTGCAGTCCTTAAAGTTACCGGTTTGTGAAGTGAGCCCCCTGTCACTTCCTGTGAGCTGAATTCTTAAACAATGTTATTACTTATTAGCCTTCCCACACTATAAGAAAATCGGGCAAACGTTCGTCTGATTTTTCACAGCAAATCGGAACCAATGAACGGAAATTCTCACAAAAATTTACTACGAAAATTCGGAATCGGCTGTCGAAAGTTGTGTACACACTATACGAAAATCCTGTGAATATTCTTTCGATGAAAATGTTTTATTTTCTTATAGTGTGTACGAGCCTTTAGATACAAGTCAGATTTCTGGCATCCCCTGCAACACAATTTTTATTTTTGGTGGGATACTCCCAATAGGAAATCACATCTAAAGGGATGCAGGCCCTGCCACTTTCCTCATTAGAGCCATGCAGGTGCAGCATCTGATTGATAATTATTAAACCACTCCCATTAGACTTACTTCTGCACATTTTCACAGACAAACAAACAGCTTTTTTTTTTTAGAATAACAAAAGGTAGGAATCTGCAACAAAGTTTGTTAACATCCTTGTAATGTACATAGATCACCCAGAGGGGAATGTTTTTTTCTCAACAAAAGTGAAGTTACTCTTTAAGACTTCCATGTCTGTGTGCTGTGGCCACTCTGTGCCATACAGACTCTACTGCAGTGCCGGCCCAAGACATTGTGCTGCCTGGGACCAAAAATTAAATGCTGCCCGGGACCAAAAATTAAATGCTGCCCCCCCCCCAAAAAAAAACACGCCCACCAAAAGGCCCCCACGCTTTTGTTGTTTATAGCGCAAAAAAAAACAAAAAAAACGCATAGGTGATAAAATATCACCAAAAGAAAGCTCTATGTGTGGGAAAAAGGACATTAATTGTATTTGGGTACAGGTTCACATAACTGCGCAATTGTCAGTTTAAGCTACACAGTGCTGTATGTGATGTGTGTTTAACTTACAATTTTGCTTCGGATTCTGCCACACGTTGCAGATTGTCACTTGCTGTGTCCCTGAGTGAAGGCAGGCAGCAGAGAGATGAGGTCATCGATATTCTGCCTGCGGCTGCACAGTGAGGGCGGAACTGCAGGGCGGGTAGTGAGAGATGACATAATCTCTCTGCTCCCCCGCACCGCTCCCCCCCAGTGGCGTAGCGTTGGTTGTCAGCGTCTTGGGTAAGGCAAGTAATTTGCGCCCCCCCAACATGTGGGATTTTTGCACTCCCCGAGTCCTGTCCCTTTCCTTCCTACAATAGTATTGACCAGCCTGATTCCTACACTCCGACCACTACACTAACCTACCCGACCACTACACTAACCTACCTGACCACTACATTGACCCTTCACGATTCCTATATGGACCACTGCAATGACCTGAATTATACACTGTCCACTACACACTGACCAGACCACTGCACTACACACTGACCAGACCACTACACACTAACCAGACCACTACACTACACACTAACCAGACCACTACACACTGACCGCTACACTACACACTGACCTGACCTGACCACTACGGACTGACCACTACACTACACTACACACTGACATGACCTGATCACTACATAATGACATGACCTGACCTGACCAGACCACTACAGACTGACCACTACAATACACACTGACATGACCTGACCAGACCACTACAGACTGACCACTACACTACACACTGACATGACCTGACCACTACAGACTGACCACTACACTACACACTGACATGACCTGACCAGACCACTACAGACTGACCACTACAATACACACTGACATGACCTGACCAGACCGCTACAGACTGACCACTACAATACACACTGACATGACCTGACCAGACCGCTACAGACTGACCACTACAATACACACTGACATGACCTGACCAGACCACTACAGACTGACCACTACACTACACACTGACATGACCTGACCAGACCACTACAGACTGACCACTACACTACACACTGACATCACCTGACCTGACCGCTACAGACTGACCACTACACTACACACTGACATGACCTGACCAGACCACTACAGACTGACGATTACAATACACTACAAACTGACATGACCTGACCACTACACCTGGCTTACACTCCCCCGGGCCAACAATACGTGTCCCGAGGGAGTCTCTCACCTGCTGTTTTTCTTCCATCTGCACTCTGCCACAGTTACACTGCCTGCCACGATGGGACAATGATCTGCCATCCAATCCGGAAGAGAAGACAGCCGCGCTGCCGCGGCTCACAGCTAAGTTGAGGCAAGCTCCGCTCATCAGCAATCAGGGATAGGCCAGCCCCGCCGCCGCACGTGACCCAATTTAGCCAATCATAGAGCACCAGGGGGAGTGTTAGCCTGAAATGAAATATTGCGCGGGGACACAGATCAAAGTTAGGAGGACTGAGCCCGGGGTGACTTATTGGTACGGGATGTCGCACCCCAAATGTTGCGCCTGGTGCCACGATGACCGCCTCCCACCCCCCCTGCTGCGAGTGTTGTGCACGCCCTCACCACTGACAACAGCAGCGGTGCCGGGCTCCTAACTCACTGACTGCGGGTGGAACGAGCTGGCTGGCGGGTGTCAGTTTGCCGCCCCCATAAATGTGCCGCTTGGTACCCATGGTACCACCCGGTCCCATCATAGGGCCAGCCCTGCTCTACTGTATATAGTGACAAGCCTGAGGTCTCTTCTCTGTATTTTGGGATTTGTAATAAGGGTCAGGCGCACTTTAGCATTGCAGACCCCCACATACAATATAAGCACAGAAGACTGATTCATACCAGCACACCAACTGCTACAGACAAATATCTGATTGTGTATATCTGTCCGAAGATGAGATTGGAGCATAGTAACTGGGCAAAGCATCAACTGGCCCAGCTGGTAAAAGTAATTTATTCCTCTGCGACTAGGACAGCATATGGAGCTGCATTGCGTCTAAACAGCACCCCAATAAATCTCGCCAGCGCACTTCAATGCACATATCCCAGAGCATTACACCTCCTGCAGTGTCAAAGTTGGATCTCCCCAATCAGTATGTAGCATGAGCTTTGCTGATTGTAGAACTATACAGGGCCGCTGATAGGGCAGTACAGCCAGCCCTCCTGTACTGGGCCCAGACCCCCATCAGTTCAAAAGGGGGACCCGGGCACCTGCTAAGCAGGAGATCTGGCTGTACTGTCTAATTGCAGACACAGATCCACTTCTGCCTCCCCTGCAGTGCTTCTGGCTTCTCCTCCTCTCCCTCCCTTCGGCTGCACCACAGGAAGATTGGTTCTAGCACATGCGCCCCTTCCATCTGATGCCCCTTTATATCACAACGCTGCCAGTGTTCTATCAGATTACCATTACCAATCAGATTGTGCAACAGAAGTGACGTTCCGACAAAAAAAATACTTACTGCACATGCGCTATGCACTCCACACACTTTATGATCTGACGGGTAGCAGTAATCTGATAGAACACCCATGCAGACATCTAACTACACCCAGCTACAGCTTGAATTGTAGAGTAATTTTAGCAATTAAGTGAGCATATATAAATCAATATCACAGATATCAACATACTATATTTATTTATATACGCTCACTTTATTGCTAAAACTACTTTGAAATTCAAGATGTAGCTGGGTGTAGTAAGATGTCTGCATGATGTCTATTCCACTGCAGAGCTAAAACCACCACTAGGGGGCGAGAGTGTCCACTGTGAGAGGAGAATGTGTCCTCAATGCAGAAGGGGCAGTGTTCTATCAAAATACTGCTACCCGTCAGATCATAAAGCTTGTAGAACGCATGGTGGAATGAATTGCGCATGCGCAGTAAGTATTTTTTGGTTGGAACGTCACTTCCGTTGCACAATTTGCTAGAACACCGGCTTCCCTCCCCTCCTCTCCTGCCAGAAGCTTCTGCGGGCAGACAGGGAGATGTTTCATGATGGAGAGTGGGGGAAGAGGCCAGTAAATTGTGAAAAAAATTGGAAAAAAAAATAGTTTTTTTTTTTAATTTTAAAAATTTTAATTTTTTTTGCAAAAAGTAAAATATATATATATTTTTCAAAATTAAAAAATATTTTTTTTTCAAAAAATAAAAACCGCAGAGATGATCAAATACCATCAAAAGAGATGATATTTGATCATCTCTTCTTTTTTATTTTTTGCACTATAAGCAAAAAAAGACTGACAATTAAAAAAAAAACAATATGTTTTACTTTTTGCTATAATAAATATAATTTTTTTTTTTAAAGCAATTTTTTTCTCAGTTTAGGCCAATACGTATTCTTCTACAAAATTTTGTTTAAAAAATCATAATAAGCGTATATTGATTGGTTTGCACAAAAGTTATAGCGCCTACAAAATAGGGGATAGTTTTATGACATTTATTTTAATTTAATTTTTTTTTACTAGTAATGGCGGTTATCTGCGATTATTTTTGTCAGCACTACGATATTGCGGCAGACAGATCGGACACGTTTGACACTATTTTGGGACCAGTCACATTTATGCAGCTAACAATGCTATAAATATGCACGGATTACTGTATAAATGTGACTGGCGGGAAAGGGGTTAACACTAGGGGGCGATCAAGGAGTTAAATGTGTTCCCTAGGGAGTGATTCTAACTGTAGGGGGGAGGGGACTGACTGGGGGAGGTGAGCGATCGGTGTCCCTATATACAAGGGACACAGCATCGGTCTCCTCGCTCCCTGACATGATGTGGATCTCTGTGTGTTTATTTACACACAGAGATCCACGTCCCTGGCTCTGCGATGAGCAATCTTGGGTGCGCGGCAGCCATCATGGCCTCCGGGCACGCGCATTGGGGCCCCAGTGATGCGGCGAATGCGCGCTCCACACTGCGGGAATCCCAGGACGTCATATAACGACCGCTCAGAGGGACGAATGGGTTCCTGTGGCCGTCATATGACAATATGCCAGACGGGAAGCCGTTAACGATTATCTAACTATGGATGACCAGCATTAGATTGCACACCTTTTTGTTTTGCTGCACCTGAATTGTATGATTAGGTGATTCCATGACAGATCAGGAGGATCGGCCCCTTGCACACAGGTGGGGTGATCAGGTACCTCCATCTCTCAGTTTTTCAGGTGGCCCTCATTAGAAGCACCATGTCAGTGTATAAGCAGGTGGATGTAATTGGATGTGTGTCTGTCTACATCTCATCGCCTCCGAGCCCATCCAGGTCTGAGCCCTGGTTCACACTGGAGCGCTTTTATATTCGATTTGACAAATCGGCGGCAATTGCTATGCAGCAGAACCCCCCCCCCCCCCCCATTGTTCCAGCGAAACGGACGAGCGCATCAACTCCAGCTGCTGACTCTGGTCCTCAATGGATAGATTGATAGCAGGGCAGCCATTGGCTCCCACTGCTCTCAATCAAATCCAGTTACGTGTGGGCGGGTCCGAGTCAATTGACCCAATGACAGGACTCGGGAGTGCACCCCCGTCAGTGGCGGGACAAGGTCACCCAGCGCAAAGATGCTAAACTGTGCCCCCCTTTCCATTAGTGTGCCCCCCATCCCTGCAATAAACCATTTTGCCAGGGGCAGCCGTTCCTCCTACCCACCCCTTAAACCAGCCCTGGCCCCCATTGAAAGTGTCTCTCTGCGAGGGGCACTTAAGGTGGAGGAGGAGCCAGAAGTGCTGCTGGGGGACCCCAGAAAAGGAGGATCTAGGCTGTTCTGTGCAAAACTCTTGCACAGAGCAGGTAAGTATAATATGTTTGTTATTTAAAAAAATAAAAATAAAATAACCTTTACAAAAGCTTTAAGGCAGGAAAAGTCTGGTGGGCTTGCTGGCCACCGACTAGGACTTTTTGGATGATTTTTGACGCACCTGTGGAGCATCGCGACTGCGGTATGTGAACACTGCCATTTCAGTTTGAGGGGGGCTAAAAATGTTTTTGATGCCCCCGCCACTCCAAATGAGGCCATAACACATGATGACATGTTACCAGGGCCGTCTTCATAGCATCATGGGCCCCTGAGCAAAGTAATGCTCCGGGGCCCCTACAATGGAGACAGTGCAGGTAAACATTAACCAAGTAGGTAGGGGACATCTAAGGTGTAGAGGGAGTCAGAGTGTTGGGGGGATATCTGGGATGTAGAAGGGCTGTCCCAATTTCGGTGCAGCCCAGGCTCAAGGATGAGCTGCTTTGGGGAAAGGGCAGGGGCCACCCATGCAGCTGGGGCCCCTGGGCAGTGCCCAGGTGTGCCCTCTCATTAAGACAGCCCTGCATGTTACACACCTGGGAGAGCAGCAATCCTCCACCATGAGATCATTTACATTATGGGGGGGGGGGGTCTGGTGATACATTGTTGCATATCATTTGTATAATTTCAGGATATATGTTTTATATTGGGGTCACACTTTAATGCCATTTGTAGCAACTGATACAAAAAGGGTGCTTGATTTAAAAAATATAAATATATACACACAGATAAAGTTTGTGAGCGATGATTGGCAGCTGAGAACCCCCCAGTGTCTAGTTAGTAAGATGTCTTCACACAGCGCAGCAATGGCGGCAGCGCCCCCTGGAGGCGGATGTGGGTGATGCGGCAGAGAAGGAATGCGGAGCTCTCATAGTACAGGCGGTCCGGGGGAAGAGCGGAGCCGGGTGATGATCGGGAGATCTCCATCTACAGCCCCGATCCCCGCACACACCGCACCGCTTCCATCACCTCTCTCTACCGGGACCGAGCACTGCACAGGGCGGAGGAGAAGACGGAAAGTCGGAGGAGAGCCGGGACTGAGTGCGGACACATGGACAAATACACAGGTACCTACCTACCGGGACTTACCGGCACTCTGTACTGTCATCATAGAGGGGGACACATCTGTATATCCCATCCTATCACTTTATATCATATACTAGAATATCACTGTATATAATACTATAGTGTATATACCATCAGATTATCATGTTACCTTATATAATATACTACTATATGTTCCATTATATCACACAGCAGGGCAGCTATATATCATATATTACACCATATACTATAATATCACTGTATATATAATATACTAGGACAGCACTCTATATCTCATACTATAAGATCACTGTACAGCACTGATCATACTCCAGGACAGCACTGTAATGTCACTGATCAGTGGATTATTGTACTGCTCTGTATATAACACACCAGTATGACACTGTATATGGGACCAGTATATCATTGTACAGCACTGTATATGGGACCAGTATATCATTGTACAGCACTGTATATGGGACCAATATATCATTGTACAGCACTGTATATGGGACCAATATATCATTGTACAGCACTGTATATGGGACCAGTATATCATTGTACAGCACTGTATATGGGACCAGTATATCATTGTACAGCACTGTATATGGGACCAGTATATCATTGTACAGCACTGTATATGGGACCAGTATATCATTGTACAGCACTGTATATGGGACCAGTATATCATTGTACAGCACTGTATATGGGACCAGTATATCATTGTACAGCACTGTATATGGGACCAGTATATCATTGTACAGCACTGTATATGGGACCAGTATATTATTGTACAGCACTGTATATGGGACCAGTATATCATTGTACAGCACTGTATATGGGACCTACTATATCATTGTACAGCACTGTATATGGGACCTAATATATCATTGTACAGCACTGTATATGGGACCTAATATATCATTGTACAGCACTGTATATGGGACCAGTATATCATTGTACAGCACTGTATATGGGACCAGTATATCATTGTACAGCACTGTATATGGGACCAGTATATCATTGTACAGCACTGTATATGGGACCAGTATATCATTGTACAGCACTGTATATGGGACCTACTATATCATTGTACAGCACTGTATATGGGACCAGTATATCATTGTACAGCACTGTATATGGGACCTACTATATCATTGTACAGCACTGTATATGGGACCAGTATATCATTGCACAGCATTGTGTATGAGATCAGTTTATCACTGTACAATGTTGTATATTAGACTGATATATCATTGTACTGTATATGAGAGACCAGTATATCACTGTACAGCACTGTGTATGGGACCAATATATTACTGTACAGTGCAGTGTAGGGGACTTGAATATTACTGTGTATGGGACCAGTAGATCGATGTACAGCTCTGCGTATGGGACCAGTAGATCGATGTACAGCGCTGAGTACCATAGCACGGTGTAGTATCGATGAACACAGTAGATTAGTATTGGACTGAACAATGCTTGTGACACATCTGTGTGTGATATAGACTGTGCTGTATATGGATGGATGATGGGAGGTGTAGTTCTCACAATGGGAACATATAATACAGCGGAGATGAAGGGAATTCTGCAGTTGGGGAAGACGGGTCCAATCATCAGCTATGGAAAGGGTTCTTTACTGTACAAGCCGTGCAATGGTCCTCCATGTGGATCCCTGGAATCATCGGATGGCCGTTGGGATCAGGAAAATGTGAATTGAATCGGTTTATAAGGATTTTAATTTCTCTGGATGATTTAGGGGCTCTGAGGGGGGGGGGGGGGGGGTCGTATTATTCACTGTCCTCCAACTCTGTGACTCCATAACAGCACTATGTAATGTGGGTTGGCCTCACACGACATTATACAATCCTTTATAATAACACTGAATTCCGCAGATTGTTCTGATCCGATCAGACCGAGTGCTGTTCCGCATTCCGCCTCTATAATCCTCACCCTTCCGGATCTCACCCCCTGTACTGTGTTTATAAAGAAACTTTGTGTTTACTGTCAATATTATTCTTCCAGCTGTTACATTGTATCTTGCTGAGTGTTACAAAGAGGACCTGTCATCACTCCCAGCAGAAGGAGGCTCTGGTGCAGTGGGGTCTGGCCCTGCAGGGGTTTGCTGGATATTTGGAGGTTTTTGTGGTGATTTGATGGGATGTTTTTTTTGGGGGTGTTCAGTAGAAGTCTTTAATCCCTGCAGTGCTGGATGTAATGGGACAATCTGCTATCAAACTCTTACCATACCCCGGATGGGGGTGCTGGAGGACAATGGCTGCAGAATGTATTAAAGGATCCATAAAGTAAAGGAAACATTGTTGGTCTCCTTTTGAAAATGCTAGTGGAGTGGGATTAGAACCCCTGTCAGTTTTTGCAAGGGGAGATTCACCCTTTCCATTTGTCCTGTAGTGTTCAGTGAATGGTTCGGGCCAAGCAAAAGTTTGGGTCATTCCTTTAGAGTCCTGTGCCATAACCGGCCTCATTGCTGCTCTGGCCACTCCCACAGCCGGAGTCCCCGAACCCAGAAAGAAAGATCAGGTGAAGATAGAAGACTTGTCAGCGATGACAGTGCATTGCTGGAAAGCTTAATTCTATAGTAAGTTTCACATTATGGCTTTACCTTGCAGGTTCCAAAAAAATAAAAAAAAACACTGCAGTTTACTACCTCTTTTAATGAGTGGTAGACAGCCGCTGCAAGTGTAACTTCCGCTTATTTTACCCCCCCCCCCCCCCATCCTGTGTCAAATTTTGGCACCTTTCAGGGAGGAAGGGACAGGTCCTTGTCCCCTCTACTGAGAGACGCTGCCACGGAGGTGTCCCTTGGAAGTTCAGCCCCCACCTTCCACTGCCGGGCCAATCAGAAAAAGCAGCGCGCTTTGTGCAGTAGGGTTTCTCATAGTAGAGATGGTGACGGCAGCATCCAACAGTTGATCTGAAGCTCGGCTGGGGTGCCAACATCGTGGACCCCTGGACAGGTAAATGTCCATTATAGTAATAGTCAGCAGTTACAGTATAATTTTAATTAAACTTTTTTTATTTTTTTAACCCCAGGTGGAACGCCGCTTTAACAACCGATGAGTTATCAGCTGTCGATTGGTCTTCCCCGCTGACAGCTGAATAATAAAAAAAAAAAAGACATTGCCGGCAATATAAAAAAGTGTAGAAGGGCCTCTTCCCGAAAACCCTGGCAGGTGATTGTGGGGGTCTGTGGGCAGGGGGGATTTGGAACCCTTCTTTAACAAGAGGACGCCCAGATCCTGGCCCCCCATGTCAATGAGTATGGGGTAACTAGTGCCCCTACCCATTCACCAAAAAGAGTATAAAATTCAATAAAAACCGTAGAAACATTTTTAACTAATTCCATTATTACAAAATAAAATAAATAAAACCATGTCCCCTGATGTCGATTCATTGTCAATCATGACCCCCCAAAAAATAAAATGTCAGGGAAGGCTAAGTGCCTACTGCCGTTTGACAGTTTTTATATAGGTAAGGGGTGGAGCCACCTGGCTGCATCACCAGACGTCCCTGACCCAGCATGCATCGGTCTTCTTTCTAGGTTCGCGCACTCTAGCTGTGCGAGTGGCTGGAGCTGCAATGACCATCACTCCTGCGCATGCGTGCCGGAGCTGCCATTTACGGCACAGGACTCTGAAGGAAGGGCACAGCTATACTGTTCCTTCAAGGTGCATGCGGCGGTGATGTCACCAGCTGCATCTACAGAAAATATCTCCTAAAAAGTGCACGTTTAGGAGATATTTACAGTACCTAGAGGCAGGGCCGCTTTAGCACAGAGCAAAAGGGGAAGCTCCCCTGGGCCCAGTCATTGTCATGGGGCCCAAAGCAGCTGCCTCTTGAGCCCGCACAGCCCTCAAATAGTTAAGAGGATTCGGGAATGCTCAAGAAAATGTTTGCCCAGGGGCCAATCAATATTAAAGACGGCCCTGCCTATAGGTAAAACTCATGCATGGGAGTTTACTCTCACTTTAAGATGGCCATTCACTGTGTTCATCTTAGCCAGTTCCTGACAAACAGATTTGCTTTGTTGGTCGCCCTCTCCGCCCCCTCCGCCCCCTCCTGCCTGTCATCCTCCTATTGAAAAATCAAAGGAGCCAGACAGAAAATTGTCAGAAAACAGCGGCAGCGACCTGATATGTACAATGGCCCAGCAAGCAGGGGGATTTATCCATCTACGCTCTATAGCATGAATGGAGGAACAATGGCTGAATAATAAACATAAAGAAATCTATATATGTGCATGGCCGGCTTTCACTGACCTCAACCAAGCAGAGTAGAAAGTCAGAACTTCCTAAACCAAAGTTTACACTGATCCACCATAACATTATGACCACTGAGAGGTGAAGTGAGTAACATTGATTATCTCATTACAATGGCATCGGAAAGGTGGGCAGGATATGTTAGGCAGCAAGTGAACATGTTGCCCCTGAAGCTGATGTGTTGAATAATGGGCATAAGGATTTAAGCAACTTTAAGACTAAGTTCATACTAACCTGCACTGCGTTTTGGGAATCGCATTGATACCCACAGTCGAAACGCACTGCTCTAGTGAGATGCGTCGAGCTGCCATTCATTCTGAATCTCACCCCCACGCATCTTGGCCTGCAGGGCAAACGCAGGAACTGCAGGGAAACTACATGGTCAAAAAGACGGCTGTGGCAAAGCCTGAAAACATGACTTGTTGGTGTGCCTTGAGGACTGGAATTGAGAAACACTGGGCTAGAGGACCGTGTCGGAGCTACGCCAAACCTGCAGCTCTTGTGGGATGTTCCTGGTCTGCAGTGGCCGGGAACCACCAAAAGTGGTCCAAGGAAGGAAAACCAGTAAACTGGCTCCGGGGTTATGGATGGCCAAGACTCATTGAGGTACATGGGGAGTGAGGACTGGCCTGTGTAGTCCGATCCAATAGAAGGTCTACTGGAGCTCAAATTGCTGAAAAGGGTAATGCTGGTTCTGATAGGTGTCAGAACACACAGAACATCACCGTTTATTGTGTATGGGGCTGTATAGCCACAGACTGGTCAGGGTGCCCACGCCAACCCGTGTCCACAGCCAAAACCACCTTCAATGTAAGCATCAGAACTGAACCACAGAGCAATGAAAGAAGGTGGCCTGCAGCCCCCGGGACAAGGTTATCCAGAGCCCAGGGTGAACATGCCAAATTGCCCCCCGCCCCACCATATTACCTTTTCTAGCCATAATACCCCCTCCTTCACCTATTCCCCTCCCAATGCAAATCGCCAACTCCTAGCACACCTCCCCCAAATTTCCTGTCCGAGAGCAATTCCTACCTTCTGATGCCCCCCCCCCCCACCTCGCATGATAACCACAGTGCCCAGAGCAGTCGTCCATCCTGCCCACCCCTTGTCCCAGCCAAGGTGGCCTGGTCTGATACATTTCAAGAATGGTTTGAGGAACACAACAATAGGTTTGAGGTGTTGACTTGGCCTCAATTCTCCAGATCTCAATCCAATCGAGCATCTGAGGGATCCATGGACGACCCCACCTTGCACTTGCCTGACTAGCAGTGGTCATCAAACCAGTCCTTAGGGCCTCATTTAGGGTCCTTTCACACGGAGCGGACCGTTTTTCGGTCCGCTCCGTATGTCCGTCAGCTCAGCGATGGGTCTCCGCTCAGCTGTCGGCGGACAGGGCGGTCCGTTTGCATCTGGTCTGTCCGTTTGCATCCGATCCGTTTGGCCGGACAGAAGAAAAATAGGACATTCTTCCTTCCGAAAAAACGGATGCGGATCTGGCGGACGTTAGCGGATGCATCATCCGCTCCCATAGGGGCCCATTACAAGTCCGTTAACGGACTTGTAATTAGCGGACCGTTCGTCCGCTAGTTTGAAAGGACCCTTACAGGCCAGGCTTGCAAGATAACTTAAATGCATCACAGGTGATATCATTTGCTGCTCAGTGATTGCAGGATTCTAGTCTGCATCTCCCCAAGGTAATACATAAAACCTGGCCTGTTAGTGAGGACAGGGTTGATGACCACTGACTTAAAGGATCTGCGAATTGATGGCTTGGTGCCAGATACCATGCATACCTTCAGAGGTCCGGTGGAGTCCCTGCCTAGACGGGTTAGGTGGATGGTCCTAATGTATATTGTTGATCAGGTTACAAGACACAGGATTGTTATGGCAGCCAAGCACCTAGCATTTTCAGAAGGAGAGCTCAGAAAAAGGTTGCCTGTTCTCAAAGTATAATTTTTCTTTAGGTAGCAGACATGGTTGGCTGTGATTTGCATCCAGCTTGCGGTGGAAGAACTACAAATACCAGCGGTGCTTGCATAGCCTTGTAGTTCCCTATAATCTGCATTACAGCATATGGTGCATGGCTGGGCTTGGAAGGCGGATTGAGTTGGAAAAAGTGTGAGACTTCCCATGGGAGACATTTATCACATCAATTCAAAGGGATGTCTTCTATTTCACAAACGTGACTTTGCTTTTGTTCCAGCGTACAGGAGTGACATCACTATACTCAAAATATGTCATATTTCTCAGAAGTGACATCACTGCTCTTCAAATATGTCAGAAAATTTGACAGTGACATCACGATTTCCTAGACTTATCTATATTACAGTAGTGACATCACCAATGTCAGATATTGTATTACAGTATCTCACAAAAGTAAGTACACCCCTCCTAAATATTTTATTATATCTTTTCATGTGACAACACTGAAGAAATTACACTTTGCTACAATTATTTAGGTACTTATATAGCACCGTCAATTTACGCAGCACTTTACATATACAATGTACATTCACATCGGTCCCTAACTCACATTCATATACTAGGGCCAATTTAGGCAGAAGCCAGTTAAA
The DNA here is from genome assembly GCA_029574335.1 of Rana kukunoris. Lineage (NCBI taxonomy): Eukaryota > Metazoa > Chordata > Amphibia > Anura > Ranidae > Rana > Rana kukunoris. The sequence continues at coordinate 22,635,711 of CM056056.1, read as the reverse complement.
GTGGCTGTAAACCCCACTTTTTGACTTTTGCCTACAGGTAAGCCTATAATAAGTATAAAGAATATCTCCTAAACCTGTACGGTTTAGGAGATATTCCCCTCGCAATGCGCCGCTGACTGCAGCGGCGCATGCGCAGGGGGGAATCCACGGTGAAAGGACCGGCAGCTGCCGGACATTTGCCGATTTTGAAATCTCCCGCGCGCACGAGCGGGAGTGACGTCATCGCCGCTCCAGCCAATCCCAGCGCTGGAGCGGCGATACCCGGAAGACACGCCGGAACAAGATGACATCTCGCTCGGCGTGGACCTGGTAAGAGCTCTTCACCTCGTTCCGAGGTAAGTATTTCATAATCGGCTAGTTTGCGGTGCATACTAGTTCATTATGGCTTTTGACTTGCAGGTTTAAAAAAATAAAATAAAAAATTGTATATGCGGTTTGTAACCGCTTTAACCTACCAGCATGTCTTTGGAGTGTGGGAGAAAACCAGAGTACCCGGAGGAAACCCGCACAGGGAGAACATGCAAACTCCAGGCATCTAGTATCGGTCGGGATACAATGTAAAGTAGTGAGTGTACAGCTTGTATAACAGTGTAAATGTGCTGTCCCCTCAAAATAACACCCCTTTTAAGGCGGAAGTAAACCCATCCATAAAACGGTTTATTTTTCGGCACGTGTCGGGAATATAATGCATGTGCAGCATCACAAGATGGCAGCTTCCTAGGCTGAAAACCATAGGGGGGGTTTACTTACACTTTAATGTCTTAACCGCTGGCAACAAAAGTTAATACACCCCTAAGGGAAAATGTCCAAATTGGGCACAAAGTGTCAATATTTTGTTTGATCACCATTATTTTCCAGCACTGCCTTAACCCTTTCGGGCATGGAGTTTACCAGAGCTTCGCAGTTTGCCACTGGATTTCTCTTCCATGACGACATCACAGAGCTGGTGGATGTTAGAGACCTTGCGCTCCTCCACCTTCCATTTGAGGATGCCCCACAGATGCTCAATAGGGTTTAGGTCTGGAGACATGCTTGGCCAGTCCATCACCTTTACCCTCAGCTTTTTTAGCAAGGCAGTGGACACAGGATTTCATTATTCTCCTGTCACAGATTAGCGATCTGCCTTGTTTACGTAGGCAGACCGCCATTCTGTCTGCCTCGAACGATCGGTGGACCCCAGTGGACATCATGTCTGCCAGACGCGCTGACTAGCTCTTCCTCACACAGCAGGGCCAGGTCGCCGGTGGTGCACCCCCCAAACTCAGAAGAAGAAATTACGTACAGGTACGTGATTTTGCGCTTAAGGGCCACCCTACTGCAGTATATGTAGGTGGGGTGGTACTTTATAGTGGAGTTCCAGTAGTTTTTATGTTTATTAAACGTCAGCAACAACAAAAGTGTAGCTGCTGACTTTTAATAAACAGGCACTCACCCACGGTCCAGGCATGCGGCCACCCGAAACCTTGCTCCTCTCTTCCCCCCCCCCCCATCTGTGGTGCTGTCATTTTCTTGTAAGTGTGGGCACCTGGCTGTGACAGCTTGCGGCCTCACAGCCGGGTGCGCACGGTTCTTTCTTAGTGGCCAGGCAATCTTCTGCGACCTGTAATGTGTCCCAGGAGATGAGAGAGAAGGAGTCACCTAGGCTGCCAAGCAGAAGTGGGAGCTGGGTACCTGTCAAAACTAGGTACCCCCACCCCCCAAAGAAATTACATGTCGAATGTCATGTAAGGGGCGAGGGGTGCTTGCTTACAGTGGAAGTTTCACTTTTTGGGTGGCACTCCACTTTAAGCGGTTAATAATATTGCATGAACTACTTTTGCGCATTCCATTGCGATTTGCTGCCCATTCAAACGACTAAGCTGCCATATTTGCACTGCAGAGGAACGCACAGGAATGCGGACTGCAATCATGTGCAGTTCTAGTGTGAATAGGCGCTAAAAGTGAAGCCTAGAAGCTGATTGGTTGCCATGTTCCACATTCTCTCTGCTCCAGATGGAGTTTTTACTTTCCTGACCATGAAAAGTGCTCATCTGTGGTGGCCGGTGGGGGCGTCTTTGCGTGCATAGCTTTATACAGTTGAACCAGGACCTGGGGGGGGGGGGGGTGTCCATGAATTTAGGCGTGGCATGGGTACGGCTAAGGTAGGTACCTCCATTTCTTGTGAAAAAAGGTAGGTACCTCCTTACTTTTTCTTTATTACTTTGTTTCAATTAATGTGCCACTGAGCACAAACCACGAGAAGGTTTATACGAGGGACCTCCTTGTGTCTGAGTTTATACTGTCTGCCAAGAACATTCAGACCCGACGCTTTGAACCTGGGATGGTGGAGTCCACTGTAATCGCCGTTAAATCTACTTTTCAAGAATCTGTCTGTTCCTGCCCCCGAGGCGCACTGCCCCATTCATCGCCTGGTGACGGGAGATGGTATCAGTTGACGGATTACCTGCAGGCGTTGGGTTACAATCAGATAGATGCTTCCTGCTGTCATGTTTGTGGCAATGGATGAAAGACGCAGACACCCTGAAGAGATTCTTTCCATGTTGGCTTTATATTATTGTTGTCATCCAATATTATGGTGATAATATAAATGTGGAGAATGCAAATATTTGGCCTGGCAGCTTCCACGCACCTTAGGGCTTCCTTTATCATGGCTTGTGGTCAGGATGAGACATTTAGAATTAAAGTGTCACACTGTAATATTCAATTCCAAATATAAATGTATTACAATTTTATTGTATTTTTAATTACAAAGTCGATGTATTTCAGGGACTGTACTTCCCTTCATTAGAGCTTGGGGGGAGGAAAGTGACACCCACATCCAGATACTAAAAGCGCCGCAGACTGCGACTCAGAGAAGCTTCGTCAAACGGCGCTTTGCGGCCGCATAGTCACAATAGAGTGCCCAACCACGTGACCGGGAACCACAATGGTCAGAGGTGGTCAGGGAATCGTATTGTAAGCAGTACAACGAGAATACAAACATTTTCCTTATATAACGCACAGTACCTAAAAAAAAAACATAACCAAAATCTTAAGACTTTTTTTATTTTTAGCCACAACTGTGTCGGAATAGGACACAGTGTGTGAAAGAGGAGGAAAAGAAGACTGGGGAGGGAGAGAGAAAAGGGAGATGATTTATTTGAATTGCAATTGGATCTAGATTATATATATATATATATATATATAACTCATATTGCACAGATTGGTAAAGCCACACACTGTGGAATATATGATGGATTAGTTTGGCAACCCCCCCCCCCCCCATCATTGCCCTATAAAAAGGGTTTGTATGCTTGGGTTTTCGTTCATGCCAGGGTCATGTGTGGCATTCAATTGCTCGATCCACAGGGTTTCTTTTTGCAGGATAACTCTATCCCAGTTTCCCCCTTGGCGGTCCCGGTGAACTACAGCTCGGGCTATAAAGGAAACGCATGACGTATCAAACCTATGATATAGATCGAGGTGTCTGCTTACCGGAGTAAGCATCTTGCCATTAGCTTAATAGTAGATGTGGTCTTTTAATTCGTTGCCTAAATTGGCGAAACGCTTTACCAACGTAAAATGCCCCACATATACAGGGCATTAGATACACAACCCCCCTGTTGTACTACAATCTACCTTATATCTGGGGCAAAATTGTTCCCCATTGGGACGGATGAACTTGGTTCCGGCAGGACTGATCCATGAGCTAAAATTGCAATTGCCACATTTGTGGATACCCGTGCCCTTATTTGTAGAGATGAGGGTTGGAGGATAATGTCTGGATACCAATCTATCACATAGTGAATTGGCTTATCTAAACGTCAATTCAGGTCTCAAACCGATGTTTCCTCAGGCCGGGTTCACACCTATGCAAATTTAATGTGCGTTTTCCCTGCATTCAATTCGCATAGCAAGAGAATGTGACTGGCTCTGTATAAAGGCGGTTTACATATCTGTGCAGCGTGCCAGAAAAACGTGTGCCTTTTTGGTGCGTTTCAGGTTCTATTTCAACCCAAAATCCAGGCTGAAATCGCACCTGAACCGGTGAACCAGCACGCACCACACCCCTGCTGTGAGCCGCATGCAGGGACGGTGTGAATCCAGCCTTACAGTGGGGTCCTGATGTAATAGGTGCCAGTGGTTAGCAAGAATGTTTCTAACCTCATGATGTTGTGATGAGAATTGTGTAACTATCTTTGATGTAAACTTTAATTTAGGTTTCTTATTTTTAGAGCGTTTCTTGTCTGTTGCAATGCCTTGTTGTAGGCCTTGCTCAGGAGTTTTACTGTATCTCCTACCCAAAAGGTGTGTTTGCAATAGATTGGCTTCAGATTTAAAATCATCTATGTGTGTACAGTTGCGGCGAAGTCTGATGTACTGCACGTAGGGAATACTGTGAATGAATGCTGGTGGGTGTGCGCTGGCTGCACGCAGCAAGGTGGTACCAGCAGTCTCCTACTGGAAAAGGCTGGTTGCTAGTTAGGCCTCCAGATCCTTAAAGATTGTTAGATCCAAAAATTTGACTTTTTGGCTCTCAGAACTGACTGTAAATCTAAGATTGAAAGAGTTGCGGTTTAATGCCCACAAGAAGGCTGTTAGTTGGTCCTGTATATCCATCCAAATAAGGAAAATATCGTCAATGTAATGCATCCAACAAAGCACTTGGTTGGTAAACGTATGCTGCGTACACACAATCGGACATTCCGACAACAAAACCATGGATACATTTCCGACGGATGTTGGATCAAACTTGTGTTGCGCACACACGGTTGCACAAATGTTGTCGAAAATGGCGAACTTCAAAGAACATGGGCACGTACAAAGGCACAAAAAAACGGAAGTTCCATACCAAGTGCTCCACGATTTGGGCTTCTGCTAATCTCGTGTTCGTAGAAGTTTGGTGGGAGACTATTTGCGTTTTTCAGCTTTGTGCTTTTCAGTCCGTTACTGCTCTTTGCAGAGTGACGAATGTGCGATCTCCATTACGAGCGCCAGTTTTACCAGACTGATCGCTTCTGTCTCATACTTGATTCAGCGCATGCATGGAATTTTGTGCATCAGAATTGTCTATACACGGTCGGAGTTTTAGAGAACGGATTTTGTTGTCGTAAAATTTGAGAACCAGCTCTCATATTTTTCTGTCGGAATTTCCGACAACAAAATGCCTTCACATGGTTGGAATTTCCAACCAAAAGCTCCCATTGCACATTTGTTGTCGTAAATTCCGAGCGTGTGTACGTGGCAATAAAGTTTTGTCCGGGATTGATGTATGCCGGGGCACAACACGTACCCATGGCATCTCCCTGTACCTGGGGGTAGTGGGAACATTTGAAGCCAAACCAGTTCTGGGTAAGGACAAATTTAAGGAGGTCCAAAATTAATTTATTGTATTGCCATTGGGTATGCTGTTCTTCGTAAAGGAAGGAGCGAACCATTCTGACTCCCTGCTTGTGAGGGATGCTCGAGTATAAAGCCTCTACATCCCATGTCATGAGCAGGGCGCCAGGAGGGACCACCATTCCTTCAATCTATTTCAAAAGGACACACTTGACCTTTGTGTTAGGCCGCGTACACACAATCGGTTTGGTCCGATGAAACTAGCCTTAAGGCCAGTTTCATCGGTCCAAACCGAGCGTGTGTACGGACCGTCGTCCATCGGAAACTTGCTTTAAAATCGGTCCGATGGACGCCTGACCATCGGACCAAAACAATGGTTAGTACGCAAAAGCATCGGACCAAAAACACGCGCATGCTCAGAATCAAGTCGACGCATGCTTGGAAGCATTGAACTTCGTTTTTTCAGCACGTCGTTGTGTTCTACGTCACCACGTTCTGACCCGATCGGATTTTGGACTGATGGTGTGTACGCACATCAGACCATCAAGCCACTTCAACGGTGAACCGATAAAAACGGTCCGTCGGACCATTCTCATCGGGTTGGACCGACCGTGTGTATGCGGCCTAAGAAGGTAAATGGATTACGCGTGGCATTAGGACAGAATACATGAGTCTACTGGCCTTCTCAGTTAATGAACCGTAAATTGTTGCTTCCCTAGGATGTCGATTGTTAAGATGGTCGTAGGTATCTTGGCCAATCAGGCCTTTATGGTGAGCATTATTGATGATGGTTAAATACTCGGTATTAAAAGTTGGAATACTTGATCGTGGAATTTAGGGCTGCAGTGGGACAGTGAAAGTAATATTTACAGTGAAAATTGTAATCGATTAATTTCATAATCGATTAGTTGTTTCGGCCCTAGTGGAATTCTCCGGTACCAATCTTTATTGGGCGGTGTGCTGAAACTATTACTGAGTTATTGTTCAACCAGCATGATCATCAGTGCTGCAGAGATGTTGATCCTTATGCTGGAGCAGGGAAAAAAAATCTGCATTTTGTTTAGAGATTGTTTTGGGGATTATTACCCAACATATGGATGACACATAGAACCGTCAACCAGATGTGTGTGCTTGTACCATAGACCTGAGTTTTGCTGAGTCCAGCCAAATACAGACTGGGAAATGTTTTTTTCAAACTTTTGCTTCGGCTTCTCCTCCCATTACATTAATTGAAATTCTTCTATGACCCAAATAGCTGGAACTGCTCTTCAGAAAGACATCAAGAGATAAAGTCGTCTTGTCCTAGGGTGCCTCGGATTGCGAGTATAATCTGTTCCAGGAGAATGCTCGTAATCCAACGTGCTTGCATATCAAAGCGTGTTTCCCCAAAGAAGTCAATGGAAATTAAAATAATTTGTTCCGCATTGTCTTCAATGGCATGCAATTCAGCATGTGGCCAGAGGTAGGGGGGCACCGGAGAGCCTCGGAAACACCCGGAAAGGCCAGAGGACACCTAAGCTAAACTCAGAAAAGCTCGGGAATGGAGTATTTCTCCCTCGTCTTCCAGGACGGCACCCTGAGAGATGACTGGCTCCACCTGACAGGAAACACAATCAAAAAAGAGGTTAAGAACCCCGCCCCTTCCCGTGCTTCCTCAGTTCTTGATTGTGTTTCCCCTACAGCGAAACGATTTTTTATTTTTCTGACCTAAGGCCTGCGGCTGGTGGTCCCCCCCCTGGGAACTGGTCCGCAGGCTCTGAGCAGTCTTTGGGTCCGGTCAGGTCTTTACCTCCCAGGGGGTCCCCTCTTACTCAGGGGGGGCAACAAAAAACTTCAGAAGATGTGAACCGCAACCCCCCCCCCCCTGAGTGCTGGAGTCTCCTTGGGGTAGTGCCTACCCTGGAGCTCCAGGGGTTGATTCCTCCCTCTCACCGAGTCTCCACCTTACCTTGAAGGTTCTTGGTGGCTAGGCTCCTCTCCTCAGGCGCTGTGGGTCCCTGGCTGCTGTATTTCGCAGCGGTGCCATCCATGATCCAAAATAGGCGCCGAAATCGGCGTCCAGTCAGGCCGCGGCGCAGGGTGATGTCGTCGCGCGCGTGCGCATCACTTCCGGGTCCGGCGCGGTGAAGATGGCGGCCACCATCGGAGCAGCACGCTCTGGGACTCACATTTGCCAGGAGACAGACAGCAAGCAGCAGTGAGAGGGAGAAGCGCCCGTGCCTCCCGCGACATGGAGCGAGAGGATCGGCCAGCTACGGCCTCAGCTGCAGGAGAAGCCTCGGTTGGTGAGTCTTCTACCTATTTTTACACTGGGAACTGGGTGGGCTGGGACCCAGGAAAACGATGTTCCCGTGTACACTTTTATACTGAATTGTTTGTCTTCCTTCTCCAGGAGAGGACATCACTGCCCAGGGGGGGGCTAGCCACAGAGTGACTGCCCGTTTTAAAAGATGTGGCAATTGCAACACTAAGCTACCCTCAGATAATTCCAAGCCTTTTTGTGTTAAATGTATTCAAAAATTGGCAGGGAAGGAGACCTCTGAAATCATGAAGGGATTTCTGCAGGTCCAGTCTGAAATGCTCTCTACCCTTAAGGACTTGCAAGGTTCTCTTAAAAGTAGGGAGTTGGAGCCCCCCACCGCAGGGACCTCATCTCAGGGTAGTTCCTCCTCCTCTCTTAGGGTCCCTCAGGAACCCCGGCACTCCTTGGTTTCAGACTCCGAGGACTCAGAAATCCTCCCTCAGCGAGAGGATCAGGCAGATAGCCAGGCAGAGGCAGAGGAAGAGGATGAGGATGCGAGGTCAGGCAGATTCATGTTTTCGGCTGAGGAGATGGGGAGCCTTCTTGGGGCGGTTTATGTTTCTGAGGATATCCCCCAACCCACGGAACAATTTTCCATCCAAGACAAATTGTACCAGGGTTTGGTCAAGCCCCAGCCGAGGACTATTCCGGTGCACCGGTCCCTAAAGGACATCATCCTCAAGGAATGGGCTGAGCCAGAGAAAAGACTAATAAAATTTAAAACCTGGAAACGGCGTTGTCCGTTTAAAGAGGAAGAAGAATTTAGGTTTTTTAAGACTCCCAGATTAGATGCCCCTCTGTCACAGGTTTCCAAACAGTCTGACCTCTCTTTTGAGGACGCAGGCAACCTGAAGGATCCCATGGATCGGCGAGCCGAGACCTCTCTGTGTAGGGCCTGGGAAGCCAATGCGGCGGCCTTGAGCCCTGCTTTGGCTTCAGCCTGCATTGCCAGAAACGCTGATGCCTGGATCTCCAAGTTGGCAGATCACTTTTCCCAGGACTCAGAGTACAAGGACATTTTAGAGTCCTTACAGCTCGTAGGGAGTGCAGTGGCTTATCTAGCCGATGCTGCAGTTGAGACAGTTCGCTCAACCGCAAGGACCGGAGCCCTCATCAATGCAGCCCGCAGGGCTGTATGGGTTAAAACATGGAATGGGGATCTGGCGTCTAAAAATCGCCTATGTGGTCTTCCCTTTGAGGGCTCTTCTTTTTGGTTCAGGCCTGGATCTAGTTTTGACCAGGTCCTCAGAAAAGGGAGTGCATTTTCCTTCAAAACTTAAACAAAATAGGAAAAAACCTTTTTGAGGCCCCCAGGGGCCATTTGGTAGCAAAATCCGTCCCTCTGAGAGAAGACCCCCTAACAATGGGCGCTGGATCGGGAAAGAGAAACCTAAGGGTGGTATCCTCTTTTCCAATACCAAACCCAGTGACAAGGACCCCAAATGACGGGAAGGTCGGGGGAAGACTCTCCCAATTTCTTCCCAGGTGGGAGAGTATTACTCAAAGCCCCCACACCCTACAAATTATAAGGGAGGGTTACAGGCTAGAATTCAATCAGGTGCCCCCTCCAAAATGTATTCTGACCCACTTACCCAGGGACCCTTCCAAGGCAGCGGGTCTTCTGCAGAACATCGCAGAGTTAGCTCACCAGGCTGTGATAGTCCAGGTACCTCTGGACCAGAGAGCTATGGGCAATTATTCCCATATCTTCGTGGTCCCCAAACCCTCGGGAAAATTCAGGTTGATCATCAACTTGAGGCCCCTCAATACTTGTCTCCTCCACAAGAGGTTTCGAATGGAGAGCATTTACAGCCTCAGGAGGCTATTATTGAGGGGCGTCTTTATGGTCACCATCGACCTTCGAGACGCGTACCTTCATGTGCCTATCTTTCCAGACCATCAAAGGTTTCTCAGGTTTGCCATCGCTTCCCCCCAGGGGGTGCAGCATTGGCAATTTGCTGCTCTTCCCTTTGGACTGGCCTCCAGTCCAAGGGTATTCACAAAGATCCTGGCAGAGGCGATCGCATTCCTGCACTTGCAAGGAATTGCAATAGTCCCCTATCTGGACGATCTGCTCCTGTACAATCAGGATCGAGATCTCCTCCTTGCGGACCTAACCACGGTCATGACCACCCTAGAGTCCTTAGGCTGGATCATCAACAAGGAGAAATCCTCGCTCATTCCCGAACAGAGGAAACCTTATCTAGGGTTTCTGATAGACTCCCTGGAAAGGAAGCTCTTTTTGCCAGAAGACAAGATCCGGGGTCTCATGGCCGTGGTCAGGTCAGTTTTGGAGGAGACAGACCACTCCTTCAGATTTATCATGAAGGTGTTGGGTCTGATGACTTCCAGCATCCCAGGAGTTCCGTGGGCTCAGCTCCATTCCAGACCCTTCCAATCCTTCCTTCTCTCCTCCTGGGACGGGAAAAGAGAGTCCCTAGACTCCAGGGTCAACATCCCAGAACCCGTGAAGGCTTCTTTGGGATGGTGGCTTCTCCCACAGAACCTGCAGTCGGGCCTCTTGTGGTTTCAGACCGATCCGGTCAGGGTTACCACAGACGCCAGCGCCTGGGGGTGGGGAGCCCACTTGGCCGAACTAAGGGCTCAGGGGTCCTGGAACCCAAGACAAAGGGGAGCCTCTTCAAATTACCGCGAGCTCTTAGCGGTAGGGGAGGCTCTAAGAGCGTTGGAGGAAAGAATCCTGGGCAGGGAGGTCCAGATTCTTTCCGACAACGCGACCGCAGTAGCCTTCCTCAACCACCAGGGAGGCACCAGGTCTCGCACCCTTTTAGCATTATCCCTGGAGATCCTGGGTTGGGCAGAACAGAGAGTCCTCTCGCTTTCAGCAGTACACCTGAAGGGGACCCTCAATTGGGAGGCAGACTTCCTAAGCCGCCGACCCATTCTTCAGGGGGAATGGGAACTAAATGTAGAAGTGTTCAACCTAATCTGCCAACACTTTGGCAGACCAGAGGTGGATCTCTTCGCTTGCAGAGCCAACAGGAAAGTGAAGAGGTTTTTCCCTTATCGTCTTTCAGGACAGCACCTTGAGAGCGTGGCTCCACCCACTTGACAGGAAACACACCTCCACCAAACTTCTTAAAAGGGAGGTTCCCTCCACTTATCATCAGTTTTTGTGTTTCCTCCGGCGGGAACACATGTGGGGGTTAGGAGCTCTCCAGGTTTCCTGGAGAGGTTTTTTTCTTTCTATCTCCCTACTCCACCTTTTTTTCTACCTACCTCAGAGAGTCTGTTCCTCCCATTCACGGGTTAGAGAGTGCCTTGTGCATGGGCTCCTTCTCCCTCATCAAGTGCTCAGTGAGCCAGGGCTGCTCCAGGACGCTGCCCCCCTGGCTAGGTACTCGCGCGGACGTTCCTTTTTTCCGTCCAAACCGACGCCGGCGCCATCTAGGGAAGGTCAGCTGGTGACTTCCTTACTCCAGCTGCTTCCCCCGGAAATGAGGTAACCGGAAGGGGCGGGGTTCTTACGAGCGGGCGCGTCATTTCCACCCGGAAGCGCTGAGGGAGGAGGGAGGAACGGGTCTGGTGCCTTATTAGTTGGTTCTGGTCCGGTGCAGCGGCACTAGTGGAGTCCGGAACCGGCGTTCTGCCACCAGCATCACGCTACTGCCCTCAAGCATGGAAGGGGGATCCGCAGCGAGTGGGACAGGCACTGGCACCAGCAAGACCCAGGTAAGGGGTAGACTTGTGTTCTACCCTTAGTTACTTGGAGGTCTCTCTCCAGCTCTCTCTCTCTCTCTTGGGGGGAGTGAGTGGCTTTTTTTCCCCCCCTGGTGGCGGGGGCCTGTTTGGGCACGTGAGTGTATAAGGATCTCTCACTGTGCACCTTTTGGTGAGCACCTTGATGGGTTGTTCAGGTTATCTCACATGGTTGGTTTTTTGTTTTTCCCCTTTTGTTTCTTTTCCTTATCAGGCCAAAGGCTCTGAACCCGGAAACAAAAAGAAATGTCCTTCATGCAAGGCTAAACTTTCTGAAGGATGGAGAAAAGCTTTGTCAATCATGTGTTGACTCCTTGGTGAAAGAAGAAGCTTCTGCTGCCTGCAGCGACATAATTGCTTCTGTAAAGAAGGAGTTGGATGCTACGATTCAATCCTTTAAATCTTCACTCATGAAACCATCTGTGAGCCAAGCCTCTACCTCACAATCCTCACAAGACTCACCTTTAGTTCCTGTAGTGGAGGCAGAAGAGAGTCCTCTGAACCAGGACGGTCCCCCTCCCTCACATTCCCAGGAATCGGAAGAGGAGGAAGACGAATTAGAAAATATATCTTCTAAATATAAGTTGTCTTTGGACCAAGTGGATGACCTCCTTAAAGCTGTGCATGCAACTTTGGGCTTGGAGGAGGAGCGCAAAGAGCTATCCTTACATGACAGGATGTATGCGGGTCTCTGTGAGCCCAAAATACGTACTTTTCCTGTTCATTCTGTGATTTCTGACTCAATCATGAAGGAATGGGCTGATCCAGAAAAGAAACCTTTCTTTGCTAAAGCTCATAAAAGAAGGTTTCCGTTTGATGAGGATCTAGCAGCTCTTTGGAATAAGACTCCAAAAATTGATGCAGCCTTTTCTCAGGTCTCAAGGTCTTCGGACCTGGCGTTTGAGGACATGGGGATTCTTAAGGAACCCATGGATAAGAAGATGGACCAGCAGTTAAAGAGGGCCTGGCAATCCATCTTAGGCAACCTTAAGCCAGCAATGGCAACCACCTGCGTCTCCAGAAACATGGAGTACTGGCTGAGCCAGCTTAAAGCTCATATTATAGCTGATTCCCCTAAGCAGGAAATCTTAGATTCCTTCTCTACCCGGTCTGCTGCGGTAGCCTATCAGGATGACAGCAAGATCTGCGGCCCTTACTAACTCAGTAAGAAGGGCCTTATGGTTAAAGACCTGGCCCGGGGACACAGCGTCCAAAAACAAACTGTGTGGAATCCCTTTTCAGGGGGATTTTTTGTTTGGTCCTGAGTTAGATACAGTACTCGATAGGACCGCAGACAAGAAAAAATCTTTCCCGGCCAAAAAGAAGGGTCAGTCGGGTAAAACGTTTTTTCGTCCCCCAAGGGCTCAACAACAGAGTAAGCCTCAAGAGAGGAAAACGGTCTGGTCAGGGCAGAGGGGAAAGGGCAAAAGCAATGTCCTTTTCAATCCTCCTGCGACAACCAGCAAAACCCAGTGACAGCCAGTTGCAGGTAGGGGGGAGACTTCAACGTTTCCTCCCTTTTTGGGCCAGCATAACAGAAAATCAGTACATTCTCGCTATGCTGTCTCTAGGCTACAAGATAGAATTCTCGGACCCTCCCCCAGAGAGGTACCTTCTGACAGACTTACCAGGAGATATTGTCAAGTCCCTAGCCATGAAGAACCTTTTAAAGGATCTGAGGAAGCAGGGGGTTGTAATCCCAGTACCAGAGGGGGAGCTTTACCAGGGGTTTTATTCCCATGTATTTATGGTAAGAAAACCGTCCGGAAGCTTCAGACTCATTCTCAATCTAAAGCCTTTAAACAGATCAGTCCTATACGAAAGGTTTTGCATGGACTCAATCTTTACGGTAAAAAACCTGTTAACAAAGGGTTGCTTTATGGCGTCTATCGATTTGAGAGACGCCTATCTGCATATCCCCATAGCTCCCCAATCCCAAAGATTTTTGAGATTGGCAGTAAACATGGGAAGGGAGGTCGTGCACCTTCAGTTCAGGGCCCTCCCCTTCGGCCTCTCCTCGGCCCCGAGAATTTTTACAAAAGTCATGGCAGAGGCCCTTGCTCCGCTCCGCCTTCAGGGTATAGCGGTAGTTCCATACCTAGACGACCTACTCTTCTTTGCTCCCTCCAGGGAGAAATTACTGGAGGATCTCGGAAGAGCTCGCAGCCATCTAGAGGCTTTGGGTTGGATCATAAATTTGGAAAAATCAAATTTCAGCCCAACCCAAGAGGCACAATTTCTGGGGTACCGGATAAGCTCAGTAGAGCAAAGAATTTTTCTCCCAGAGGACAAAAAACTAAAGATAGAAGGGGTCGTTGCCTCCTTACAGACAAATCTAGAGCTGTCCATCAGACAGGTAATGTCAGCCCTAGGAACCCTTACCTCATCTATGCCAGCAGTGCAGTGGGCAAGACTGCATTTCAGGCCCCTCCAGAGCTTCCTTCTGAAGGTGTGGGATCGCAGGACAGAATCTCTGGAAACAAAAGTAAAGATCCCCTCCAGAGTGAAACGGTCACTATGGTGGTGGAGAAGTCAGACCAATCTGTCAGCAGGCCTGTCTTGGTCATTCCCAGTAGAAAGAGTGGTAACAACAGATGCCAGTCTATGGGGATGGGGGGCACACTTGGGTCAGAACTATGTTCAGGGAGTTTGGTCCCAGTCAGAAGCAGGAAAATCCTCCAATTGGAGAGAGCTAAGGGCTGTAGCCTTAGTTTTAGATGCCTTCTCCGCAGACCTTCAAGGTGCCCATGTTCAAGTGTTCTCGGACAATGCCACTACCATAGCTTACTTAAACAGGCAAGGAGGCACAAGAAGCAGATTACTTCAGCTTCTCGCCTTGGGCATCCTAAACGGGGCAGAAAATCATTTGCTGTCCTTATCAGCGGTCCACCTCAAGGGCACTTCAAACATAGTAGCAGATTTTCTAAGCAGAAAACGGATTCAGGAAGCAGAATGGACCCTAAATCCGGAGATCTTCAGGTTAATCACCCAAGCCTGGGGCCTACCACAAATAGATCTATTTGCGTCAAAAGAAAATACGCAGCTTCCAGCCTATTTCTCCATTTACAGAAACGACAGTTCCCAGGGAACAGATGCGTTAATACAGCCTTGGAAGTTCCAACTGGCGTACGCCTTCCCTCCTTTTCAGCTAATACCGTTAGTGATAAGGAGGATTCAGAAGGAGAAAACGGAAGTAATCTTAATCACCCCATTCTGGCCAAAAAGGGCTTGGTTTACCTCCCTTCTTCGAATGGCGGTCAAACCACCTTGGCGACTACCGCTTCGACAGGACCTACTTCTGCAGGGGCCAGTGTGCCATCAGGGGGTGTCCTCTCTAAACCTCACAGCGTGGTATCTGAGAGGCAGTTATTGATACGGAAAGGTCTGTCCCGACCACTGGTGACTACCTTACTTACTAGTAGAAAGCTGGTTACCAGAAAAATCTATGAAAAATACTGGAAGGTTTACAACTCCTGGTGTCACTCGTCTAATAGAGTGGTAAAGAACCTAGTATCAGTGTTGGAATTTCTTCAGGTTGGGGCAGAAAAGGGCTTATCAAGCAGTACACTCAAAGTACAAACAGCCGCATTAGGAGTCTTTCTGGAAAGGCCGATATCCTCAGAACCTTTGGTTGTCAGATTTTTCAGGGCACTCTCTAGGTCCAGACCAGCTCCTGTACGACACTTCCCGAGTTGGGATTTATCAGTAGTTCTGCGGTCTTTGACGAAAGAGCCCTTTGAACCTTTACAAGATGTCTCTCTGAAGTACCTTACTCTCAAAACCGTATTCTTAGTGGCAATTACAACAGCCAGAAGGATTGGCGAACTGCACGCCCTGTCAATAAAGAAACCCTTCCTATCCGTCTTCACGGACCGGATTGTACTAAAGACTGATCCAGCCTTTCTACCAAAGGTGGCGTCAAGCCTTAATAGGGCGCAGGAAATCGTCATTCCAACCTTCTGCTCCAATCCATCAGGGGAAAGGGAGCGACAATTTCATATGTTGGATGTGAAAAGAACGTTACTACATTACCTCGAAGTGACCAAGGATTTTCGATCCTCAGACTCCTTGTTCATACTTTTCTCAGGAAAAAGGAAGGGCCACCAAGCATCTAAGGGGTCAATTGCTAGATGGCTAAGAACCGCTATTCTGGAAGCCTATTCCCAAGCAGGACTATCTCCCCCGCTGGGCATTAAAGCACACTCTACTAGAGCTCAGTCCACTACATGGGCAGAAATAGCTGGTGCCACCCCAGATCAGATCTGCAAGGCGGCTACGTGGTCAAGTTACCTTACGTTTGTCCGTCATTATAGACTGGATCTTCTGTCAGCAAGCGATCAGGCTTTTGGCAGAAAGGTCTTGCAAGCTGTGGTCCCTCCCTAGAAGTGGGTAAGTCTCTATTATCCTCTCAAGATGCTGTCCTGAAAGACGATAAGGGAAAAGTCAAGTTAGTCTTACCGGTAACTTGTTTTCCATGAGTCTTTCAGGACAGCGGCAACCCGCCCTTAATGTTTTTAGGAATATTATACTGTGACTAACCATACTCTGTTTATGTGTTCCAGTTTGGGCCGGAGGTTTCTCTACTACTACTGATGATAAGTGGAGGGAACCTCCCTTTTAAGAAGTTTGGTGGAGGTGTGTTTCCTGTCAAGTGGGTGGAGCCACGCTCTCAAGGTGCTGTCCTGAAAGACTCATGGAAAACAAGTTACCGGTAAGACTAACTTGACTTTTCTCCCTTTCCCTGGAGCATGGGTCGGAAGGAGTGGATGCGTTGTCCCAGGCTTGGAACTTTCCCCTGGCCTATGCCTTCCCTCCTCTGAACATGCTTCCCAGAGTCCTACAGAAGCTGAGTCTGGCAGAGGGAAATTTGATTCTGATCGCACCTTGGTGGCCCAAGAGGACCTGGTTCCCTACCCTAGAACGCAGGTCAGTGTCTCCTCCCCTCCCTCTCCCAATCAGGAAGGATCTTCTTCGTCAGGGTCCACTCTTTCATCCAGACCCAGGTTTCTTCAAGCTGACGGCCTGGTGCTTGAGAGGGGGTGCTTGAGGGAAAAGGGCTGTTCCGAGAGGGTCATTGATACCCTTCTGGCCAGCAGGAAAGAAGTCACAAGGCGCATCTATGCCAAACACTGGGGGGTTTTTTCTCGCTGGTGCTCGGCTAGACAGGTCTCCCAACAGGAGATTGCGGTCATCCTTGAGTTCCTCCAGGATGGGGTGGAGCAGGGTCTAGCCACAAGGACTCTTAGGGTCCAAGTGGCAGCCTTGTCTTATTTTTTAGACAGACGTCTGGCCTTAGATCCCCTGGTAAAAAGATTTCTTACAGCCAGAGACAGGTTGTCCCCATTGCGGTGTCCCAGAATCCCGCCCTGGGATCTGTCAATCGTACTAGACCAACTAACTAAGTCTCCGTTTGAGCCGATTGATAGCATCCCGATTAGACTACTAACCTTTAAGTTTGCCTTCCTTTTGGCAGTTACAACGGCCAAAAGGATAGGTGATATGCAGGCGCTCTCAATCAAAGAGCCGTTTTTTCGTTTATTTGAGGACAGGGTGGTCCTGAATCCGGACCCCCTGTACCTCCCCAAGGTAGCGACCAAATTTCACAGGTCACAGGAGATTATTCTCCCGTCTTTTTGTTCAAACCCCCAGAATGAAAGGGAGGCTTCTTTTCACTGTCTGGATGTTAGACGTAGTTTATTAGTTTATTTAGAGAGAGTCAAGGAATTTAGACACTCTACTCACTTGTTAATTAATTTTTCTGGTCAGAAAAAAGGTCAGCAGGCCTCTAGGGCCTCCATCTCTAGGTGGGTTAGACAGACCATCTCCTTAGCTTACGTAAAGGCTGGTAAAGCCGCTCCTAAAGTTACAGCTCACTCCACTCGGTCACTGGCAACCTCCTGGGCAGAAAGGGCAGGAGCTTCAGTGGAGAAAATTTGCAGAGCGGCGACGTGGTCAAGCCCGAACACATTTTTAAGACACTACAGAGTGGAACTTCTGTCACCACAGGACTTGTCGTTTGGCAGAAAAGTCCTTCAGGCAGTGGTCCCGCCCTAAGGTAGGCCTGAAGCTACTTGCTTCTCTCTCAGGGTGCCGTCCTGGAAGACGAGGGAGAAATTGTCAGTTACTTACCGGTAGCTGGATTTCTACGATGTCTTACAGGACGGCAGGCCTACTTCCCACCCAGGTGATACATTGTTGGTTGTACTTATCTATGGTGTTTTTTCCGTGCACGGTTGGGTAATACTTATCTCAAACTGAGGAAGCACGGGAAGGGGCGGGGTTCTTAACCTCTTTTTTGATTGTGTTTCCTGTCAGGTGGAGCCAGTCATCTCTCAGGGTGCCGTCCTGTAAGACATCGTAGAAATCCAGCTACCGGTAAGTAACTGACAATTTCCAAACTGCTCCGATCGGCGCCTGCCCACCTCAGGCCAAATGTGGTACTGCACACCGGTTTGGCTTTAATCCTGCCCGTTTTGAGAGACAACATCGCAAATCGAGTCAGGATTTTTTTTAAATACAGTGCTCGTATTGCAAAACGCTTGTTAACCACTTTGCTCGCAATCCGAGGTTCCACTGTACTACATCTTACCAGTTCTTAGTTTTCTTTATTTTGGGCTCCCCCCTCCCCTCCTTTAATTTCACCTGGTGATCCTGGCAGTAACACACTTCCTGTCCAGGAGTGACAACGCTCTCCCCCTGTGCTATATCTATGCATTAGCAGTGTTGTAACCCCAGGACAGTAAGTGTGTTACTTCCAGGATCACCAGGTGAAATTAAAGGAGGGGAGGGGGAGCCCAAAATAAAACTAAGAACTGGTAAGATGTAGTACAATGGAACCTCGGATTGCGAGCAAAGTGGTTAACAAGCGTTTTGCAATACAAGCACTGTATTTAAAAAAAAATCTGACTCGATTTGCGATGTTGTCTCTCTATGGGGAAACACGCTTTGGTATGCGAGCACTTTGGATTACGAGCATTCTCCAGGAAAGGGATAATGCTCACAATCTGAGGTTCCACTGTATATTACATTTCTGTTTTTGTGTTTAAAGCGGTATTAAACCCAAAAATGTAATATATTGCAGCTTGCCAATCATTAGTAACACACCTCCTGTTTATAGTGAGACACAACTCTGGAGGAATTAGCAGGGGGAGGCACAGCAGGCATCATTCTGGGGGAGGGGATTGTTAAATGTTTGGACAGATTTAGATGCACTAACAAACTGACGCCAAACTACAGCTCACACTTTATAATCGGTTACAGCTAAAGTTTTCCCTTTTTGGGATAAAGGTTTTACGAAAAAAGCTGATCCTTGTAAGCACCCCTGCCAGTTGTAAATGGTTTGTCTCATCCATGTGAACTGTTACATTCTGTTGGAGAGCATGTGCTTTCGAAAAACAGATTTACTGGCTTGATCACCAGATAGGAAAAAAAAAAATGAAAACGAATGCAGCCATCACATCTAAGTCTGCGCAGTTGTACAAGGTCAGAGACTCGGAAAGTATTGACATGGAGGGATCAGTATGGGAACCAGGTGACTGGCATTTCCATAAGGAGGTCGGCAATGGCGGCTGTTGTATATTTCTCATGACAGGTGCACTTTACATTAGTCTTATGACATTCAGTTGGATCTCCTATAAGTGATATAAATTTCTGTCTGGGATTTTGTATCCGGCATCCTCTGCCCGTCACCAAAGTGCCGCTCACTGCTTTGCCCATTCTCTACCCTGTCATTTAAACTCTATTTTCTTCCTCCAGACTATAATTATCCAGCTTCAGTCACATCGCTGTGCAGCCACATATTATGTCAGCTCCTGAGTTCTGTACAGTAGATGTAAACAGAATCACTAAATTCTCCTATAACCCTCAAATCTTTGTAAATCTGCAGCTTTTATTAAAATGATCCCTGGTGATCCTGCCATGAAGGTCTTTGTTCAGGTATTTCCTGTTTTATAGGGTGACAACTCTGTCCCTGTTTAGTCATAGGGGGTATAGTGACCCATCATTGGTGTCAGTGGGTGGAATGGTGACCCGTCATTGGTGTCGGTGGGTGGAATGGTGACCCGTCATTGGTGTCGGTGGGTGGAATGGTGACCCGTCATTGGTGTCGGTGGGTGGAATGGTGACCCGTCATTGGTGTCGGTGGGTGGAATGGTGACCCGTCATTGGTGTCGGTGGGTGGAATGGTGACCCGTCATTGGTGTCGGTGGGTGGAATGGTGACCCGTCATTGGTGTCGGTGGGTGGAATGGTGACCCGTCATTGGTGTCGGTGGGTGGAATGGTGACCCGTCATTGGTGTCGGTGGGTGGAATAGTGACCCGTCATTGGTGTCGGTGGGTGGAATAGTGACCCATCATTGGTGTGGGTGGGTGGAATTGTGAACCGTCATTGGTGTCAGTGGGTGGAATGGTGAACCGTCATTGGTGTCAGTAGGTGGAATGGTGACCCGTCATTGGTGTCAGTAGGTGGAATGGTGACCCGTCATTGGTGTCAGTGGGTGGAATGGTGACCCGTCATTGGTGTCGGTGGGTGGAATGGTGACCCGTCATTGGTGTGTGTGTGTGTGTGTGTGTGGAATGGTGACCCATCATTGGTGTCGGTGGGTGGAATAGTGACCCGTCGTTGGTGTGGATGGAATAGTGACCCGTCGTTGGTGTGGATGGAATAGTGACCCGTCGTTGGTGTCGGTGGGTGGAATAGTGACCCATCGTTGGTGTGGATGGAATAGTGACCCGTCGTTGGTGTCGGTGGTTGGAATAGTGACCCATCATTGGTGTTGGTGGGGGGAATAGTGACCCGTCGGTGGGGGGAATAGTGACCCGTCGTTGGTGTCGATGGGTGGAATAGTGACCCGTCGTTGGTGTCGGTGGGTGGAATAGTGACCCATCGTTGGTGTTGTTTGGTGGAATAGTGACCCGTTGTTGGTGTCGGTGGGGGGAATAGTGACCCATCGTTGGTGTGATGGAATAGTGACCCGTCACATTTTGGTGGTGATATGGCATATCAAAGTTTCTCCGGTGGCTGTCAGTGCGCCGTTCATCCACTTGTTGTCCACTGGTTTGGTGTGGTGAGGAGTCAGTCCTGTTGGATGTTTGGCTGGGTGGTGGAAGAAACAATCCTCAAAGAGGATTTGTGAATTGACCCCGTCCTTGTTTGCCTTTCGATTTGGTGGTTTCTGTGATGGTGAGTGAATAGTGACTGTACTTGGTGGTGGCTTATATCACGTGTTAGGATATATATATATTTCTTGTTGCGCAAAATTTACTTGTTGTGGGGGGAATAGTGACCCGTTGTTGGTGTCGGTGGGGGGAATAGTGACCCGTCGTTGGTGTCGGTGGGTGGAATAGTGACCCGTCGTTGGTGTTGGTGGGGGGAATGGTGCCTTATAGCTGGTATCTGTGCTTTAGGGGCCAGATAAAGGCAATCAAAGGACTTAAATTTGGAGACCGTTACAGGGGTTCTAATAATTTCCTACTCCATCCAAATCTAACCATATGTTTGGTGGGGGGGACTTTTTTTTTTTCTCTAAATATTAAAGTAATGCTACAATGCAATTTTAGACATAGAATATTTTTGGGGGTATTGATACACTTCAACATTTTAACCAAATCTTAGATTTCTACTCAAGTGATGTTTATGAATGTCGGTGGCAGTAATGGTCGCCCATTCCCTGTGCGTCGGTCACCTTCCCTCCCTCCTTCCGCTGACTCGGGGACATGGTTGGTGTTTTGAAACCAAATTCTCAGCAGGTTTGACATTCCTTATCCTGGGGGAGAGAAGATTGAGACATCTCCGTGCTCAGATCCGTTGTCCTTATCGAAGTCGCTCTCAGACTAATCTGTACGAAGATAAACAGGAAATCGCAATTATAACGCACACAGCGCAATACCTTTTATATAGAACTTTCCTGTGGGAGGCAAAGAGGGGCTCGGGAAGATTTCTCAGCAGCCAAGCACTTGGAATGCGGAATTGTGGGTGGGGGGGGGAATTGCTCTTTATACACACGGGACGTAAAAAACGTCGCTTTTACAGGCGTGCACTTCTGTTAGTCTATGTGTCCGTGTACACCTAGACATTTACAGGTATATTAGAAAGGGAGCGTTTAGAGGCGGGGGGAAATTCAGTAAGTTGGTAGCCTAAAATCGTCCAAAATTTCTTGATGTTCTGACGCCTTAAGAATTCCCTTCACTGGAACTAGGGGGCCAAGCCCAACCCCTAAAAAACAACCCCACACCAGTGGCAGCTGGTGCTCAAAATTTTTGGGGGGACGCAAATGAAAAAAATAAAAAAATTGCAGCCTCACTGTACCCATCAAATGCAGCCACTGTGCCATCAAATGCAGCCACTGTGCCATCAAATGCAGCCACTGTGCCATCAAATGCAGCCGCTGTGCCCCCAATTGTCGCCGCGGTGCCCCCAATTGTCGCCGCGGTGCCCCCAATTGTCGCCACTGTGTCCCATATCCCCCTGGCACTTACCTTTCTGGCTTCTACCATCCCTTGATGGCGCTTCAGCCAATCGGGTTACTGATTACCAGAATCAGATTACCTGATTGGCTGGGACGCCTGTCAGTCTTCTCCTCGGAACGCATGGCCGGTACGTCCCGAGGATAAGCTTCAGGAAGCCCACTACAGCCTCAGGGCTGTACTCGGAAAGCCTATCCGAGCCAGCGACCGGCGCTCAATGTCCGGTCAGCTGAATAGTCGCAGGGCCGAAAATATACAGATTCATACAGTGTATGAATCTGTATATTTTACTGGCTGTGAGTGATCCAGAGGGGGCGGCGCTCCGGCGTCCCTATGGATGCACTGCCCCACACCATAATCCCCCCTCCACCAAATGATCTGGACCAGTGCACAAAGCAATGTCCATAAAGACATGGATGAGTGAATTTTGGGTGGAGGAATTAGATTGGCCTGAACAGAGTCCTGACCTCAACACGATAGAACTTCTTGCCCATAGGACCAGGAGAGTCAGGACAGCTACACGGGTTGTATCTGATTTTCTGCATCTTCTAATGCATATGGTGAAAAGCTCACAGTGTTCAGTGAAATCAGAGTAAGCCACTTCAGTCCAGGAGAGGAGCCGGTACAAGTGTGTAAGACTGAAGGGAAGGCCGGGGGTCAGATTTAAACAGATTTCCCGTTGGAGTGATGTGTACCTTTTAATATCCGATTGCCATGGATGACCTTACTGCTCTGTTTTGTTCACATAAATGGGCCCCAGAGAAGGAATTCTGCATCTGGAGATGAGAAGAGGGACGGCCAGTGGCGGCTCATGTGACATGAAAGGATTTCTGTTTTGCAGCGTCCCTCCCAGATTTTATGCTGATGCCGAGTTTAACGCTGTTTATTTTTTGTACGTTCCGTATGGAAATCCTTCACTTTGATCTCCTTTCATAATGGAACTGCAGGAAAGCATCTTCTCTGTTCTGGGTGTAATTCTCAGTATCTGTTCTTATTCTGTATATAAGGACTCTGCACAGTACTACTTCTCCTGTCCTGTATGCTGGGTGTAATTCTCAGTATCTGTTCTTATTCTGTATATAAGGACTCTGCACAGTACTACTTCTCCTGTCCTGTATGCTGGGTGTAATTCTCAGTATCTGTTCTTATTCTGTATATATGGACTCTGCACAGTACTACTTCTCTTGTCCTGTATGCCGGGTGTAATTCTCAGTATCTGTTCTTATTCTGTATATATGGACTCTGCACAGTACTACTTCTCTTGTCCTGTATGCTGGGTGTAATTCTCAGTATCTGTTCTTATTCTGTATATATGGACTCTGCACAGTACCACTTCTCTTGTCCTGTATGCCGGGTGTAATTCTCTGTATCTGTTCTTATTCTGTATATATGGACTCTGCACAGTACTACTTCTCCTGTCCTGTATGCCGGGTGTAATTCTCAGTATCTCTTCTTATTCTGTATATAAGGACTCTGCACAGTACTACTTCTCTTGTCCTGTATGCCGGGTGTAATTCTCAGTATCTGATCTTATTCTGTATGTATGGACTCTGCACAGTACTACTTCTCTTGTCCTGTATGCTGGGTGTAATTCTCAGTATCTGTTCTTATTCTGTATATATGGACTCTGCACAGTACTACTTCTCTTGTCCTGTATGCTGGGTGTAATTCTCAGTATCTGTTCTTATTCTGTATATATGGACTCTGCACAGTACCACTTCTCCTGTCCTGTATGCTGGGTGTAATTCTCAGTATCTGTTCTTATTCTGTATATAAGGACTCTGCACAGTACCACTTCTCTTGTCCTGTATGCCGGGTGTAATTCTCAGTATCTGTTCTTATTCTGTATATAAGGACTCTGCACAGTACTACTTCTCTTGTCCTGTATGCCGGGTGTAATTCTCAGTATCTGTTCTTATTCTGTATATATGGTACTACTTCTCCTGTCCTTGCACAGTTCTTACTGTATATATACTTCTCCTGTCCTGTATGCTGGGTGTAATTCTCAGTATCTGTTCTTATTCTGTATATATGGACTCTGCACAGTACTACTTCTCTTGTCCTGTATGCCGGGTGTAATTCTCAGTATCTGTTCTTATTCTGTATATATGGACTTGCACAGTACTACTTCTCCTGTCCTGTATGCTGGGTGTAATTCTCAGTATCTGTTCTTATTCTGTATATATGGACTTGCACAGTACTACTTCTCCTGTCCTGTATGCTGGGTGTAATTCTCGGTATCTGTTCTTATTCTGTATATATGGACTTGCACAGTACTACTTCTCTTGTCCTGTATGCCGGGTGTAATTCTCAGTATCTGTTCTTATTTTGTATATATGGACTCTGCACAGTACCACTTCTCCTGTCCTGCATGTTAGGTGGAATGCTGGGATATCACTCACATATACTAAGGTGCAGTTGGGCCTTCAGTGCTCTAAAAATATCCTGCAGTAAGTAACGCGGCTGATCGCACTCTCGGTGTCTTCTATGGTCGGAGTAAACAATCGCGGCGGCCCTTTCAGCTATTGTTCTACTTTCTCGGCCGCTGACAATGATTATTTTCCAGCCCAGCCCAGCTCCAGCTTTAATTCAAATAAACATTATTTTTAGAGGGCCCATGGGTGGGAACGCCGCGAGCGATGTGGGGCCTATTGTTATTGGCCGTGCCCTTCCTGACCCTCAAATCGGGGGCTTTCTGCAATCTCCTGAAATGAAAGTTGTTTGTCATGTGACCCCCGCGCTCATACTTTGTTTTCTTAGAACTCCCTGAAATACTTTGACTTCCTGTTAGGGGAGTGTGCGGGTTATTAATGGTCGTTGTCTGATGGAGGGATCTGGTGGGGATGGGGGGGAGGGGCAGTGGTTGACTCTTGCCTGTTAGTGATGGGACGATAATTATTCCCGTCATCGGACGTCAATGATGATGAGAGATACAAAGTGGTGACTGTGGTTGGGGGAATTCATAAAGAGTGTTGTAGATTCCCTGTAGATGGCGGGCGCCGCAATGGTGTGTTTGAATCTGGGTCACCTGAGTGTTTTTGTATGTTAAAAAAATAGAAAAAAAATAATAAAAAAAATATATAAACAAAAAAAATATATATATATTTATTTGTCCGCTTGCTATCTTTTCACACTTTCTTCAGTGTTTCCAATTTTTCCAAGTTACTCCTCCCACTCTCACAGTATGGTTTCCTCTGAGGTTTCAATGTCAGACAGGGTGTCTAAAAGGAAGCAGCTTCTGCTCTGTTCTTGTTAGGTTTCCCACAGTGCTCAGTACAGTGATAATTTCAATGCTACTTTTAAAGTGTAATATCTAGGTTGGTTGGGATACACTATATTACCAAAAGTATTGTGACGCCTGCCTTGCACACATGAACTTTAAAGGGGTGTTCCAGCCCTAAGTTGTGTTTATTAAAAGTCAGCAGCTACAAAAAGTGTAGCTGCTGGCTTTTAATAAACACTCACTTACCTGCTCCTGCGATTCAGCGACGCGCCGACCGGGGGCTCCGCTCCTCTGCCCCCCTCCCCGGCCGGCGTCTCCATCCTGACTGTGGGCACCCAGCCGTGACAGCCTTCGGCTTCACGGCCGGGCACCCACTGCGCATGCGCGAGCCGTACTGCGCATGCGTGCGCGGCGCGGCTCGCCGCTGATTGGAGAGGCGATCGCATGGGACCTGTCAGTGTCCCATGTGATCGCCTACAGGGAGGGGGCTGGTGTAGGCGATTAAGCTTAATCGCCTAACCAGCCCCTCGGCGGAAGCAGGACAGGAAGTCCCACTCCTACTGAAGCCCCCACTCCCCCCCCAAAAAAATTACATGCCAAATGTGGCATGTATGGGGGTGAGGAGTGGATTGAGAAGGGGTCATTTTTTTGGGTGGAACACCCCTTTAATGCCATCCCAGTCTTAGTCCGTAGGGTTCAATATTGAGTTGGCCCACTCTTTGCAGCTATAACAGCTTCAACTCTTCTGTTAAGGCTGTCCACAAGGTTTAGGAGTGTCTATGGGAATGTTTGACCATTCTTCCAGAAGAGCATTGGTGAGGTCAGGCATTGATGTTGGACAAGAAGGCCTGGCTCACAGTCTCTATCCCAAGATGTACTATCGGGTTGAGGTCAGGACTCTGTGCAGGCCTGTCAAGTTCCTCCACCCCAAACTCACTCATCCATGTCGTTATGGACCTTGCTTTGTGTACTAGTGCAGTTGT
The DNA here is from genome assembly GCA_029574335.1 of Rana kukunoris. NCBI lineage: Eukaryota > Metazoa > Chordata > Amphibia > Anura > Ranidae > Rana > Rana kukunoris. The sequence goes on along the minus strand of CM056056.1, from coordinate 22,609,700 downwards.
GTTGGAACAGGAAGGGGCCATCCCAACTTTGTGGAAACATTTTTGGGAACATGAAATTGTCCAAAATGTCTTGGTATGCTGATGCCTTAGTGTTATGTAAACCCCAATTATTTTTTTTATTTAATCTTTTTAAATAAAAACCTGTAAGACAAAGGCATAATGAGCTAGTATGACTAGCATACTAGCTCATTATGAATTACTTGCCTTGGATCAAAGCCGTCTTCATCTCCCCATCTGGCCTGCAGACATCTCCCTCAGCGGTTACTTTTGAGTATCGTCACTCCGGCCAATCGCAGCGCGCATGCGCTCAGAAGCCGTCAAAGCCGGCATTACCCATTCACAAAACCGGCATTCTCAGTGCGCATGCGCCCTAGACCTCAGTGCATTCTTTTTGGCAAACTGTAGGTAAAACATGTCAGAGAGGGTTTACACCCACTTTAAGAGTTCCCTTCACTGGAACTAAGGGGCCCAGCCCAACCCCTGAAAGCGACCTTCACATGAATCTTTTGACTGTGCACAGAGTCCTGTAAACACCAAGAAGCCATGTCAGAGAAGAATGGTAGCAGCCTTCCCAGCTGTTATAGCAAAGTTACAGACCTGGGATGGCAGTTCATAAGGAGGCGTTGCGCCCAGCACTGCTAAACCCTGCGAAAGCGGACACTGACCTCGCTGCAACATAATGCCCCCCCTCCACGAGTGCTACTAACACTGTAGCTGGACCAACACTGAAGAAAGCTATTACTAAGGGAGGCATGAAGACTTATGGAACGCAGTCTTGGGGGTTGCACTTGACTGGCGTGCACAGAGTCCTGACCTCAGACCTAATTGCAAGCACACACCATTTTTTTGAGGGTGATGTAAAAATTGAGCTCTGACTGGAGTGGACTCCTGTGCTGAGATCAACAGTGCCTGAAAGGTTCCCACCATCCCTGCACTGAGTTCCTGAGCCTGTACAACTGCTGTGCCCATTATAAATCAGCTGTTCCTGAGCCTGTCACAACCATGTGCTGAGTTCCTGAGCCTGTACAAGCCCATTATAAAGGGGGTTCCCACCATCCCTGCACTGAAGCCTGTACAAGCCCATAGGGGACCACACTGAGCCTGTACAACTGCTGTGCCCATTATAAAGGGGTTCCCACCATCCCTGCACTGAGTTCCTGAGCCTGTACAACTGCTGTGCCCATTATAAAGGGGGTTCCCACCATCCCTGCACTGAGTTCCTGCCTATACAACTGCTGTGCCCCATATAAAGGGGGTTCCCACCATCCCTGCGCTAAGTTCCTGACTGTACAACTGCTGTGCCCATTATGTTCCCACCATCTCTGTGCTGAGTTCCTGAGCCTGACTGCTGTGCCTATATCCCTGCACTGAGTTCCTGAGCTGTACAACTGCTGTGCCCATTATAAAGGGGGTTCCCACCATCTCTGTGCTGAGTTCCTGAGCCTGTACAACTGCTGTGCCCATTATAAAGGGGGTTCCCACCATCCCTGCGCTGAGTTCCTGAGCCTGTACAACTGCTGTGCCCATTATAAAGGGGGTTCCCACCATCCCTGCACTGAGTTCCTGAGCCTATACAACTGCTGTGCCCCATATGTCCCACCATCCCCGCGCTGAGTTCCTGAGCCTGTACAACTGCTGTGCCCATTATAAAGGGGGTTCCCACCATCCCTGCACTGAGTTCCTGAGCCTGTACAACTGCTGTGCCCATTATAAAGGGGGTTCCCACCATCCCTGCACTGAGTTCCTGAGCCTGTACAACTGCTGTGCCCATTATAAAGGGGGTTCCCACCATCCCTGCACTGAGTTCCTGAGCCTATACAACTGCTGTGCCCCATATAAAGGGGGGGGGGGTACCCACCATCCCTGCACTGAGTTCCTGAGCCTGTACAACTGCTGTGCCCATTATAAAGGGGGTTCCCACCATCTCTGTGCTGAGTTCCTGAGCCTGTACAACTGCTGTGCCCATTATAAAGGGGGTTCCCACCATCCCTGCACTGAGTTCCTGAGCCTGTACAACTGCTGTGCCCATTATAAAGGGGGTTCCCACCATCCCTGCACTGAGTTCCTGAGCCTATACAACTGCTGTGCCCCATATAAAGGGGGGGGGGGTACCCACCATCCCTGCACTGAGTTCCTGAGCCTGTACAACTGCTGTGCCCATTATAAAGGGGGTTCCCACCATCCCTGCACTGAGTTCCTGAGCCTATACAACTGCTGTGCCCCATATAAAGGGGGGGGGTACCCACCATCCCTGCGCTGAGTTCCTGAGCCTGTACAACTGCTGTGCCCATTATAAAGGGGGTTCCCACCATCCCTGCGCTGAGTTCCTGGGTCTGTACAACTGCTGTGCCCATTATTAAGGGGGTTCCCATCATCCATGCACTGAGTTGCTGAGCCTATACAACTGCTGTGCCCCATATAAAGGGGGGGTTCCCACCATCCCTGCGCTGAGTTCCTGGGTCTGTACAACTGCTGTGCCCATTATAAAGGGGGTTCCCACCATCTCTGTGCTGAGTTCCTGGGTCTGTACAACTGCTGGCTCAGGTTCCCACCATCTCTGTGCTAAGTTTCTGAGTGAGAACACCCAATGTGCCCATTGTGAGGGGGTTCCCACCATCCCTGCACTTGATTTTAAGTTTATTTTTATGTTCTAGAGCAGGGGTGTCAAACTCCATTTCCTTGCGGGCCACATCGGCATTATGGTTGCCCTTAAAGGGCCGGTTGTATCATCACCCCACACCCCTTGCATCAGGTGCCAAGAGCCACCCACCATCAGAAGTTAAGCACCCCCTTGCCTTGTGCTGCTGCCAGGGGGGCTGGACAGAGAAGTTCAGAATCTGGTGGAGGAGTCCTGTCCTCTCTGCTGCTGACTGCTGGTCAGGTGGGGGCAGAGACAAGGGGGGAGTGAGGGCCACATGAAATGACCTGGAGGGCCGGATTCGGCCCGTGGGCCTTGTGTTTGACACCTGTGCTATAGAGAATATAACAGGAGTTGTAGGAACATATAAAGGTGGCCCAGGACAGAGTGGCGTTATGCGGTATCTGAGATGGGCAAAACGGGAGGGGCTGAAAATATTACTTTCAGGGGGGCCGGCCCTTTAATTCATAATTTCCACGTGGGACGGCAGTGCGCCTTTTACTTTTCTTGCATTCTAAGACGTCAGCATGTTAATGAATAACGTCAATCTTTAGATGATCTCGCTCTCAGCAAAGTTGTAAGAATTTCTAATTGTGTCCCTGCTCTCCGCATGACCGTCGTGTACGTCACCGACCTGTAGAGTATGACATCACAGCGTGACACCGGCCACCCCTCCCCAGACACAGCGACCCAGCTCCTCCGAGCAGAGATCTCGCCAGAACCGAAGGGTTAAAGGTTTAGTGGCAGAGCCATTTCCAGTCTGCCGCCCGCCTCACAAATAAACGATTGTCCACATGAAAAGCCGCATTGTTGGCGAGCTCCTCCGACTTCTGACGGGAGGAAAGTGGATTGCTGCAAGGAGAATTGATGGATTATTTTTGAAAAGTTGCTCATATCGACCATCCGTGCAAAAAAAAACAATCGCGAGCGCGCTTTATATTACGCAATGCCGCCGATCGTTTGCGCCGATTCATGACCGACGTGGTCAGATTAGGACAATGATGAAATGTTGATGTGTGAGGGGGCCATGTGAGGTCCAATCTGATCATTAAAGTAGATGTGTATGTATAGCAATTGGATGAGCTGATCCCTGGACTCCATCTGCAGCCCGAGGGCCACATATTGGCCCTTTTGGTTCTTGTGTGCCACTAAAAGCTTGTCTCAATTTTCTAATCGGTGGGTCAAATTGATGTTTGTGTTTAACCGCGATGATGCGAAAATTAGAAGGTGTAGGAAGGAAAACTTCTAAACAATTTCTGTTCAGGAAAGTCTTTTCATTACAAAATCCAGTTTTAAAAGCAAACGAAATTTTGAGGTACTTTTTGATTGCCATTCACCAAGTCATGGAATGTACTGAGAATTTTTGTACGAATGTGTCTTTGAACTTAATGCATTCGACACGAAAAATGTTGTTTACATAAATTAGTTTAGTTAAATTCCTTTAATTCATTTTCAAAATTTGTTTTGCTCGAGTTGATTCGAATTTTTTTAATTCAAATCAAATTCCAATAGAAAGTGAATTTTTCTTTTATTTTTATTTTTTTTTCGAAATTCTAATTTTGAAGGATGGTTATATTTTTTCTATTCCTTTTTTATTCTATTGTTTGTTTATTTTCTCCATTATTACATTTTATTTTATTTATTTTTTCAAATTTTTTCTATTCGGAATTCGATTTTTGGAAAACGGTTATATTGTTCTTTTTCTATTCCATTCTTTTCTATTGTTTGTTCCATTCTATTTTATTTTCTAATTTTATTCAAATTCATTCTGTTTGAATTTCAGAAAATAGTTATATTCTTTCTATTCAATTTTTTTTCTTATTCTACTTCTTTATCTTCCATTTATATTTTATTTTATTCAGTTCTTTTATATTCTATTTTGTTTGGTTTTTAACTTTTTATCATTTAAAAAAAAATAATAATAATAATTCTATCGTTTTTTTTTCTATTCAATTTATTTTTAACTATTCTTTTGTTTTTGTATTCTGCTTTGTTTTACATTATTATTATTATTATTATTATTAATATTATTATTATTATTTCTATTATATTTTCTATTTTTTTTTTTCTAAAACTATTTGATTTCAATTAGAATTTTGTCTGAAATTTTGATTCGTTAATTCAGCTTTGTTTAAATTTGTTACTATTGTATTTTGAAAATTCGGATCCATACGAATTTCAAAATGACGAAAAAATGTGTCTGAATTTCAATTCGCAACGAAACGAACCGCACGTGTCTATAATGTATGGCCAGCTTAAACCTGTATTTTGTAAACCCTTACAAATACTGAAGTCACTGGCCTCAGGTGATGCACAGAGATGAAATAAATCCTCCTACATAAGTTGTACCTGTATCTGTCGTATTCTGAACACTACATACTTTCAAAGCCCAGAATTTATAAAGCTTGTCTGAGCTGTCAGAAAGGGTGGTGCTGAAATTAGACGGTAGAGCTCACTGTGGAAAAATGACCTCACGCGATAATTTTTCGGCATGTAAAAAACAACGTTTAAAAAAAAGTAATTTAAAACGATCGTGTGTGGACTTTACATTATTTTTCGGGTTCTGAAAAACGACAAAAATTAGAACATGCTGCATTTTTTAACGTCGTTTTAAACAAAGTTGTTTTTCGAGTTGTAAAAAATGATCGTATGGGGGCCAAAACGACGTGAAAAACCCGCGCATGCTCAGAAGCAAGTTATGAGACAGGAGCGCTTGTTCTGGTAACGTTCGTAATGGAGTAAGCACATTCATCACGCTGTAACAGATAGCAGAGGAACAAAGCAGCAGACAGAAATGACACTTAGTGCTCTGGATTGAGACAAGTACACACTATAGAAGGATAGGCTTTGTTCCTATTTCATGTCTGAGGTTTACAAGCACTTTAACTTTTAACATTTTAATTTTATTATTTTTTAATGGGCCCGGGTGGTTGATTCCATATTATTTTTATTATTATTATTATTATACAGGATTTATATAGCGCCAACAGTTTGCGCAGCGCTTTACATCAGGGAAGACCGTACATTCACAATACAAATCAATAGAGGAGGGATCAGAGGGCCCTGCTCGTAAGAGCTTACAATCTAGAGGGGAGGGTCAAGTGGAAAAAAGGGTCGTAGCTGTGGGGGATGATATTATATTATATTCATATGCACCTCCTATTGCCACATTATGACAGACTTGGCCATCCAGAGGTGCACTTCCCCTGCTGCTTCGCCCCCGTTCACACCGATGTAATTTGACAGGTCCAAATCACACGACAAGTCGCACACTATTGTCGGCAGTGGAACTGCTCAAATCGGTGCAATGCCGATGTGGTGGTGCCGCACCGATCTGAAAAAACTTCCTGCACAATTTTTTTGCGATTTCAGGTGTGACTTGCATAGAAACCTGTACATGAAATTGCACAGATGTCAGCCAAGTCTCGCCCTAAAGTCGCACTTACCTGAGGCTTTGAAATTGTGCGATTTCAGGTGAAGTCGCACGACTTCAAATCTGCATTCAGTGTGAACAGGGCTCAATCTTCACCTTTTCTAACTTCTAGGTTTGCGCTTTCCAGCTATATGAATGGCTAGGCCACAATGAGGTTACTCTGGCGCATGCGCATTATCGTGGCACGCCGCTCTCTCCATTAATGCACACTCAGAAACCAAGAATGTAGAGCTGACTATGCTCAGTGATGTCATTGGCTGGAGTCGATGTGAATATCTAATGAGCAGTGCAAGACTGAAACGTTCTCTTTGTCTTTCTCCTTTTGTCTTTCTCCTTTTGTCTTTCTCCTTTTGTCTTTCTCCTTTTGTCTTTCTCCTTTTGTCTTTCTCCTTTTGTCTTTCTCCTTTTGTCTTTCTCCTTTTTGTCTTTCTCCTTTTGTCTTTCTCCTTTTGTCTTTCTCCTTTGTCTTTCTCCTTTGTCTTTCTCCTTTCTCTTTCAGATTATTTTCTCTTTCTCTCTTTTCTTTCTCCTTTTCTTTCTCCTTTTCTTTCTCCTTTTCTTTCTCCTTTTCTCTTTCTCCTTTTCTCTTTCTCCTTCTCCTTTTCTCTTTCTCCTTTTCTCCTTTTTTGTCTTTTTCCTTTTTTGTCTTTCTTCCTTTTTTGTCTTTCTCCTTTTTTTGTCTTTCTCCTTTTTTTGTCTTTCTCCTTTTTTTGTCTTTCTCCTTTTTTTGTCTTTCTCCTTTTTTTGTCTTTCTCCTTTTTTTGTCTTTCTCCTTTTTTTGTCTTTCTCCTTTTTTTGTCTTTCTCCTTTTTTTGTCTTTCTCCTTTTTTTGTCTTTCTCCTTTTTTTGTCTTTCTCCTTTTTTTGTCTTTCTCCTTTTTTTGTCTTTCTCCTTTTTTTGTCTTTCTCCTTTTTTTGTCTTTCTCTTTGTTCTGTGAGGCTACACAAACAGATTTCTGACATGTCACAATACACAGCGACAGCGTCATGTTTCAGAAAAGCTCCACCTGTTTATTATTTAAAGCCGCCTTTAAGCAAAAGCCATCCTTGAGCTCCAGTTGGTGACTTTGCCTAGCCTAGCCTGAGATGATGTTATCACTTTGCTGCAGGCAGAAGGGAGCATTTCTGCATCTCCTCTCCCCCAGTCACAATTGTGATAGTCTGCAGCAGACATTGCGAACGCAGCCGCGGCACCGGGATTTACATGATTGTTTCACCTCTCAGCCTATGAAGTAGATGGGCCGCTGTGCTGCTTTGGGCAGCCCAATCCGATGAATGGGCTGCCCTAACGCAACAAGTTTAATGTTTAGTGTACCAGGCTGGGGTGAGTGAGGACGTTCTATGTACTCCAGTCCTCGTCTGATAGTTGCACTCTGGTGTGGTCATGGTACAGCGCTATAGAATATGTCGGCGCCATATCCGTGTAGATATTGATTGGGCTTGAGGAGTGTTCCGTTGACAGGTTCTCTTCATGCAGCACTGATCTCCATCCTTGCATTTGCAGGGTTAAGCGTCTTCCTGTTGCTGTTGATAAGATGTTACTTTTGAACTGGCAGGCGGAGGAATGCGGATTCTGATGGCCGCCTTCTATAAATAGACATCTGCAGTAGCCGCCATCAGCGCCTGGAAGCCAACTTGTCAAACTTCTTAATGTCATTAACTTCTACAGCTGGAAGTGTAAACGCGTCGCAGGATGATGGCCGCCCCTTGCGCTCTGCGTCCGGTCGGGGAACCGCCAGAGATGACGGTCCTTAGGACTGCTGTGTGATATAAAGTTTGATCCATTCTCCGTGCGAGTCGCTGAAGGCAATTGGTGACATTTTGCTGCTCCATATTTCAAATTTTCTGTAATATATGAAAATTTGTAGGTCTATCTGTGTGTCAAGGACCCTGGTCTGCTGTGATAAAAGCAGTCATAGAGTGCATTGTGTTTAACCACTTCCATACCAGTCACTTCCCCCCTTCCTGCCCAGGACAATGTTTAGCTTTCAGCGCTGTCACACTTTGAATGACAATTGCGCGGTCATTCTACACTGCACCCAAACTACATTTTTATAATTTTATTCCCACAAATAGAGCTTTCTTTTGGTGGTATTTGGTCACCTCTGCAGTTTTATTTTTTTGCGCTGTAAACGAAAAAAGACAGACAAAAAAAAACTGATGGGCACTAATGGGCAGCACTGATAGGTGGCACTGGATAGGCAACACTGATGAGCTACAGACAGGCATTGGTGAGTGGTACTGATTGGCACTTTGATGGGGCACCGACTGGCCTCTGTTAGAGGCTTCATAACACGATTGGAGTTCCTGTGTGTCAGACGGCAGTGATATCCTGATTAGATCATATGACAATCGGTCAGGATATCGCAACCACTTTGCCGCTGTCATTCTGCTATATGGCGGGCAGCAAGTGGTTAATCGGCTCGAGATAAGAGATTGATAATATTGCAAGTCAGTAAAGTGCCATCACTGTGCAGCTCTACTGAGGAGGAAGCAGAGACTGCCTATGTAATGGAGACATGCAGCTTCTACCTTCCCCATACATACCCTATAGTGGTGATGTCACTCCCTTCTAATATAACTTGTATCTAGAGCAGGGGTGTCAAACTGGCGGCCCTCCAGCTGTTGCAAAACTACAAGTCCCATGAGGCATTGCAAGGCTAACAGTTACAAGCATGACTCCCACAGGCAGAGGCATGATGGGACTTGTAGTTTCGGAACAGCTGGAGGGCCGCCAGTTTGACACCCCTGATCTAGAGAGCGGGGATGTCGCTCCTGTATAATATAACTTGTATCTGGAGAGCTGTGATGTCACTCCCTTCTAATATAACTTGTATCTAGAGAGCGGGGATGTCGCTCCTGTATAATATAACTTGTATCTGGAGAGCTGTGATGTCACTCCCTTCTAATATAACTTGTATCTGGAGAGTGGTGATGTCACACCTGTATAATATAACTTGTATCTGGAGAGCTGTGATGTCACTCCCTTCTAATATAACTTGTATCTAGAGAGCGGGGATGTCGCTCCTGTATAATATAACTTGTAAATAGAGAACTGTGATGTCACATCTCTCTAATATAACTTGTATCTGGAGAGTGGTGATGTCACACCTGTATAATATAACTTGACTCTGGCAAGTGGTGATGTCACTCTTCTCTAGTGATCACTCTCCAGATAGAAGTTAGATGTCACTCCTGAAGATCATGAGAGCGAAGCAGTCGCTCCTCTCTAATATAACTTTTATCTGGAGAGCAATGAAGTCACTCCTGTATAATCTATCTTGTATCTGGATATCAGTGATGTCACTCCTGTATAATATGAAAATTGGAAAAACCTCAAAAGGGGTGGGACTTTTAAGGCAACAAATAATAAACTCAAAAATTAATTAAAAAAATATATATACTGTAAATGTATTACATATTATTATAAATACAATAGAAAAATAAACAATACAAAATGTAAATATGTGAAAAAGAATTTGATTAAAAATGTGACAATGATACTGTCCATCATAAGATACCCATCACCAAAAAACTGATGGCAAGTAAGGTGGATAATCCGACGCGTTTCGAATGTGGAACATTTTTCCTCAGGGTAATTTTTACAGTATCAAATCTAAAATAAATCAAAATACAAATAAATCCATATTAAGCATCAATGATGCTTAATATGGATTAATTTTGTATTATGTATTTATTTGTATTTTGGTTTATTTTACTGATTGCCGTCAGTTTTTTGGTGACGGGTATCTTATGATGGACAGTATCATTGTCACATTTTCAAACAAATTATTTTTCACATATTTCCATTTTGTATTGTTTTTCTATTGTATTTATAATATGTAATGTATATATATTTTTTGTGAAATTTTGTGTTTAATATTTGTTGCCTTTAAAATCCCGCCCCTTTTTGAGGTTTTTCCAATTTTCATTAAGGGATAATGGCAACTACATGCTACATGAGATGACTTTTTCTCCTGTATAATATAACCTATATCCAGAGAGTGGTGATGTCACTCCTGCATAATATAACGTATATCTGAAGAGTGTTTGATGTCACTCATGTATAATACCTATATCTGGAGAGCGGTGATGTCACTCTTTTCTAATATAACATATCTAGAGGGCAGTGATGTCACTCTTCTTTTTATATACAGTAAAACCTTGGTTTGAGAGTAACTTGGATTGAGAGTGTTTTGCAAGACAAGCAAAATGTTTTAATAAATTTTGATGTAAAAGTATCATCATGTCACAACTGAGTATACAAAAGAAGAGGAGCCTCTAAGTGTAGCAATATGGTTACATTTAATGAAGGTACAACATTTAGCAACTTATTGCTACACTTAGAGGTGTTTGTCTTTTATACCCTGCAAACAAAAATGCTTTGATATACAAGTGCTTTGGATTACAAGCATGTTTCTGGAATGAATATTGCTCGCAATCCAAGGTTTTACTGTAACTTAAATCTGAAGGGCGGTGATGTCACATCTATATAATATAACTTTATATCTGGAGGGCGGTGATGTCACATCTATATAATATAACTTTATATCTGGAGGGCGGTGATGTCACATCTATATAATATAACTTTATATCTGGAGGGTGGTGATGTCACTTCTATATAATATAACTTTATATCTGGAGGACGGTGATGTCACTTCTATATAATATAACCTTTATCTGGAGGGCGGTGATGTCGCTTCTTTGATTTCCGCTCTTTCTCTGACCTCCGGAGACTGTCCGCTCTCCCATTTATGAAATCGGTGAATTGACAATCGTCGGAATTTGGCGTCGGCTCGGAGCGCAGAGATAAAGGATGAAATTCGCTGCACATGTTGGTGGTTTCTCCTTCCAGCTGGAAGATCTTCAGTGATCATTCCAGACGAGTTCTGTGTCCACATTCCGGAGAATGGGATGGTGACAATGTTTTATGGCCCTCGTAGAGGAAGCGTGGACGGCTTTAGGGCCGCCTGTCTCTCACATCTGCACACAGTGGGGGCCCCAAATTACTGATAATGTCTGTTTCCAATTGTAGAGGAGAGAGAAATGTATAGGATCCCGGGAACTGACCTCACACATGATATACATTGTATCAGTGAAGCTGCATCCGTTCGTGGAAGTGTATATATGGGGGGGGGGGGAGAGAGAGGGTGAGAAGTCAATCTGCCAATTGTGAACTGGAGAAAGAGGAGTGCTACTATATACAGTTGTGTTTCCAAGTTTGCATCCCCTTGAAGAACTGGTAATAAAAAAAAATTGTACCACGAGTGAGCAGCAAAACGCATATTTTATTTTTCTTATGGGATTCATATTCTGTAACTGTGGGTGTTACAGAATGGCACAATCATTAAACAAAACATGGCAACTAGTAAACCAATGAAATGCCCCCTGTTCAAAAGTCTGCATCCTCTTAGTTCTTAATACTGTGTGTTGCCCTCTTTAGCATCGATGACAGCAATTTAGTCTTTTGTAATAGTTGTCTATTGCAGGTGATATAGCTGCCTATTTGTCTTGGCAAAATGCCCCAGGTCATGCAGTCTTTGGTCGCCTTGCATGAACCACCACCGAGAAGGGCTTGATGATATTAACAGGAGGCTGTGATGGCCATTCCAGAATCTTCACATTTTTCTGCTGTGACCACTGGAGGGTCAACTTGGACTTGGACTTTCCGCATGGCAATGACCCCAAGCACAAGAGTGTCCAATATGCAGCTTTCATGCAGATTGTCTGATGACATGCTGCATGCATCTTGCCATCAATTTTCACAAGATTCCCCCTGCCTCTAGAGCTCATACACCCCAAAACATTAGTGAGCCACCACCATGCTTCACAGTGAGGATGGTTTTCTTGTTGCTATAGGCCTTGCTGATCCATCTTCAAACATGGCGCTTATGGCTGTGACGATAAAGCTTTATTTTGGTCTGGCCACTCTAGATTAGTGTGCCAGAAGCTGTTGGGCATGTTAAGGTGTTGTCGGGCATATTGTAACCAGGATTTTTGTGGCATTGGTGCAGTAATGGCTTCCTTCTGACAACTCCACCATGCAACTAATTTTTGTTCAAGTATTGCTGTATTGTCGTCTTTGAAACATCCACATTCTTTTTTTCCAGAGCAGCCTGTTTTTCTCTTGAGGTTACCTGTGGTTTTTTTTTCTTTGTATCCCAAACAATTCTTCTGGCAGTTGTGATTGCAATATTTTTTTGAACTACCCGACCTTGGCTTGATATCGGGAGATCCCTCGAATTCTCCACTTCTTAATACGTGATTTCACAGTACTGACTGGCATTTTTTTATATCCTTTTCCATTTTTATAAAGTTACATTCCCTTGTTACACAGGTCTTCTGACGGTTATTTTCTCCTTCTCAGTGCATCTACATGAGAGCTAACAAACTCATTGACTATTTATACACAGACATTAATTGCAATTTAAAAAGCCACAGCTGTGGCAAATTAACAGTTTAATTGTATTACAGGACAAGAGAAGTGGTGCAGAGTCCGTACATAATAAAAACAGATACTGAGAATTACACCCAGCATACAGGACAAGAGAAGTGGTACTGTGCAGAGTCCATATATACAGAATAAGAGCAGATACTGAGAATTACACCCAACATACAGGACAAGAGAAGTAGTACTGTGCAGAGTCCATACAGCATAGGAACAGATACTGAGAATTACACCAAGTGAACAGATATCTGGCCCCTGGCCCTCTAGTTGGACAGCCTGTCTCAATCAGCGTATCCTCCATGATGAGGTCAGATCAGAGGTAAACCACACTCTCTGGTGTTGTAAAGTCTATCTTATTCCAGTAACACTTGTGAACTGGGTGGACGGGAGGAGCGCGGTGATGTCATCCATAGAAGGGTGACCCCTCAGCGTTTGGCTGATCAGCTCTGGCTCCTCATCCCTCCACGCTGCACATCTGGGGAATGTTAGATAAGTGGTGCAGAGCCCAGAATCCCCTCCATGGTGTGACTGCTGCCCATAAACCATCCTGGCCCTGCAATCCAGACATGTATACGGGGAAATCCATGGGATAGATTGGAACTTCTTGGAAACATCTTGTTCTAGAAATAAATCTGCTGTCGGTGATGGGCAACAGATCTGCCACCAGCTGTGCAGGAACTACAAGTTCCAGCATGGATATGAGACCCATTCCTGCAGAGAAGGGGCTGCCAAGTCAATCACATTATTTTAATAAACCTTTTTATAGCTCTGACATACATGGCCGCTGATATGGCAGTACAGCCAGTCCTGTTGTACCGGACCCGGCCCTATCAGCTCAACAGGGGAGGGCCCAGGCACCTTTAGGCCACGTACACACGGCAGAGAACCTCGACGGGCAGAACACATCGTTCCGCCCGTCGAGGTTCTCTGCCGGCCATCAGATTCGGCGACCCGCCCGTCGGGAAAGGCAACCAGCCATTCATCCCGACGGGCCGTCGAGCAAATAGAGAACCTGCTCTCTATTTCGGCTCGACGGGTTTCCCGATGGGATGCTCGCCGAATCCGTACACACGGCCGAGATTCTCGGCAGAATGCGGCTCCCAGCGAGGTTCTCGCTGGTTTCTGCCGAGAACCTCGGCCGTGTGTACGCCGCCTTACAGTTCATTTCTGAAAAGAAAAAAAAAACAGGCCTGTAGGTGCAGAAATCTCAGTTTGATCAGATGGTTTTGGGCTAGACGAGAGATGTGGGGTCCAATAGACCCCAGATCTCTCTATAAATAGGACCTGTCATGGCTCATGCTATTACATGTTCAAAGCCAGAAGGCCATGTAGGGGCCAGGAGTGGGGTCAAGGGTGGGTCAAAGGGGGCCCCGAGAGGTAGAGGGTATGGGGCCCCATGATTTCTAACAGCAGCCCTGCTGACATATACCACAGTGCTGTACAGAGAACACCAAGCTTTTTATATCGGTCTGTGCACCCAAGAAGTTTACACTCCAATGTCATACCACAGTTGCACACTATTATTTTTGCTCATTTATATAGCTTCGCCATATACCACAGTGCGGTACAGAGCTGTTTACATCAGTGTTTTCACTGGAGGAGCTTACACTCTAATGTCCCCATCACAGTCGCACTCAATTATCCACTTGACCTCCAGAAGATTTACCCCCCCCCCCCCCCCGACCAGGCCATTTTTTGAGATACGGTGATGCGTTATTTTAACTGACACTTGCGTGGTCATGCGACACTGTACCAAAATAAAATATATGTATTTTTTTCCCCACAAATGGAGCTTTCCTTTGTTGGTATTTGCTCACCTCTGCCTTGATCAGCTTTTATTTTTTTAAAACAATATACAAATTTGAAAAAAAAAAAAAATATATACATATATATATTTTTTTTAATCTGCTATAAAACATAAACAATAAAAAATGTAAAAAAATTCATAATTCTTCATCAATTTAGGCCAATATGGGTTCTACGTATTTTTGGTGAGGAAAAAACAAAAATACCACTAAGCATATTTTGCTTACTGTATTTATTGGTGTATAACACTCACTTTTTCTCCCTGCAAATCGGTTGCAAATAGTGTGTGTGTGTGTGTGTGTTATACGCCGATACTGCAATTTGGGCTTCCTCAGAGAAAACAGGGGGGCGGGACGAGCGCCGTCAGAATACATACAGGGAGAATCTCCTGGTTACTCAGCGCCTCTGTAATAGGAAGTCCCGTCTCCTGGGCCAGCATTGGACCAGTGTTCTGTCTATAATAGAAGCTGGTCCGGGAGGCGGGACTTTGTATTAAAGAAGCCGCCGAGTAAACGGGAGATTCTCGCTGGATGTAATCTGATGGTGCTTATTCTCCTTGAGATGGGCATTGATCAGGCTGCATTCATGGCAATGGGAAGGCTGCAGATGGGCATTAATCCATCTTCATTGATGGGCAATTGTGAGGCTACAGATGGGCATTAAGCTGCACTGATAGTCAATTTTGAGGCTGCAAATGGGCATTGATTAGGCTGCATTGATGGGCACTGACCCTTATTTTGCTTCAAAGTTCTTTATTTAAAATGTATGTGTTTTTTTTTTTTTTTTTTCCTAAAACTTCCCTCTTAAAATGAAGGTGTGTGTCATATGCTGATAAATACGGTATTTTGTGCAAGTTATAGGGCCCACAAACTATGGTGTGTGTGTGTGTGTGTGTATATACACACACACACACACACACACACACACACACACACACACATTTATTTTTTATACTCGTAATGATAGTGATCAGCGACTTATAGCAGGACTGCAATATGTTTCGGTGGACTGTCTTGACACTTTTTTGTAGGAACCGATGCCACTAATACAGTGATTACAAATATGCACTGTCACTGTACTAATGACACTGGCTGGAAGTGGTTAAACATCTAGGGCAGTAATGGCGAACCTTGGCACCCCAGATGTTTTGGAACTACATTTCCCATGATGCTCATGCACTCAGCATTGTAATTGAGCATCATGGGAAATGTAGTTCCAAAACATCTGGGGTGCCAAGGTTCGCCATCACTGATCTAGGGTAATCAAAGGGTTAAATGTGTGCCTAGCCAGTGTTTGTGTGTTTCTTTTACTAAGAGAAGTAATGTATTTTATTCCATCACTTTTCCTCTGCTAGAACGGAGCTCTACCTTGTTTACATTTATAGTCACAGCAGAAAAGGTGGGCGCCCCTTGGCAGAAGTTCAAAATCACACATATATATATATATATATATATATATATATATATGTGTATATGTATATGTATATGTATATATATACATATATATATATACATATACATATATATATACATATACATATATATATATATATATATACATACATACATACATACATACATACATACATACATACATACATACATACATACATACATGATTCTGCATAGATATTCTGCTATTGGGCGGTCTGATAGTGGATACATGGTAATAGCTCTGACATATTCTGTAGTGCTGTACAGAGAATACTGAGCCAGTTACATCAGTCTCTTTACAAGAGGAGCTTACAATCTAATGTGTTCACATCCGTCACACACTATTATGATTAAACATTTATATAGCTCTGACATAATCCATAGTGCTGTACAAGGATAGCTAAACCAATCACATTCGTTTCTGCACCAGAGGAGCTTACACTCGAATGCTCTCACTGTAGTCGCACATGATTGCTATTTTTGAATTGCCATTGGACAAGAAACGTTTTTGAATTCTTCTTCCTCTTTATTGTGATTTAATAAGTGTTGAGAACCAAAATCTCATATCTCACAGAGCTTTCTCTCACTCTTGGGAAATTTGATGGAGAACAAGACCCAATTCCTCTGGCTGTTGTGTATGATGGACCTCTGGCAGCCTCATATTTCATGTACTAGGGAGAGCAGGCCCGCAGTGTGATAGCATGTGTCAGGAGATGGCACAGAAAATGGGAGTCTTGGCCCTCCATGTAACATGGAGGAGCCCCTACAACTAGACACGACGTGCCTCTGAGAAGGCGTTCTATAAATACGAGACACAGTGTCACTACGGGGTCAGTTCATTCCGGTGCTAGAGCCACCACTTCCTGTTGTATTGTGACCTTCAGTAATGAGGAGAAATGTTCTCATCACTTGTCTTGATGGCTGATGTGATGTTTCCTGTATTGGTCGCTTGTAGACAATCATCTCATAATAAATGAGGACTTTGTTGGAGGTTTTTGGAAGTGTGTTTAACCACTTAAGGACCGGAAGATTTGCCCCCTTAATGACCAGGTCATTTTTTGCGTTGCGACACTGCTTTGCTTTAACTGACAATTGCACGGTTGTGCGACGTTGTTCCCAAACAAAATTGACAACCTTTTTTTTTCCCACAAATCGAGATTTATTTTTATGGTATTTGATGACCTGCCGTTTAATTTTTTTGCGCTATAAACAAAAAAAAGCGACAATTTAAAAAAAAAAAAAAAAAAGTTTTATATTATTTATTTTTTTTTGCTATAAATATATTGCCGCAAATTTCTTCATGTTGGTCGATTACATATTTTTGGGAAACAAAAATCACAATAAGCGTATATTGATTGGTTTGCACAAAAGTTATAGGGCAAATATTTATTTTTGCCTGTAATGGTAGTGCTCTGCGATTTTTTTTTTTTTTTTTTTTTTTGCGAGACTGCAACATTGCAGCGACCAGATCTGACACTTTTTTTTTTTTGGGACCATTGACGGTGATCAGAGCTAAAAATATGCACTGATTACTGTATAAATGACACTGGCAGGGAAGGGGTTAACACTAGAGGGCGATCAAGGGTTAAGGGTGTTACCTGGGAGGTGTTTTCTAACTATATGGGGGCTGGGCTGACTGGAGGAGGAGAGAGATCGCTGTTCCTGATCACTAGGAACTTTACACTGACAGATCCCCGTTCTGCCTGTCTTTGGAGCGATCGTGGGTGGCTGGCAAACATCTAGTCCACTGGACCCGCTGGTTGGTTCCCCTGCTCGGGAATGGGAGCATGCACGGCCACAAATCGCAGTGCACACGCCCACAAATCACGGTGTACTCGCCCAACAAACAATGACAGTGATTCGCGTGCAGGGGAGCCAACTTCTCATAGTTTAACTGCGGCGGGCTGTCCATAACTAGTTTAATGCCATTAGAGACAATGGGGGTTATTTACGAAGGCCGGCAAGTGCCAAATCTGGTGTAGCTCTGCATAGAACCAATCGGCTTCCAGATTTTATTGCCAAAGCTTAATTGAACAAGCTGAAGTTGGAAGCTGATTGGCTACCATGCATGCAATGGGACTCCAGTGAGGCCAAGCCAGGGGGCCCCCATTGTTCAGCTTCATTATCCTGCATTCTCAATCCCAGCAGATGGGGGTCATTGGGGCCTAGTGGATTCTATAGGATCCCCTTGAAATGGGTACCCAGGAAGTCTAAGGCTCTATTCAGTTGCACTGGCCTTGGAGTGCAACTTTGGTGCCACTTTTAAAGTGTGCAAGTTGGATGGGACTTTGGCTTTGACCAGTGGTGATGGACAACTGTTGCATTGTATAACATTCAGGAGAGTTAACATTGAAGTCTATGGCCCTCAAGTTGCATGAAAGTCGGGCCAAAGTAGTGCATGAACTTCTTTATAGTTGCTGCAACTTTAAGTTGCACATATATGAATGGTTCTCATTGGAAAACATGGGCAACAACTTGTCATGCAACGCACAAGTGTGAATGGAGCCTAATTTACAACCTTGAATGTAAAAGCAGCAAAGGGGCCTATCTTGTTGGGTGGCCATAGATGGTCTTGAGATGGTCTTTGCCTGATCCAAATAATGCCAATCTGGTTAGGTTGCAAAGTGCGTAAATGTCAGCCTGAGCTACTGACCTTCAGTGTTGTAAGTAACGGAGTTACAATAAACGCAGTTACCTAACGCAGCCCCTTTTGAGGGTAACGAGTAATCTACCTGATTACTCTTCCCCTCACGGTAACGCAGTTCCCATTACTTGGGCAGCATTACCGCAATTACATCTACAGCCACTAGATGGCAGCAGAGTAATTGCTTCTGCCGGCGCTGTGAACATAAATATGGGTGGAACTCCGCTTTAGAATCATGTGACCGCTGTCATGGCCTGTCACAGCAGTCTGAATACTCCCAATCGCAAGGAGCCCTGGATACAATGAGCCCCACCCGCCTCACACTGACCTATCACCGGGGAACAACTCGCATCAATCACACACACTGTGTGCGCAACCTGATCAATGATTCCGGGGAACATATGGCCGTAACAAAATGTTCCACAGAACAAACGTTCCCTATACAACACAGTGTACACAGCGACATCTAGTGGTCAACATGGTAAGTGCAGGACACCTATACAGACCAATGATCAGCAGGTTATTTTTGGTCAGTGATTTCATCTCTTCATCAGTCAACAAAGAATCTGACATCCCCATTCCAGATCCCTTGCATCTAATAAAGCTTATATAAGATAAATAAAATAATAAACAATAAACTATAGAAAATTCGAATAAAGCCTAATAAAAGATTTTAAATTACAGACTCTGTAAACGTCAAGGGAATGTATATTATAAACATACATTTTAATCCAGCTTATAATTTGGATGTAACATGTAGCAGATGGATAAAGGTTTTAAGTCCTATTAGCTGCACATACATGGTGGGACGGATGCACCTAGGCTGGGATATACATGGTGGGACGGATGCACCTAGGCTGGGATATACATGGTGGGACGGATGCACCTAGGCTGGGATATACATGGGGGGACGGATGCACCTAGGCTGGGATATACATGGTGGGACGGATGCACCTAGGCTGGGATATACATGGTGGGACGGATGCACCTAGGCTGGGATATACATGGTGGGACGGATGCACCTAGGCTGGGATATACATGGGGGGACGGATGCACCTAGGCTGGGATATACATGGGGGGACGGATGCACCTAGGCTGGGATATACATGGTGGGACGGATGCACCTAGGCTGGGATATACATGGTGGGACGGATGCACCTAGGCTGGGATATACATGGTGGGACGGATGCACCTAGGCTGGGATATACATGGTGGGACGGATGCACCTAGGCTGGGATATACATGGTGGGACGGATGCACCTAGGCTGGGATATACATGGTGGGACGGATGCACCTAGGCTGGGATATACATGGTGGGACGGATGCACCTAGGCTGGGATATACATGGGGGGACGGATGCACCTAGGCTGGGATATACATGGTGGGACGGATGCACCTAGGCTGGGAAATACACGAGATCACCATTTGTTTCCGGTTTTCTTCTCTCAAGGATCTGGCATTCTTTTGTCTTGGAGTATTAACTCACTGCTCCCTGGCAAGCGCCCGTCACCTGCTTCTCAACAAAGCATTGTAGGATATTAAAAAAAAAATTCAGTTACTTTGCTGAGTAACTAATTACTTTTTCAATGTAGTAACTGAGTCACTAACGCAATTACTTTTTCGGAGAAGTAATTTGTAACTGTAACTAATTACTTTTATAAAGTAAGATGAGCAACACTGCTGACCTTTCTTTCTTTCTTTCTTTCTTTCTTCCTTTATTCTTCTCTTTTTCTTCTTCTCTTTCTCTTTTTTTCTTTTTCTTTTTTTTCTTTCTTTGAACAGCTAAGAACGTGTAAACTTTTTTGTAAACATATAAAATGTTCCTGGTCTTTTTGTTTTAAAATGACCTTGTTAATACAAAAGACTAGAAAAACCCAACTCCGGCAAATAAAAATGTAATTCGAGTTAATTGCTCAAATTTTAAAAGTGTACTCCGCTGGTCTAGGGTTCTGATGTCGTCGTGCCCAGAGCAGGGTCATAGCCCTGCTCTGGAGATGAGGACACCAAGGGACAGTCCACCACCGGATTGATTGGAGAGCAGGGCCTGATAAGACAGTACAGCAGTCCTCCTGTACCGAGCCCGGCCCCATTAGAAGGGCTCGGGCACCTGCTGAGCAGGAGGGCCGGCTGTATTGTCTTATTGCAGACACTGATCCTCTTCTGCCTCTCCCTGCAGCGCTTCCAGCTGCTCTTCCTCTCCCTTCCTCCAGCAGAAGTGCATTGGGAGTGGTTCTAGCACAAATGCGCCTCTTCTATCTGCTGCCCGGGCACCCCTGTTTGCCCCTTTCTGCAACAACATTGCCCGCACACAGAG
Organism: Rana kukunoris; assembly: GCA_029574335.1. NCBI lineage: Eukaryota > Metazoa > Chordata > Amphibia > Anura > Ranidae > Rana > Rana kukunoris. Next base: position 22,588,985 of record CM056056.1, on the reverse strand, counting down.
GGATGTAATTTACTGGCCCCTTCCTTTCCTGAATGAACACAGTGAGCGATCGGTACCAATCACTGCTATGTATATTAATCACTGATGCATAGGTAGGCAGGTAAGATGTATGTGGCCCAGTGATTTCTAACAGCAGCCCTGTTGGTGAGTGTTCCCTGCTGGGAGAGAAGAGGATCAGGTAAGAGACTTTCTCATCTCCACCAGACGAATACAAGCTAATGAACCTTGCAGGGCAGGCAAAGCCCCACTGCAAGGGATCATTTCTAAATTTGCCCGGACTCAGGCTGTGTAAATATTGGCCCCCCCACCATACTAAATTAAATAAATTACAATTATGTGAGTTTTGAGGGTTTTTTTTGTTTGAGGACTACAAAGGAATGAGTGGAGGGATGTAGACTAAATTAATGTAACTGTGAAATGACTGTTGGCAACATTTTGCTGAAGTGTAAAATCACAATTTCCCTCATTGAGCGCTGCCTATGGGGGAAATTTTGCAGGGCGTTTTTTTTTTTACTTTTTACTGTATTTGCAGTGCCTTGAAAAAGTATTCACACCCCTTTGAAATTTTCCACATTTTGTTGTGTTGCAACCAAAAACCTAAATGGGTTTTATGTGACAGACCGACACAAAGTGGCACATAATTGTAAAGTGGAAGGAAATAGATAAATGGTTTATGTTACGAATAAATGAAAAGTGTGGAGGGGGAATTTGTATTTGCTCTGACCCCCCGTAACTAAAATCTAGTTGTTCCAATTGCCCTCAGAAGTCACCTAATTGGTAAATAGAATCCATCTGTGTGTCATTTAATCTCAGTATAAATACAGCTGTTCTGTGAAGCCCTCGGAGGTTTGTTGGAGAACCTTAGGGAACAAACGGCATCATGAAGGCCAAGGAACACACCAGATAAGTTGGGGATACATTTGTGGAGAAGTGTAAAGCAGGGTTAGGTTCTAAAAAAAAATGTTGAACATCTCACAGAGCAGTAAGAGCAGTGTTCAATCAATCCACCATCCGAAAATAGAAAGAGTATGTCAGAACTGCAAACCTACCAAGACATCGCCGTCCACCTAAACTGACAGGCCGGGGGAGGAGAGCATTAATCAGAGAAGCAGAAAAGAGGCCCATGGTAATTCTGGAGGAGCTGCAAAGATTCACATCTTAGGTGGGAGGATCTGTCCACAGGACAATTATTAGTCGTGCTCTCCACAAATCTGACCTCTATGGAAGAGTGACAAGAAGAAAGCAATTGTTGATAGAAAGCCATAAGAAGTCCTGTTTGCAGTTTGCGAGAAGCCATGTGTAAGAAGGTGCTCTGGTCAGATGAGACCACAAACGCTATGTGTGGCGGAAAACTAACACTGCACATCACCCTGAACACACCATCCCCACCGTGAAACATGGTGGCGGCAACATCATTTTGTGAGCATGCATTTCTTCAGCAGGGACAGGGAAGCTGGTCAGAGTTGATGGGAAGAAGAAAATCTGTTGGGCCCCGTACACACGACCAAATAAATCCGATCAAATGGGTCTGTCAGACTGATTTGATCGGATTTGTCTGCTGGGATATATTGGTTTGATCGTGTACACACGATCAAACCAAAATCCCCGCCGGCAGACAGCGCGGTGACGTGGCGGTGACGCTGCCACATCACCGCACCAGGAAGTAAAACACTTCCACGCATGCGTCGAATCCATTTGACGCATGCGCGGGCAGATATGTCTGCTGGTTAGCGTACTAACCAGCAGACATGTCGGACGGACGGGTTCCCAGCAGACAGATTTTAAAGCATGCTTTAAAATCTGTCTGCTGGAAAAATCTGTCTGTCCGCCCGTACACACGATCGAATCTGTCTGCTGAAACGGTCCGTCGGACCGTTTTCAGCAGATAAATTTGATCGTGTGTACGCGGCCTTAGAGTCTACGAAAGACTTGAGACTGGGGTGGAGGTTCACCTTCCAGCAGGACAACGACCCTCGACATACAGCCAGAGCTACAATGGAATGGTTTAGGTCAAAGCATATTCATGTGTTGGAACGGCCCAGTCAAAGTCCAGACCTAAATCTAATTGAGAATCTGTGACAAGACTTGAAAATTGCTGTTCACAGACGCTCTCCTTCTAATCTGACAGTACTTGAGATATTTTGCAAAGAAGAATGGACAAAAATTACCCTCACTAGATGTGCAAAGCTGGTAGAGACATCCCCAAAAATACTTGACTCAGGGGGGCGCTATACAAATGTACACCACACTTTTTACATATTTGTAGAAATTCTGATTTGAAGGAGGGGCCTTTGGATGTGAAAGTGGGAGGGGGACTTCTAATGTATGGGGGGGGGGGCTGCTAATGTGAAGAGAGACTTTGAAGTGAAAAGGGGATAGTGGGGGGGGGGGGGGTTAAGGTTTCGGTTGGAGTTTCTCTTTAACCACTTCCCGACCGCGCCATAGACAAAATACTGCTACAGCGCGGTCGAGTTGTTCTGGTAGGACGTCTCCTCCCAGAATCCTTCACTCGCGCGCCCCCTGGGTCTAAAAGACCCGGCGGATTACGGTAAATTGCCACTACTATTGCCCGTCTACCACGTGATCGCTCCGTCAAATGATGGTGCAATCACTTGTAAACAAACCGGCGTCATGTGATGACGCCGGTTCCTCCTTCTCCTCTCTGTACCGATCGGTACAGTGTGAGAGGGGAGGGGGGGGGGGAGCGGAGGCAGCAGCAGCACTGAGGGCTGGATCTGTGACAACTGCAGTCACAGATCCAGCCATCCATCCATCCATCCATCCCAGCTCAGCTATCCCTGCCCAATACTCTGCAATACCCCAATACTCCGGGCGATACTCTGCAATACCCCAATACTCTGCAATACCCCAATACTCTGCAATACCCCAATACTCCGGGCGATACTCTGCAATACCCCAATACTCTGCAATACCCTGGGCGATACTCTGCAATACCCCAATACTCTGCAATACCCTGCGCGATACTTTGCAATACCCCAATACTCTGCAATACCCTGCGCAATACTCTGCAATACCCCGATACTCTGCAATACCCCGATACTCTGCAATACCCCGATACTCTGCAATACCCCAATACTCTGCAATACCCCAATACTCTGCAATACCCCAATACTCTGCAATTCCCTGCGCGATACTCTGCAATACCCCAATACTCTGCAATACCCCAATACTCTGCAATACCCCAATACTCTGCAATACCCCAATACTCTGCAATACCCAATACTCTGCAATACCCCGATACTCTGCAATTCCCTGCGCGATACTCTGCAATACCCCAATACTCTGCAATACCCCAATACTCTGCAATACCCCAATACTCTGCAATACCCAATACTCTGCAATACCCCGATACTCTGCAATTCCCTGCGCGATACTCTGCAATACCCCAATACTCTGCAATTCCCTGCACAATACTCTGCAAAACCCCAATACTCACTAAAACATTGGGCTAACTTTACTGTTTTTTTTTTGTTTTTTTTTAAGCACAAAACCGTTTTTTTTTTTAAACACGCGTTCAAAAAATTTCTGCGAAAATACCATGCGAGATAAAAAGTTGTAACGGCCGCCATCGTATTCTCTAGGGTCTTTGCTAAAAAAGCATATATAATGTTTTGGGTTTCTATGTAATTTTCTAGCAAAAAAATATGATTTTTCCATTGAGGAGAGAAATGTCAGAATTGGTCTGGGTGTTCCAGAACGCCTGATGGTTCTCCCTGCATGTTGGGCCTCTGTATGTGGCCACGCTGTGTAAAAGTCTCACACATGGGGTATCGCCATACTCGGGAGGAATAGCAGAATGTGTTTTGGGGTGTAATTTGTGGTATGCGTATGCTGTGTCTGAGAAATAACCTGCCAATATGACAGAAACAAGATATTATTTATTTTTATTTTTTTTACAGGATTTTCAGTCGTTTTTCTTTTAGAGCGCAAAAAAAAAAAAAACCCAGAGGTGATCAAATACCACCAAAAGAAATCTCTATTTGTGTGGAAAAAAAGGACAAAAATTTCAAATGGGTACAATGTTGTATGACTGAGTAATTGTCATTCAAATTGTGAGAGCACCGAAAGCTGAAAATTGGTCTGGTTAGGAAGGGGGTTTAAGTGCCCAGTGGTCAAGTGGTTAAAGGCAGCAGGTCATGTGATAATAAACACTTATTGGCGGTTGTGTCTCCTCTGCACCTGTTTGGCGGACAGACGGTGTTTGTAACACGAGTGGGTGTCGCTGACACTCTGGGTGGTCTGGACTTCTTGCACTGACCCTGACACCAAAATTCTCGCCGTCTCAACAAGCAGCGCACATCCCTCTCTGGTGTGTTGTTAAACCCTGACATCCCCATCACTCACTCTGTACAAGTTACAGAGCTTTGCATCCACTCTGAAATTTGTATTGTCCAGGCTGCCATCATTGCAGTGTTATTCTACCTTCCTCCTGCAACTAGAACTATTGCACCATACCCCTATATTGCACCATACCCCTATATTGCACCATACCCCTATATTGCACCACACCCCATCTCTTATATAGCGCCACACCCCCATCTCTTATATAGCGCCACACCCCCATCTCTTATATAGCGCCACACCCCCATCTCTTATATAGCGCCACACCCCCATCTCTTATATTGCGCCACACCCCCATCTCTTATATTGCGCCACACCCCCATCTCTTATATAGCGCCACACCCCCATCTCTTATATAGCGCCACACCCCCATCTCTTATATAGCGCCACACCCCCATCTCTTATATAGCGCCACACCCCCATCTCTTATATAGCGCCACACCCCCATCTCTTATATAGCGCCACACCCCCGTCTCTTATATTGCGCCACACCCCCGTCTCTTATATTGCGCCACACCCCCGTCTCTTATATTGCGCCACACCCCCGTCTCTTATATTGCGCCACACCCCCGTCTCTTATATTGCGCCACACCCCCGTCTCTTATATTGCGCCACACCCCCGTCTCTTATATTGCGCCACACCCCCATCTCTTATATTGCGCCACACCCCCATCTCTTATATTGCGCCACACCCCCATATGACCTCACAAATGCTCTTCTGGAAGAATGGTCAAACATTTCCCATAGACACACTCCTAAACCTTGTGGACAGCCTTCCCAGAACAGTTGAAGCTGTTATAGCTGCAAAGGGTGGGCCAACTCAATATTGAACCCTACAGACTAAGACTGGGATGCCAATAAAGATTATGTGTGTGTAAAGGCAGGTTTCCCAATACTTTTGACAATAAATTGTAGGTCTGACTCCGCAGTCGGTGTGTTGAACCGCTGCAGATAGACCCCTGCTTCCACTGCCGACAAGAGTCCTTCTCTGCTGCGTGTTGGCAGGGGACAGGCTTTTCTACTTGGGCTATAGATGGCGTTTTTTTTTTTTTTTCATCACCTGGAAGATTATGCAGTCTTGTTATAATGGACCTGGAATGTGTTTAGCTGATTAAAACTGGAAATTCAACTGAGCATTAATGTTCCAAAGAGAATTTATGTTCCAGGCTGACGTCAGTCTGTCTGCCATGATCATTACGGAACGTTTACACTGTCATGTCGGTGTTGTGCGCGGCAATGTCCTCTCCTAACCGGCAACGCGTGATCATTTCCTAATAATTGATTGTTTGTTTTCTGTGTCTGGATTCTCAGCTGTTTCTCTGTAACAAATATCAGACAACCAGCAATTGGCCCCAGCGATCCCTGGAGAGCGAAGCGCGGCCTCAAACAGGACGCCGGATGGATCTGCTTTTACCATTGTAATATATAAGGACCGAGGAGGGGGGTCTGAAATGGGGGGGGTCTGAACCATCTTATGTATATACAGAATGGGCCAGATTCAGGTAGAGTTAGGCTGGAGTATCAGTGATACTCCAGCCTAACTCTCACTTTGAGCCGGCGTTTCTGTTTTCTGTAAGCAGAAAACAAACGCCGGGTTGGAGTTCCTATACGAGCGGCGTAATTGTATTTCGCCGTCATATCGGAACTGCAATTTTAAAAATGGCGCTCGGGGCGTTCCCGCTGATTAACGCCGAGAATATGTTAATCAGCGAGAATCGGCAATTCACGATCGTATTCGGGCCCGACGCAGTGACTTTCTGACGTTTCCGTAAGAGATACGCGGCGTAAAGAAAAAACAGCCCCCTAGTGGAGTATCCTATGTTAACTATGGCCGTCGTCATCGCGTCAAATTTTAAAATGTTCGCGTCGTTTGCGTAAAACGTCCGTGAATGGGGATTGACGTCATTGACGTTCACTGACAGAATTTGGAGCATGCGCACTGACAGTCGACGCATCGCGCCTAGTTTAAATAATACACGCCCCCTACCCGCCCAATTTGAATTCCGCCGGCTCATTTTCGCTATGCCTCCGCAACTTTAGGATTAAGTGCTTTGTGAATACTGTACTTGCTCCTAAAGTTTCGGCGGAGTAACGTAAATGAGAAACGTTACTCCAAAATAAAGATTCGCCCATCTACCTGAATCTGGCCCTATATATCATTCTCCAGTTTTATTTGTTTTTTTTTTTCATTTGAAGGAATTTTTGGGAATTTGTCTTTTCTACAAAATTACAGGTTTCATCAATGGCGGACAAACAACTTTTATTTTTTTTTCCTGCTTTGAGGGTTTTATGTTGTATATTTATTTTACTTGGTGAACTTTGTATTTTTTTTTTTTTGTGTGTATTTGATCATTATTTGTATACAGCTTTATTTTTTAGTTTTAGGGCTGTGAAAATTAACTATTAATTCATTGATTAATCTTGAATTTTTTTGATCGATCAAAATTCTGATTTGGTACTCCCCTCTCCGCCGGCTTCCGGGAGTTCCGTCGGAGATCCGGTGACGTCATGGACACCTGCTATCCTGCTATTAATTTTTCCAGTGGTTGGTAGCTGCACTGGGAATCAGCCTGCAAGGAGAGCCGCTAAAAGTAGTTAGATCTGTATGTGCTTTATAATTATTTGAAATTAGTCGATTAATCGATTAAAAAAAATCGATTAATCGAACCCAGAAATTTGCCAGTGACATTTATACAGTAATCAGTGCATTTTTATAGCACTAATCGCTGTATAAATGTCAATGGTCCCAAAAATGTATTAAGTGTCCGATGTGTCCGCCATAATGTCGCAGTCCCGATATAAATATTGCAGATTGCGTCCATTACTAGTAAAAAAAAATAATAATCATAAAACTTTCCCCTATTTTGTTGACGCTATAAGTTTTGCGCAAACCAATCAATGTACACTTATTGGGATTTTTATTAGCAAAAATATGTAGAAGAATACGTATCGGCCTAAGCTGAGAAAAAATTTGCGTTTTAAAAAGTAAATAAAAAATTTGTCGTTCTATTTTTCTTTAGCGCAAAAAATAAAAACTGCAGAGATTATCAAATGCCACCAATAGAAAGCTCTATTTTGTGGGTAAAAAAAGGACATCAGTTTTGTTTAGGAACCACATCGCACGACTGCACAATTGTCATTCAAAGCGTGACAGTGCTGAAAGCTAAAAATTGGCCTGGGCAGGAAGGGGGTGAAAATGTCCGGTATTGAAGTGGTTAATGGCATTCTGTCCCATCAGATTCTGCCCTGGAATTTGGGGTAGTTTCCCCCTTTTTGGTTGGTTTCTAATGTCCATTTGGATTTTGCCCCAAGTCCAGCGCTGCACCCGGATGACTTGGATTTGACGCCGCCGGTTCTTTCCCCGCACGTTTTCGGAGAGTCGCTTTTCTCGGCCCAAATCTCCAGCTGCGCGGGTGAATCTCCTGCAATCCAGATGTGTCAACTTTTTGTGACCTTCTGTTTTAAATAGATGTTTTTTTGGATGTGTCCGTTCCCCAGCAGAATGCAGCGTGCGTGACGAGATGGAGGGGGAGGGTGGGGGAGAGTGAAAAGTTTCCGTCTTCGAAGGCCTGCGGTGCAGACGTGTAGCAGCCCATTGATCTGATAGAAAATATTCACTTTGGTTTTCGTTTAAGTATTCTGGTGACCCAAATCTGTCTCCGTCGGTTTTCACACCAGGCAATCATGAAAAAGGTTTTACCGTTTTACCGATGAAATATAAAAGTAAAAAGAAATCCTCGATTCCAGGCTTGGCGATGAGAAGCGATTGGCTGGCCCGTTGATTGGTTGTAGTTTTTGTAGCAGGTGCGTTTGCAGTCATGCCGTTCTGTTTTTTTTTTTTTTTGAGGGGGGGGCATGTTCTGGAACGGCGGTCTGTAATTCTCACTGCAGGGAACAACGGGACGGGATAGATTGGATTGTCATGTCTGTAGACTGTTCAGATCAGAGAGCCGCCTCGCAGGCTGTGGAGGAGAAAAATCTCTCCGTTCTTAGCTATAACATTTATTAAGAGGATCCGCGGGATTCAAGAGCTTCGCACTTTTGCGCTTCTTAAAGATGCACGCACACCAATTTTCTCACCGCTATCTGAAATTTAACAGAGATGAGGGCTCATTTACACCCACTTTGACTTTTACTCTCATTAAAGCACCTGCTGCTTTTAACTTCTTTTTTATTTTTTTTTATTTTTTTATGTGTTTCTTTGTTTGCTTCAGTAATGCTTTTTTGAACCCTCAAAGAAGCTTTGCAAATGCCCCGTGTTTGTTTCTATTTGTTTAAAGTGACCCAGTAGTACCCCAGCTCCTTATCACCCCCGTTTTAGCACATCCTCAGCTTATTAGTACCCCTTTTCAGCAGTTCCCTGCTCGGTAGTACCCTCAACTCTGCTGATCCCCCATTCAGTAGCATCAACCAGCTCTGCTGATCCCCCCACTCAGTAGTAACGCCCAGCTCTGCTGACCCCCCCCCCCCCACTTAGTAGTAACCCCCGGCACTGCTGATTGCCCCAGCTTTGCTTACCCCTGCTTGGTAGTTACCCCCAGCTCTGCTGATCCGCCACTCAGTAGTATTCCCAACTCTGCTGATCCACTCACTCAATAGTAACTTCTAGGTCTGCTGTTCCCCCACCTTTTAGTACCCCCAGCTTTGCTGATGCCCCACTCAGTAGGAACACCCAGCTTTGCTGATGCCCCACTCAGTAGGAACACCCAGCTTTGCTGATGCCCCACTCAGTAGGAACACCCAGCTTTGCTGATGCCCCACTCAGTAGGAACACCCAGCTTTGCTGATGCCCCACTCAGTAGGAACACCCAGCTTTGCTGATGCCCCACTCAGTAGGAACACCCAGCTTTGCTGATGCCCCACTCAGTAGGAACACCCAGCTTTGCTGATGCCCCACTCAGTAGGAACACCCAGCTTTGCTGATGCCCCACTCAGTAGGAACACCCAGCTTTGCTGATGCCCCACTCAGTAGGAACACCCAGCTTTGCTGATGCCCCACTCAGTAGTGCCCCCAGCTTCACTTACCCCTGCCCCACTCAGTAGTGCCCCCAGCTTCACTTACCCCTGCTTAGTATTAACACCCAAACTGCTGATTCCCCACACAGTATTCCCCCCCCAACTCTGCCGATCCACTCGCTCAGTAGTAGCTACCGGCTCTGCTGATCCTCTTCCACTCAGTCCTCACTCTTCAGTCTTGTTCAGCTTCTGCTATAGCGTTCCCGTGTTGCACATGTGTGCTGCCTGATGGTTGCTCTGCTTCAGTCCAGACCCTGTTCACTTTCTTGCTGCTTCACACCAGATGTGACGTCTGCACCAGACACTCCCAGAATATATACTGTGGCCCAGGGTTCTCAAATAGGCAGGTTGAGGGGCTCCAGGGTAATTTAATGTGGGGGAATCTGATCAGTTTTAAAATCTACTTGGGGACCTGGAGCCCAAAAAAACGATCGGAAGTGATGTCACGTGTTGTAATGTATTTGTATTGTATTGTCGGACGACGGCTGTACTGACTAAACGAAAATCGGACGATCGGACATCGGACGAGAAAATTTTTCGCGCTTGTCCGATCGAATTTAATCGGATGAACGGTCGTGATCGGCTGTCGAAAGTAGTGTACACACGATCCAAAAATCGTACGATCCATCATCGGACGATCGTTTTCGTCCGATATTCGGATCGTGTGTATGTCTTTCAATTTTACTTTATTTTCGAGCATATCGGGAAACATACAGGGGGAAAATCATTCCATTGCTCACATTGCATCGTTTAACATTAAAACATCAACAGAAAGGAAAAAAAAAAAAAGGGAAACAAGCAACCCAAATCGATCCCATAGATCATAGACTTGTCTTTCATAATCGCAAAACAAAAAGAGAGGGTATTTCTCTTTAAAAAAAAAAAACGTATCCTGTCCCTCTCCTACTGTCCTTTGTCCTGTCCTCTGAAGACCTGTGGGTCTGCCAGTGCCTTCCCCTCACCCCCTCTAGCCGAAAAGACCCCCCTACCCTACAGGGGATCATTATGTCCCCTACCGGGGGGGGGGGGTGGTCACTCCGGCCCCTGCAATGTCCCCCTCTGCCCTTATATACCCCCCCTTCCCCAAACAATAGCAACAAAAGAGAAAAAAAAAAAAAAGAGGAAAAAAATAAAATAAAAGAGAAAACACCTCCTCTCTCATCCTCCCTCCCCCCCCCCCCCACAACCCCAATCCCCCCTTTTAATCTACATCTATCAGGGCCCTCCCTTGTTCTGAGTATCTAAACTCATTCCACTCGGCCCACGTTTCAAGATATACTTTACGTTTCTGTCTGGAGGTCCATACCATGTCCTCCATTCTATTCATATCTTCTACTCTATTAAGCCACATCCTTACCGTTGGCGCCTGTGTCTGCTTCCACATCCCTGGAATACAGGCACGGGCGGCATTTAAAAGATGACAAACCATGGAATTCCTGTAACCCTTTATCGTCGACGCCGAATCTTGCAATAGATAAAAGGGCCATTCGTCTGGTAATTTCTCTCTACTGAATTTCTGCACTATTCCCTGAACTCTTGTCCAAAAATGTAGAATCCTTGGGCACAACCACAAAATATGTAGTAAGGTTCCTTCTTGCTTACCGCACCTCCAACATCTGTCCGAGGTGTCTGGGTAGCACCTTTTTAATACTACCGGAGTACGATACCACTGAGATAAGATCTTATAATTCATCTCTTGTGTTTTCACACAGACTGACGATTCAAATGTATTCCGGAGTATTTTACTCTTTTGTTCTTCTGTAAAGGGTCTTCCCAGCTCCCTCTCCCACCTATTAAAAAAGGGGACCTGAAAGTCCTCCGTCGGTGCGTTCAGTAATTCACTAATTCTGGCAAGGGTGTGCCTGAGCACTCCGCTCCCACTGCAGTATCCCTCAAATCTTGTAAGTTTGCGTTCATAATTTATAGGGGGTTTCAGAGTATCCAAAAAGTGCCTCAGCTGTAATGCCCTCCAGATATCCAATTGGTAGGGAAGCCCACCTATTACCATTTCCCTCGTAGTATGCCATGAGCCTTCTTTCATAAACTGAGATACTTGTATCAGACCCTGATCTATTAATCCCCTGAAAGGTCCCTTCCTCAGCCCTGGTGCAAACTGTGGATTCCCCAGGATTGGATAAAGTGGCGAGTCCAACGTAGACAGTGTCCTTTTCACAATTAACCCATAGGCCACTTTCAATGTAGGGCCTATCAGTGGGTGTTTCTTAGTAAGTGGCGGTAAGTCTCTGTAACACCACGCTGCCAGGTGGAGTACACTACTACATTGAGCTTGTTCCAAGCCCGGCCATAGTTTCTCGCCGCTATGTCTCCCCCAGTCTATCAAACGGGTTAGAGTAGCCGCCTGGTAGTATCGAAAGATATCAGGGGCCGATACCCCTCCCTCTCGCTTTGGCAAACATAGTATATGGTTCTTAATTCTTGGACTTTTATTGGCCCAAATAAATTTATTGAAGATAGTTTGCGTCTGTCTAAGGAAGGATTTTGGGATAGCAATGGGGAGTGTCTGAAAGAGATACAGAAATTTTGGTAGTATGTTCATTTTAATAATGTTAACTCGTCCAAACCATGAATGAAACCCCTTTATCCATCCATCCAGAAGGACCCGTGTTTTCGTCAATAATGGTATAAAGTTAAGCCTGAAAACCTGTGTCAGGTCCGCCGGGATGGAGGTGCCCAGATATGTAAGTGACTTATCAGTCCATTTGAGTCTGTGCCTAGCTTTCAGGGACCGCATCTCCTCCTCCGGAATCCTCACCCCCATTGCTTCAGATTTATCATAATTTATCTTAAAATTTGATACGTCAGCGTATAGCTGCAATTCCTTTAGCAATTTGGGGAGGGATTCCGTCGGGTTGGATAAAGAGTACATCATATCATCCGCATAAGCGGAGATCTTGTATTCAGTACCCCCGCAAGACAGACCTTTGATATCTGGGTTCAGTCGAATTCTACTTAATAATGGTTCCACCGATAACGCAAATAGAAGAGGGGAGAGTGGGCATCCCTGTCTTGTCCCGTTTGAGAGCTTAAAAGATGGCGATAGTATTCCATTCACTCTGACCTGTGCCGTTGGGTGAGTATAGTTGCTTCTGATCCATTGTAGCATCTTGTTGCCGAACCCCATGTGTCCCAAAACCAGGAACATAAATTCCCAATTTATTCGATCGAAAGCCTTCTCGGCATCCGTACCGAGGAAGACACACGGGGTTCCGCAAGAGTCAGCCAAATGGATCAGATTCAGAACCTTAATCGTGTTATCCCTGGCTTCGCGAGTCTGCACAAATCCCACCTGATCTCTGTGAACGAGCCCAGTTATATATTGTTGTATGCGTGTTGCTAGGACTTTAGCAAAGAGCTTCAGGTCCTCATTTAGTAAGGAAATTGGTCTATAGCTACCGCATTGAGAGGGATCCTTACCTTCTTTGGGTATGACAGCTATTACCGCTTTTAAGGTTTCATTGTGAAAAGAGCATGTGTCACCCAGTCCATTGAACAATTTGACCATAAAGGGACCTAACTCTGGGAGGAAGAGTCTATAATAAAGTGTAGTGAAGCCATCTGCACCTGGTGCTTTTCCGCCCTTCCCTTTTTTCACTGCCTCCTGTAGTTCTTCTAGAGTAATAGGTTTTTCCATATCTTGGCTCATCTCTGCTGTTAGGGCAGAGATGCCTGAGGTTTCTATATATGTTCCCATTATCTCATGTTGTTGCGGACTTGTCTGTAGATTATATAGGGCACTATAAAAGTCACTGAATGTCTGTGCAATCTCCCTGGGTAACACATGTTCCTCCCCCCTAAGCCCCTTGATCATAGGAATATAAGTCCTTGCTTGTTGCTCTCTCAGTGAGTTTGCCAGGTGCTTCCCACATTTATTGCCAAATTCGTAATTCTGTCTTCTACCATTTTGTATCGCCCTTTTTGCTCTCTGTAGTAGTAATTCAGTCAGTTGTCTGCGTACCGTCGTGAGCTCTCTCTCTACATCAGGGTCTGCTCTCTGTTTGTGCCGCTTTTCTAAGTTTGTAATCTCTGACAAGAGGATTGTTATTCTCCGTTCTCTATCCCTTTTGATCCTTGCCCCATGTTTCATAAGGACCCCTCTAATCACCGCCTTGTGGGCCTCCCATACTACCCCCAAATTACATTCTGGGATATCGTTGATTTGAAAATACCATTTTAACTCCCTCCGTACTTCCTCCACTACTTCCTCATCCTGTAACAGCCTCTCGTTCAATCTCCAGTTACTCGGTCCGAAGGACCTGGAATCCCCTAATTTATATTCTAAGAGAATTGGAGCATGGTCGGACCAGGAGATTTCCCCTATTCCAACTTCTATAACAGCATGTAGCTGATTGTGTGGTATAAAATAATAATCAATACGTGAGTATATCTTGTGTGGTACCGAGTAGAAGGAGTAGTCTCGCTCCCCTGGATGCAACAATCTCCATATATCAACTAGTGTCCCTTGTTGTAACAGCTGCCGGATACGTTTCCTAGTACCCCCCGTAACTGATGAGACACCGGTTGAGGTGTCCCGAATGGGTTCCAGAGGGACATTCAGGTCCCCACCCATAATCAACTGGCCTTCTTGGAAGCCTGATAGTTTATCCAGAAAGTCCCTCAGGAACCGGTCTTGATGTACATTAGGGGCGTAGAAAGTAGCTAGCGTAAATATTACTCCTCCTATCATCCCTTTTACCGCTAAAAACTGCCCCTCTGTATCTACCAGAGAATCTTTTAATGACCATGGTGTACCAGCTGATATAAGTATTGATACACCCCCCTTCTTTGCAATCGGATTCGTCGCATGATATACTGTCGGGAACAGCCTGTTTCTAAGAAAGGGGAGCCCCCCCTTTCTAAAATGTGTTTCCTGAATCAAAGCTATATTTCTTCCTCTTTTTTTTCAGATCCTGCAATAGAATACGTCTCTTTTCCGGGATATTTAACCCCTTGACATTAATTGTGATCACTGATAGGGCCTCCATTTCTAATTACCCCAACCGGTTCCCACCAAAGGGGCCCGGCCGACCAGGGAGAGGAGCAAAAAGGGGAGGCAGGGGAGGGGGAGAGAAGAAAAGGGGAAAAGAGAACGGAGGGAAAAAAAAAAAAAAAAAAAAGAAACCCCACCCCTGTACCTTCCCACCCACCCCTTAAACCCCTATCTAAAGTGATACCCTAAGCCAAAGAAGGAGGAATCGGTTGACCTCCTCCTCTCCTAGGGCATCGCAAAGCACAAGCTTTGATCACTCAATAGAAAACCCACCCCCTGAGTGAAAACCTAATGGGGGTTGATGACCTACGCATCCCCTGGTGAGGGATCCCCCGTCCCCTCCATACGCGCATTTCCTCTACAAATGTATGCCATGCATCCGCTCGGAAATAATTAGAGTACCCTTAAGGACAACCTTTCGTCCTTTCATACGGGCCCATCCCAGACCTTTTTTCTACTGAGTCTTACTCCGTATGAGAATAGTAGATCATTTAAGCTACGTCCCCCTTCTCCTGATGGATCGTAGCGGAAGATCCTAACGGATCAGAAAAAAAAAAAAAAAAAAAAAAAAAAAAACCTCTCAATATCTCTCATTCCTTTCTATTCATCATAATCATGCCATAGTACCTGACCGCAGTGCCCCCTCCTCTCTCTCCCCCCCCCCTACCCCCCACTCAGATCCCTCCCAATCACCCCCCCCTACTAGACCCACTAATAACCCTACCCTTTATGGTGCCATGTGCCACCCCTAATCCCTCCCTAAACTTAATAAAAAAAAAAAAGGAAAAAAGGAAAAAAGCCCTTGAAAACTACAAGTAATGAGAAGAAACCCAGCACTGGGTTATTTGGGTGAAAAAAAAAAAAAATTAACCCTCCCCTACTCCATCCCCCCTTAAGTGACAGTGCGGGCTAAGGTGCCCAGTGAATTGGTTATGGTCCCCCCCTCTATCAAACCCCTCATCCCTCTAAGTGTCTATAGGTGTCAATAAGTGCAAGGGAGTTAGCCAGGATTGACTCCCTCCCCTACCTCCCTTCCCCAAAACATCTTGGTCAGGGCTAACCGACCATATTCCCCTAAATCCTGTGTATAGACAGGCTAATGCCTGTGGGCCCATAAGTGCAACTTCACCACCCCTTCCCTTCCCTCCCTACCCTTCCAACCCCCCCTCCTAGCCCTCCCCCCCCCACTCATCACCCCCCCTCCCTTGGGGCTCTGCTCCAGGTGCTAGCCCAAAATTCCGATGCTAATCCCACTCATACCACTTTGCCCGTCACTTCCCCACCCCCCCATCAAGGGAATGGTACGGGCCATCAAACCAAAGGCCGGCATGTAGCTGAGATGGAATAGCTAACATGACATCTAATATCACATATAATATAACCTCTAGTCTGGTGACATAAAGAGGGCCATGAAAAGTCTAATCCCTCTGTCTTTCCTCTAAGCTTTCGCTAAATTACACATAAGACAGTGTCCATCTTCCTCCACCTGACACTTGAAAGAAAGAGGAAAAAAAAAAAAAAAAAGTCCAATGATCCGATCGGAACCTTCCTTCAGAAAACAAACGTCAGATTTTCTTATAATCCAGGGGTCTGGGATTTAGCTGCAACCAATCCGGGACTGTGAATGGCTCGGTTTCCAGAAATGTAAAAAGATCAGGGAGATCTGCTTTGGAACGTAACCAGAATGATAGTGAGCCCTTCTTTATCAACACCGAAATGGGGAACCTCCATCTGTAGGTCCCGCCCCAAGCCCTCACTCGCTCCAGTACTGGACGGAGCATTGCTCTGCGTTGGAGGGTAGCCCCGGACAAATCTGGCAGTATCTTAAGCTGAGTCCCTTCAAATTCTATCGTACCAGCCTGCCATGCTTTCCGTAGGATTGTCTCCCTGTGTGAGAAATAATGTAGCCGGCAGATCACGTCCCGGGGGCGACCCCTATCTTTTGCCTTTGGACCCACGGCCCTATGTATTCTGTCCATCTCACAATTTAACGGACTAATGTCCTTCAAGAGACTTTGGAGGATATTTTTAGCCATAGCTTGCAGATCTTCTTGCCCATCCGATTCCGGTAGGCCGCGTATACGTATATTATTACGACGGCCCCGGTCTTGGAGGTCTTCTATTTGTAGTTGCAGAGAAATCGCAATATCCAATTGATTATGATTCTCTTTCTCAATCCTCTCAACTCGTTGCTCCAGTGTCTTTAACCCATCCTCACCCTCTCCCATTCGGACCTCTAAGCCCAGTATTTCAGATCTGACGATCTCCAGATCCCTAGAATGTGCCTCCTCGACTTTTGAAATTAAGTCAACTATATCAGATCTTGTAGGGAGCGCCTGTATTAGGACTTTCAGGGTCTCCATTTCAGTTTTGAAATCCTCCCGTAAGGGTGAGGGGGCAGCAGGTCCTGATAGGATACTAGACACACGCGGGCTCTGCGGGGAAATCTGCAAGACCTCCACGTCTGCTCTGACCGCCATATAAGGTTGAGATACTGTCTCTAAAGGTTTTTTGCCAATATACCCCGTCTCCGAGACTGATCCCAGCAACCCACTTTTCCCCCCTGAAGTCCGACCCAATCCCTGCAAAGCAGGGAAGTACCGTAATATTTCGGGTTGTTCAGTGGATCTGGGCGCAGGTGTCTGAGGGGTCTGAGATATCTGAGATGTCTGTGCTGCTGCAGCTGCCTTACGTGAGGTGCGACTCTCTCTTAGCCTCAAAGGTTGCATACCTTACATATCTCAGAGTAGGGTGTGCCTATCTGAACAGATAAAAAAAAAACAAAAAAAAAAAAAACTTTAAAACTTAGAATCAGCACAACCCTTTTGATTCAGTTCGGTTAACAGATTCTTCGCATAAACAACTTCACATAAGCAACTCTACCAATAAGGCAACATTCACCTGTCTCCTTTGCAAGCCTTATAACCTTGTTGCCTTATTGCCTTCGCTGCTACCCCCCCTTAGAAACCAAAACCAAAAAAAAAAAAAAAAAAAGAGGGGTAATATCAGCCCAGGCAATGTCAGCTTTAAATGTGCACCGTCACTTCAAATATTAGCAGGCAGCTCCTGATGGTCCTGATGGTTCCACTGATATACAAATTTATACAGTCTGCTGTTTATATGGCACCTTGCCTGCTTTCAGCTCTCCCCCTCCTGTCTAGCAACAACAATGTACCTGTAGTGGTAATGCTAATTTTTTTTTTTTTTTAGAACTTGCGAGTGGGGAGATTGATTGTCTACCGTATTGATCCGTGTTAGTCAGCAGCACAGCAGCTCAGCAGCAGCAGCTTCGTTCTCCCAGCTCCAGCTCTCCAGATCTCCACACGATCCCGGTCCCGCTTCCGCACGGCCAGACACGTCCAGACACCCTCAACCGCCCACAGCTCGGGCGTCAGGGGGGGAGGGCGAGGCGTCCCGGGTCCCGGCTGTCGAACGTCTCACTCTCTCTCTCGATACACCGGAACACCTGCTGCGATCAGCCCGCACGAGCCGCTTGCTATCACTGGCTGCCAGCCGAAATTGCTACATTCAGAGCGGGCGGCAGATTCAAACAAGCCCGCGTATGGAGGTAGGACGGGAGCTCACCAGCTTACTCCCTCACACGTCCATGCGTAGCCACGCCCCCTTTGTCTCCACTCAATGTCACTACAAGCTGGAGCAAATGGAAGAACTAAGAGTTGACTCTCGGATCGTGTGTATGGGCCATTAGCGTTAGTATTGATGAAGAGAGCCAGGTGGCTTGGTATTTTCTGTTGATTATTATTTTGGGAATTCTGGATGGACGTTTAACCTTTTATAAAAAAAAAAAAAAAAAAGTGGGCCAACAAGCCCTTTAAAAAGCACAAATGGAGTGGACTGTGCTCACTGGTATGCTCTACAACAGGGGTCTCCAAACTGCGGCCCGAGGGCCAGATGCGGCCCGTTGCTAGCCTTTATCCGGCCCTCAGGGCTTTATTCCTCCCACTGACCCCAAAAAGGGGGCACTTTTTTCTTCCACTGATACCAATAATGAGATACAATTACTCCTACTAATAGGGGCACTACTCCTTATCCTACTGATCGCAAACTATGAGGCCATATTTGTTCTTACCAATACTGGCCCCGGGGCTTTTTCTGCCCCTGCTGGCCACAATCCGGCCCTCCTAAAGACTAAAGAACAATGAACTGCCCCTTTTGTTTGAAAAGTTTTGAGACCCCTGCTCTACACTGAAGCTGAATAACCCCCAATGCCACAATACACGTGAACCGGAAGTGACTGCTGATGGTGGCTTGTTGGTTTGCCAGTGCATCCTGGGATATCTCATACCTGCAATACTTCCAAAACAGTAAAACAAAGCTAAAACAGAAAAAAAGCCTCTCAAAAGCATCAGGTACTGTAAGCTCCGAGCTCTGTCATAGACTTCTATTGAGGCTTTGAAGCACCAAGAAAGCGACAAAGGGTATCATTTTTGAAGCAAATGCATTGTGTGAAAAGGACTGTAAGGTAACCATTTTATTTAGTGACAGGGGCTTTGACTGGCATTTGTTTTAATCTGTAAATTAAATGTGCCCTAAAGGAGATCTCGCCCACAAATACAAATCAAGCACAGAGACCCAGTGACGAAATCACAGAGCCTGAAATAAAGTATTTAAAGCGGAGTTCCACCCAAAAATTGAACTTCCGCTCATTCCACTCCTAACCCCCTTACATGCCACATTTGGCATGTCATTTTTTGGGGGGGGAGTGGGGGCTTCAGGAGGAGTGGGACTTCCTGTCCCACTTCCTCCTTCCGCCGAGGGGCTGGTTAGGCGATTAAGCTTAATATCGCCTACAGCAGCCCCTCCCTGTAGGCGATCGCATGGGACACTGACAGGTCCCATGCGGTCGCCTGTCCAATCAGCGGCGGGCCGCGTCGCTCGCGCATGTGCAGTGGGTGCCCGGCCGTGAAGCCGAAGGCTGTCACGGTCGGGTGCCCACACTGAAGATGAAGACGCCGGCCGGGGAGGGGGGGAGAGGAGCGGACCCCCTGGCCGGCGCGTCGCTGGATCGTGGAGCAGGTGAGTGTGTGTTTATTAAAAGCCAGCAGCTACACTTTTTGTAGCTGCTGACTTTTAATAAACACAAAATTTGTCTGGAACTCCCCTTTAATTAAAATGGAAAGGTTTTGTTTACAAATCTCATAAATGGGGAAAGGAGATATCGGGGAAGGTAAAATCTAAGCGGATTAAACCTGAGCTCTAAAAATGTCTGTAGCCGGATCGCTGTGCCAGACTGGAGCGCTGCCCCAATAGGACCATCGGGAAATGATTTGCAGAAAGCTGAACTTTCTCTTAGCAGCAGAAATTGTGAGGACTTTGCTGGAAGACTCAATCGGGAACTTCAAGTTTTTCACATCTCTTTGTCCAAAAACCACAATGTATTCCACATTGAGGGAACAGATGGCTCTGTCACCGGGACCAAGTATCCTTCCACCCCGTCCCGTACTGGGCTGACAGATCTCCAGCCAACGGTGCACTCAATGAACACCATCATCTCCCTCACTCCCTTCTCTGCAGTTGTTCCTCAGATTTCTGATGCACGCCTGAACTCTGTGTGCTGCCCAAACCGCAACCTCTCCTGGCCAGTGCTTGAGACATGAGACTGTCAGAGGTCCTCCTTCATATAAAGAGACAACCAAGCTCTGACTTTGTGTAGACTAATCACTCATGCCAACACTGGCAACTGTGAGCCCAACTATACCCAAAACCTCATCACCCCGTCTCCCCTACTTTCTAAATATACACAGGAGTGGTGCATACTTCAACAATGAATGCAGGCAGTCCATGGGTTACAAGCAAGATAGGTTCTGTAGGTTTGTTATTGCACTATATTACCAAAAGTATTGGAACGCCTGCCTTTACACGCACATGTACTTTTTTTTTCTTCAATATTTTATTAAATTTTCAAAATTATAACAAGCCACGGTTTGCCCACGCAGGGGCAACATAGAACAAAAAACAAGAAATGGCGCATGAGCACATAACAAACCCCAAGACTAATTATAACCCAGGCCATGGAGGCCTGTGTCATAGGCACAAATGTCCTTCTGTCACGCACATGTACTTTAAATGGCATCCCAGTCGTCATCTTCTTTTTATTTCTTTTTTAAATAACAAAGATATTCTACTTCCCTCCACTGTGCAGCTCGTTTTGCACAGAGTGGTCCCGAACCTGGTCTTCTGGGGTCCCTCGGCGGCTGTCTCGCCTCCCCCCGCAAGAACTTTCCACCTTCATGCGAGCTCTCTCGCATGGTGGTAAGTTCTTGCGGGCGCTCTCTCGTGATGCAGCCGGCAGCTATAGCCGCTCACTGTATCACTCGGCCCCGCACCCCGGTGCGCTGTGTCATTGGATATGATTGACAGCAGCACGAGCTGCTGTCGAAGGACAAGTTTTGATATTTTCTGCCAAACGAATGATAAATTGAAAGGTTAACTGCTCCAGGTCGGCTCCTCTGCACGAGGTCACGTAGATAACGTAGATATACGTCACCTCGCGAATCAGCCCCTAGGGGCACGTGCGCAATCACCACCGGGCACCCGCGATCGCTCGTTGCAGAGCATCGGGAGCTGTGTGTGTAAACATAACAGCTCCCGGTCCTGTCATGGGGAGAAATGCCTGATCTTCTGTTCATACAATGTATGAACCGCAATCAGTAATTTCCCCTAGTCAGTCCACCCCCCCCCCCTACAGTTAGAACACACCCAGGGAACATACTTAACCCCTTCCCCGCCCCCTAGTGTTAACCCCTTCCCTGCCAGTGGCATTTTTATAGTAATCAATGCATTTTTATAGCACTGATCGCTATAAAAATGCCAATGGTCCCAAAAATGTGTCAAAAGTGTCCGCCATAAGGTCGCAGTACCGATTGATGATCGTCGCCATTACTAGTAAAAAAAAAAAAAAATATTAATAAAAATGACATAAAACTACCCCCTATTTTGTAGATGCTATCACTTTTGCGCAAACCAATCAATAATCGCTTATTACGATTTTTTTTTTTTTTTTTTTTTTTTTTACGAAAAATATGTAGCAGAATACCTATGCTTTTTTTTTTATATAGAGGCGATTAAGTTCGCATGTGTTGCGCTATATAAGTTTTCATTCATTATTACAGCAAAAACTAAAATATTTTTTTTTTTTCAAAATTGTCGCTCTATTGTTTATAGTGCAAAAATCGCAGAGATGATCAAATACCACCAAAAGAAAGCTCCGTGTGGGAAAAAAAGGCACCAATTTTGTTTGGGAGCCACGTCGCACGACCGCGCAATTGTAAGTTAAAGCGACGCAGTGCCGAATCGCAAAAAAGTGGCCTTGTCATTGACCAGCAATATGGTCCGGGGCTGAAGTGGTTAATGTGTTTCCTGTCCGAATTGTTTGCACTAGTTATATGTAAAAAAAAAAAAAAAGTATTAATTTATTTCCACTGAACGATTTATCGGTCATTAGATGTCGCTATCGTTGGCTCTCGCGGCCAAATGTTTTTCGACAATGGGTTTGTCCGGTTTTTCGCATAGCGTATGGCCAGCATTAGTAGTTGCGATGATATGTACAGTTTTACTAACATATGTCAAAGTTGCAAAACTGTGTTCAGGCTTTAAAATTTGTTTTACCTTCATGAAGGGGTTAAAAAAAAAATGCAAATTTAAAAAAAAAAAATACCAGCGTTTATTTTATTTGCTGTCCATGTCACACGCACTCTCCGCTCCGCGACAGAGACCAGCAGAATTTGTGACATATAATTTCCTCTATGACTTCCTTTATGGGGACCATTCCAGGAAGAAGCTCCTTAACCCTTTCCGCTATAACCACTATGTGCTCTGTGACCTGCCAATCGGCCTGTCAGCGGCTGAATATTCCGAGAAGTTGTTTACATTTCCTGAGCATTCCACTTTCTGTGCAGTTCATCCTGATGACAAGTGATCACAGATAGCAGCTGGTTTGTTACATTGACCTCTGATCCAGGTTTGAAATCATTTCTTCCCGATACATTCTTGAAATGTCACAATATTATATAACGGGATCATTTTTCAGAAAAGCTCCACTTTATCATTAAAACCTGTCTTGACCTCCAGGCAGTGACTTTGCCTAGGCTGAGATGTCATCGGTCTGCTGCAGGCAGGAGTAAGCATTTCCTCAGTCTCCTCTCCCCCAGTGATCAGACTGTGCAGCAAGTAACAAGGGGAGAGGATGGAGGAGAAACCCATAAGGGTCCTTTCACACGTGCGTTCCGTTATTCGGTCCGCTCCGTGTGTCCGTCGGCTCAGCGGGGGGGTCTCCGCTGAGCTGTCGGGCGGACAGGGCGGTCCCCGCACACTGTGCAGGGACCGCCCTGTCTCTCCTCCGCTATCCCCTATGGGGAATCGGATGGAAACGGACCGTCTGTCCGTTTGGCCGGACGGAAGAAAAATAGGACATTCTTCCGTCCGAAAAAACGGATGCGGATCTGGCAGATGTTAGCGGATGCATCATCCGCTAACGGATCCGCTCCCATAGGGAAGCATTGTGGTCCGTTACCGGGCGTCCAAAAAACGGACGAACGGAACGGACGTGTGAAAGAGCCCTAACTTGTATAGAAAAGTCACCTTTTGGATGCACTTTATTGCAGTGCAAAAAGGATGAAATGTTCGAGGAAGGGGAGGTTGTAGGTTAGCGATGCATTTTATTTCATGCAATGCAACGACAAGCTGACGTTTTAATCTGCTTATATTTTGCTTTTTCTGTTTCCTCCCCTCTCATTAACATGCTAATGAAATGAATAAATAAAACCTTTTCATTTTTATGATATACCTTATTTGGGTCCAGTAGCCTCCTCACATGATCTCTTTGCTGCTGTATGCAATGCAGGCAGATAGTGGGCAGGCAGGGCAGGGCGCTGTACAAGAGCTGGCGTAAGCAGTGGGCTGATGATTGGGAGGAGTTATGCAAATCTCAAAATGACTTTAAAGTGATACTAAACGCACAGTTTATTTTACATTAGCCCTTCTATTTCTGTATGTGGATGATGGCACTGTTATTATTTTAATAATAATAATAATAAAAAATCTAAATATCTCTTTTTCCTAATTGATATACAGCTGTCACGTGACCCAGATCTTTCCCAGCCTGTCTGCAGGGAAACATAAGCAGGAGGAGCGTCTAGTCCTCTACAGCTGGTCACATGTTCAAAATAAATAAACTGCCTTTGGAATACAGAGTAAAATTGAATAATATCAATAATCTGTTTGTTTTTAAATGATACAAATATATATTTGAAATAAAATCTTTATTATTTTTTTGGCAATAACAGGCTGTGGGTGGATTTCTGACAGTCACAGGCTGTGTCACGCCCCTCCAGCCTGTGTCTTAGAATACGAGGGAGGTGAAGCCTCCACTAGTCTACATATATCACCCCCAATTGTGTTTAGCTGCTTAGTGAGCATGAACGAGGAGTGAGGGGGTGGGCTGTCATTTACCATTGTGTATACACCCACATGTGTGATGCTATAGTCTGTTAAGATGTGATAGGGAGGAAATGCTCAGC